>JAZEWU010000002.1:17004498-17020893 GCA_036362915.1 Geotria australis | reverse complement strand
AGGGTCAAAACAGCCCTGGTAGAAATGAGCACTTAGTCTCATAACAAGAACAAATACCCTCATGGGTCCATGAAGCAATAACATGACATTGACGCGGCCTGCCTCATACACCTCTAACTGTACAGTAGAAGAAAGGATACATGGGGATAAATACATAATGTAAGACATTTTAATGTAATACTCCTGTTATTAGTGAAAAACATTTGGGTTTTTGTAAATCAAATGTTGCTGTGTACTGTAGAAACGACCTGCAGTGACTCAGTGTTGGGTTGTAACTTGTGAGTCACTTGCAAGTGTCCCCGTCGTTCCTAATTCAGTTAGTAACATCTTATTGATTAGTGATGTGTCTTGCTATATCTGTAGACACGTGTCTAAAATCGTGTATATGGTGGCATCTGTAGTGAGTTGAGTTGTCTAAAACCGAATGGATCTAATGAAATCTGGGAATGCTCTTGTTTAAAATATTTCCCATTAGGGGGTCAAGGTAGAAGCGTTCACGTCGCGATCCCTGTCAGGTAATACTTGGTATTGCCTGCGAATTCTACCAAACACTTCGAGGCCGAGCTGAAAGACAACGATGTCCAGAGGCTGACCATCGTGCTTCGAAGAGTCGCAAAGAAGAAGATTGGCAAATAATTTGTACGTATCACCTGAATTAAGTTAATGGCTCCACAAATTTAGCGTATTAGATTTACGGTCGTGTCTGTAGACTTAATTCATACTGCAGTTTTGGCCACAGTATACATACTAATAGAATATTATAAGGTGGATATGCATAGTCAACACAAACTTAAAATGAAAGAATGTGAAATAACATTCATTAAAATATATTTTTAAAATCACAACAGTAACCCACTTATCAAAGTATTTGTATGTGATCCATTAATCCATCCATCCATTTTCTAAACCGCTTGTCCTGGTGAGGGGTCGTGGTGGCAGCAGTCCAAGGAGAGTGGATCAGACATCCCTTTCCTCAGCAACAGATTCCAGCTCTTCCTGGGGGATTCCCAGGCGTTACCAGGCCAGCCGAAGGATATAATCCCTCCAGTGTGTCCTGGGTCGGCCTCTAGGTCTCCGCCCAGTGGGCCGTGCCTGGTATAATTCCCGGGCAGCCTTCCAGGGCCTGGCTCCAGGGTTGGGTCCCGGTAACCCTAGTCCGGGCAGGGTTCTCATGATCTTTTTTCGAACCATCATGAAGGTCCTTGGGTGGACCGTACTTAGTCTGGAACCTCTCCTCACACCTGTTCACCATGGGTGACCCTACCAGGAGTACTGGACTCCAGACGACATAGCTCTGAGGTTCATTGGAACACACAAGCCCCCCACCACGACAAGGTCCCGCTCCATTGGGGGGGAGTCCATTAATATAGATGCATATGTTCATTAAGGAGCATGTTTTGTGGTATTTCGAAAAGCATTGACATAATGTGGTGATAATTGGCCTTTTAGGTTAGTTATATGAAGAAGTGGGAAGTCGAGGGAGGTTTAACGTAGTACAAATTCCATTCTGAACCAGAGCGCAGTTTTGTATTTTGCATTTAAAATAAGATGCTGAATGAAGGAGTGATTTCATGATGAAAATGGTGATTGTAATTGGGTGCACACACAATACCAAAGCAGGATAGTGTAGTTTATCCGATCAGATCTTTTCTGACGGTGAGCAGGAAAGCAATTTGTTTTATGAGAAAAGCCAAATACTAAGAGGATTGTTGTGGAGCTGCCTTTCTCCATTTATTGAAAAACCCGGTGCTTAAAAAAAAAAACACAGTTCGTTCGGCCTCAACTTGCTCAAGAGTGTATGTCGCTAAGGTCTGGCGAAATAAGTTGCATAACAGGTCTGGTTGAACACGCCATTGTTCAACCGTTTACGTAGCACACGCGGCTTGCAAAGCATCTTCTGTAACCTATTTTCAATAGAATGAGGAATTATCTACACTGTCCTTTAAAAATATATGTATTGTAGAAAGCATAGCAGTAACATATTTAGTGAGCAGAATGACTGCTAATTCTCAAAGAAGCCAATATGAGTTATTGTAGTCACATGTCAAGGACTTATCGATGCTACCTCAGCATAGGTGAACTTTCAAAATTACACAAAAAGGAAATCAGAACATGTGGGGCAATTTTTGGGCAGGCTCTCATGAGGACTAATTGTGAACAGAAATGTCATAGGAATAATGGCTGCTCCATTGTCACAGCGCACCAATCCATGAGTAGGACCAGTGCTGCCACCTTCTGTAGCTGACTGCACAGCCATGGTATGAATTAACTTGCATCGACAAGAACCACCTATAAATGTCATGCCAGGACATGGGGGGGGGCTATAAGCTTCGATCACATTTGAACGTTGGAAGAGCAGGATCCTAAAAATGCAATATGATTTTACGATTTGTCCAGCCTGGCATACAACTCATTCTCTGGCATTGTACTTTGTCTGTTGTATGTTTGCTTTTGCAATACAGTCTGTGCCTTGTATCATTTTACACGTGGATTTTCCTGTCCAGGGGTGTCGGGAGAGGCAGGGTGTAACTATGCATTGCAAATCTGTGGTTGTTTTTGCCGAGGGCACTGAATGAGGCAGAAAGAATCGGCAGATTTGAAGGGCCGAGGTGAGCACCCCTGGTAGGGGCACAGCATGGCTCCCCCGTTCACACGAGCTGACTCCACATCAAGCAGAGTCTGCATTGCTGTTGGCAGTGACCTCCATCCAGTGACACCCATGACACCCATTTTCAATTCCTGGCAAAAGGGGAGGCGAAATGAATACGACATGCAATTGTTTTTTTGTCATTGAATGTTTGATGTTAACCTTTCCTATTCATTTGCGAGCAAACACACACAGGTACAACACCATTCGCTCATTAAAATGAATTCTGTACGTCTTCAGTACATTTTGATAAACCAAAACATAATGTAAATATGTAATCCTGATATAACCAAACATTTAATCTGTAAATTGTAATAATGATGGCACTGTGTGGTGCGTTTTATAGTGTTATGTGGTGTAATTGTGTGTAATATACTCTGAGGGGTGTAAAAAGTAGGCTGTCAGTCCTTCGAGGATTTGATAGCAATTGCACGCGCTCACCTTCAAAAGCATGAGCATGCAGGTCCCGAGGACCCTCTGTACCCATCATTTCTTCATTGCGCTTTCAGTTGCACCGGTCCAGGCCTTACAGGCATATGCGTGCCTTTATGCTCGCACAGCTGTCTCCGACCCTTTCCCGTCCATGCCACCTGTGGTTTGGGCATTCTGCCATCCCCGCGTCCGTCGGATCTGTGTGCATGAATTCCCGAGGCTGTTTTGGTTAAGGTGCAGATCACTTTGCTTGAAGGTTACTGCCGACTGATAACTTTCTTTAATTCTTTCGAGTTTTTGGTTATTGCATCCACGATTTCAACATGAATATAGCACTTTTTGCATCGTCTATTCAAACTGAAATGTGTTGGTAATATTAGTGATAGACATTATTTTGGTACGAATTTGCCACTGTCGCGTAAATGCAAAAGCATCCTATTGTGCCTTACAATGACAACATAGGCAGAAGAAGACAAAACTTTATTTTAATGACATTTTTTGCCAATGCACTTGTTCACATTTTTTTTTGTTTGAATCCAAACAAAAAAAAAAATTACCTGCAGTTGATTATCCAGCCAGGTCAAATTGTGGTTAATACAAATTAAATGTAGCCAGAAAAGCTAATCATCTCTCAGGAGTTATAAAATACAGTACCCCACAGTGGTTGTATTATGCATATACTAATTCCATGGCAATGTGAAATTTCCTCAAGCTCAGAGGCCACTAGAGATCAGCATTAAACAGTGACAGGCAGATGGGGGTAGTAGTTTTTGCGGGCGTTTTTGACATGCACGTCGTGTGCTTGTGTTGACAGCCGCACCACCACAGCCACCACCACAATGGAGGTGCGCGAGGAGGCACGCGACTCGAAGCCGCGCTCACTGCGCTTCACGTGGAGCATGAAGACAACGAGCTCCATGGAACCGGGCGAGATGATGCGCGAGATCCGCAAGGTGCTGGACAACAACGCGTGCGACTACGAGCAGCGTGAGCCCTACTTGCTGTACTGCGCGCACGGCGAGATGCGATCGGGTGCCGAGGAGCCCGTCACCTGGGAGATGGAGGTGTGCAAGCTGCCGCGCCTCTCGCTTAATGGCGTGCGCTTCAAGCGCATTTCCGGCACATCCATCGCCTTCAAGAACATCGCCTCCAAGATTGCCAACGAGCTCAAGCTCTGACGAGGAGGAGGTGGTGGTGGCGGCGGCGGCGGAGGTGGCGGCGGAGGAAAATGCACGGCGGGCGAGCCAGCTCTCTGAGGGTTCCCCAGGATAAAAGACAAAAAACACTCCCTGGGGCACACGGCCTTACCTGGACACCTGAGCTGCGACACAAACTCTGGCGATATGCTTGGCTGCGCTATGGTGCAGGGATGTCGTGCATGGGCGAGTGGAGCTGTGTATAGATTTGCAGATGTGCCGGAGTTAGAATGCTTGCTTTTGAACCGTCTAGTGGAGCAAGATTGAGAGCGAAAAGTGCACGGGGGAATGTGCTGTTTGCCGATCCGCACATTTCCGCGAAGGCACACTGGTTGGAATGCACACATTGGTATACTTATATAAGCTTCCCAGTAACAGGCAATTTCCCATTTAAAATCAATTCTTCTTATATGTAAAATAGAGCTGATGGATATATGACAGTGTCCTGTATAAAACTATATATAATTTATGGTTGGTTTAAAAACGAAAGTGAAAACCTTGTTTTGCAAGCACGTTAAAGGCATGCAAGTCTGAGGCATTGGACTTGGGTTTCAGTCACTCGACTGGATGTTGCGCCGTCGAGCCGAGCACAGTGTTAAGTGTGGCGCCATCAATGATGCTGGGCCTTGGGATTCACAGCTTTGCTTTTAGAGGCGTTGTGCGTCCAGTTTTTTTCCTATTTGCCACTGTGGATCGCGCGCCGTGTGCTGTATAGTCGCAGTTACCCTTGGCTTGGTGCAGCGCATGCCAGCCATGAGGTGACCCCTGCACGGATGGACTGAAGGGATGGGGAGGGCCTCGACTCCAGGGGTCTCGGCTGGGGACACTGTCCCATAGGGATCGTCGAACTCGCAGCTCTGTTTTGCAGCTCACCGGAGGGTTGGGTCTGGAAAGTAAATGTGCGTTTATTACAAGCATTATTGGTAAATATCTTAAGTGCACTAAAAACAACATTAACAATTGCAGAAGAGAATACTCACCCATTGATTTTAGTTCTTGTATAATTTCATATTTATTAACGTACACGTTAATTTTTACTAGGACGGACAGGTGAACATTTCTTCGGGTTTCTGCAAGTCACAAGTATGAGCAAACCCCACTATGTTAGTGTTTTATACTTGTGTTTGTGAAGATGGACTCACGAACTGCTGCATCCTTCCTTGGTGTTTTGTACGAGGAAAATGGGGCTGGCTGACCCTGGACTCCGCTCATGCACCGGGCGGCTTTACAGCTGTGGCAACATCATCGCCTGCCAGGGTCTCTCGGGATTTTTTTTTTAACTATAGCTGTCGTTATGATCAGGTTCGTGCAAGCGGTCAATGCAAGATGTCAGATCCCTTAGCTATATATCTGGTGCACAATTATTAAAACCCATGTTGAAAACTCTCCACAGCCTGCCAATGTGTCTCATTTTATTGCAACTATACAAGCCTGTACGAGGTGTCTCATGAAATCAAATGTACGCTTTGTAACATGCATCATAATTGGTTGTGCAGACTGCATGTACCTTAGCAAGGTAAAAATAACTTGCTTGTTCTTTGCCTTATGACATAAAAATGTATAAAGTAGGATAATGTATAATTGCCATGGAAGATGTTTGATCCACAACTCTCGGTAAATCTTGTGACAGTTCATCACAAACATGTAATTTTTTTAGTTGTGTTAATACACAACGGCCAACCCAGTGCCCTATTTTTTGTCCCTACAAAGTAATGTGGTTTCAACGGAATGGAATTGGCATCACGCAATTTTGAAGTACGATTGAAGTGTTTCAGAGCTTCTTGCAAGGGGCATTGGAGCTTTAGTTTGTCAATGTGCCCATCATGTGTGGTAGAGCATTTATTAAGAGAACTTTGAAATCTGTTTGATTATTGTTGCCTTGGTTCTTCGCCTAATTGGATAGCGAACGTTTAATTGGATCAACTTTATTGCATATTCCGCTGGACAGGACGTGATGTGTGGGGCTTGGTGACGCCATAAGTATCAGCCACGTTCTGCATGGCTGGTTGGGGATTTACCCCATTCAGGGAGCAGACTGTAGGCGTGATTGCCATTTTTAAGGGACTCAAGTAATCGACCACCAAAAACCTGGTTGATTACAATATTTTGCGAATTACAATAATCTAATGCGTCCCATTAAACAATTACAGAAAGTGAATCTTCGCAGAACAGCAGGCGGCGCCACATTTTCATGGCATCTAAAATAGCTGCTATCGCAGGGCCCATAAGGGTTGCCAAACAAGTTGCTTAGACCTCGTGGTCCCACTTGCAATAGAGCCTTGGGATATCAATGGGTTCGTACTAAAGTAGGGCTGGAACATTACGATCCCTTCGCAACAATGCGTTGTGCATTGCATCGAAAAGAGGTTTGCGAATTGTATGCATTATGTCGAGTGAATGTGTTTTGTTTTGACTGTTAATCGTGACAAGGAAATACTGCTACAACGTTGCCGTTCAGTTTGGGTACAAAATATGATTACCAAAATGTACCGTGTGTCCTGTCGCTGCACATCAGCCTGCAGTCTGCCCTACTATGCCATCTACTTCCTGCCAGAATGTCTTCATAGAAGAGGTAAGTAAGTCGCGATGTTTGCTTCGTGCAACTGTGATGTTTCGGTTGTACTTTATTGTCATGTGTCTTGTCTGCTTTCTCGACTATATTTGTTATTTTGCAGTTCCATCTATTGTCTCAATTACATCACCAGTCTACCGCTACCGTGTCCGTTTGTGTAGTTTATTTTTATCACGATTGCCGAATACAGACCCAAACGCTCCGCGGCTACCAACTATCGGCGCACCACAAAATACCTTTGTTCTTTCTGATTATGCAAAATATTTTATGATACATGGAAAGTTATCCAACATTGATTGGGTCTCGAGTCTGAACAATGTTCTTGACCCTATTTTACAAATAAATATTTGGTGGTACGGCATCATAATTAGTGCACAGGCACATGAAAAAACTCCACTGCCTTAAAGGAAAACTCTTTAGGGGACGTTTCGGTTAATGGCCCTTAATAGTACATGCGTTTTTGCTTTTGTTGAATACTCTTTTCTATGTGAGGAATACCAACAAACATCGCGAAAGAATATCTTTGGCGTACTCGTTGGGTTGTACAACTGGGGAACAGGGTTACACAGTACATGAGGGCAGGGGTTGGAGCTTGTCAGTTCAAAAATTAGATATACTGTGGAGGAGTTTCCTGGGGCCCGAGGAAGTGTAAAGGGCAGGACAGGATGAGTTGTAAATTTAATGTGCCCAAATTCGTTAAAACTCCTCTTCATGCAGACAATAGCACGTTTAACTATCATTGTCCATGAGGAAGCGCACACACGCAGGGTCCTCGTGAGGCCAGGCCGTGACATGAAATCTTAACTCCTTCATTAATCACCATTGCAACAATTCATAAGGCAGATAGTAGTACATAAATGCCATGTCCAAATAGCATAATTGTTCACTTTGACCAAGGTGAGAGAATTATGTGATACTTTCAAATTAGTAGGTAACCGGTATATTTTGTGGCGCATTGCTGTACATATCAATTGTTGCCACCTCGGCTCATTGACTTCGCGCGTTAAAAAGGCGAATGCTCATTGTCTGATGGGTCAGGGGTTCCTTGATGAGCGAATAAATCCAAACCACTTATACTCTACACTATTTGAAAGCTAGAACTAGTCTCTCGGGTGACAAATTGAGTCTTTGCGATAAAGTTGAATCTGGAGCGAATTAAACCGTGACATTTCTCGTAATATTTAATAAATGTCCATCCTGTCCTATCTCGATGGGTTCTGTGCCTGTTTACATCTGTCACGACGGTGGAGAAATAGTTGCATTGCATCAAAGGTCAGCAGGCCTTTGTGAGCCTTTACCTTCAAAGCGCTTTGCCAATCCACTGCTGGATGAATGCGAGATTCTGTGCTCATCCAATGTGTTCTCCACAATATTGTATTCTAGATACAATGTAATGATGTGGGTTTTGTACAATGTCAGAGTTCAGGTAATACGGCAGAGGGCGCCAGAGGGCCCTGCAACGCGTGCTAGTGTATAATCCGCACGGTTGTACTTAGACACGTAATACTTGGATTCGATGCAGGTCTCGATTTTATTTCGTTCTTCTGATAGTTGTTGAATGTCGTTTATTAACGATAAGCCGCGGTGATTGTTACTCGCGAACACACACACACACTGCGTTGCGGCGTTAGTCGTCACTCCGTGGCAAAATTGGCCTCGGTGTGGAGATGGACGAACATGCATTATCAGTAACCGCTTAATCCCGTACGGAGTCGCGCAAGGTTGAGCTATGCTCATGATGCGACGCCAGTCCATCGCAGGGCACCGGTCAGACAATTAACCTAGGCAGCATGTATTTGGACTGTGGGAGGGAAACAGCAGTCCTCGGGCGAAAACCACCGAGAGTCGACACCTCCGGCCGAATCGGCGAATCGATACAGACGGGCTTGTTTTACCTCTGAGCTGGCACCGCGCGGAGCCAGTGGCGGCGCATGTAACCACTGCGGCACTCGGGTGAGAGGAGACTTGGATTATAATTATTATACATTATACACCGTGTGCTTGTCGATGTCGTGGTGTTAGTGGTGACTAGACAACATCAGTGCTCCGTTCGCGTGTGTGACACGACGCGGTGAGTTAGTCTGCGTGCCCTCAGGCCTGGCGAGGCCCAGCTCGGGCCCGAGCAAGGTCGCGGGTCGCGTGGAGCCGAGGGCGCCGTCCTGCTGCTGCTGCTAATCGCGTTATACCGGCGTCAAAGCCCACATTGTTATACATCATTCTCGGCCTTTTGTAAGTCCGCTGCTGGATTGAAGGCATCCCGTGTCGGTTGTGGTGGTTGTTTGGCCATCCTTCACCGCCACGCTGCTTCAGTGCGGGTTGGTGAATGGCAGAATGGGCAACGCACCCAAGGCCGGTGCTAATGTCACTCCCCCCGCCCGACTGATGTTAGCCGTGGTCGGGACTCAAACCTGGTTTGCCGGGTTCACAGCGCAGTGCGCTAACCGCTGTCCCACGGCTCCCCAGCTCTTATAGTATCTAAAAAAAACACTTCACTGAGTGTGAGGCGTCTTCTCAACGGGGCTGTAAATCGTGATGTCTGTGTGTGGGAGGAACCCAAAGGACGAGGAGAAAACACAAGCTTTGCATTATAGTGGACAACAATTTCCCCCTATGAAATGTGAATCTGCTTGCACCACCGCCTCCTTATCATCATCCTCCTCCTCCGCAGCAGCAACAGTAGCGATGTTTCTGTCGGCGCTGCTCCGTATGAGCCTCCCCGGCGGGCGCCAGTGGACGGGCAAGCACCGCCGGCCGCTGCGCGTGACCTACGGCAGCCTGCAGAAGCTGCGGCGGCGGCTGGAGATCGAGGCGGAGACCGAGTACTGGCTGAGCCGCGCGTGGATGAGCCGCGAGCAGGAGAGGGGCCACATGGCAGAGCAGCGGGCCAGCGCGTTCCGCGCGTTCACCCGGGAGAAGACGGCGGCGCGCTTCCCGCCGCACCGCTTCGTCGGCGACCACCTGCAGCAGCTGAACGTAAACCGGCGCTGGTGACCGCAGCGCTCAGCGATGGTGGCCGCTGGGACCTCCGTGTTGCGTCGTCCACTCTCGGCCCAGCGGCGCCCAGCGCGGGCGCTACGTGGCTCGGCAGCGTGGGACTGCTCAGTGAGCTGTCAGTCAGTGTGTGGCTGGGCAGTTATCTGCTGGGCAGCACATAGCTGAGCAGCGTGCTTTGAGCAGAGGGTTAGACGGCTTATTGTCTCTGCTCCTTGTCATCCTGGTCGTTATCGGCTCGTTATTGGACAGCGTGTTGCTGGGTGGCGTACACACCGCACCTAGCCTCGTCCTGCATCGTGTCGGGGCTTGTGAGGGTGGCAGGCGGAGGGAGGGGCGGTGTTGTGGTACTGCCGTAGAGCTGGTGGCGTGAGGCTAAAATACAAATTACCCTGTGTTTGGGATGTAACGGTTCAGAGATGAAAAGCTATTCTAACACTTGCGATCCATGCATTGAATAATATGCATGAGGATCAATTATTTTTCCTTCATATGAATTCATACCACTTTAAATAATATGGATTTAACTCACTGTAGACTCCATGAACTTCGAGAAGAAAATGTATTGATTGGGGCTCAAAACTGACTTTGAAAAATGAAAATGTATCAAAATTTTGACGGGTGAATCGTTACATACCATACATAGTGTGTGTGTGTACGCGTGTACAGATGCATTGTTCTGTGGGGTTGAACAAGGATATCTTGTGTCTCGATCCCGTGCACCATTGAGATGTTATTTTTTAGAGTCGACCAATGGGGAAGCAGATGTCATTTATTACATGATTTGCAACAATGTAAAAAGCACTGAATAAATGCTTTTGATGTTCTAACACATGTTGTAGACTCGTAAGTTATGTTTTTTATGTTTTGAGAGTGCTCTGCATATTCAGTTTGAATGTTCTGATGTGCACTTATTGTTTGTAATTCCATTAGTCTATTTTGGCTCGAGCGGTGTTGCAATGGATAATGCACTGCGATCTGAACCCAACGACCTGAGTTCGAATCCCAGCCACATCTAACATCATTGGCGAGTAATTGTCTGAACCGGTCAAGGAGCCATCAATTTGCCAACCCACACTAACCAGCTTGATAAAGTATCGTCAAATGATAGGCCGTTTGTCAATCCAGCAGTGGATTGACAAAGGGCCTATAAAGCTTTGCCATTCAGCCAGTTAAAAAAACAAACACGGCACATTTTAAGAGAAATCTTAAATTACATGTCGTCATTGCTCTGCCTTGTCCGCCACGATATTAATAAAATGATTGACACCGAACTATGCCGGATCCCCCACCGCGCTGCCCGTTTGCGATATTAAAGGCGGCCAGTTGAGCGCCGCGTGCGTCACGCCGTGCGGAATGTTAATGTGCCGAGATTTTTTCCGGCTGCCTGTCGGCAGCGTCGCTAGGCCTCCTTCAGGGGTCGCCAGCACCGCGAGCGGGTGCGCGTGACGGAGCTGTCCGCGGGGGGGCGCCCGTCTCGGAACGATGCGCTCCTTAATCGCTCCTGACTTGACACGAAAGCAGCGCGGTCGTACCGTGGTTACGGTCTCGTTTGAGCGGACAACAGTTTGGGATGTAACGAGTTCATTAGTTTCGAGTGCAAGCGGTTACGCGGGGTCGAGGCCAGGGCGCTGACGTGTTTGGAATTGGTGCTCAAAGCCAGCTGCCTGCACAGGCCACTGCTTTGTAGTCAAATTCTTCTTTGCGATTCTTCTTTGCGATTCTCCTCCGTGTCTTACCCTGTGCAGCAGGTACCTATGACATTGTGCGACAGTCGGCTCATGAGTCCTCGAGCAGATATCTCCACTTGTCTGTACCACCCGATAAGGAATATATGTAGTGGTTGCAAATTCTTTATGTCGCTACTAACAGTTGATTAGGGGAGAACCATTTACTCTAATCCCGGAAAATAAATCTACTGCTGGCAAAGGTTTGGTTACCTTAGGTGTGTACCTATTTTCTGCTCTGCCCCGTGGGCTCTGCTGTAAAGCTCATCTGTGTGTGTGTGTGACCTGGAAAACCGTTGGGGTTGTGTTAATCCCCACGGTGCCCCATTCGTCCGCGGTGTCAATCCAGGACAAGTTGTGGGTCGGCCTGCCGACAGATCGTGTGATTCACTCCACGGGCCTCAGCGCGCTTCCCGCCTCACCGCCTCGCGGACGAGCGCCTACAGCAGTCGGCGTTGGCAGGCACCGGTGCCCGCGTGGCGGTGGTGGCCCCCAAGAGTCCCCCGTCCCATCGTCTCCTCGCGTCCCGGCGCCACGCAGCACAGGCGGGTGGGCGATAGCCGCATGCCTAGATGATGCTTCCAACGTGGGAGGCGAAACTTCGCGAGGGAGAGTAGGGGATCGCTCGACACGGCTATCCGGAAAGAACAACTCTGAAGAGCAACCATAATGTGACAATTGTCATGGAAAATCACCATGAGCCATTGCCGCTCTTGTACACCGATTGCAATCTCAGCTCGTGTTACATACAGCATCTATGTAAGGAGCTCAGCCTGTGCAGCTGGGATAATGACCAGATGAATTGTGTTGTTTTTTTCAGATTAAGGTGCAGACCAGGTCGGCTTGATGTGTTCGGCCAGACCATAGAAAACAAATGTACCGATCCAGATTCCATTAAGTGAAACAATTTCGGAGCACTTTGAGAAACTTATTACGGAGGTGCCTCTACCACCACAGGGGCTGCTATGGAGTCTTTCCTCTGTTCGTGCTGAGCCTGGCTTTTTTGAGCCTATTCACATCAAGCTGCTGTGTCTAGAGACTGCACTGCGATGTTTGACACCGTGTGACAGTCCGTGACACTGGAGTACCGTTCTAAGCTGCTAGACTGCAAGACCTAATATCTTGGCCCAGTCAATCCTTGTGCACCTCCTCCCCTTCCCACTCTGTGCTCCTCTGTTCCTGCTGCTCATCTTGAGCCGCGTTCTCCTCTTTGCCCGTCTTACGTACTTGGGTCCAGAAATCTCTTCCCTTTCCTGTTTATCGTCTCTAAGTCGAGACAGAAGGGACCTAAAGGAAGAGGTGGGAAACGTGTGGATTCCTACTCCTGAGTAAGGACAATCCTTAACATGCTTGGTGCTGCCAGTGAAATGTCATAGAAACATGAAAAGGACAAAAACAGGTTTCAGCGAAATGATTTGTTTATTTTATTTGTGCCGTTGACCGTCGACTACATCAAAGCGCTGTTGCTGCTGCGCTGCGTGGTGATGATTCAGCAATCTGTACAAGTGGCGCGCCGCGCTCTTCACTTCTGCGCGGGGATGAGGTCCTCGATGGACGCGTTCTTCTCCAGCGCCTTCTCCATCTCGATGAGCAGCTTCACGCCGTCCACCACCATCTGCACCTGATCCACCTCGGACGAGCCCAGCCGGTCCGCGTTGGAGATGTCGAAGACGCCGCCCACGGCCGCGGTGTCCACGCCACCTGAGCGCACGGGACGCGCGCGGGCACCGAGGTCACAGCCGGAACCGGGAGGAAGCGGGGGAGGGTTGGGATTGCGGGGCCGCTCGCTGGCCCTGTCCCTGCCCCCCAGTTCCATCTCTGAGCAGATGCCTTCCGCTTGAGGGTATGCGAACGGTTTTAAAGTTAGGGGAGAGGAGGGCGGGGAAGTGTTTCTGGGGGTTCATGGCTGCTGTGTATGGTTTAGTTTAAGCAGGAGCTGTTGGCGGCTAGGCTCCGGAAAATATTTAGATGCACCCACTACCGCGGTTTTGGAGGGTTGGAGGCCAGGGAAAATAATACACGTGAAATCAATGCCAGCCGAGTAGCTTTACTGTATATACATATAGTAGGTATTCACTGCCCCCTTACCACTCCCCCGGATGCCCCTTTCTCAGCCTGCAGCGATTTGATGACTTATCACGAGTTGCAATCGAGATTTGATTCAAATTGCAGTTCGTCTTTTTCGTGTCATTTCCCACGTCGCTACGTCTTAAGTCTGCACTTAAGTCTGTGCGCTACATTATCCTCGCAGGATCCGATTGCCCCGGGGTTTTTAACGGGTGGTCTCCAGCTCATCGGCCGGCGATGGTCGCCCCGAGCCCGGCCCGTGGTCGCCGTAGCGGGAGCCCGTACCGGTGCCGCGCTTCTGCAGGCGCAGGCGGGTGAGGACCTCGCCGAACTTGGGGTGCTTGGACAGGTTGGGCAGCTTGACGTGCACACCGCCGCGCAGCCCCGTGCCCAGGTTGGAGGGGCACGTGAGGATGTAGCCCAGGTGCTCGCTCCACGAGAAGGGGTGGCCTTTCTCCTTGAAGATGGCCTCGATCTGCGGGGACAGAAATCCGCGTGATGCAGGCAGGAAGGGTGGTCAGTTCCACAGAGTCGCCTTACACCACCACCACCCAGTCAAAGCCGCGGTGGTACAGAGACGAGGTTCAGCCATAGAAGCCGGTTCACTGTCGGTAGTGAGAACTCGTGACGGTTGGAAAGGCGTGAGACAGGCTGATGTCCGTCTATCGTTGTTTTATACTGTACTTTGTGTTTATTTAAGTGACGTCATCTAGATAACTCCTCCGGTGGAACAATGTAGCTCCAGCTCAAATGGAGCCTAGCGTCTCAATTGACTGATACACAGCAACACTCGTACACGCACGTGTTACATAGCCTGCGCTGTAGCCGATGTCTACACCGGCTCAGATTATCCGCTCAATAAGGCCGAGCGTCCGGAGTCGCTGGTACCATCTAGACAAGCAGTAAATCCACATCGTGGCTGTGTATTGGATGTGTTCATTGCGGCCACGGGGTCACCCCCTCGATCCTCCAACCCCCGCGTTCCCCGGGCACGCGCACCTTCTGCAGGCCGATGCAGAAGCGCTTGAACACCTCCTTCATGTTGCCGCCCTGCTGCATGGAGATGACGCGGAGGTGGTCCTCCTCGTTGACCCACACCAGGAAGGTCTTGTTGTCGTTGTGCCTGCGGTGACGGTGACGAACATGGTGACAATCACAGTCGCTGTGTTTGGGGCGGGCGCGACGTTAAAGGTGTTAAGCTACTGTCGTTCAGCGTCGTTAATTGTACACGTCGTGTTATCGAGACGTCAGTGCTCATGACAGGGATTGTGTTGCGTGTCTGGTTAGTATGGGTGGTGTTATCGTTGAACAGATGTCGTGGCAAGACGAGTATTATTCTCATAGACAGGGTTAATATGTGTGATACGGATGAGCTCAAAGCTAAGGCTAAGTGTAGTGCTACTGTTACAGACAGCGGTGATGGATAGGGCTGGTCGAGCAAGAGTATGTTTGGGCAGATGATTAATGCCACGAGCAGTGCTCGTGCTGTCAGCGGGCACATTTACTTGCTGCTACAGACAGCGTCCGCATAAGGGCTAGCGTTATCAGTGGGAGGCGCGTCGCTGCCGCTGTGTTGTAAGCTGTGGCCGGTTCCCGCACCAGATGCCACGCGCGTCGGGCCAGTCGCGGCCCATGCCGGCACACAGCAGGAGCGGAGACACGGGCTTGTCGAACAGGAAGTGGTCATCGATCAGCTGCTGCTGCTCCTGGTCCGACATGCCCTTGAGCGCGTAGTACTTGCCCTTCAGGTCTCCGTCCAGTTTCCCCAGGGCTGCGACAGAAGGAACGGAGACCGCTTACTCTCCATTCAGGAGCGCTCACGGCCCATTCAGCACCACGGATAGAGACACTCGCTGTGAAACCACGAAACCAGGGGTGTCCAAACTTTTTTTCCTGAGGGCCACATACAGAAAAATATACGAACGACTGGGCCCTAACTAGACAGTTAAGCGCAAATACTATGTGTGGGCCATAGACCATTATATTTTAAGACTTTGATACGTGCCAATTAAAAATGGATGGCGGGCCGCAGTTGGCCCGCGGGCCGTAGTTTGGACACCCCTGCACTAAACAGTCCATTCAGCACCACGGACAGACAGACACACTCACCCCGGGTCCACTCACTGTCAATTCAGCACCACGGACAGCGACGCTCATTTTTGCACCACTCACTGTCCACTCAGCACCACGGACAGACACTCACCGCGGGACCATTCACCGTTAATTCAGCACCACTCGTCAAGAACATTATTGCACACTCGCTACTGCAGGGCGGTAGTGCGGCGGGGTGGTAGCGTGGAGCGGTAGTGGATAGAGCATGGAGTTAACACAGGGCGGTAGTGCAGGGCGGTTGTGGGAAGTGCGGGGCGGTGGCGCGCTGGGAGCCCACCCTCCACGGAGAGCTTCTCGACGGCGCGGCGCTCCCCGCGGCTGCAGTGCGGGGGGAGGCTGTACCCCTTGATGCTGCGCCCCGTGCGGACACGGCTGCTCAGCACGTAGTTGGGGTCCAGGTCGTCACCGCCCTGGGGTCGGGGATGGAGAGATCGCGCACTCTCAAGCTGCTCTTTCGGGATAGCCGTGTCACCGAGTGTTCCTCCTCTCTCATTCGCGACGTTCCGCCTCCCACCGTGCAGCCATCGGTCACGCCAATGAGAGCAATCCTCGTACATCGAGCCGTGAAAACCTACATCGATTCGACGTCACTAGCGCGTGTCACTCGTTATCGTCGTTCGAACGCCGCCGATCACCCCACATGCCACGCGA
>JAZEWU010000002.1:16986069-17003921 GCA_036362915.1 Geotria australis | reverse complement strand
GAGTGGGGGAGAGGGGGGCTGGCGGGGGGAGGGGGTGTTCCTCACCTTCAGGTTGTCTGGGTTCAGGTCGGTCTTGTGCTTGTCTGTCGGCTTGTAGCCCGAGTGACGGTCGCTGATCACGGGGTCCAGGAGTTCCTTGAACACCTCGTAGGACTCCTCGTCGCCAGCCACGCAGCCCACGGTCATGATGAAGGGGTGGCCTGTGGTGGGGGGCAGGGTGGGTGTCGGGCAGCCTGGGTTAGGGGTGAATGGCAGCAGCAGCAACAAGCTATCCGGCACAAGGGCTGGATTCACGCGGGGGCCGCGAGTCGGCTTTCCTGAGGGGAACACAGGCGCCCTCTGTGCCTCGGCGTGCAACACGATGATGGCTCCGCGCTCCATCCGACCGCCGCTCGGATCGAGCTTCCAACACAAACACGGTCCCGCCACGTGTTTCTCCGACGCTCGCTTGCACCCCGTGCACCCCACCCCGTTCTTGTACGCGGTTTCCCTTACACGCGCCTCGCCGCACAGACGCCGCACAGACGCGGCATTGTCACCAGCGTCGCGTGTAAAGCGCCCAGCGGGTCGGCGCTTTACACGATCTGCGGGCGACGGGTGATGATTACACGAGGACGTGATGTCGCTGCGCGTTTCCCAACGAGTAGGACGTGGGGCGGCCTCGTGAAACGCGAGGCTGTGGAGGCGCGAATTGACTTAGAGCTGCGGGAGAGGAGGCAGGCGGCAGCGGGCGCGGGGCGAGACCGGATTTAGAGCGAGCGACGAGGACGTGATCTGAACGAGGGTGCCGCACGCTTGGGGAGGATTCCCTTAAACGCTTCATCGTCATCTCGCAGACGGCACGGTCTAGCCACTGCTGGATGAAGGCCTCCCCTTGCCATCGCCCTGACGCACGGCCCTGCCGATCTCATCGCTGCGTCTGCGCGGTGCTCGTCAACCCAGAGGAGGAGGAGGACGCTCATACCCTCCCTCTCACCCCTAACCCGAACTCAACCCGATCGAAACGGCGCCGAACTCTCTCTCTCGCAGAGGTCTGGAGCAGCTTGATGCAGCGATGGACACGGGTGCAATTGCACACAATTCACTGTGGGACCTGCACGCGGGTCCGCATCGCATTTAGAGCCAGGGTCTAGGGGTCCTCTCCCAGACAATGTTGAGTTTATGAGAACGCATTTCCTGCAATTTCTGTGTCTTCCGAGACGTAAAACAACCATCCAAATGTAAAACCATGAAAGCCTAATACATTCCCTCTGGGATATTCTGTCTGGGCGCCCCGTTCCCGTGCGTTCCCGTCCTATCCCACCCATGCTGCTGGAGGGTGCAGGGTGGTGCTGGTGGTAGTGGCGAGATGCCTATGCGTGACGGATGGAGGATGGCTAGTGGTCATTGGACGGTGGACAGTAAAGGAGTGCATGTTAACGAGTGAAGGCTGAAGCGTTATGACTATGGTGTTCCCAGAGCGGGCTGTGAAGCGGTCAGCTGCGACTGTGGGGATCAGCGTGCCACGAGGGTCCTCCTCACCCGGGTTGTCCACGCCGGTCTGGATGACATCGTCGAGCGTGTATCCGCTGGGCGTCTGCTTGTCGCGCAGCTTGCTGTAGATCTCCGGGGTGAGCAACTTGGCCATGTGGTTGTTGTGGACGCTCAGGTCCGGGAACTCCTCCTCGGAGGAGAACTTCAGCTTGAAGTTGTTGTGGGTGTTTCCGAACGGCATGGCTGCGGCGGAGTTCTGTACGGTCGGGAGGGCGCGAGAGGCGTTCGAATGTAATCTCAATACAAAATGTTATTTTCCAAATGGGACATGATGGGTCTTTGATCGTCAGTATCGTCATCTCCCTTTGCACTGTTTCACCGGTGGTGGGAATTTTACAATCTCGTGGTGGCGATTTCACATGACCAGGACGTCAATCGAATTACCCAATTAACTTGGGCTTGGTCCAGTGATGTTCAGTCGACGTAGGATGGGCCAGTTGGAGTCAGATTAGATCAGGTCAGCACATGTTGACTCCTGGATTCGGTCATGGCACGTGAAATCAGTTCAGGAAGGGCCAGATAAAATTGACGCGGATTGGGTCAGTGGAGTCGGGTCAAATCTGGTCACGTCAGGTATGAGGTCGGGTCAGGGTCCCGTACCAAACTGAGCGTCCGCGCGCTTCGTCCACGGCTCAGCGCTTTAACCGCCCCGAGGCGAACCATCATTATCACCGGCATCATCCCCAGCATCGTCTCCCACGAGACAGCGACGACAACCGACTGGTAGGGCGAGTGCTGTTAGCGAGCATCTATTAAGGGCGGTATGGAGCACGGAGTGGTGCCAGCACCACGCCCGGCTGCAGTTGGCTTCCTGATATAAACGCACTACACCCGTTGCTATTTTTAAGGCCGTGTCGACCTAAGGGAGGCATAGGAATAGTTAAGATACACTTGTCACTTTTGTCAGCCATGACTGAGAATCGAACTCGAGGCGTGCGAACCCCTGCACCACCACCCACACACGTGTACACAAAGACAAAGATCCCCCGTATAGCCTTTAACAGTCTGGTCGGGTAAGTGCTGTTAGCAAGTAGCACCGATGAAGGCTGACAATGCACACGAAAAACAGCATTCGTCATATTGATAGTGCCGTTTATTTCACTTACAAATCAGCTACTGAGTCTCATGACTACATTTAAGGTGGGTTCTGCATCAGTATGTTTAGGCCAAATCCTTTATATTTAACCTCTACGGTGCTTGTGTGGGTCCAAGAAGTCTGGACCTCGTGCTGTGTACGGGACCATGTACACGGTCCAGGCCCCTGCATGACCTTGTACGAGACATTAAGCGTGATGTTACGCACAGAGCCACCAATAGGTCACCTTGTGTGAACACACCCAACATTGCTGCTCACGGTGCGCCACCCAGACCCAGCTCCGGCACAGCGGGCGGTACACAGGGCTGCACCACAAGTGGTACGGTTAGGAAGCTGTTTTAAACATCGATTGAGTTCTATAGCTGCTCTTTCTGGATCGCCGTGCCGGGTAGTCCGCCTTTCTCCTGCGCAACGTTTCGCCTCACACGTTGAAGGCAGGTACACAACACAGCACGTTTCACCTGGAACAACGTTATATACCTGCCTTCAACGTGGCAGGCGAAACGTCGCGAAGGAGAGAGACCGACCGCTCTGCACGGATATCCCGAAAGGACAGCTACGCAGAGCATTTCTCACACATCGATGCGTGAGATCCTACATCGGTAGTTTGAGTTTTAGATTTCGCGAGCATTTACCCCATTGCCAAATTTCGTTTCGCCCGTGAGCACACGGCTCCCTGCGCTGCCTCTGCCGCAGCCTCGCGGCCGGGCGCAATTGAATCCCGGTCACCGAGGTCACGACGACTCACCTGGGCACGGAGCGACCAAGCGAAGAAACCAAGTGCGGTGGCAGCGGCGACGCGACCCGAGGCTCAGGGGCGACTCGCGGGGTTTTTATCCGGGGGATGCTCCACCCTCGTGCCCCCCCTCCTCCACCCTGCCCCCCCCCCACCTCCCTCTGCGGGGTCCATTCCCGCCCCTCGGCCCCTTCAGAAGGGGGCAAGGCTGGTAGGGAGAGGGGGTGAGAGGCACGGAGTGCGTGAGAGAGGGGGATATCAGTGTGACTGTGTGACGGGCTGTCACTGTGTGCGTGTGAGTGAGGGGGTCAGTGGTCAGTATTTGTGTGGTCGGGGTGACTTGTGTGTCGTGTCGGCCATAATAGGTGCTCGCTAATAGCACTTACCCCTACTTTCTGTTAAAGGCTATATGGGGGGATATTTGTCTTTGCTTTATTTCGTCTGGACGCGTTCGCTGCATTAGTTTGTGTGGCGGTGTCTGCTTGTTTGTCGGCTGTTTCAGGATCGGTGAGCTCCTCCGGCAGGAGAGGCCGGAGCAGCGACGCTTACAACAACAAGCAGGGAAAGTGCCGAGCGGTTAAAACACAGCTATGTGGCATTATGGGGAGCGCAGTCATCTCAGACAGTCAACTCCTAACACTTCACTAGTGCCGGATTAAGGTATGGGCTTTAGGAGCTGCAGCCCCAGGGGCCTCCGCCAGCTGGAGGGCCTCCAGAGATTAAGTGAAAAGTTATTTCATTTGTGAATGCTGAATCAAAGTATAAGTACTCTAAATTTTCTATTTTAAAATAGTTCAATTAGCACACTGTAAATATATATATGTAGTACATTTTAATAGTTGTTAGCCTTGTGAAAAACACATTTTATTTTTCTTTAACTTTTTTTTTCCTTTTGAAAATATTACTGGGGGCCTCACGGTACCTGTAGCCCAGGGGCCTACAACATCTCAATCCGGCTCTGCACATCACATGGCCTCAAAATGCACCTAGCCTGGCACTGGCGCCGTGGCAACGTCCCCGCCACTTAGTGAATTGCAGCTGTTGTGTGTGGGGTGACAGGTGCCAGTGGTGAGTGTGTGTGCGTGGCGTGTCAGCGATTGTGTGTGTGTTGAGAGACATGTGTCTATTGTGCTGGCACTTGTGCGGTGTGTAAACAGCGTCACTGGAGAGACAAAGGCGGCCGCGCGCGGTGGTGTCAGCCACCCAAACCGTCATGTGTCGTGCCGGCCTCCATAGGTGCTCGCTAACAGCACTAGCCCCAGCAGTCTGCTAAAGGGATATGTGTAGCATTTGCTTGTGTAGCATGTGCTTGTACAAACATGTACATGTGTGTCTGAGGGAGAGCGGTATATCGGTGGTTAGCGCGCTAGGCTACAAACCTGGTGACCCGAGTTAAAATCCTGCTCACAGCCAACACCAGTGACGATTTTTTTAACCGGTCCTGGACCTTCTCTAGGTCGACTCAGCCTCAAATGAGTACCCAGTGTGGTGTGTGAACATTGCCACAAGGGAGACAAAGGTAGCCAGCCGGGCGTGGTGCTGGTCACCCACCTCCTCAGGTGCCGTGTTGACGTTCATAGGTGGTCGCTAACGGCACTTGACCCTTCACTCTGTTAAGGCTATACGTGGGATCTTTGTGCGTGTGTCATAAGGGCCAATTGTCCATCCCTCCCCGCCTCGACCCGGCTTCATCAGCTGCCCGCTGCCTCTGCGCACCATGAGCTTTAGGGTTTCTCACTGCTGACGACTGGAAACGCGGCTGTGTGCGACTGTGCCGGCGTACTGTGCGCACGCGAAAGTGGCGGTGTCTTGGTTTCCAAACTTAGCAACTACAGGCGCCATCCAGTGACAGGGGGAGCGAGGGCCGTGACATGGCGGGACGAGGGGGGGGGTGCGGGAGGGGAGCGGGAGGGAGGAGTGGATGAGAGAGAGAGGGATGGTGTAGGAGAGGGATGTGGTCGGAGAGAGGCTGAGTGAATGAGACAAGGGGGATTGGGAAAGGGAGAAAAACGAGGGATGGGGAATGTGGGTAAGATTACAGCACTGGAGGGGGGAGAACAGGGCCCCCCATCCTGGGGCCCCCCATCCTTTCCACTTCAACACCATAACAGTGTTGACACTGGCACAGAAACGGAGGCGTGGGAATTATTTTGAATTTGAAGGGGTGAGGGCTCAACCATGTTGGCCCGTGTTGAGCAGACAAGGGGAGGCATCTAGGCTGTCCCATCTATACGCTCTTCCTGCAACTTGGGGGAGCAAGTGGAAGTCTGGGCGAACCTATGTGGGGAAGAGACTGGATGGGGGAGCAGGTGAAGGTCTCGCTGAATCGCTGTGGTCACGACGACCTGCACTGCATTGTCATGGAGAAGCAGCGGTTCTCAACACAACTTTCCACACAACCTCCAAGCGCCGGCCGGCTAAAACTCAGCAATCTGGCACGGTAGGGAGCACAGGTGGTGCCCCGGCTAGTCATCTCGGTCGGGCAGCCAATGGCACCTGGGTCTGTCCCATGACCTCTCAGCGAGCCTCCGACACTCTGTGTGGCCTCAAGGTGCACCTGGCCTGGCACAGGTGGTGACGTCACCGCCACTTAGTCGCGAACGGCGGGTGTTGATGTTGCTACCACTGTTTGGTTTCATCAAAGTGATCAGGTCACGTCTCTGTGTGAGTGTATGGGTTTCTCCAGTTCAGAAAATCGTCACTGCTGTTGGCCGAGAGCGGGATTCGCACTATACAATATGCTATGTGAGTTAACCATATATTTTCTAGCACGGATAAGCGTCTACAGGAGCGACGTGTTGTAATTTCCAACGCGGATAGACGCGTCCGAGAGGCCATTCTTTATTTCCTACAGGAGATAGGTATCTCCGGGAACCAACAAATGGATTTCCCAACACGGATAGGCAACACCTGGAGAGCACCTTATATTCCCTAGCACGGATAAGCGACTAGCGAAGTCGGTCTCTACATTTGGTAGTGCGGATAGGCGCCATTTCGGCACAGGATCGCACGTGGTGCCGGGCAGCATCGCGGGCAGGGTAAGAGGGCAGGGGTCTGGAACTGGGTTGAGGGGCAGGGTTCGGGGGCAGCACAGGAGGACACGGGGCTGGGCAGCGCCCCCATCCCAGTGCTTTGGTCAGCTTGCGGGAGGGCGTCCTGTTAGGGGCCGCATTGCCTGGACCAGGCCTCGGCCAACACGTGGAGGAGGCTAAGTACGTGACTTTAGTATTATTTGTGTCTAAGTGTTGGCAACGTGTTGGTGGTGGTGGTGTCTCAGCGTGGGGAGCGGTAGCCCAGTGGTTAGCGCGCTGGGCTACGAATCTGGCGACCCGAGTTCGAATCCCGCTCACGGCCAACACCAGTGACGATTTTCTGAAACCGGTCCTGGGCCTCCCCTAGGTCGACTCAGCCTCAAATGAGTACCTGTTGCGGTGTGTAAACATCGCCACTAGGGAGACAGAGGCGGCCGGGCGTGGTGCTGGTCACCCACCCCCTCGTGTGCCGTGTCGACCTTCATAGGTGCTCGCTAACAGCACTTGTCCCTACAGTCTGTTCAGGCTATATAGGGGATCTTTTTGTCTTTGTCAGCGTGGCCCACGTGCGGGGTCTGACGGTGGACCCGCTCGGACCCATGAGTTCGATACCCAACCAGGGTTACTGACTGTAGTACTGTATGTACGGTATATACCATTGGTCGGCTCAGCCTCAATTGAGTACATGGTGCGGTGTGTAAACATCGCCACCGCGGAGACAAAGGCGGCCGGGCGTGGTGCTGGCCTCCCACCCCCTCGTGTGCCGTGCCGGCCTTCATGGATGCTACTCGCAAACAGCACTTGACCCTTTGTGTCCGGCAGCACCTTATCAACGTCGCCTCTGCTTTCATCATGGCCATCATCGATGTTACCATATCATCACCTTCATTGTGGTCATCGTTATCAGCCGCATCACGTTCAGCCCCTTTTTGGTCAATTCACTGCTGGATGAGGGAATGGTCATTGTGGGCTTGTGAAGGTGGGAAACATCAAGGCCGGAGCACAGCAACGCGTGCTATTACTATACAGTGGTCTCTCGTTTTACGATATTAATCCGTTCCAGAACACGTATCGTCATGTGAAACCATCGTAGAGTGAGACCTTCTTCTTCTTTGCGATTCTTCGAAGCGCGATGTTAAATTACAGTTTCCCATTTTCTTACACAGCCCCTTGCATTTTCATTGAACTCCGCAAGGTCTTTTGAGCTGCAGAGGTTGGGTAGTAGAGCACAGACAAGGCAGTGTTCCATAGTATGGTCTGCTTCTCCACATTCACAGGTGGTTGGGCCGGTCTTGTAGTCCCATCTGACCAAAGCATCTTATAATACTGTACATTGTTTTATGATAATTCGTGTTTCAAATAAAGGAGAAGTAAACACTGAGATGTAAACACTAAAAAATCGCTGCTATTGGCTGAGAAGCGACCCAAGCCGCATGCGTTTTCATCGCTGATTGGCTGCCGCACCACCCACGCTCAGCCATATCGTAACACGTATTGTAAAGTTACATTTGATCGTAATGTGATACTAATGTTGTTATAAAGCGTTTATCGTAAAGCGCTTTCATCTATTGTGAAGCCGTCGTAATGCGACGGACCACTATATTCAATTCAATTCAACTTTATTTGTAAATTCTGCCATATGTACAGGACATATAGAGGAGCGAAATGCCGTTTCTCTCAGACCCCTTGTATCTTCTTCCACATGAGCCAGGACCCGCCTCTGACGTTACGAGATTTGGGACTCGCGAGCGGACCCGTACGAGCAAACTCGCGCCTCTGGCGACATGAGCTTCGCGGAGTACGGCGAGCGGGTGCGCGACGGCGACACGGTCATCCTCTACCTGGGCCACGACGCGCTGCTGCCCGTGCAGGCCACGGCCGGCGCCGTCACGCAGACGCGCTTCGGCGCCGTGCGCCACTCGGACGCGCTGCTGGGCCGCCCGTTCGGCTCGCGCGTGGCCTGCGGGCGCGCCGGCGGCTGGGCCTACGCGCTGCACCCGACGCCAGAGCTGTGGACGCGCTCGCTGCCGCACCGCACGCAGATCCTCTACAGCACCGACATCGCCATGGTGACGCTCATGCTGGACCTGCGGCCGGGATCGGTGGTCTGCGAGTCCGGTGCGTTTGTTGTTGTCGTTGCGGCGGGGTTGGGGGNTGGATTGTCGCAGGACCGTGAGAGATGACGACGGGTTGGGGAGGCCTTTATCCAGCAGTGGATTGGTCATGGCTAATGATGAGGCTATGATAGTGGGGGAACGGTTATTGTCATAAATGCGTTTGAGACCGTGTTCTCTGTGAAGTCAGTCAGTTTTTATCGAAGCTGGAAGGAACCGTTGAGCTACGTTAAAAGTTCCTCTGGCAAAACAGCAGAGGTCGGCCAGTACAACTGAAACCTAAATCAATCGGGGAGAAGGTCAGGTCGGTGCGAACAAGCGTTAACGGTCCATCGTCCGCCCGTCTCGTCCGTTGCTCGCCCCGCCGTCGGAGCGCAGGCACGGGGAGCGGCTCGCTGTCGCACGCGCTGCTGCGCACCGTGGCGCCTTCCGGCCACCTGCACACGGTGGAGTTCCACGAGCAGCGCGCGGCCAGCGCGGCCCTGGAGTTCGAGCGGCACGGCGTGGGCCAGCTGGCCACCGTGCGCTGCCGGGACGTGTGCCGCGACGGATTCGGCGTGGCCGGCGTGGCCGACGCAGTCTTCCTCGACATCCCGTCGCCCTGGGACGCCGTCACGCACGCGCGCGACGCTATCAAGGCCTCGGGTCTGTGCCGCCCGCCTGCCGCGATATAACCCCGCGTCTGTGATTCGCCCCCACACCTCTGCAATTCTCTCCCAGCTTCTGCGATTTACCACCCCCCTCTCCGCATTTCACCCACACCTCTGCCCTGTGTGATTTTATTTATGGTTGGGTTTGTTCGAGCGTTTTGTTGTGTCGCAGGAATCCCGCGTCCAGAGCCTGCCAAGCTCACTGGGTGTTTTTGGCTGTAATAATAAACATCGGTCTATTAAGCTATCGCTGCGATTTACTCCCACTTCTGCAATTTACCCCCGCCTCTGCAATTCACTGCTCGCTTTTACGATTCACCCCCACCTCTGCTTCTCACCCACACCTCCACATTTCTCCCCCGCCTCAAAGAACTGACGGGAGCTCGTAATTTGGGACCCCAGTGCAGTCTCATGAATTTGATTCATTTCTCGCTCTGTGCTGCACGTAGATGTTCCGTATGGCTGTACAAATTTACCGCCGCGTAAATTTACGTGAATCTGAACCAATCTGCAGTGGTGTATGTATATGATGTATGACATTTATTTTCGAATCTGCGTTGAGTCGAAGAGTTCGGTGACATTCCTGGGCTCTCGTAGACCCTTCGGAACAGCTGTCGCATTGCGTATGTCGCGTCGGTTGATTGTGTGTGTGCGTGTCGTGGCAGGTGGGCGCCTCTGCTCCTTCTCGCCGTGCATCGAGCAGGTGCAGCGCACGTGCCAGGCGCTGGCGGCGCTCGGCTTCACGGAGCTCTCCACCGTCGAGGTGCTGCTGCGCCCGCTCGACGTCCGCACCATCGCCATGCCGGTACACGCACGCGCCAACGCAGACACGCACGCACGTGCGTGTTAGCGGCACCGCACGCGCCAAAGCAGACGCGCGCCCGTTAACGGTGCCACCCGCTCTACAGGGTGGTCTAGATGTCTTGTGGCCTGCATTTACTTGACTCCCTGACATTCTTTTTTCTTTGCTCATTAATTTATATTTAAAATAACTCTCACCTATTTACTTCAGATCATTATGTTTACATGTGCCATTTTTATATTGTTCACCCCACTGCATACAAAAATGGTAGACAATAAGCGGCCGGGCGTGTTGCTGACCAACCTTCCCCTCGTGTACTGTGTTGGCCTTCGTGGGTGCTTGCCCCAACAGTCTGTTAAGGCTATAGGGCGGGTCTTTGTCTCTATGGGGATTTGCACGCATCTTTGCTTGAAGCAGCATATTTACATGAATCCGCGTGAGTACCAGCACCTACACAGGTGTGTGGAGGGGCCCCTCACATGGGTGTACCTGCATCCGCAGGAGTTCATGATCACACACCGTGCTGTGTGTAAATGTTTTTTTTGTTTGCTGAATTGGTTATTTTTAGATTTTTTATTTATTTTTGTCAATTCACGTGTTGTGTCACAGGAATCCTCTAAAGAGCTTGCAAGCTCAACGGGTATTTTTCTGCTGTAGTAATAAACATCTATCTATTTACACATCCGTTAAAGGGCAACGGGGCATGCGTCCTCTCGCGAAGGCGGCTTAGCGCGCGTGCGGAGGCGTTCCCGCGGCAGGATCCCGCCGGCTTCGCCAGATTCCCGGCGGCAGCGGCGAGCGGCGAGACGGACAGCTGATCCCGTGTTACGCGCGCGTGTTTGCGGCGCAGGTTCCGGACCTGGGGCAGGGCGGCGGCCGAGCGTCCGGCGATGGGGGGCGGCCGTGCCCCCCGCACTCCGTGCCCGTGGGGGTCGTCGATGATTCGCGGGGGGTTTACAGCTTCAAGGCGGGATGCCCCCCGAGGGAGATGCCCGGACATACCGGGTACCTCACCTTCGCCACGCTTCCTCCGGCGGCGTAGCCGGCGTCGACACGATCGGCGGTGAAGGTCCCCGCTTTGAAAACTCGCGAGCGGCCTCGTCTTGCCGGTTTGCGCCGCCGCTCAGCCGGGATGCGCGCGCCGGTGCCGTGGGACTGCGAGCGAATCGTTGCGGCGAATCGTCGCGGCGACGAGCGATCCTGTCCCGTGTTGTGCCCGTTGGCTCGTTTGACTCAATTGCGCTGCCCGAGGCAGTGGGGTGGATCAGTGCGCTGCTTCAGTCCCGTTTGCTCGAGTCGAACAGCATCCCCCTGGACCGTGGGCCCTGCCTGCCGGACAAGGCACGTCGACACCAGCTGCTGCTGCCACTGCCCAGTTCGATTTTTGGTCCTTCAACCCTTGCTGATCTGTGCCCTCTAACCCAAAACCCAATCCCCCAGCCGGAACCCTGACCCCTGGACATGTTAGCCGCCCTCGTTGAGCGTGTAAAAACGATGACTGACTCGCGGGGGCGGCTGGCGTTTGGGGGGGGGCGGGTCCGCGTTGTTGATCGCGGTTTATCGGTGTAGCCAGGCAGTGTTCGCGACTCGCTTGGCTGCAGAGGTCACGGATTTAAATTTAGGGTTTGCCGAGCGTGGCACCGACCTCTGAGTCGAACTCAGGTCTGAGTGCGGAGGGTGTTGCACAACGCGCCCGCGCGCCTGCCAAGTAGGTGCAACGGCGTGACGGGGGGTGGGGGGGAGCGGGCACCACAATGTGGATAAAAATACCCGCGCTTGGCGGTGGCGGCGACCGAGGCGGTGCAGCTGCCGCTGCTCGTTTGCTGTATGCAGCGCTATTTTATGATTACGTTTGGGTGTCGGTTTTTTTTCAAGCTGGGAGCTGTGCGTGTAGTTGGGATGTTGGGTGGGCAGTGGCTGCAGTTTCGTCTGTACAGTAAATGTTTTTTCGTTTGATGTTCTGCAGCGCTCGTTATGAACTGTCGACATAATTCGATTGTGCAGTCTCACCTGTGCTGCCCAGTTTAGAGGACTCTGAACTGAGTAGTATTGTTTTATTAACTCTTTTATTTTAATGCAACAAAATATAAATGATTTGTCTTTTTCTACAAGTGTGTCTGGTGTTATATCATGAGTCAAATCGATTTTAGAATCGGTGGTAGAGAAAAGCCCATGGAAGTGGATATCGCAGAACTACATCTGAGAGGCTTCTTCAGGTGAACTCTTGCTCCACACTGGGGGACAGCATTTCCACGTTCATCACAAGCAGCGGCCTGGACTCGTACCCAGTCTCCCATCCTTGCCAGCTCAGCTCAACACCTTGACGTCTGAATCACCTGGTCATCTCATATTACATATATTTTTAAAGTGACAAGTGCGGTGAAGTTTACATACGACTCTAGTGACCATGGTTGTCATGCTCACTTACCGACGACTGGTCGGGACTCGCGTGGGACATTACCCCGTGTGGAGCTGTTTTTGCCCCCCACTTTGTGCCTCCAGCCCCCCTAGCCACCAACGCCCCCTCTCCCGTGGCGCCGTCTCTAATCCTGGACGCAGCTGTTGACCCCTCCTGTCGCCCCCTTCCATCGAGGAGCTCAGCCTTCCCTTGGGAGCCGCCACTTGCGTCAACAGAATTCCTTGCTAGGATCTCGTTTTTCCTGGCTCATCGTTTTTTACTGTGGGGTTCTTTTCTCTAGTTTTTGTTTCAAGCATAAATAGAACTGTGAAATGTCTTTCCAGGCAAGGGAAAGGGGGTCTCCATGTGTTGTTTTGCAAAACCAAGCAGCTCCACGTGTCGCCCCCCCTTCTTGCTTTCTAATATTGTGGGTTTGGGATACCTCGAGTGTCAGGGCAGGGTCTAAAGCGCCGTGCTGGAATCCAGAGGTTCTGGTTCACGTCCATCACCCTATATGGTGTCCACAGGCCCTTAGATGGTGTCAAGGGGTCTGGCCAGGGGTGCAGAATTGCTGAAGGTGGGGTCTTTCTGCGCCGTTGCCCATACCAAGGGGGCCGTGAGGGCCTCGACTGTGCGTGCCGAGGGTTTGTTGCCGGATGCATAGAAGCTGGGGGTGTGGTGTAGAAACGCGAGCCCAAAATACTTTGCCACCGTCGCCATTGACAAACCGGGCCCCGCAGCTCAGGGCTGTAAATTGAGCCGCCGGTCGGCGCATTGGCCTCTTCGTTCAGTTGTGTTGGGTTCTCACAGTGAGCACGTGTGATCGTCTCACGTCACCTGCAAGTTTACTGAACAAACCCAGCATGGTTATTGGCTGAATGGGAGGGAGGGATGCACTTGTATAGCATCTCGTATGCGTCGCATCGTGCTTTACAAAGAGCAGGACAGCCACATCGCATGGTGTGATTGGAATCACTTCATGGGTGGGGGCAGCGGGAGATGTGAGTGATGTAGCACTGGAGGAGGAGCAGGTCTTCCAGAGCTGAGTTGTAGAGAGGAAGAGAAGGTTGTTTGGAAGCAGAGATGTAGAGAATTTGGGGGATTAAACAGGGTCATCAAATGAGACGCTCTGGTTTGAATTGCCTATATTGACTTAAATGTTTCACTTACAGCGCTGATTCTGACATCAGAACACCAATGAAACACTGGAGATTATATTCATTGTGAAAAAAAATTCAATGTGATCCATGTGCATCCGATACGACTTGCAGACGTCTGAACATTTCCATAACCGCAGGTAGCGTTTCTTCTACGATTCTCTCCACGGCAGCTCTGATTTCTGCCTCGTTCAGTCGTTCAACCGGTAGGTGGATTGTTCCCGTTTCACGCCGGTAACAAAATTCCCAATTTGTCCGTGTTCTGCAACACCAAATGAATCGCTGCAATTAAAACACGTCAACAAATCTAGGCAATTCACAGCAGAGCATCTCTTTTGATACTGTCGTCCACAGGGAGACTGCAAGGCAGGAAGCGGAACAGGCCCGGGCGTTGTGGGCAGCAGGAATGCGGTCGCTGTGGGCAGCAGCAGGGTGCAGACACGGCGCCGCCAAGGTGACCGCGCGGCCTGACGCCGCTTGGCAGCTGCAGGGGCCCAGTTGGTCTGGGCCCCGGGGCCCTCACATCCTGCGGGCGACGGGACGGGCAGAGCCGAGGTCGAAGTCTGGGGATTTCTCTCCCATGGGACAGCACGGGCATCTTGGCGAGAAATGCCTTTTGTGAGGTTTTGTCTGTGAATGTAGCCCGATAACTGAAGGTGGTGGAGCCCGATGTGGATTTTACTCTGGGTTTTTTTTCTACTCCTTTGTGTTTCAAGCAGAAATTGAACCTTGCAATGTCTCCGTGTGATGTTTTGTAAAAGAAAGGCGCCCCATATCTCGTTCCACTTGTGTCTAGTATTGTGCGTTTGGGACACCTATAGTGTCCGAGCAGGGTCTGAGCATGGTCTTTGTCTGCATTTTCTGAGAATGGTCTGTATCTCCAGCCGTGCAGCAGTTGTCTACCTATGGATGGGTTAGTGCTCGCCATAGGAATATGGAATTTCAACCGTGGGATACAAGACCGGCAATAGATACAACTATTGCCTTGCTCTCATTTAAGGCGTTTTGAAAAGTCACTCAATTGTTAGGTTAAGCAGTCGCATTAAGTTGTCATCTCAAGTTAGTGTGTTCTTTACTCGACTCGCTATCCCAATCGCTGTAGTGTAACGAAGCCCCAACCCTTCGCTTTCCTCCGGCCCCCACATCTCAACAACTCTCCATCTCCACACACACGCAGGGCCCATATAGAGGAAATGCCTTGCACGCTGTTACAATAATAGCCCGTATGGTTGTGATGGCCCTGTCGGATTAAAGGGGTCGTTTGAGGGGTAGACGTGACCCCCCCACACCGCCCCCGCACATAGTGTAAATGCTCTTATCAGCTGTGGGTCCTTGCTAGTTCGTTACAAGGGGAAATTATAATAATTGTTCTCATAGCGATTAGAGGTGACGGGACTGGCGCGGCGGCTCGGGGCGCGACAATGTGACACCTGTGAGGAGGAGCAGCTGCCGTCAACAGGTGTCACGTGTTGGTGGGCGGCTGGAAACATCGGGTGGGAGCCAGTTGGTCAGATGGGATCCGTGGGGGTTCAGGTCTGGAGATGTAGGGTGGGTGGCGCTGGTGGTAGTTGTGGCGTGACGAGAAAGCACTTATACGCATCGCTCACGCCGTGACGTGCAGTATCCGCGCGTGATTTATTTAAACACTTGACACGCGCGTGCGTGGACACGGGAAGCGGTGGCGCACTGATTCGCACGCCGTGCTTACAACCCATGAGCGGGAATCGAATTCGGGTCGCCGGGTTTGTAACGCAGATAAACTGCTACACTGCCGCTCCCCACCGGATATGTGCTCACGCAGGCACACATACACGCACGTTCGCACACGCACGCACATACAGCTGCTCATACATAGACCGGGACTCCACGTGTTGCTATTTTTAGCTGCCGAGGTCAAACCTAGGTCACGCACTAGGGCAGAGGTCACAAGACAGCAGGACCTGGGGTACCACTGAGACCGAGAAACACGGGGATCTACCGACACGGGGACATAGAGACACGGGGACCCAGGTTGGAACTTAGAAGCGGGATGTTGATGGGTTGGTATGTGAAGGAGAATGCGTGGAAATGAACGGTGTGTGGTTTGCATGGGTGAATGTGTGCACGTGAGCATGGAGGCGTACGTATGCATATGTAGTTGTGAGTGTGTGCATGAGCATGTATATATGAATGGGTATGTGCTTGTACACGAGTCTATGAGAATTGCTTTTCAGTTGTGTTTGTGAGTGTACATAAGTGTCTGAGTTTGCACGCACAGGGTGGTCCAGATGTCTTGTGACCCTCGTTTAATTGACCCCTAACATATTTTAATTTGTGCATTCATTTCTCTTTTACGTAACCCTTATTTATTTCAGCTTCCTGAAATGTATACACGTCATTTTTACATTGCTTACATTCGAGAGAATGAAATGGGGGTCGCAAGACATCTGAACCACACTGCGCGGTAGTGAGTGAGCGTGTGTTTCCGTGCGTGTGCATGAGCACGTATGCGACTGGGTGGACACACGGGTATGTGGGTGTGGGCAGTGCCCGCCTCTGACCCACCTTGTGTGGTGACCTCCCTGCAAATTCGTTGCCAAGTTAAGGCAGAAGAGGCTGCTGCAGCTGCCACCTGTCACTCACGCCCGCCCCCCCGAATTAGCGCGACACGTGCCAATTACGAACACAAGTGCGTGTAGGTCTGCCTCGCAACATCACCCACATCATCATTATCACTACGCCAGCATCATCATCATCAGTCACCAATCACCCTCTTGATTGTAATCATCCACGAAAGCCAGGATTGTCAGTGGCCCACCTCATCATCATCAGCGGCATCCAAGTTGTATCGTCATCAACATCATCAACACCACGCGCGCTACCTGCTTCACAAACGTCGTCCACAGTCGCCTCATCATCCCTCATTTTCACCCACGCCGTGGGACGGTGCTCGAGCTCTTCCCACCTCTTCTGGTCCAACTCCTCCTGCTTTAAGCTCTTCATTATCGCTCTTCCCGTCCATCCTGTGCATCTACCGCGCTCCTCAATCTAGATCTCCTCTCCTCCTCCCACCACCATTGCCCTCCGCCTCCTCATCACCTACTTCACCCTCCTCTGTGTCACCTCATCATGATAATCCCCACCCTCACCGTCTCCCTTCACGCTGAGAAGATGGTTTCTCGTGTAAAGTGAAACGCGCTGTTAATCTCCACGCGTCACCTCGCGCGGTCTCACGAGGAGCGGCCCCCGTTTCCCTCCCATCTCCCCTCGTCTCACTCCCATCGGCCCGCAGCGGGGAGCCGTGAGAAGGGGTCCCGGCGGAGGGTAAGTGTCGATGTCCTGCTGGTGAGGGATGTGATGAAGCCCTGGTGGTGAAGATCTCATGAGATGATTGTGGTGAGGATGTGGTGATGTTCTCGTGGTGAGGTCCAGGGCACGTGACAAGATCAGGCGATTCGGTGAGTCACGAGGTGTGGGTGATGGCGAGTGATGTGATGATGTGATCGTGGTGAGGATGTGATGGTGTCCTGGTGGTTAGATCCACGTGAAGATGTGATGAGGTCCTGGTGGTGATTCATGAGGTTTTATTGCTGAGGAGGTGATGAGATCCTCTCCGCCCATCACGGGCACATCATGGACACATCACCGCAGGCAGTGTCCTCTATCTTTCAATTGGAGATGGTGGATACTCCCGATCACGAGTACAGCGCGGCTGCTAACGCGAGCGGTCTGCGACCCACGATCCCAGATCGCCATGGCCGAGAGTAATCTGTGTTACAGCGGCCTCTTGTGGTGTCCCGGGCCAGCGCCACCACTTCTTCTCCCCACCCCTTGACTCTGTGAGACAAGGGGTCGTTCTCAGATAGAATCAGAAGGTAATCTGGTTAATCCGCATGTTTGTTGTATCGCAGGAATCTTGCTTCCAGAGCTAGCAAACTCACTTGGCATTTTCTGCCATATTAACAAACATCAATATATCATAACAATTAAACCCAGCCCTGGTACTAAGCCTGACGTTTAATTTTCCAATCCTTAAACCATCCGTTAAACCCAACCTGACTTGTAAACCGTAACCCTTAAACAGGTCTAACCCTGACTTGTAAACCTTAGCCCCTAATTCCAGCCCTGGTTCCAACTCTGACTTCTAAAGCCAGCCTGAGATTCCACACGCGGTGACAAGAAACTGGCGGTCATTGTATTCTTTATTGTGGCTGTTGAGACACTTCCACAGATACCAAACATTGTTTACTTGTCCTGATTAAAAAAAAAACCCTCGGCTGATGTCCGGCTGGGGCTTGTCGGTCAGTTTATTGCTGACAGTTGTTGATAGTGCGAGGAAGCGATGTGAGCTCAAT
>JAZEWU010000002.1:16935332-16948531 GCA_036362915.1 Geotria australis | reverse complement strand
TAATACATAATTGCAGAGACGCCCTGCGGTGTGTTATAGTCGCGTTCTTGAAAGTTACCTTATTTGTTTCCCAAGAGCAAAGATTCAAATGTGTTTTGGCCCACATTTGCTGCTGCGAGCATAGATAGGGTTGTCTGCCGAAGTGTGTAACAACAAAATAACTGGTTCTCTTTTCGTTGACTAAGATGCAATGGTGCTTTGAAAAGGTTTTTCATTTGATGGACAAATAGCCATAGGGGTCCATGAAGCCCATTAATTGGAAGGGACACAGCCTATGGCTTTCCTGCCCACAGCGCTTTGGTGTGTTTGCACACTTAAAAAGTCGGGTGTGTTTTCTCTCACCCGCGTACTGGCATGAGTTTCAATGAGCAGCATTTAACTGTTTTGTTCCTGTACCGCTCCCCATGGTGCTAATTTGCATGTTGACCATCTGGGAGATGAGTGGAATGTGTAATTACCCTATTTGCGTATGAATGGGTGCTTTAGGGATATACATAGAGTTAAACTAATGTTGTGTTGCTGGCGTTGAAGCTGGGTAATTGTACCCTAAATATTTCAGTTGGAACAGCCTGTTTTTATGGTAAAATACGCTCTCAATATCCTTAACGCCTCCAAAAATTGGACGTATAACCCTTGACATATGGATACTATAAGTTGATGAAATGTTCAATTTTATATAGCCAGTAGTGATATCTTCGAACACAAGTAAAATCTTTCATATGCTCAATATAAGGCTGGTTTAATAAATTAATCTTACTATTTGCCTGGCTCAAGTATTGCTTGACAAGGGTTAAGGTTAGTTATCAGTAAAGCAGGTGTGAAACTAGATGTTTTTGTATAGCTGAAATAGAGCTGTGCGAGGTGCTGGCTTCAGAAAGAAGCAATTGGCAGAGCATGCTTTGACACGCTTGTGGTGTTGGGTGGAACAGGCGTTGCGCCAGGACAGCTCTACACATACCCAGCACGTCGCTGGCGCAAGAAGAGACGGCTTCCACCACCAGAGGATCCGCGGCTTCGAATAACCGATATCAGACCAGGTCAGCATCTCCTATCGATGGCTGCCAAGTTAAATTATTACTTAAGTGCATTTTGTGTCACTGGGACCGTTGGTGTAATTGAAACGGAGCCAGTTTGCCCTGAAGTTGACAGATTTTCACAGCTGCCTGGTAAGTTCTGCTGGGAATTAACAGAAGCATGTTGGGTGCTGTAAAATGGACATTAATAGCTCCGGTATGTGCAAGCGTCGGTTGTTCACGTTCATGCCATGGTTCAAAGTCCAAATTTAAAATTTACTATACCTTGGCTAATAAAACTGGCCCTGTAGCTATGGATACCAAGAGCTCTGACAAACAAACGGATGACCTCAATTGGCTCTTGCCAAATAAAATATCAGTGAATTAATATTACTAGAACTGAACATTATAAATAAACATGCATGTGTACATTTATGGCAACAACTATATTTAATGTAAGCTGTTAAAAATGGTGGGAATGCAAAAGCTGTCATGTGCTGTTTGTGCCTTGGGCATTGTTTTTACAGAAAGTGAGGTGCCTGTAAAGAAAGACCCAGAGTGCTCCAGCCTGGAGGTGCTACTCCGTGGAGACATAACGGAACGCAAAGGAGCTGACACCCGGGAGGATGACAGCATCAGCGAGTTCCAGGTACCCTCAGTCTTGGGATTTGTGCGGCTGTAATCGTCCAGCAAAGCCCTTTTGCACCAGAGTCACTGATCTCCACTCCATTCGGTTCCAGAGAGTCTTTGATGCCGAAGATTATTTGGACGATTTGGACGATGAAGATTATGAAGAGGACACCCCTAAACGCAAGCCTAAGAGCAAAGGACGGGTATGGACTCAAATTGCAAACATATTCTAAGGTGTATTTAAATTCCAGAAATGAAATTCAGTTTGCAAATTGTTTATTTGTTATACTTGCAGAAGTAATCGATTTTATGTGTACGTGTAAAGGCATGTTGTTTTCAGTTTAATGCAAAAACGTGCATCTGACAATACTGCTGCAAGCAGATGCAGTAAAAAGGAATGAAAATGCTGCATTGTCAGCGTGAACTGTAGCCTTGGGGACTGTTATTCTTGTGCTGCCCAGTGGGTGGTTGTGGGTACTTTGTATTCTGTAGGCAAAAGGGAAGCGTGTTTATAAGAAGCAGTCTGAAAGACAAGTGGAGAGTCCTGCTGATGAGCAGGACAAGGGTGATATGAGCTGTGAAGCGGGCAACAGTGTAAGTTTGAGACGCATGAGAAGGGGGTCATTGGATGGGGCATGGGACATCCTGTTGTTTTAGACATTGTTTTAATTTAAGGAGGATTCGCCGTTCTGGAACAATAGTATAGAAAACCGATTTGGCTTTCAGAACTAAAAATACATGTTGCAGGTAAGGAGATTTGGCAACTATTTTACATTAACATGTGATCTCGTGTTTTTAAACTGTAAACACAAGTTTTGTTTACATGCAATTGTTAAAAAGTAAATTTGTTAGGCAAATAGTTATACTGTTGTATAACATTTCTTGAACCTCCTTAATGCTGATAAGCTTAAGCTGCCATTACATTAAAGTGAATTCAGTTGTTTTGCTTTTGCATGACATTGTCATGTTAGCATTTTGAGTGCTTTTGAAACGCATTGCAATTGGCTTATCAAGTGCAGTTTTGTCTAAAGGTTTTATGTAGATGTGGCTTTTACTCATTTTTGCAATCGAGCTACATTTTAACTGTGGCATGGTTGGTCACATTGCTGCAAGCTGCATGGGTTTTGTGAAGCATCGACTGCTTGCATGCCATACCTAAATGGTCTATTCATCCTCCCATCAACCAGGTTGTGTGCTGCCATGGCCCTTAATAGCATGACTAGTGCAGGAGTCGTTGGCCAGTTGCTTAGTGAAGGTTCTTGCTTCCTGTACCCTGATCCCCCAGGGCAAGGCAGCAGCTGGCACCAGGAAGAAGAACGAAGCAGCGGCGCAGGAGGATAAAGACAAGCCGTATGCGTGCGATAGTGAGTATCGTTGTGGAGGAAGTCTGCCGCACAGCCTGTCCGTGATACAGAGCAAGTCCTTTAAAGCGGTCTTTGAAACCTTAAACCTTTTCAATGTTTGTCTGCCATCATTCTAACTTATACATCTGTTCTTTGATTTCTCTTTTTTTATTTGTGTTCATCTGATCTCTCTTTCTCATGCCTTTTTCTCTTTCCCTTTCAGATAGTTACAAACACAAACGTAGCTCAAAAGCGTCCGATAAAGGTATACATCCTTGTGTTATTGCAACTGTAATTACAGGTGCTTGCACTAAATTAACAGTTGATTAGAAAGATAACAATTCTAACGGTTTTGATTTAAACCTATGAGTGCTCAAATTTACAAAACAAATTACAAAAAACACCCTTGAAATAACCAATAAAGGGTCAAGACGGATACCACCTGCTGTTTTTTGTTGTTGTGCATTCTGCATTTAATTATCCTGAAGTGAGTGGAAATGTACTAACAATCTCAATATCAGATGTCTGGCTTTTGCAAATATCAAAGGCTATCTGACATGCATGTGTTTTTTTTCATTGAAAGTCTTTTGTCCGTTTTTTTTAACAATGTGTAGCATTTGAATGCCTTCTCAGTGTTAACTTCATATCTTCTGGCTTACCTTTCATTGGTATTTTTGCGGGGTTGGGCACGCAGTATGTTTTCTGCTCTGCATGTGACCCAATTTTTTGAATCACACTGAACTAGCAGGAACAAAAAACTGCTAATTACTTAAGCCCATGCAGATGGTGTACTGCGTCACACTTCACAGGCTGCATTTTTTGTCTCTCTCTGTGGTGAAGTTTGCGGGAAGCGATACAAGAACCGCCCTGGGCTGAGCTACCATTATACGCACAGCCACTTAGCGGACGAGGAGGGCGAGGACAAGGACTCACGGCCTGCCACACCTGTCACACGCCGCTCGGAGGACCGCAAAGGTTAGCGTCGTGATTTTTCCCTGCCCGCTATTTTCTGAGCCTGGCGCCGTTTGTCAGACACGGCGTGGACATTTGAGCCGAGCTTGACAAAGAAATATATTCGGTACATTTTAAAAAGTTGCGTTGACTGTCAGTAATTCAACGTTGTGTTTACGTTTATTAATTACTTGCCTCTGTTTTTTTGTTTTTAGCCAAAAAAGGTCCCGATGGGCTGGCAAACCCTAACAACTACTGCGATTTTTGTCTGGGCGGCTCTGTGGAGAACAAGAAAACAGGACAACCAGAAGAATTGGTTTCCTGTTCTGACTGTGGACGTTCTGGTAAGTTCTTGTCGCTTATATCTTTTGTATATTTGTTCAAAATTAAATGGTTGTATTAAGTGAGGTGATGTTTGGAAATTGAGCATTGTAGTTTTTATTGCATTTAATTTGCAGTGGTTTTGCACGCATAGCTTTGCCAATGAACGAAGTGTTGATGCTAATTGGCGCCTTCAGGAAATCAGACACTTGAAATATACAGATAACTTTCGGTGACTTCGTTGTTGCATGTCATATTAAAACAAGCTATGGCCACTGCATATTAATGTGCTTTATTATATATGAATAATACTAAACAGTTAATTGTGACAATTATATTCTAATTGATGATTTGGGTTTACAAAAATAGCTGTTTTACTGAACAGCACATAATGTTTCACCTTTTTAAACATCGCTCATTTTTTTCTGTTGTATTGATGAAAAGTTGAAAAAGATTTACAGCATTAACCATTTGCTGCTGGTGTTGTGAATAAGACATTGCATTAACAGCATTACTAGGTTACATTTTTTCCTGCATAAGCCATTTGATAAAATTTGGTGCAGTTTTTGCTACGTTTTTGTTAGTTTTGTTCTTTCACCATGCATGAGAAAGATTGAGTGACTGTAGCTCCTCCTGTGTTTGTATCACGTCCTGCACATGTTGGCGGTGCCAGAGCGTGAAGTCTCGGAAGTGGACAGGCGCATTGTAGAGGAGTTGTTTGCAGCCTCCGATAGCGACTGTTCTACATTTCTGGGATTTGGTGAAGACGATTACCAGGAGCTGCTTTGCAGTGATGACTTGAATGGCCATGCACACTAAATGCAACAAATACCTCTCAACGTTAAGTGTAATTATGTACTAGATAATGTTATTCTTCTGCGGTTAGCATCCTTTCAAGTGTAAAGGTTTGTAGCACTGAAAAGCAAGGAGACTTGCAGTACACAAACAAATTTTCCTGTAAGTTCATATGAGCGGAATTGGAAGAAAAAAAAATGTAGATTTTTTTAGGGTATTAAATGTTCTTAGGAGTGTTTATTTTTTTACCACAGCCTGTGAATAAAAAAGAGATACTGTAGTTTGTACATTTGGAACATCGTTTCAATATGTTAATGCTTTTAGTTTTTTTATGTTTGTCTGCATTGAGAGCTGCAGTTTGCACACTGTATTCGTGATAGTAATTTGTTTGCTTACCTCAAAAACAACTTTATTTAATTAGCAATGCTTTCTATTGAAAGTCTGTAAAACTCGTGGTTGGTTGAAAGACAGACTCTTTTTTTACTGTCGTACATTACGGAGCATGGGTGGGGACTAGCTTACTAGCTATCGCTGGCCAACATCAGTAGCTCCTCGACTGGGCGATTCATAAGTGGCGTGGAAAGGCCCATCTCTTAATGAACAGTGTCAGGTATGTCCCTTTGCTTTACATAAATTTCCACATCATACTTTTTACATTAAAAACTCAACTTTTAAATTGTAAAAGTTTGTGTGTTTGCTTTTTAAATATAGTATGGCCCTCAGGAGCTGGGCAGGCAGTCGGCCATTCCATTGCAGAGACGGATCATTTATGCTGTTGGCACATTTGTGTATTTACCTACAAAAGTCATATTAGCACACCTCAAGTTATCTTTGTTGACTTATAAGTTTAAATCTTATATGATTTGTGGGTCATGCGAGTCTCGAGGTCACAACTTCAGTAAGCGTGCCAAGAGATTAACATCTTGTAGGGTGATGTGTAGAAGGTTGAAAACAAATTACCACCGCGCTTGCGCTTTGCTTGTAAGGTATGATATTTTATAAAAGCTAGAGTGCTGTTAATGGAATTGAATCTGGATTTAACATGTCTTTACGAGGTTGAGATTAAGAGCTCTGAATGTTAACTATGTTTAACGTGTGTTGGCACACAGCCTTTTAAGAATACTTGGATTTTGGCTTCAGTGGGTTAGTCTCAAATGTTTGTATGCTGATGAACTACTGTTGAAATAAACTGTGACACTTAATTTAGCAGAATGTGGGTGAAATAATTCTCCAGGCAAATCTAACGCTTGCGTTGCTTAAATAATTTGTAGAATAGCCTACATTCCTAAAACATTTCAATTACACTGGGTAATATTTATTCTGCGCATGGAAAGTACAATAATAGATTTGCACCCTATCCTTTACAGTTTTACCAACTTTGATACCATTGCTATATTTTTTGGTTGATAAATATTAGTTTTTATTTCTTCAGGAAAATGTATTTGCCTGCAATTCAATTTTTGGTCTGATTAGTATTTAGTTGTGTTCTCAAATTACTGCAATAACTCTTGAATGTTGCAGGGCCAGAAATGTTGATTGTAATTTGCATGCTTTGCTTTTAAGTTTTTGCATACCATTGGGTCATGTGGTGATGTTTGTAAATGTTCTTTTAACAAATCTCAGTGATGGGTTCTTTTATTCTATGCATTTGATGAACTGCCACTAAATATTGCCTATTGAAAAAAAAATGGAATATTTAAATTTTCAATGAGATGTAAATTTGTTAACTACAATAATTCGGCATTTATAATGAACTGCAATTTAACGGTGGTCGCATATCAATGTAATGTTATTGATTCAGTTGTGGAATGAGTTGTAATGTGTAAAGTATTAAAAGCAATCTTATTTATTCTTAATAAAGCTGTTTGCACTTTATACAGTCTCTGTGTATTTTTTTGTGCAAAACATCACATTCGCCGAAACTGCTTATTGTAGACACCCTAGGGCCATTGGCATCCTGACGAAGCATTGCGCTCCTTAGCCTAAATGAATTCTGTAACCTGGCTGAGTTGTCATGTAATGGCTGTTAACACGAACAGTAAGGTCTTGTTCTGCCCAGCAGCTAAAGGGTTAATGCTGTATTTATTATAATATCTTGTCTGTGTGTCTTTGCTCGTGGTTTTTAATAACCAGTCTGCCTTTTTGCGCACCCCGCAGGACACCCGTCTTGCTTGCAGTTCACTTCAAACATGATCGCCGCTGTCAAGACATACCGTTGGCAGTGCATTGAATGCAAGTGCTGCAACATTTGCGGCACCTCTGAGAACGACGTACGTACGGACGCGAGCTGTCTACATCATACTGCAGGCAGAAAGTTTAACTTCTGTAATTTGGCTGACGGATTACTTAACATTGTCACAGTGATGACAAGTGTTCACCTTCATTGCAGGACCAGCTGCTGTTTTGCGATGACTGCGACCGCGGTTATCACATGTACTGTCTCAGCCCTGCCATGTCTGAGCCCCCAGAGGGTAAGAAACATTAGTAAAAACGACAAGCCATTAAATGACAACTTCCAGGTCAATGTAACTTGAATGATTGTATAGCTCCCTGGAAAAACATGCACTTAAACAGTTTTGTAAAAACTTTTTCAGACTTTGTCGTACTTACCAAGGCTTTGAAACTAAATCCCGCTCGTCTGATTTGCAGGAAGCTGGAGTTGCCGCCTTTGCCTGGACTTGCTTAAAGAAAAGGCATCTGTCTATACCAACCAGTCGTAAGATGGGGTCCTAGATAGAAACATCTTTGAACGATGACTCAGTTCTCAAGGGCATACCCAATTAGTAAACCCAAGTTTGAGCCACGGTTTGTTTCCTGTTGCAATTGGTATCTTGAGTGTAGCTGAGAACCAAGAATGTAATAATGTCTCTTTAATGTATTGTTACAGGTAGGTTTTTTTGACTAATGAAATTAACCCGTTGTCGATATATTTGCGCATCAGATGACATGACTGTTCTACATATTACTTTGTCACCTATATGGAGGGGTGTTTGTGCAGCTTGACAACTGATCCATAGAAATTCAGCATGGGCATTATGTCTCTGATTGCGCACTCGGAGGAGGTAAACAATGCAATCATTTTCTAACATTGTAACCATAAATGCCTTAATAGTGGAGTATTTTATATCACAGTGGCCAATAGAATCTGAGCAGACCTAATGTACAACAACCAGATCCTATGTAATTTGTATGTATTTGCGCCAAATTTGTGGACTTTGTAGTGTTTATTTTTTATGCGATGTATCTGCTTGTGGAAAGGAGAGCAGTACTCGCCACAGGGCTGATTTTGTATTCGTTGTTTTTTTTTGGCCTATTTGGTTATCCTGAGCAGTATGGTGTATCCCACTGGACGTTGGGTTGGCTCCCCATGGTGGGTGTGTTCACTGCCATTGCTATACCTAGGTACTACATGCTTGGGTACCAACCATCCCTGCGTGCTGGTCGTTTGCTCAGTGCTGTAATTGGTCACCTATTATGCCAAGGTCTGCAGTAAGTAGTTACTGTGTACTGCAGCTGATGTCTTTTTTATTGCTATCATTACTGTAATGTTATAGCTTGCATAGGGATTTAGAAAAATGATAATAAAAGGATGGTACAATAGAATGTATGGTCATAAAATGAATAAATACTTCCATTCAACAGATATTTGTTTTGTAGATGCCATAACGTGCATATAGTGCCTATGTAGGGTATTAGTTTTGTTATGTTTGAAAAATTATCATTTTAAAATCTTCACCTAGTGTCATGATGTGGTGTGTTCTGGTCTGTATACTGTTGGAAAGCAGACTAGAAGATGACGAAGTGGCTGGCTTGTAAACTTTTTGTAAAAAGAGGTAGATTATGCAGTGTACACTGTAGTTATCTCACATAGTTAATATAGAGCATTATTCAAGGTGTTGATGGTACTTCTCATTATGTTAAGATGGTAAGATGGGGGATGGGAGTACCGGTATAATTCCCTGGGGATCATTGTTACTATCAACTCATGCTGCTGGGTATATTAACGGTGTTTTACTTAGAGCGCAGCAGGTGTCCATAAAAGGTACTGTCTTAATATTGCAGTATTCTTAATTGCTGAATAAACTAACTCCACGTATATCGCCTCTTATGGGTGGAATTATATTCATAAACAAAAAACCCACCGTGCTTTTAGTAGCTTGTGTAATCAAACCCAACTTAAACTCCATTTGACACTTATAGGTTTTTTTTTGTAATGAGTGAATAGCATACATTTAAGGTAGAGAATGGCACCCTAAATATAGTAGTTGCCTTTTTCACAACAATGTTTTCTGTTTTCGGCATAAATCATGACCATGTTCCCTGCACAAGAGAAACGTAGCCGTTTGTTATCCTTTGGTTTTAAAGTGTACCATGTAGCCAGAATAAATGCTTGCTTGAACGTCTCTCGCCGTTAGGTGACCAGCCGTGTTCCGACACGTGAGGAGGCACTCGCAATAAAGATGGCCACTCCGTAGTGTTATTATTGACAGAGCATTTTATTGTATCATGTTGTCTGTATTAAACTATTGCAGAACACCTAAATACCTGAGGTTACTAATGCTGTTACCGCACATAATCCTCCACAGGGGTCCAGAGTGAATTTCAGGGGAGTGCCCTTTGTGTCGGAGAGACCGCGTACCGTAGGTTAGACTGATGCATTTGCTGGACTCTGCGCTGTGAGTGATCCGTGCATTTTGTACCACCTACTGCCACTTACCGCCACCTGAATGAATGTCTTGCGTATATCACGAGCTGTGAGCTTTCTAGGATTAAAGTTTACTTTTTATGATTGAAGGTTGTTTATGTAGAGCACTGGTCTGAAAATTTAATATACAGATGCGTAATGTGTGCACGTACACAAATATAGCTCGAGTAATACATAGCCCTTGTGGAGACTTGTTAATAATTTACAAGCAAAATATAGTGGTTTTGCCAACAACGTTCGAGTAAATTGGCTTAGCTTACAACTTGTGCTTGATGGAAAAAACAGGGTATTAATTTAATAAATATATAACGTGCTTAAAATAAAATAAACACATTTTCGATCTAGTTGTAATGGCGCTTGTGTGCTTCTAGTTTTTCACAAGCTCAAGATGAACATTAGCATTGTCACAGTGCTCGAACAACCGAGTAAGATCACTTTAATGTTGCAAATAAACACCGTACCGTTGTTATACCCTATTTTGTGAAGCAGTTGGGTAGTACCCGTGTGCTATATTTGATATAAAACATTTCTATACAGGATATAAAATATCAGAAAACAAATGTGATTGGCGTAATGTCCAAGTGGGTATGTGGACGCATTGAATAGCAGCACAAGAGAAGCAACCAGAGTTTATCTTGCTTCCAGGTGATGTCAGGATCCTTTCCCTCAAGAGGCTTGTGAATTCGATAAAGCAGCTCTAGCAGGTGATGGTCTGTATCTTCTGCCTCTGAAGGATAACTCCTGCACGCAATATAATTTAATGCAGTATGCATATTACAAGGTAAACTGGATTGACGCGAACAGCTAAAATGCATGCTGTAATGTAAATATATGCGTGGCTTAGGTTTTATTGAAGCTGATGTAGACAAAAGCTGAAATGGACAGCCGTTGTGGATGAAAAGCAGTCGGTAGCTTGGGCAGCAAGTGCACATGCAAATGCTCAATAATACTAACTAATCTACTTTTATTTTGCTTTGTAAGATGGTTTTTTTAACTTCCAAAATAAAATGCATGTCTCGGATGTGCACTTGTTTGCAATGCCAATATTGACGGGTTGCAAGTCATGTCCAACACTTTGGATGTTGTGCATGTCTGGTGGAAGAGGTGGTTCGATGCATAGAACAGATAGAGTGGAGCTGATGGTGGAATAATGATGCTGCTGTATGGCATTAAAGCAACACGCGTACAAGCATCCCCGCCTTTACCTCTGCCCTTGGGTGACCACCTCAAAACAAGTTCATACTTTTCTGTGCACAAGGGAACAAAGCGTATACTTCCTTAATACATTTCAACAAAATACACTTGCATAGGTGATTCACATTGTCAGAAAATGTACAAAATAATGCGTGCGTTACCCACCACATTCCGCGTGAACTTCTCAAACGAAGTCCGTCTGTCTTGGTCATGGTCAGACTTGGAAATGTAGCACATTGAACATCAGAAAATGAAAAACTGTTAGGTCAAAACTTGGTTCCTTCCATTTAACAACAAAATGCTTTAATTGTACAAAGTGGCAGTCTTTTTTCAAACGTAGAATGCTCATTCATGCTATGGTAGTTACCGTCTTTCTGGTTGCCAGAAGTTCTTGGTAGTTGTTGGACCGAAGAAATCTGGCGTAACTGTCATTCTTCATGAGCATGTAAATATGCTCCTGTTGAAAAACAGGCAAAGCACAGCAATTAGGACCTGTGCAATAATAGTGTTTTTTTTACAACTTCGACGTACAAGCCAAAATGAATTTCACTGATAGCAACAGCACAAGGTGTTCAAATGAAAGTTTTGATGTGAAATATAAGGGATCTTCTTTTTCAGTGGTTTACAAGCACCACGAATCTTGCAAGCAGTGTGTTTTTGTCCAGTCTCACCATATTAAATACTCGCGTAAGAATTTGCGGAGAAAAACGCGTAATTTACGGACGGTGAAACCAATCATTGTGATGATAGGACGTGAACCTGCACTCAGCGCTGGAGCCACTGACGACTTGCCATGTAACTAGCACTACTGCAGCCTTGTAAATCTGTCGGCCGCCAGCTACTCCGTTGCTGCAGTGACCCCTTGTCTGGTCTGACAAGAGGTCAGGCCTACAGCACGTGATTGGGGGGGGCGGTGCGGCAAGACCTGCGCATCCTGGAAGGCGAAGCGGCCGGGTTCCCGCACGTTGTGTGCTGTGCGCTCAAAGCTGTGCGAGTCGAGGTTGATGGTGTTGGGCGCCCCAGGCTCCAGGAACTCCTGCCAGATCTCCCTGGCACGGTCTGCCACCTTTCGCAGCGGCAGGCGCTTGAGCTCCTGCACAGCCACCCAGAACCTGGGGCACGGCACACGGGCATGAGCAGGCATAACCTCTCCGCGTCCCCAATGCCCCAGTGCTCTTCTGCAGAGGGATACTGGAGTCGCTATCTCGTCTGCCCCACATGACCGTATCGCAAGAGTTTGCGATGAGATCAGGAGTCAACATCGAGGGAGTTCTTAGACAAGGTTTGGGGGGTTCGGGCAATTTGACTGGCTTTTATATGGGATTATTAGATGAGGGTCCTGCGTTGGATGACTTGAAGAGATGGGTTTGCTGCACTGGATGAGGCAAGGATTATGATTTCCCTGAGAAAGGTTCTGTACTGGATAAGCAGAGAGTTCTGACTTGGGATTGGACCTACTTGAATACGACGAGGTAGGGAATACTCTATCAAATTCGAGAGTTCAGTAGTAAACGGAATCGGAGTAATGTTGCGGGTGAGAGGATGGGGTTCATTGTAATGATGGAGGTGGTGCCGACGCGGCGCTCCTCACTGTAGGTTCTCGGAGCTGAACTCCGATTGCAGGAATCGCAGGAACTGCTCCTGCCCCGCTGAGTCCTTCAGCACCTCGTCCATGCAGAATCCCCATCGGCGCACGCGCTGGTGACTCGGCTCTTTGCTGCAGGGCGGGGGAGCGACACGGCCTGGTCAGGGCTGGACAGAGGCTCCTCGATGGTGGTTGGTGGTCACGAGTGGTCGAGGGTGTTTGCTGTGCGTACCTGGCCTCCAGCTCCCAAAAGCTGGCGTCGTCGGAAGTCCAGGGATTGGAGGGGTCAGGCGGCGTTAGGAACGGGTCGTAGTCCATGTACTGCTCCGAGTAGGCGATGAGACTGGGGGTGGGGGCGGCTCTCAAGGATCAAGAGTTTGGTCGTGGGAACTCTTCTCACCGCATTGTTGCATGACAGGTTGCCTACCCCCACCGTTAACCTACACCGTTTACTCTATCCCACATTCATCCCACAGGGTTTATATTTATAACACCATACCATTGACAAGTTAAAACACAAAACTCATTTTAGAAATACTATCTTTTGTCAGTAAGATGTTGTTAATCGCCTAAGTCAACCATTCTCGACCGGTGGCTCAACCATCAGTGAGCCGCGAGCGCTACCTAGTGGTCAGTGGAGACCAGACCTGAGTGGGCCTTGC
>JAZEWU010000002.1:16879525-16902788 GCA_036362915.1 Geotria australis | reverse complement strand
AGATACACCACCTGAGCTCCCTACTGTGCCAACTTGCTGTGCTTTGGCCGCTCGGCGCTCGGCTCGTCGTTGTGAGAGTCGCTCCTCCGCCCTCACATGCACACACATACATTCACATGCACGCACATACACGCATCTATTTACATACGAAGACAAAGATCCCCCGTATAGACTTAACCGACTGTAGGGTTAAGTGCTGTTAGCGAGCGCCTATGGAGGCGAACACGGCACACGAGGGGGTTGACCGGCCAGCACCACGCCTAAATGCCTTTATCTCCTCAGTGCTGCCAGTGCTGATGTGTACACATCACACCAGGTTACCTGTACTCATCTGAAGGCCGAATCGATCTAACGGAGGCCCAGAACCGGTTCAGATAATAGTGACAGTCGTTGTTGGTGAGCGGGAATTGAACCTGATTTGTGAGCCGGGCTTGTTCCTGAGCGTGGCGCGCTAACCGTTGCGCCACCACTCCCCACTCACGTACACTCACCGCCATTATCAGTTACAAATGCTAACGTGAACACAATGCGTGTTTACATGGGCGTGTTACTGTCCACGCCAAGAGTGAATTTATGGCTTTTATCGCTCCGGTTTAAACATTCATTATGTTTTATTACGGCCACGGGTGATCATGGTTTACTGCAAGAGCCATGATTACGGTGAATATAGGAATAATAATAACAATAACCGTAAACATCCATTATTTAACTTGTTTTATGGTTTGCTCGCGCAACACGTGAACCGTAACGGCGAACACGCGGCGCTCCAATGACCTTGTCTGACCCGGGAGGGAGGGAAGCTCTGCTATGAGTGGCGTGCTAGCCAATCCGAAACCAGCATTAAGTCTCACTCCAGCCCTGACCAGATTAGACACACTAGCTTTCACTAGCTTCAGTCACCCCGACCAGATTATAAACGCGAACACTCATAGGCGTGCAGTACCTGTAACATCCCGTTTGTAAATCCACTGCTGGATGAGGGTCTACCTACACCGTGTGTGTGTATATGGGGGGCGGGGGTGTTAATAACCATACTTCACCACTCTGGTCATCAGTGCGTGTTGGTGAATGAAGACGGTGAGCATACACTTGGAAGCATGTAAGTACTGTGTAGCACGGCGTTGGGATTTGCTCTACTGCCCTCCACTGCCCGCCACGTAATCACTGGCAGCCCTGTGGCAACCTGTTCATGAGTCATCCATCCAATCACTGGCCAGGCTCAACCCATAGATCTGATGAGATCGGGTACTGGAGACACACTGCGCTGAACACACACATACATGCAAAGGACACATACAGGGTGCGGCATATGTCGCTTTACAGAGAATAATACAAAAAAACTTGTTCTCGGTGCATGACATACACAAACCCCCTCTGTAGCCTTGACTGACTTTTGGGGCAAGTGCTATTAACGAACACTTATGAAGACCGGCACGGTACACGAGGGGGTGGGTGATCAGCACCACGGCCAGCACCTTTGTCTCCCTCGGGGCTGTTGTGTCAACACACACCGCCCCAGGTGCTTATTTGAGCCTGAGTCGACCTAGGTGAGGCCCAGGTCCGGTTCAGATAATAGTCACTGCTGTTGAGCGTGAGCGGGAAAAGAACTCTGGTCAGCGGGGTCGTAGCGCAAGGCGCTAACCGTTGCCTCACCGCACACGGGGCGTCACACACAGACACAGACGTCCCGAATATCCAGGAGCGGTGAGTGAGCGGGTTGTGGTTCACGTGTCACGAGCGCCACCTGTCCGTGTAACGGTGCACGCGCGTTGCTGCACGCGGAACAAACGTGAACCGGTCCGACTCAGCCTTAAACAAGTGCACGGTGCGGTGTGTGTAAACATCAGCGCATCAGATGGTCTGGAGTAATCCTAGCCACATCGCTACCTCGGCAGTCGTGCCGGCCTCTAGAGGTGCTTCAAAGCGGGCGCGGTAGCAGCGCTGCTGCCTCGCAGTGGGAAGGACCTGGGTTCGGCTACTGATAATGAATGTGTCTGAGTATGATTATTTAAACATACTTTACTACACTGGCGGCTGCGGGATCGCAAAGTAAGCGAGGTTCAGGACTAGTTAAAATATCACCCACCACTGATGGTATCGATGCCTGGGTATCAAATTCATGTAGCCCGGTTCAGAAAGCAATGCGCTAAGCGTGGCGCCACCACTCCACGACCTGCCGTGGTAGGACGGACCGCGACAAACATCCCAACTGTATTTGCTGCGACTGAACAGAAGATGGCAGCAATCCTTCATCTCGACAGCAGGGGTGGCCAACCAGTCAGAGACTAAGACTAAAAGCCAAAATATAGCCTTCTATACTGCGAGGTCCCCGTAGACTCGTAGAGCCTTAACATACTGTGCACAGAAGGGGAGAAATGTAGGAGAGAGAGCAGAGTTGAATGCAAGGGTCCGGGAAATCCATAATCGTTGGGGTTGGAAGAGAAATTGCCCAGAGCCTTGGACAAAACTGATTGCGTCTACCAGGGACAGATAGTTGTACATTATGTCCCTTCCCTTGATGAATCCAGTCTGATCAACGGTGATGGCCTCTGGGAGAACCAATTCCAGTCAGAGCGCCAATGCCTTAGTGAAGATGTTATTGTCAGCGTTTAGCAGCGAGATTGGGCAGTAGATCTTACACTTATCCGGGGCTGAGCCATCATTGTGGATGAGGGTTATCCTGTCCTCCCTCATTAGAAACGGGGAGAATTGTGGAGTTGGTTGCCTAATTCAAAGTGGCATGGAGGCGCTGGAGGATGAACACAGCTAAGGTCTTACAGAGGTCTGCTGGGAGACCGTAAAACATTGTGGGCCTTTCCATTGGGAGAGTTCATGGTGGCACCATAACGTTATTTCAGAGAGAGCGAGATAGTCGATCAATGTAAAAATATACAAGGTTTTAAAAACACCAAACGGACACCTTTTGGCAAAGGGTCCAGTTTACAAGAAGCCACACATGCCTTTGGCAAAAACATGCAAACAAAATGCTATGATAATATATGCATTGTTCTTGAAACTGATTGGCCCACACCAGCCTAGTCTCAGTGTGAGCCAAGTATTGCCGAAATGCAAGCAGTTTTGGACAATGCAAATATCGGGTTTTGCTGTTAAGTCTATGAGCACTTTTTTGGCAGTGCTTCTTCTTTTTTGCGATTCTTCGAGGCACGATGGTCATCGTCTGGACATCGTTGCCCGATGCCTGGGGGGCGGGGTCGCTGATGCCCGGGGGGCGGGGTCACGGATGCCCGGGGGGCGGGGTCCCGGCGTCGCTGTGGGCGCGGTCTCAGTCTGGGTTGAGACGCCCTGAGAAGCAGCTACTGCTGTGACTTATTCGCGCCCAGAGTCTCGTGTCAGCCACGATGCTCGCCGCCACCTCGTCCTTGCCGCGCCTTCTCCTCCTCGCCCTGGGGCTGCTGCTGCTCGACCACACGGCGGTAGCGGAAGAGAAGACGGAGCTGAGCACAGATAACTGGCAGGACGTGCTTCAGGGAGAATGGATGCTCGAGTTGTGAGTACACAAGTACACGTGGACGTATTGGCGGCTGCATACGTGTACTCGCGGGGACACGAACACACGTGTGCACACACTGGGATATGGGGGTGCGGGAGTGATGTTGAAGGACAGTAGATCCTAATGCGTACTGCTTTTATTACCACACATCTGCAGGGGCCGTGGTTTCGGCCATACAGTACACACAACAAATCCTCCTAATGACCTACATTAGACTTGGGGGAAGTGTAGTTTGTGGGGACCTATTAACGCCAACACGTTGCACTTTAGGGGATGCTGTGGCCAGAACCCTATCCGCAATCTGTATGCGGACACGCACTGTACTGTATACAGTACGCCTGTACACTCGTGGTGTTTACACATTACGCACACTACATGGCGCTCAGTAATGTCCATTGCAAGCCTCTTACGCTTGCCGCTGTAATACGGAGTATATTTATACTTTTCTCGCTGTTATTTTAACGCATATAGCGCACTGCGAACAGCACCGTAAACGTGGACTGTGAATAATTGTCAGCCGCGTTCAATCCACAGCTGGATGAATTCCTGCCCCACCCACCGTCATATCTCACGATCTGGCGATGTAATACTTTGATAGTGTACGGTACTAACAATACGGGCGGAGAGTGTCTGCTATTTGCGTGCTGACTTACATAGTAGCCAAAAAACGCCTTAACTCCCAATTTAGTTCAACTTTGATCATTGCTCAATTTGCATTATACACAGCATGTCATGCCCTCCCCCCCGCCTACTGGCAGACTAATTCCTCGGGCACTATTTGATATGACGCAGGTGTCTCGAGTCTATCAGACTTGGTGAAACGAAATAAAATCGCGACATTGAGAGTGCTGTTTGTTGCTGGCCGCTCGACGATTTCGGCGTGTGCCCTGCACAGTACGTACTGTTGGCGCGCCAAGAATGTCGCAAACTACACACTGTACACATGAGCTGTATGTGTACAGTGCAAGGTTGGTTGATTCTGCCTCGCCTAGTCGCTGTAGTGGACCCCGAGAAAATGTACAATTTTTTTTAAAATGTTAAGTTTGTTATTTGTGCCCCCCTTCCTTTTTTGGGTACAGTGCGAAAATTGGCGCCAACGCAGACGTGTGCGCACTGTACAGTGTGTACTGTACAGTGTGTACTGTTATGATTGTGTATAGTGCATGTGTATTATCATTAGCAACAGTCATGATCCGTCCACTGCTGGATGAAGGGTTCCCCAAGGCACCGCCTACTCAGTCCATCTTTATATTGCAGTGTACTCTCATGATGAGACTTAACGTGTTTACTGTGCTGTACAGTATACTGTGGGTATTGGTGTGGTCTGCACATACAATGTAGTAGTGCTGGGCTTACAAGTGGGCACTACAAAGCTTAAATCTGCGCATGATCCACTTGCACGTCTTACTTTACATTGCAGTGCTTGCACAGTTTACATACCGTGTTTGCGAATGTTGCACTTCACGTGTTATACAGGCGTGTGTTCACGGGTGTATGAAAACATGGACACGTGGTCCAACTGTTTTGCTGACCAGTGGTGGCCCAAGTGGGAAAAGGGAAGCGTCCGTCAATCAGTTAGAGACTGATTCAGGGTCGTGTTCATTTTATTGCATGGTGTTGCTCGAATGTTGGGCGACACTGGTCTCGGCTATACTTTGGATGGTGAAACTGTCAATGCACATCATACTCATTCTGCGCCCTTGACACTGCAATACCAATGTGTCAAGTACACATCATTAATGTATGGGCCTGTTTACACTATCTGTACTGCGATGTGTACACGAGCCTGGTGTATATACTGTGTGTATGCACTGCGTAGATGTGCGTGTCCAGTTCACGTGTGTAAGCAGATGTGTGTGCACTCAGCTGGTGCTTAAAACCAGCAGCCCCAGTTTAATCAGAAATACGGTCACCGCCCTCCCACAAACACGACATAATTTACAAGTGAATGCAAGTCCTTGCAATCCTCACGGTTGTCCATCATCTAATTTCACACATCATGCAGCTGGAACGTGGCACATTTATTTCCTCTTACGGTTCAGCTTTATGAATCCCCCTTTTTCAACATCATATAACCATACTCGACCCACGAAGCTTGTTATGTCTTATCTGCGACTACCCACACTTGAGCGCTGTGTTGCCTGCTTTGTATTGTGACTACAGCCTTTGCTTAGCAACTGGGATCTAAAATTTACAAATAAAAATGGAAGGGATCTAAAATGTACAACTATAAATGAAAGGAAAACTAACTTGACTTGGCTTTTACGATATAGTACAGTTTGTATTTTTAAGTGTCTAAAGTGATTGCATTTCAAGTTGCTGTATAGAAGTGGGAAACACAGTACTTGAAAAGGTGAAGTTAACATCAAAGCAGACAATAGGGAGGACTATGTGGTGACAATCAAGAGGGTTGTGATGTATTAAGGATAACAAGTGAGAAGACAGTCCGTGGTAGGCAGATGAGATTATAATGACACTGGCTTGTCCATCACTACCAAATATCTGAACCTGTATGCTCTGTCCCCCTGCACCTCCACAGCTATGCCCCATGGTGCCCTGCGTGCCGCCAACTGCAATCGGAGTGGCAGGAGTTTGCGCAGACGAGCAAGGACCTCGGCATTAACACGGCCTCTGTGGACGTGACCCGCGAGCCCGGTGAGCCCTCTTCCTGTATCACGAGCTGTCGCAAGCGTTGACGACATTTTTGCTGATGGGTGTTGCGTCTATTTTACCAGGTTAGCATCTTATTGTTTATCGTTCCTCCAAGCCCACTAACACGTCTACCTGAATGTGGGAAGTCAGTGATGGTTGTGCTGTCCGTGTCGATAATCTGGGGATCGTCATCCTGTGCAGTCGGTGTCCATTGGCTCAGGGCCGCTATTGAGATGAGCACCTCCACACTGCTTATTTGTGCAGGGACACACGTTGATGGCTTAACAGGGATTTTACAGAAACATTATCACCGTCCCTACTGGCAGATTAATGCCCACTTGCAGGCCGGTGCTGAATCATCACAGGAAGAGCTCCCACCTGGGGTCCACCTTTGTTTGAAATAAGACGGACACTTTGAGTCGCTGATGCATTTAATTGCAATATAAAAGTAAAAGATTGTTGATTTACATTTTATATATGCTTCCATCCCATTAAGAGTGCATTGAGACCAGGAGTGTCTGTTGTAAAGCAACCTGAACATCTAAAACAGTAAACAACGTTATATAATTTACATATGATAATCACTCACACTAAATCAGTCCCAGCCTAGGGCACCAGCAGATTTGGTGGCCCCAGTTCTTTGAATATTGTTGTGAGTTATTGGGCGGACAGCATGCGATGCACCCTCGGCAGTTGGCACGGAGAGAAAGGCTTGTGCATTCTGTTAGAACCCATAATTACCTTGTCTGGGCCAGGTACTTGCCAAGTCAGTGCTGAAAGCTAACCTCAGTTATGATGTTCCAACTGGAGTACACTGTAGTGTACACGCACGTGAATATAATCTTTGATGCATATGTGGTCGTTTAGTTTAATATTTGTGCATAAAAGTGTATTTGTTCGAGTGTTACTATGTTATGGAGAGCAGTAGTGCGGTGGTGCATGCACCACAATATGATTCCAGTGACCCCGGATTGACTCCTGACTCTGAACAGCATCAGCGGGAATTGACCCGGGTCTCGCCTAAGTCAGTGCAGTCTAAGATAGATAGATGTTTATTATTACAGCAGAAATTACCGTGTGCGCTTGCAAGCTCTGGGAACGGGATTGCTGCAATACAACAAACGTGCGAATTAACCAACATAAACACTAAGACGTTTGAAATGGGGGAGAGAACGTTTGTCAGTTGGGTATGTGGTTGGCCACACTAATCCTCAAATCCTAAGAGCGTGCCTGACTGAAAAACGAACCTGAGTGGCATGGTGCACGAATACGGATATACACACACACACACGTGCCACTGTTTGTTAACTACCTGTTACTGTTCCACAGGTCTAAGTGGGCGGTTCTTCATCACGTCGCTGCCCACCATCTACCAGTGAGTTGGTGTCACATACACAAGGGCATGCACGCAAAATAAAGTGTGTTAAATCACACATACACGAATTAAGTTTTGCTTTTTAGTTGGGGTAATTTTCAGCTTGGGGTGTCTGATACACCATTCTTTCCAGGTCAATATAAGGGTTACCACTGTGGGAGAAGTTAGTTTTGGATATCCAATGGAGAGACTGGTCCCTTCCATAGGAAGGAGGAATTTCCATGGCTATTTCAGGGGCCAGATGCTTTATTGAATGGGGAAACTAATTTATGCTTTGTGAATGGAATACATATGTTTAGATAGTGCATATGTTTAATTGTTACAATATGGCAATGCTCTTGCCTATTGCATCACAGAATCCAGGCTCATTTGCATAATGGACCAAACATGCCGATGAGGCTTAGAGAGGTCAAAACCAGTCGAGAATTTGTCTGCTCAAACGCGTGCTGCATTAATTCTGAGGGCCACTTCGTTGATTATATATTATTGCTATGCCAGGTTACCCAGGCGAGCCTCACTGTGTGGCAAGACATTTTTAGGAATGTTGTGACAAGTTTTCCATTTGCGTGGTTTTTCATCTCTTCAAGGGAAACTTTCTCTATTTTTGTTATACCTGCTCAAATAACCTGACATTCATAAGCAGAAGGTGCAGAGAGGCTGACGTGACGCCAGTGTGGTGGATAGGGCATTTGTTTTGGGGTTCTGTGTCAGGTCACAGGGTTGGGTGCAGGGAAGAGGAGAACATGGTGCACGCTACAGGCAGCCAAAGTGTGCCCCCTGCTTCCTCACTGATAAGCGCAGGCGTCATCCAGCTGTCTCACCACCGTTAAACACGTATGGATATGCGAGCATATTTGTACGGGTGTGCGTCGCGCTAAATGTTGCAACCGTCTATTTGGTACACGGTTCACGATTGCCGGCCGTTAATAAAAAACACAAAACAAAGCGAGCATGCGTTTTGAAATGAGCTTAAGCACTTTTGCGTATTCCTGTCTGCGCCTGCATGAACTGGACTTGCTAATTCTCTAGGCGGATGTATACAGACTGCTAAGCAGTGTATAGACGGTTGCTAATCAAAATGAATTACAGAAATCCCCCGCGCTATACGTGAGGCACGTCTTCCTGGGAAACGTCGCATTCTAGCCGACATTTCTGGAATAAAAAATGCATGACCAAATATTATTAAGTGTACAAAAATGCTATAATTATAAGTTATACGACATTTTAACCCATAATAAATACAATTAATTATATAAAACTTACCAGATATGGTTGAAGAGCTTTCTGATTGAGGCCTCTCTGGGTGAACAGTGGTGGTGTTTTGCAGACAAAGGGGCAGGTGATTCTGCCCCTTCATTGATGAAGCTGGAGCCATAGGAATACCGAGCTCTTCTATGGACCTTCTGTGTTGATTGCAGAACGTTTTAAAAAATCTGTCACATGACATTTGGACAGAATTTGTCTTATTCTGTTGGTACAGCTCCTGGTAGCAGTGAATGCCGGCAGTTAAAGTTCTGTTAACTATAACGCTGCGTTCCCTGTTTTTATCCTCTGAAGATGTCCACTTCTGTTTCCAAATGAATACAAGCCTCTGACAATTGTTTTAAAGTTAAAAGTGGTGGTGGTTGTGGTATCGTTTCATCGGCTCCTTACTCAGCTTGCTGTTGTCCTAGCTGCATCAGATGCTCATTTGACAGCTCCTCACCATGGGACTCGAGTGACAACCACGTCTGACTCCTCCACATTGTCAGCTCCAGCTTCCCTCCGCCTCGTGGAGGATAATCCCTCCACGTGGCGGAGGGGTTTTTTGTGGTGTGCGCCATGCGCGTGTACAGTATGGTATCACATGAGCCAACCTCTGTCAGCATACAATGGCTTACTCTTTAGAATTATGCCACAAGATATATTTAATGGTTTGTGTGGTGTATGGTTGTGCACAACATGTACACAATATGTACAACCATGCACCGTGTACCATGTACACACAAAAATCCATGTATACCATGTACACCCTGCACATCGTGCACAGCATATATACACACACAGACTACCATGCACACCATACATCATATACACACCATGTACCATGTACACACCATGTACACCATATTCACACCATGTACCATCTATTCACGATGTGCTCCACGCACTCATCTGCTATATATATTTTACAGAAGATGAGACCCTTTAGTAATTTACGATAGAAATATCAAGCCATTAAGCGGTCACCCGTAAAACTACGCAGCATTATTGATCACATGACCAATAGCCTGTCGCTAGGTGTATTTACTAGTTGTACGTAAAATATATTGGACGGGAATCGAATAAATAAATCACGCGATTAGTGAGTGAATTAACGCGTCTGTGCTGTTTATGTTTTTCAAGAGACACATCGCGATGGTCCGATAATTCTGTTGTGCAAGTGGTGAAAGGAAACGGTTTCCAAGCTAACGGTTTCCCCTAATCGTGTCGCGCATCGCAGAGTCCGCTTGTATTTGGCGGGAGATTTGGGAAATGATCACACTCGCAGTGCAGTAGAGCGTAGCACGGCACAGTGGTGCGTGCCATTCCTAGTAACGCGGTTACATCTGCTTGAGACAATACGCGAGTGTTCTAAGGATTAAAATTTAAAAATCATGAAACACAATTGTAATAAATGTGCAGTACTGGCTGTGGAGTGGTCCAAATCAGTACCGAGAATAAAAGGTTGCTAGGTATGCAAGATTCTGGCCAGACCACTGTTTTTTGTGCTGTGCCAGTCTTTATTGGTGCTCACTAATAGCACTTGGCATAACAGTTTTTTGGGTCATATAGGGAATAGTTGCATGCTTACAAATTGAGTGGCTACAACACAGAAATTTTATACAGTGGGAAATGCTGATAATTCATATTTTAGTCACCGTGGTTTGGCAATCCATTACACTTGTAACTGTCACATGAACTGCCAGTGAGGATTTGCGTTTTCGCTTTGTCTTCAATTCTACCAAGCCTAGCAAAAATATGGGGGTCAAGGTAGAAGCGTTCACGTCGCGATCCCTGTCGGGTAGTACTTGGTATTGCCTGCGAATTCTACCAAACACTTCGAAGCCAAGCTGAAAGACGACCATGTCCAGAAGCTAGCCATCGTGCTTCGAAGAATCGCAAAGAAGAAGAAGAAGCAAAAATATTATAGTGATGTCATCATCACTTAGCATAAATGCTGTCGTGTCGTATGTATGCTTGCTGTTTTTTACCTGTCTGTTTTATTAAGTTGCCGTGTATGCATGTGTTTGCTCTTTGTGACCCTCGGGTGAAAGGCGCTATATAAAATGCTATTATTATTTATGAATGTTTGTGTCTGTACGGCCGTGTGTTTGTGTGTTTGCGTCGAATATGTGAACCTGTTGCGTCAGCGTGCGTGATGGAGAGTTCCGCCAGTTCTCGGGTCCGCGGCGCGCGGCGGACTTGAGCCGCTTCGTGTCGGCGCGCCAGTGGGAGCAGGTGACGCCCGTGTCGGCATGGAAAGCGCCTCCGTCCATCTTGTACGTGAACTCGCTCGGCATTTCGCTCGCGCGTTCGCTCAGGGCACTGACTCGCTCAGTCATTCACTTGCTCATTCACAAACGCAGTCGATCACTCGATCAGGCCCTCTCGCGCCAATTTGCAGGAAAGCATGGATGAACTGTTTATTGTTCTAGTTATCAAATAACCGACATCAGTACAACTGTTTATTGGTTACGTAAAGTTTGTGCATAATCTACTTCGCAAATTATTTACTCGGCACTAATCGGTTGGCCGGTTTGTAACTACCACGTTACATGCGTTTGTGATTTAGGATGACGGGGATGTCCTGGCTCTTTCAGCTCTCCATGTGGATTCGGGTAAGGCTTCTTGTCTGTCATTCTTATGTGCCGATCTTCTGTGTTAAATTTGGGCTTGTGTTTGCTGCAGTGTCCCGTTGTCTTTCTCCGACATTGTCTTTCTGTTGTAATCGCACCTCTGTCTCTGTTTTATGTATTTGTATGCTCTTGGCTTCCCTTTGACGCTGTCTCGTGTAGCCCAGTTTTCTAAATCCTTGTCCTTGTCTCTGTGTCTCGTGTCGCCTTGTGTCTATTCCTTGTATAGCCTTATCTCTGTTTAAGATTCAATTCACATCAATATATTCTTAAAGATGAGAAAAGCCACTTGATATTTGCATGTCCTCCTTTCTGCTTTAAGTAAATGGGTGATCTATTCGCAGCCTTATTCAAGGCATATTTGTATGGGTATGTGTGAATGTGCTGCGCCATATAATACATATAAGGAGTATGCATTGTTTTGTACTACAATGCAATTAAATTCGGATAAATTCCTGGCCCAACATGCACACACACACACACACCAGTGGCGATGGGTATATTAGGGTGGTACGTGCCTGCCTAGTCTTACTCGGCCTAAACCAAAAGCCCAGTGTGGAGTGGGGGGGACAAAGATAACCAGGGTGAGGCTCTGTTTATTAGATTAGGTCATGTGAAAAAAGGTGTGTAAGTGACGTGCACCCGTCGATATGCCGGAGCAAACGAGCGAGCACCAGGGTGTACACTGTAAAAATCCCACGATGACAGCCACAGCATGTGTTTGCTAAGAACGTTTGCTCTAGCAATCGAGACAAAATGTGACTTTTCTATCTTTGTGTGCGTGTGTGGTCCAGCAAATGCACGGCTGGTTAACGGAGACGCTCGGCCTACCCACCTGGGGCTCGTACGTGGTGTTCGGTCTGGCGACACTGCTACTGGGCCTGTGCCTGGGCCTGGTGAGCGATGCGCGCTCGTGCCACGCGTATGGCACAGCCACTTCCCTCTCATTCACCATACACACCTAACCGTGCATGCCTCATTTATAGACTGCACAGCTTCCAAGCACTACACACACCACTCCTTTGTACCACACAGCTCACAGATTGGGATTGAGTTTATCCTATTTGATCAAACTCTTTGTTTTATCTCTGTCACTACCTCCGAGTTGCAGATGGCAGCTGTTCTCATTGTGTCTGTGCGTGTGTGGCTGCAGGTGTTCATCCTGCTCGTTGACCTCCTGTTCCAGCCGAAACGAAAACCTCCAGTGCCCTTTGAGAAAGGTATTCGATTGGAAGCGGTACAGTGGCTGGACACTAGTGGGGAGGAGCAACGTGATGGGTGTCAGCACTACATAAAATTGGTACAACCAACACTTAAGTGTCCTCGAGACAGAATCTCACGTCATCCCAGCCACGCCAACTCGACCAGCACATATCCTCAATTCGCTCGCTTAGCAGCCTTGTGCGTCATTCGCATGTGCTTGCAGGTGCTCACCCAGATGTACGTTTCACGATGTTATTCTGCTGTGTTGTCTACGTTAATTCTAAAAACATCAGGTTTTGCACCGTTGATTTTTTTATTTTGTGCAGCCATCGTGAGGAACTGCACGCACGCTACTTGACGTGAAGTGAACGCTACGGGGCTGTGGCATTATTTGCGAGAGTAGGGTACTTGCTGGAGCTTCTCTGTGCCCTATCATCTGAGACCTGATGCATTCTTAGTGATTTGGTCATAGTCTTGGTATCTACAATAATGTATCGATTAACAATGATACTGTTAACTGTATATGGTTACTCACATACACTCAATAATGAATTTAATTCGTAACAACATAACGTAATAGTAGTTGTGTTGATGTGATTCGACGAGTTTTGTGTACCTGGAACACAAGAGAGTTGTATATCTAGGGCAGTTATTAAATATGGATCTGGATATTTGAGTCCAAGACTTTACCCGGAACACTGCGGTTTTAACCCGAAATCATCGTAAACCCGTGACCCGACTGCAAGAGTGACGTCACGAAGGGGGCGGACAGAGAACCACATCTTGTCTGGAAAAAAAACACTTGATAAGGGAGTTACCCTGCTGAAACAGTCCTCAGTGTTTTTTTGACGTGATCGAGCACCCGGCTCCTGGTGCCAGCTGGCCGGCATTACTGGCTTCGCTATTCTGGAAGCAAAAGGCCGAGACTATTGGAACGCTCACAGGGAAAAGGTGCGTCCAGTCTGGCTTGGGGCCAAGTTAGATGATGACAATAGCTACATGATGAATAGAAGAGTGCTTGTGTTGCCCCATGGTGTGCTTGGGGCTGTAAAAGCAAGAGAAGGGGGAAGGAAGGCAGCGATCTGTGGCTGTGTTGCCTCTCATCCTGGTGCTGGAGGTGTACTACAATAGCATCTTGACTGGCCAGCTGGGTCGGTCACATGAGATGTAACCTGAGGGGGTCGCACCCTTGTCAGGTGCTCCACTAGGGTGGCTGTGCTGAGTATCCCTGTTTGTAAAGACTGCAGCACAGGGCTATTGTGCACCTTTTGCATGTCCTTGGAGGATTTAGTGGCTAACTTCAGTTTTACTTTTGTGTCTTTGCTAGGAGAGAATTCTTCCGACTGCCAAACTGGAGACGAGGTTGAAAAAGTGGACGAAGACGGACAGGAAGATGAAAACGTTGACAACGTTGAGAACGGCGACAGCCAGGCTTCGGACACGGAGGACGGGACCATTGGAGTCCAGGACGGGGACGCTGCCAGCTCCGGGGAAGAAGGTGGCGAGTTTGATGGTGGCGTTGGAGAGGACGGGGCCATGCTGCGCATGCGGCGGCCACAGCCCGAGAACCAGGGCACAGGGGAGTCGTAAAATAATGAATGGGTCTTGGGGAGGTAACGGGAATGGAAGTGCATCATCTGCTTGTGTGAGTGGTGTGCTGGATCGCACCCCTTCCTCGTGCCTGTCGGACCCCAGTGCAACACCTCCGGCCCCAGTCCCCTGCCTTTACAGTGCCCGTTTACTATAGTGATTTGGTAATGCGCCTAGGTGGGCAAACGATTCGATACACTCTAAAATGTTGGTGCAGTGGATGGGAAATGCATGCGGATTGTATCGGATTATGCTGACTTGACCGCAAACCAATTGTCCGAAATGAAATACTGTAGGATTTGTAGTGCTGCGATTCAAGAGATGCGCACAACTATAAATTCTACTGACTCGCACTGGTACGTATTCTATATATTCAAATCAGTGTAGATTCTATACATTCACGCCACAATAGATTATTTAGATGCACATGACTAGATTTTAATTCTTCATGTTGCTGTAGATTACATAGATCCACGTAGTGATAGAATCGCACTAGACAACAATGCATATTCACATGCACAAATGGTGCAAACACAATGAGGCTGACTACGTGGCGTGTTAATGCCGCAGTCGTGTGTCACTCGTGGTTGCGTGCGATAGGGTTGCTCCACATTGGTTGCTGTGCACAGGCGCTTAGTCTCACATGCAATGTAAATGAACTGGATATCCAATCCATTGGTATTGATTACAGTTTCATTATGATTTAGTGACTAGTCCCATATTGCTCAACACGTATTACCTTTATGTTATGTACCACGGATGAGTGTCGCACCTTGTCACTGGCACTTCAGAAGATTGCTTGTTTGTGTTTGTGATGCACAAGTGCAATGGGAAATTTACATAATATGCACATTACTCTTTATTATTGTGAAACCGATTTCAGTCATATCTGAAATGTAAATGGCACGCATCTCTGTGGTAGGAATGTATTTAAACAGGTGTTTTTTTAGTTTTGTCCTGTAGCGTACAGACGTGCAACTTTCCCTCATTTTGATGATAATGGCTTTTGGGCTGGAAATGCAGACGAGGGGGTGGTGTGGCCGCCACAAGGCTGGCCCGCCTTTGTGCTGATGTTTACACACCACATTTGTCAGTTACACAAAGGTCTATTAAGGGCAGCCCTAAGACCGATTCAGGTATCGTGCTGAGGTTCTGCTTATATGCAGTGCAGCTCGGAGTCCAGGTTGTTGGGTGGCCTTCACCACCAAAATGGATCTTCAGAAATGATTGCCACGTCACAGTCTGGCTGTGGTGCCTCATGCCACCAGTCTCCTGCCGTCTATAAACATGTCTGTTCCACCATTATCAGGACATTGTGCTACAGGGTTGCATGTGCCAGTAGGAGACGAATTTATGTTACAATGACCAAGGCATTAAGTACAGTATTTTTAATTTTACATAGGTCGTAAGATTACAGAGTTCAGCCCGTGATTGCTTAAGTTTGAGAGAAAGATTTGGCAGTGTTTTTTTTTCTTTCTCATCACGTAGCACTGGCTGTTGATGTCGTCAGTTAGAACTTGCACGGCATCAATTGAGCTGCTTGTGTTTATAGAGATGCGGTGTGTTTTGGTGATCTTTGCACGTTGTGCTTGTTTTTTTTAATTGACAGTTTTCTGTAGTCTTGGAAAGTTACATCGTTACGGATAATGTCCAAAAACAACATATACGTGTAATTATATTTGTTAATTTGCAGGTAGAAAATGTATGGATTGTTTGGAGTGGTATGAATATTAACACAAGTGCTAATGGTGTGAGTTTTTTGCTAGTTAATGAGGCTTGCTTAATGTGTGTGGCAGGTTATATTCAGTGTTTTTTTTGCATTGAGATGAAAACATCTCGTTAGCAAGGATGTAAATTGACACATAACAAACACACACTGACACTTGTACAAACGTGTGTGTTTCTGTAATGAAAAACCACATTTACACCTTCAGACTGCTTTGCATGTACCTAAGCGATGCTCGTTGTGTATCCTGCATGTAAGCGCGGTGTGTGTTAATTCGTGATGTATTAAATGCTGCACTCTAGGGAATCGAGGCGTTTATGGCTGCATGGCGTCTTGTGAGATGCCCACTGGTGCCCCACTAGTCTCACCAGAGCGCATATACAGTACATATTTGTCGAGTAGCCTCATGTAGCCACAACTTTCAGTGGCTGAGCATGCAAACATTTACCATATTTCTCGAGTGAAGGCCTCATCCGTACAGTTCATCTGACCAGATGGCACTGTGATCGGAGTGGTTAACTCTCAATGTAGATGTTGGTTGCTCTTCGGAGCTGTTCTTTCGGGATAGCCGAGTCGAGTGATCCAGAAAGAACAGCTCTGAAGAGCAACCATCATGAATCGAGCTGTGAAAACCTACATCAGTACTAAAGTAGATGTTGTTGGTTAGATCCAGTCATGAACGTGGGAAGTCAACAGTAGTAGCCCAATGAAAGGACTCGTCCTCCGTGAATATGTCCAGGGCCCCAGACCAGACAGAGCTAGCACCAGCCAATGCTGATTTAAGCAGGAAGACACTGACTTATTGTTAGGGTGAAGGTGAGATGTTCCACGTGATATCACGTATATGAATGATTTTGATGAATCCATGACATCACATGATGCCATGCAGCCGAAACGTCTTTCATTTAATGTTGTTACAGTATTTTAAGTTTCTGCGCGCACGTGTTATGTCCTGCGGATAGTTTTAGGGTTTTGCTGGAGAGGGCGCCCTCGTTTAATCCATGACTCCTTTGCGTGTGTCCGGTGGTAAGTGAGGCTGGTGGGTTCAAGGCGAACATCTTAACGATGAGGCAGCTGGGTGGCTTGGACCTCGCCGTTGTTCATTCTCGTACTAAGCTATCATCTCCACACACCATAGCAACCCATGTTCCAGCCCAACTCTCTAGGGGGATCACCTCCACTTCCCTCACATTCATAACCAGTGGACGGTGGTTTGGGATAAGCTTCCTGGTGTGAACACAGCTGTGGGTTGCCTTGATTGGTTTCTATGCCACCGAGTCCTTGCTATCACGATCTGGAGTACATTTGCCAACCATTGTGACCCAGTGCATACGATACTTGTAATAATAATGAAACTTGTGTTGTTTCTGTCAAGGTGCTTCGCTGAATGTGAGCGCGGGAGTACCGAGGTAAAATGAAAAGGGCAATAGCCAGTATCGGAAGATTTATTGTGTACAGTGTTCAGCTGGACAGGATAACCACGATGACTTGTATCGTTTCCTGTTGTGTTACGAGGCTACGCGTTGGTTTGTTACAGTGGTTTACCTTCTCGAAATCTTGGAGGGCATATTTTAGGTTGTGCGTTATGTTTACATGAATCGTTGGCATCTTGTTTTGGCTTTATCTTGGTGTAGTTTGTTTTCTTTTTCTCATACTCACTTAAAATATATCTTTGTTGCAAGTTTTATTATTTCTGAATATATTTGTGTGTATAATCGTGACAGTATTGCCCGTTATTTATCCAAGAAACCCTCGAAGATTCTCAAGACTTTCAGGCGGATCCTACTTTTGGATGAATGACCAATTATAGTGTTTTCCATCAGGGAGGAAACCGGCATGGGTAGAGGAACCCAGCACATAAAAATAATTAAACATTCTATGCATAGATATACAGCCACCTAATACCATACAACCTTATAGCCCAGTAGTGTGTGCATCTCAAAATGTATAATCTTTACGTGATGCAGCAACCTTCTCTCCAAATCGCTGGTCTACATGCTTGTGCCACCCGCATCATGGAGTTTTAGGTTGCTCAACTATCATCGCTATGAGCAGTGATGTATAATGTTGCGCACAGCTTGCTCGGAGCCCTGCCTTTGATGACTCCTCCGTTTGAACGCTTGCGCTACTTGAAACGGCACTACATCCAGGCGGGTTCACAGCCGGGCACTGATGCCACCTTCAGGTTTAATAGTCCAGTGGTGTAAATGGCCTGGCTAAGATGAGCTGGTTGAGAAGGGTTCTAGACGTTTATGGAATTCAAGAGACTAAGAAGACCATAGAATAAGGAACAGCTTGAAGTGAAAACAAACTTGGTAGGGTTCAGGTAAACACTGCAGAGATTCGACCATGTTAATGTGTACTTAGCGATGCAGCACCAACAAGATGGAGAGCCAGAGAGATGCGGAGGGGGAATTCATCGGACTAGGGTCACTGATGAGCTGACGGGACATTTGATGATGGTGCCGAAGGTCTGATGATCGCAGTGGCTGAGTAGCGAGGTAGCCTCGCAAGGGTCAAACAAGTTTTCACCCAGGCAAGTTTTGACTTAGATCATCATCATCCTTATGTTGGTAAAATTAACAACACTTGATCCTTTTCTACCGTATGACATTTGAAAAGCAACTGACAAAATATTGTATCTATGAGTCTGGTAGGCCATTCCGTGCCATCAGGAGTTGCTTTATTTGTAGCGTGTGTACCTCCTGTAGGAGCTCTTAATGGACAGTGGTTGGTTATGCGAACATCACAAAATGAGGTTGTGTCAGTTTGTTGGAAGTCGGTGTGTTACATTTAAACTGCGCCGTAGGAATGTTTAATCACCCCGATTAACTCGATAACAATAACCGTTGACGTTTTTTGTTAGAATATCAAGGTATCCGTGATAAATATTATTCCGTGTTCGATGAAATGTTATGAGTTTAAAATGTATTTTCTATCAATTCTTGGGGTTGAGATAACTTGCCTAGCATGCTTAGAGGTCTGCAATGGAATGTTTACTATCCTCCATGACAAGTATAGTCATTGGGGAAGTGCTTTACATTTATTTGAAGGTATGGGTATACAGCCACTGCTGAATTGTCATGACGTTTTCACAGATGACTGAAATGAAAATTCTTATTTTTTGAGGACTGTACACTGCCTAGAATAAAGTAAAAATATACATTTCTTAAGTCCTACATATAATCTCTGCTTATGTCTCTCTCCCATCGTAAACAATGCAACGTTTGGCATCATAGTAAACATCTCCCCAGTGGCAATTTAGTTCAGGCAAAAATACATTTACAGGAATGAATGATGTCCTTTCATGTAGGCTACTTATTGAAGAAAATGACAACTCCAAGACGCATCATGAACTTGTGTCGTGCATGGGTTATATTTAGGAAACACTGTACCAATCTGTGTCGGTACTTGGTGCACACTGCTCGATGAGGAAGGTCCACTGGCTAGAAAGGATGACTACTAGTGGAATTGGAAAGGATATTTAAGTGTTAAAATTTAAAACACAATGGTCACATTTCCTGCACCAACACTGAAGTGTATCCCTTTCATTAGCTCAAGATTCTAATATACCTTTTCATTTTCTTAAATTTCATAATAAACATTTTGACAGTTACGACGTGTTGCCTATATTGTATAGTACATTAAGGCACAAAAAGTTTTTTTTTTAATTTATAGTAAGAGGTTTTTTTTATATTATCAGGAAAGCATAATGGAATTAGAATACTCCATTTAGGTTTGTAAGCAGCATGGGTTTGGATTAACAGAATGTTACATGCAAAATGCATGCTGAATATCACAGCTGTGTGCACCACTGCTGATTGCAGTGGCTAATGATTGATATTAGGGTTTACATGGTGGAGACAAAACTGCGTTTGTAAATTGTTAACCTGAATCTCTGTTTGCGTGTTGATATTATGGGAAAACATTGAAGGGTTTGAGTTATCTCATGAATACAGTACAGTATACTATAACCATGGACGGGACACGGATAGGAGTCAGCCAGGCGGTCAGCCGGCGCCAACCCGCCAGACACTGCTTTCTTGTATATTATGATGTAATGGACACATTAATTAATTCGTTATTTTTCGAGGGAGGATACCGAATAATCCGGAGCAAACTCATGCAGAACAGGGGGAGAAAACACTCCACACAGAAAGGCGCCTTAGGCTGGAATCGAACTGCTTCGGGCAGGACCTTCTTTCTGTGAGGCGCCGATATTACCACAGCGCCACCCTGCCGCACGCAGTATGAGGGAAACCGCAGAAAGGGAAGTGTTACACATGTGAGAGGTTACTAGAGTACCTTCAGGGAACCTATATAGGAGGACATTACTGGAAGCTCTGCAAAGTTGAATGAGACTCTGCCATCTCTTGACCCAGTGATTTTTTTTGTGTTTTCACAGATCTTGGAGCCGTTGTCACTTGCTTCCAACCCGCTGTATCGCGCCATTGCACTTGGAACGCATCACGTTCCACCTTGACGAGGCCTCATATCATCAAAGAGGCTCTTTTCCTATAAACGTCTGGCAGTTCAGCGGTTTGCTCATGAGACGCTGAATGTAGAAGTGAATGTGGAAAATTGTTCAGAGTTTGCGTCGATTAGTAGATATGTAAAACTGACTTGCATTTTGTATGTGGCGGGACAGATACAAACGAGGAGGCGGATTGCCTGCCTATTTTGTTGTATTCTCTACAACAACGACGCTAATGCGTATTTTGTACTAGCACAGTGAGAGAGCATTGCGATATGTATTGAGTTAAGCCTGTTTCTCATTTAATCTGTCCATGATACACTTGTTTGCGTAAGTTAATGAATAGCCTACGCCCCCTGTGCTGGAATGTGCTGACCAAGCAGCGCCCATTGAGGCCCCCTGGGAGCAGGGAGGGGGACACAGAGCGACACGCGGAGTCTCCACTGCAGCGGCTGCTGCTCTTCTTCTGGAGGTGAGTGCTGAGTAGTGTTGCGAATATTACTTTTGAACTGTTATCACGTCGGTTACTGATCACTGGTGTCATTTGAAGCCAAAGTATCTGTGCTCAATTGAGTACTCTGAATACGTGTCTCCGCTGGCGGCCCTAATTCCACATTCCCATGGCAGGGATGACTGGCTATAGGATGACTCCTCAAAATGTTGTCCCTTATCTGATAAAATAATTCTTAGGCCGCTTCATTGGGCAGGAACCCAGCAACCAAAGACCTCACGGCACATTTTCCATCCAGCGGAGATTTACTTTTTCATCCGTCTGGTACATTGGCTAGCCTTATAAAAGTTACACAATCTTATGTGCAGGAATAAGCATATTCCAAACGTTATTTTACCTTCATGATTACCTTCTTCCAATGAAAATACGATTCGTGCAGTTAATTTCCCCATGTAAATAACAGAATTATACCGGCCAGTTGGCTTTGCAATAGAGCGAGTGGCTCGTAATTGTAAGGTTGCGAGTTCAAATCCTGGTTTACGGTTGACTCAGTCCATCACCTCTCCGGGATTGAGAAAATGAATACGACTTTGTGGATATATCTGGACCTGTTGTAGTAATGTGGAGTTCCCACCACTGACTCAGGGCTCTAAACAAGAAATAAACACTGCCTTGATGCTCATCTGAGCAGGACATTAAGGCGCTATATAAAACGCTATTATTATTATGACATCACTGACGTAACATGATTAAGGATTGGTTTTTGATGCTCAAAATCCATCCATCCTCGGTATACCCCTGCCTTGCGCCCTGTGTCTTCCGGGATAGGCTCCGGCTCACCACGACCCTGTACAGGATTAAGCGGTTTCTGAAAATAGATGGATTTGATGCTGCTAGCTCACAGTTACCGAGCCGTTGGGTAAATGGCATTCCTAAGGTAATGTTTTGTTCGCAAATGTAGCAAGGCTTATGGCAAAATGTAATTCACCAGGACAAGCGACCCCTCCACAGGATTTAAGCGGTTTCTGACAATGGATGGAGGACAAGCGGTTTAGATAATGGATGGATGGATGGTAAGCGTTAGGGCTGGAATCTGATTGCCTAGTGTGGTTAAAATTATGGCGGGATCTGAGTGCCCTGTGTGACGCTCCCATTGTGGCCCGTGTCGTGCTGTCCTCTGGCGACTCCAGTGCTGTCGGGGTTGACCAGCAGCATGAGCTCACGGGCGCTCGTCTGCATCGACGACTTCGAGGAGGAGGCGCGGGCGAGGCTGCCGCGCGCAGTCTACGATTACTACCGCTCCGGGGCCGATGGCGAGGTCACGCTCAGGGACAACGTGGCGGCCTTCAGCAGGTGGAGGAGCGCTGATCCACCTTCAGACGGCCCAGAGAACATACGCCGTGAAAAACACCGCAGCGCGCAACAAACATACCACGCGCTGCGTACACACACTCACGCAATGCAATCAATGTACGGGACCGCGTACAAAGCACAAATGTGGCTAATGTTGTAACGCTTCTCAGTTGTTACGTCTGTTTCTGTCAGAGTTGCTTGTTGCTTCCTTCACATATATTGACGACATGGGTCTAACAGAAACCAGGGCTATATTTTCATCAATTACGAAGGCCAACGCGCTACAAGAAGGGGTGAGTGGCTAACACCCCATCTGGCCACTTGCACTTTAACAGCCGAAGTGAGGTTTAAGTCGCCCGATGTCTCGCGCTGTCCGACGCGTAGGTGGCGGTTGCGGCCGCGCGTGCTGCGCGGGGTCACCGCGGTGGACACCCGCGTGTCGGTGCTCGGCCGCTCGCTCAGCTTCCCCGTCGCCGTGGCGCCCACGGCGATGCAGCGCATGGCGCACCCGGACGGGGAGGTGGCGACCGCGCGCGGTGAGCACGCGCACCAACAACGCCAAGCATCGTCATCGATCGTCCATCCATCCATTCTCAGAAACCGCTTAATCCTGTACAGGGTCGCGGTGAGCCGGAGCCTATCACGGCAGACGCAGGGCGCAAGGCAGGGCTATAACCAGGACGGGACGCCAGTCCATCACAGAGCACAGGGGGCAATTTAGTCCGCAGGTCAGTGAACCTAGGCAGCAGCGTGTTTTTGGCTGTCGGAGGAAACCGGAGTTCCCGGTGAGAACCCGCGCGGAAACGGGGAGAACATGCAAACTCCACACAGAAAGGCACCCGAGCCGGGATTCCAACCCGGGGCCTTCTTGCCCTGAGGCGGCAGCACTGCTCACCGAGCCACCGTGCCGCCCCTATTGTCATCGTCATCATCACCATTGCTGTAGCCATCACTGGCCTGTACGGCGGCCTCCAGGGCACCTAGGCCAGATCTCTGCTGAGTCCATCCATCCATTTTCAGAAACCGCTTAATCCTATACAGGGTCGCGGTGAG
>JAZEWU010000002.1:16862224-16877614 GCA_036362915.1 Geotria australis | reverse complement strand
TTAGTGGCAAATAGTGGCTGTTAACACTGCTCTTGCTGTCGTTTATTCTGAGCAGCCGAGGATGCGAAGGAGGCATTGCGGCACGGTGTGAGCGGCATTGTGGTGTCCAATCACGGCGCTCGGCAGCTGGATGGCGTAGCAGCCACAGTGAGTAACACCACTCACTCAGATAACAGACACCCATCACTCTTTCATTCACTCTGTCACACAATCATATGCATTATTATCCACTCCTGCAATCTTTCGCACTTTTTCTCACTTGAAGCATTGGTGCCTGTTTCTAAAATCCTCAGAACTTCTATCCAACTAACATCACAAACGGGTTCATCACGGCCGATCAGGGGGTTGTGCATGGTGGGGTATAGTGTGGGTGTTGCCGCCTCGTCCAACTCGTCTGGTCAACGTGGAAGAGCAGACAAAGCACTCTTAAAGGTTCGCCCTTGTGGAGGCTGTTCTGCCGGCGGTGGCTTGAGCGAGCAGTTGCAGGGCTGCACCTTTACACTTTTTCATCGGACGTTCGGATGCAGCTGAACTCTGTGTGTGCATCAGCCACGCGCAGCAGATAGGCGGCAGTAGAGGATTGTGATTACACTACCTCGTTACTTGTCAATCGGCACTGTGTGTGCAGCGTGGGATAGGGGCCCAAGTTATTTTCCTTTTGGAGCAACACTTTTTTTCAAGATGGCTCAAATTTGAACGCCAGACCTCGTGCATCTTCACTTCAACCGATACGTGGATGAGAATACCCAGAAACAATATTGGTTCACATGCATTTCGGCCAATTGTTTGAGTGTATCTATTTTAGTTTCACTTGTGTTTGTATAACACACAAACGAATTCTCAGACCTCTCCATCTCTGGAATGTTGGGCAGATAAATCCTTCCTATGCAAATGTCGGTCAACGGCCCCAATAATTCATTACTTGGGTGGATTGTGCGTTGTGCTCACAAAAATAAACGTTCCCCCACAAAGCAATGTTCCGGCAACATTTCATAATTTTACTTCTCTACGTGTATCCATCCGTATGCCTCGATGGTCATTCCAGAAAAAGATCAACCGACTTCGTTAATCGACACCACAATCGACACCCTCGCAAATGACATAGTCCATATAAGATTAGGGCTGTGCATTGCGATAGTGAAAAAAACTAAAGCATATTAAGCATAGACATAATCAACGTTAAGACGGAACAGAGCAAAAAATTTGAACTTTTTAGAACACGAATCAAGATTAGCAATCACAACTAGGCAGACATTTCAATTCTAACATGGGGATCTAAGTTTAGTAATGGACGGTAGTGCCTGTAGCTTCAAGCTCATGGTCATATTGTTCCAGAAACGTGGCGCAGCTGACGCAAATGCTTTTTCGCCAGCTGGACGCGCTGCCCGAGGTGGTGGCGGCCGTGAGCGGGCGGGCGGAAGTGTACCTGGACGGCGGCATCCGGCGCGGCACCGACGTGCTCAAGGCGCTGGCGCTCGGGGCCCGCGCCGTGTTCATCGGGAGGCCCGTCGTGTGGGGCCTTGCGCACAACGTAAACCGCCGCGCCTCACTCCGTACCCCTCCGCGCTCTCCCTTCATATCCCCGTCTCTTAACGCGCCACCAAATGTTCTGGTGTAGCTCTGACTGGATTTATTTTCTGGAAAATTCCGTCCCCGTGCCTCCTCCCTCGATCTATTTGCACAAAAAGGATTTGGGTTTTTATCACCGGTTTGGAAGGTTTCTCTGACCTCGTGCTTGAGTCGTGATACGGGGTAAAGAGTGCGGCTATCAGATGAGTGGGTGGGGCCACTCCCCACCTGTCATCCCACATTGTGGAGGCAGCGATGGTTGGTGGATCATCGCACAGGTGTTGTGAAAATCCCTTCCCATGGGCGTCGAGGTGCCATACCCTGGCTCGCCAGGAGAAGACAGTGAAGCAAGTGGACTCATCGCCATCTGCTTTCATCTGCACTGGGATACTGTTTCCCCCTTTCTCACACACATATGATTAGCTGACATGTTAAAACAAAACAAAATAAACTCAATGCAGGACGCTCCTGAAAAATAGTCCTAAGGCTCACTGCATCTCCTGGAAAAGTATGTGAATAATTGTATTATTATAACATACAGAGCAAATAGAAGGCCATCCTCTACGGTGGGGGCGGGTGCTAATGGATGATTGGGTGTGGCTATGTAAATTAGGGCAGGCTGATGGAGGGAGAGGTGTCTTCCTTGAATCTCCACAAAAATGTGGTAAATTTATCCTCTCTCCATCTTCCAGCTCCTGAGCCTTTTTCTCAGGCCCAAGAGGCCGCTGTAGGAATGTGTAATGGCTCTTGCTGCCTTGCCATTTGCACTGTATATATAAAAAATATATACTTTTTCTTTATGTCGAGACAGATATAGGAAGGAGGTGAATTTCCTGCTAATCTAGTAATATTTTAAATGATGCAAATTCTTCTTTTCTGTTTGTTTTATAAGTTTCAATGAAACTAGAGCGGTCATTATCTGTAAACAATGGGAAGTTCTCCAGCATTGGTTCAACACAAGCAAATTCTGGACATTCACTGTCTCATGCTGGCGAGCTGCCAGATGTTTACAGGCAACAACCGTCCGTCAGATATGGATTATAGTTGGATGCAAAACTATAATTGGCAATTATCTGCTTATTTATGTTATTGCGTATATTCTCCCCAATGATGCAAATTTTTATCTTGTGTCTGCGACGCAGACAGACCTGGCTGCAGTGAACGCTCGCTCTCCCGGCCAGCTCTAATCCTGGATCGAGTCTTCGGTCTCCCGTGGGTCCCCTGACCCAGCGCAGGCAGCTGCGCACCCGATTAGAGCCGGGAGAGCGATATTCCTCGTGTTGCGAGCATTTTCTCACGCGAGGAGTCGCCAAATAGAGGCATCGGGATGAGTTGATCGCCGAAGGGGGACGTTGCGTGATTGGCACGGGTCCACATCTCGGGGTCGCGCGCAGCTTGCACAAGGGCGCGTGACCCCGAGAAAATGCTGATTCAAAGTAAAGTTTGGAGACGGAATAATCTCTTACATTGCGCTGGCAGAGATATAGTCTGTACTGTTTTCTGCATTTCCACTGGCCCTGCGTGAGATGCATTTTGGCGAGTATTATGTTGATGCTGCAATATTGTTATTGTGAATCTACAGTTGTGCGTTCTCTTAACGTGACAAAACCGTCGTTTCGGCACAAATTAAGTTTGGGAACAAGATAAATGAATTAAAAATTAAGTCGCCTCTCTTTGTTGCTGGCCACTTCACGTTTTTTGGCCTTTGGGCCTGTGCTGGACAAATTTGTTTTAAAAACGTTAGTGGTAGTGCCCCGCCTATAACGTTGCATGTGGTCGGCCCTTTCATCGATCCATTGCTGGATGATGGAACCTATGGGGGTATTATGAGCATATTGTATTGGTGGTTGTGGAATAGATGACTTGGTTGCAAAAAATCAAGATAGGTGACGATAATAGTAATGTTTTAGATGATGCCTGTGTGGATTGTGTTGACGATTACAATGCTGTGATAATGCTTATTGTGGCGGTGGTGATGATTATGATGTGCTTCAGGGTGAAGAGGGAGTGAAAAAAGTTCTGACCATGCTCCGAGAAGAGCTTGTTCTGGCAATGGCTCTTGCAGGTACAGTGACTTCTCAAACCATTATCACCTATAACCCTCTCGCATGCCCCACCGTATAGCCTTAACATAGTGTAAGGTGTTGTGGTGTTAGCGAGCACCTATGAAGGCCAGCACAGCACACGAGCGGGTGGGTGGCCAGTAACCATGCCTGGCGGCCTTTGTCACCCTAGTGGTAATGTTTACACATCGCACCAAGTACTCATTTGAGGTCAACTAGACCTAGGAGAGGCCGAGGATCAGTTCAGAAAAGCGTCACTAGTGTTGGCCGTGAGTGGGAATCCAAATCAGGTTACAAGGTTCATAGCGCAGCACGCTATCCATTCCACTACCACTCCCTTTCACCCAGCCACACATGCACATATGGCACAGACCACTCATCACATGCTCCACATTCTGGGGGTATTATGAGCAAATTCCATATAATTATTTGGTCAACAAAAGAGGCCTGTAATGATCATCCGGTGAAGCCTCTTGAAGCCGGACTTGGGTTAAGGAGAGCGGTGCAGTAACCACTGCGACACCACTCCATCCCTAGATTAACCTCAGAGGTGGTTCTGACTTAACAGACGTCAACGACTAGATGATGATGATAATGATTATGAGGATGGGCTGACTGGGATTTAACCACTGAGCCATGCAGCAACAGGGAGAGGAGTTGTATTGGCGTTTTGGGAAATTATCTCATTGAGTTCTGTTCAGCTTCTTGTCATGTTATTTTTGTGTCTCTACCGCCTGTGAGGAACAGGCTGCCACTGTGTTACCGACATCAACTCATCTCTGCTCATGCGGGAACCGGCCAGCATTGCAAAGCTGTAATAATAATAATAATAGCATTTATATAGAGAAGGAGGTGGCATCACTCCGTGTGACATTGCCCTGCTGATGGCCACGACCTCTGTGGCCCTCCACGCCACGACACTCATCACTCTCTAACGTCCCACTCTCTCTGGCAAACTCTCCAGTCACCAGCCGCAGTCCGTGGATTCAGGTGGAAGAGGCAATAAAGTCCGCCTCAGGATTTACAGTTGTGGGTACGTGTTCGGCCCTGGACACGATTCCCGATTGCAGACTTTTGGAACCAGCAATCACATCTGAAAATCGTTACAAATGTTTTTATCATTATTTACCAACCCTACTTTTTATGCCTGACATTTGCACATTCAAGCACTATCCAGGGCTCAGCTCTTCGTAGCTTTAATGATCACATAAGATTGGGCACATTCCAGGTGATGTGGTCATAGACGGACTTGGGCACGTGATTCGTATTCGGCACGGAATCTACCTGGTTGCGTACAGGTAGACTAATAATTAGGACGCGGCTTGGTAATGTGCCAGTGTTGGGCGCCCACCAGACCCGTTCTCCCGAGAATTCGCTGGCGTTGCAATTCCATTACTCAGTCGACCCGCACGCGTTATCACCGGAGGCTGAAAAACTTGAGGTGGAATTTGTGGCTTTCTCATTCTGGAATCACGAGCTAACACTACACCATTACTCTTATATCACTCACCCTCCATATCAATCATCCTTCTACCTCCACTCACTGTCCCACCATCCACTCCTCCCACCAGTGCTCACTGATCCCTTACTCTTGCACCACTTTGCCGCCACAGCTCACTCACTATCGACACCACTCACTCTCCTTACCAGTCGCTCTGTAAATCACTCTCTCGCCATCACTCAACCATTAACACTTCACACCACTCTACCATCACCTCTACGTTACACTGGACCACCCACTCGGCCACCATAAACTCTCCGCCACAACCGCACCCCGCATTTCAGAGAGGACGTATTCACATTGTGCAAATGCCATAGAATCATTTGGTCTGTTTCGGAAATCCAAAATATGCTTTGTCATTTATCATTGTGTTTCATTCAAATGTCCATCAAGAGGTGAATGCAATTGAGTATGCATATTGTGTAAACGCCATTACAATATTGTATTGATTTAGTGTATGGTAATACAGTTTGGGTGATTCCATTGATTCTCAAGACCATATTCTGTGTGCTTTGTGTTCTTTGAACTGTTCCAAGTCAGGCTCCTGAATTTTTTAGATTACAGGGTTGCATCGTGTCCTTTGGAGTATTTTTTGAACTTTTCCAAGTGAGTTCCCAATTGATCAACTGACGTCATGTCCCCACGGGTTCCGTTGTAATAGACTGCGACGAGAGTTTCTGCTCGAGATGTGTGTCTTGTGACTGGGTGCTGAGTGAACCGGGTGACCTGGGATTGAACAGGGTGACCTGGTTTACATGACTCGCCAGCTATCGAGCTGGGTGTTTACGCGTGACACAAGGACTCGAGATAATTTTAATGATGGAACTTGCGTTTCTGAAACCTCAACTCTTATCAGTGAAGCCTTAGGGATTGGTCTCTGTGTGCTTGTCATTACGGGCACCGATGTGTGAGTGTGTATGTTTGTTCACTTACAGCACTTGCCCCAACAGCCCGCTTAGGTTGTACAGGGGATCTTTTAAGGGGAGAGATAGTGCGCGGATTAGCGCACTGCGTTACGACCCCAGTGATCCGAGTTCAGTTCCCAGCTACTACTGACATCAGTTGCCACTGATATCTGAATCTCGCCTAGGGTGACTCAGACTTAATTGAGGTGACCGGGTGTAGTGCTGGACAGACCACCAGCTTGTGCACCATTCCGTCCCGAAAGAAGTGTTCACGATTAGCACTACACGGCGGGGAGTGGTGCATCCCTGTGTAAGGTCCGATCCTATGTGAGAGGTGGGTCACGCCAAGGGGCGAGGCCGCGATGTGGGCAGAGCCAACCCGGAGGCCGGACCTCAAGGTCAACGCCCGGATAGATGGAGGACGGAAGAGTGAACGGAGGAGTGCTTGGGGAACCAGGGGGGTTTTCTGGCCAGAGAAGGTTCGTGATGGTTCTGAATAAGCACCACAAACAGCTCGCCACGTATCCCCGGTTTAAGTTATTTGCACCTTTGCGTATCAATGCATGTGTGCATTGTGGGTGTGATCTCTCTTGAGGAATTCCATCCGGGCAGCTCAACAGTATCGTCATCATCATCATGATCCTCATCAGTAGGCCGTGGTCGATATCCACTCTTACAATATCGGGTCGTGATTTGATCAACGCGGAGGAAATGACAAATCACTTGGTGATGCTGCTACATTGGCAGTGGTGCAAAAGCACAAATAATCTCGACAACAAAACTCAACGCGTTTGTCAACAACGATGTGTGGCCTTACAAAAATATATATCAAAGGCGAGGTTTCCACCAATAACTCTGCTTCATAGCACTTAGAATAAAATGTGGGTGGTTATTAATTTGGAATACGCTGCGATGCGTCTCCGCTTTCTTGACAGAAGCAGAGCGAGTGCGTGGCGGCGCGACGTACGTTGGCGCTGCGTTTCTCAAGACGTGAATGCTGCTCCCTGGTCATTGTACAAGCACAGAACATTTTACACACACTTCAACAGCAACAAACATTGTTTTTTATATGCAAGCATTCCAGCCAGTGTCGCGCTTCGTATAAACACGGAGAGGGTCGGGATTTCTTTTTTTTTCTAAACGAAATTTTGCCAGCAAAGCGGTTCCAGCAAAGTAGCAGGGCTCAGTTTAACGGAGCAAACAGTAAACGAGAAAGAAGGGTCGCCTTATAATGATCTCGTGTTTATTATTCTCCACGCCGACGCTAATGGGTATTACGTTGGGGTCTGTTTAAATGGGGACTTTATAAAATACAGGGGTCAAAAAATATCTCCACGTGCACATCCATGGCATGCGAGCAGAGGCAGAGTTGTTATTGCTGCCAGCGAAGAGCAGCTGCGCGTGCCCCCCGTGCCTGCATCACGTGCCAAGCAGAGCTTGGGACGGCAGTACATAGCAGAACGCGTGGGTGGTGTGCGCCTGTGTCAAATGCACGTGTATACATGGGTAAATTCATGGGTGTACACATGTGGGGAGCGGTAGCTCAGTGGTTAGCGCACTCGGCTAACAAACCTGGTGACCCGAGTTAGAATCCCGCTCACGCCCAACACCAATGACGATTTTCTGAACCGGTCCTGGACCTCTCCGTAGGTCGACTCAACATCAAATGTACTCCTAGTGCCGTGTGTAAACATCGCCACTGAGGGGGAGTCAAAGGCGGTCGGGCGTGGTGCTGGCCACCCACCTCCTCGTGTGCCGTGCTGGCCTTTCTAAATTCTCGCCAACACATCAGCGCTGAGGAGATAAAGGTGGGGTCGGGAGTGCGCTGGTGCCCAGCCACGCCTATTGTCCGTGTGCCGTTCTGGCACGAATAGGTGCTCTCCAAAACCACTTGCCCCTACGGCGTGTGAGGCTAAACGGAAGATCCTTGTGTGTGCGTGTGTCTGTATGTATATGTGTGTGTGTGTTTTTAATGCGCAATGCTGATGTGTGCGTTTTCGCTGCATAATAAGGCCGAATGCCTTGTTGTGCACGTGTCCCGCGCCCGTTGTGTGGACATGACACTTACAGATCCCGTAGAAATGCGCGGAAGCCGCGCAAAATCATCTCTCAATGCTTCCAGGCATTAAACGCAACTCCCCGCTGCTGCCATAAGAACTGCCTGACAAGATCCAAGAGGTAAATGTACTTCTCCATCGCTTCCTTCCTTCTGCCAGATCGCGCAATTGTTGCACATGCGAACCATGTCTATAAATCCGACCCAGTCTGAACGCCCACTGATACTTTTCTGGTTAAAACAGCCTAGGCCACTTTAACCCCGGGTATATTCTGGGCAGGGGGTATATTTTGGCCTGTTACACCGGGTCCTTCCCTCCATTGACACGTGATGACCACTTGCTCCATTGTACATAGATTTAGGAGCACAATTTCACGCAGGAGGACGGCAGGTGTTTGCCGTTTACCTACACATTGTGTGTGGTAGGAGTAGAGTTACCACGTGTCCTGGTGCGAGCTGAGCAGGTGGAATTGGCGTCTGTGTTTGGGTGGCAACAGAAATTGATGTGGTGCCGGTGTTGTGCTGAACTTCTTGCAGTTACTGCGCAGTGTTGATTTTCATGAATATGTGTCGTATATATGGAGAGCAGCACACACGTGCTGAGATTGTGGATACACCTGCGTGCCCAACCAGAGGGTGACGTCATCCTATCATGACGTTTGCACATTGCCGGGAGAGGGGCCAAACCTGCCCATTCAATCACCGGGTGACGTCACCCAGGTATGGGAGACGTGAGGTGGGGTCGGAGGGGAGAAGAATGGAGCGCAGTGATTAGTACGCTAGTTCCGTGGGGAGTCAGATAGAGTGAGGTTGTGGGCTGTCTGCTAGTGGAAAGCCATACTTCCCCACCCGAGTGTCGGTGAGTTCTGTTGCAAATAACAGATGGACCAAATTCAACGTCATATAATTTTAATGGAGGGCGGCACGGTGGCGCGGTGAGTAGGGCTGCGGCTTCACAGCAAGAATAACCCAGATTCGAATCCCGGCTCGGGTGCCTTTCTGTGTGGAGTTTGCATGTTCTCCCCGTGTCCGCATGGATTTTCGCCGGCACTCCGGTTTCCTCCCAGAGTCCAAAAACATGCTGTTGCATAGTTCTGCTTACTAAATTTAAACCCTTGCCCTGTAATGGAATGGCGTCCGATCCTGGGTATAGCCCTGCCTCGCGCCCTGCGTCTGCCGGGATAGGCTCCGGCTCACCGCGACCCTGTACAGTGTACAGGATTAAGCGGTTTCTGACAATGCATCAATGAAACAACACAGCCGTGACTAGAAGGTTTCAGCATGTGGCCACCATGCGATTCGCAACGGGCAGCGGCGTCTCTTTGCTGATGGAGCCCGATGTGGCACGTGATGCCAGCAGGTGGCCGCGTGGTGGAGGGCGAACCCTAACACAGATAAAACCGCACGTAAGCCGTGCGGTTTTATTAACAATTTTAGATTATGCTAATGACAGCTTACAAGTAGAATAACACCGTTCGGGAGGACGGGCTGGAACCATATTGTGTTGATGTCAATAGATTACGTAGGTTCATACCACTGTAATTTATACATTCAATTCAATCAGTATTTAGACAGGGATTTCAACGGGATAAACCCTTACGTTAGTACATCTCGTTTTCGAGGGTGTCCAGAGTGTCGGATTGACGCTAGATAGCAAACACGCACTAAGCATGTCATCTATCGCTTCACACCACGATAAATTCTACATGACAAACAAATCTCGACATCAAGCTCAAATCGTGACCACAAATCGTGACAATGTAATAATATATGTAGGGGGCGAATCCCCACATCCGTAGCAGCATCGTATTCGCTGCATGGCCCACCTGCGAGTCACCTCGTTGTCTACTCAAGCAGTGAGTTTGCAGCGACCCACTACACAGCGATCTCTGGGTGATCCGCCAACCCTGCCTGGCCTCGAGCCTGCGATTTCCGCACGAAGCGATACAAACAATTGCGCTCAATGCAAAGCAAAGGAATGTGGAACTTCCGCGCATTTCTTCTGGCTGTGATTCACCAACAGCAGCTGCACCGCGAACCCCCGCGCTGGCGGAGCTTCGGGCGGTCTTGTTTTAAACAGTCGGGCCGGTTTGGGACGACTCGAAAATGCTGACGAACCATTTTTTTGCTGCGTTTTTCTTTATTCTCCCCCCCCCCTTCCCCTCTTCTCCTCTCTTCGCTCTCGCTGATGTGCAAAACACCCTCTACCCCCACACACTCCCATTGCCTGCCTCGAAAATATTTCTGCATTGAAAAAATAAATATGTAACTGTATATATATATACACCGTGTGGGTATATACATTGCATACTGTGTGGTTGTGTAATGGACCAGGTGGATCGTCTGAGTCGGCCTACGGGAATGGCAGGACCGGTCCGGCCAATCCGCACGGATGTTGCCCGTGAGCGGGAATCGAGCAAGGGTCGCCGCACAACATAACTTAAGACAAATACAAAACCCCCCCGAATATACCTTAACAGACTGTATGGGCAAGTGCGTTAGCCAGCACCTATGAAGGCCAACACGGCACGCACATACATGCACACACACACACACACACAAAGACGACAATCCCCGGATATTCTGCGTAGACCGTTAGGGAAAGTGAACATTAGCGGGCATCAATGCACGGGGTGAGGTGAGCGGCAGTGCGTGCTACCAACACGGCGATCTGGGTTCGGTTAACATCAGTGGCGAATGATATTCTGGTGCCACCCTCGGTTTACTCAGCCTTTAATATGTATCTGGTGTAAATATCAGTACTGGACAGGCAACGTGCGTCGTGGCGGCCTTCATAGGCACAAAAAAACAATGGGATTCGTCGTGTCTCTGTTTCTCTCAGGATCTGTGTCTCTGTGTCTATGTCCATATTCGGGTCGTTAGTGGGGAGCGGTGGCACGGTTGTTAGCGCAGTAGATTTCAAACCCGGCCACCCAAGTTCGATTCCTCCTCACGACCAAGACCGGTGACAGTTATCTCAACCGGTCCTGGACCTCCCCTAAGTCGGCTCAGCCTCAAAGGAGTACCTGGTATGACATGTAAACAACGTGACGAGGAAGAGAAAGGGGGCCGAGAGAGGTGCTGGCCATCCACCCAATCAATCATATGCCGTTTCGGCCTTAATTGGTGCTTACTAACAACAAGTTGGTGCAAGTGTGTTAACGGCTATTTGAGGGAACTTTCTCTTTGGGTTGTCAAAACCATTTAACATTTATTATCGATAGCCAAATTGTAAAAATTGTCAAAAGCCTTGAGAGCTGTTATTTCAGGTTCGCTGTAGGCGAGAATTTTTCTCGGTTATCACGATCTGTGGTCTCAATCGATTGAACGTCTCATCTGGGTTATTTTTTTAAATCTCGTTTCTTCCGCCTCGTTCCTTTATTCTGTCTCATACCGGAAACTTAACATTTAAAATGCAACATGTTTACATTGTTAACCTGTCAATTATTACGTGCACGATTCAACGCGGGTCTCACGAGCAGGAGCGTGGACCATCATCGGTAAGAGTTTACACTGATAATTGCTTTCCAAAGCTGTTTTTTCGAGATAGCCGTGTCGAGCGCTCCTCTCTCGACACGGCTATTCCGAAAGACCAGCTTTGGAATGCAGTTACCATGCATCGAACCGTGAAAACATACATCAGTACGATAGCTTAAGCTATCAGAACACGTTAAAGATGTTCATGAACGTTAACCAAAACGAGGGATCTGAAACACGTGGTTGATGATAAGGATCTTCCTCCATCAAGTCACGTTTACGCTGAGAGTGAAGCTACCCATCATCACAGTATTTTAAGCCAGCGCTGTAACCCCCACCACCACCTATAAGACAAAGATCCCCCGTATAGCCTTAACAGACTGTAGGGTGAAGTACCGTTGGCGAGCACCTATGAAAGTCGACACGGCACATGAGGAAGGTGGGTGACCAGCACCACACCAGGCCGCCTTTGTCTCCATAGTGGAAATGTTTACACACCGCACTAGCTTCTAATTTGAGGCTGAGTCTACCTATGGGAGGTCCAGGACCGGTTTAGAAAATTGTCACTGGTGTTAAGCCCTGAGCGGAATTCGAACTCGGGTCGCCAGGTTTATAGCAGAGCGCCTTAACCACTAAGTCACCGCGCCTGCAAGCACAACCCCCCAAAACACCCCCGCACCTCCCAAGCTCCCGGGAGTCGGAGCCGAATTCCTCTTGCTCTGAATGCTGCAGCCACTGCTTCATCAGCAGAATCTCCCCCCCCCCATCCTCCAGCACATAGCGCCCCCCACTCTCTCCCCTCCACCAAGCGACCCACGCTGCGTGCATCCATCCCTTTTATCGCGCTCGTAATTCGCCACAGACGCGATGTTGGCAGAGGAGCGCTACACACGCACTCACGCATGCACACGCATGAAAACAGGCGTATGTACACAGGCGCACACAGCGTGAGCACTCACACGACAGAAGCACATTTGCACAACAAAAGAACAGACTTCCCCTCCCCGTATGGCCCCGATAGACTGTTGGGGTCAGTGCTATTGGCGGGTACGATGTTAAGGCACTCGCGTTATCGCGATAGAGTGATACCACGATATTATTGTGTCATATGGGGGTCAAGGTAGAAGCGTTCACGTCGCGATCTCTGTCAGGTAATACTTGGTGTTTGCCTGCGAATTCTACCAAACACTTGGAAGCCCAGGAGCTGAAAGACAACGATGTCCAGAAGCTGACCATCGTGCTTCGAAGAATCGCAAAGAAGAAGATTGTGTCATATAACACAACAAAATTCGTATCCACCGTTCTGTAGGATATCGCGATTGTCGTTGTTCATTATAACGAAACAACTTTTGAATGTACTCATGTAGGTTTTCACGGCTCGATGCATGATAATTGCCGAGCACGCCTGAGATTGCCTCCAACGTGGGAGGCGAAACGTCGCGAAAGAGAGAGGGGGAGCGCTCGACACAGCTGTGGAAAGCGATTATCGAGTTTGGAATTGTGTATTTCGTGATAATATCTCAAGGACAAACACAATCACATCTGTAGAAGGATGCTATGTCAATGAGCGATGTCTGATGGTGGTTTCATGACATTGGTCATCATATTCTCAAGCGAGCCGTGCCTGCTGATAAGACTGCATGTCGAACCAATCCTGCTTCAATGTGTCGGCTGATGGGATGTGTAAAACTCTACAAGGTATTTTTATGTTATGTGGAGGGACAGATTTGTGAAGGAGTGTCCGCTGGTTTATGTTGCTGGATAATTTCGAGTGATGTGCTTAATCAAATTTTAACTCTTGATACGCCTAGAGACAATTGTAGATTGTAAAGCTGCAGCCACAATGCTTACGGTGGGATTACATGGAGTGAATTGCAAATCAGACAGTAAACTGCGGTTAAGACATACTTAAGAGATTGTTATTCGTACCGAAAGAACAGATAAGCACAACAAAACTAGGTGTGACAAACTAATTATTGCGATAATTATCACGTGGTGAAAATGAAGTCTATACCAGGCACGGCCCACTAGGCGGAGACCTAGAGGCCGACCCAGCACACGCTGCCAGAATTATATATTTCGGCTGCCTTGAAAACGCCTGTGAATCCCTCAGGAAGAGCTGGAATCTGTTGCTGAGGAAAGGGATGTCTGGTCCACCCTCCTTGGACTGCTGCCGCCGCGACCCTCACCAGCACAAAAGGTTTAGAAAACGGATTGATAAAAATGAATATTGTATAATATCGTAATACATGATATCGCGTATACAGTACAGTAAACTGAAGAATGTCGCATGTTTAATAATCGAGATTTTGGCTTCGCGAAAGATGTGCTCCCCGTGTCCGCGTGGTTTTTCGCCCGGCACTCCGGTTTTCTCCCACAGTCCAAAGACATGCTGCTGCATAGGTTAATTGGCCTGCTAGCTAAATTGCCTACGGTGCCTTGTGATGGCCTGGCGTCCCATCGTGGGTATAGCCCTGCCTGGCGCATTGTGTCTGCCGGGATAGGCTCCGGCTCACCGCAACCCTATATAGGATTACGTGGTTTCTGATGATGGATGGATTAAAAGTTAACCTGTATACCTATTAAGCTATCGCGGGAGGATGTTGTGACTATTGGCGGGAAGGGCGATTGGTGCCTCGTGACGAGGCCGTAATGGCGCCGTGAGGTAAGTCTCTTGTGAAGCGTCTCGCTGAAATGTTGCGCGTGTGATGGTTTTTCATTGTTTTTACCCTCATTAATAAGCACCCAAGCATAAACTAATGGGGTAAGCGTGAAATTGGTACAAAAAGGCAGAGAAATGTAATGACGTTACTTTAGGAAAGTTTATGTTGCCTCGTGGTGAAAGTCTGGCCAGACGCCATTATTGGGTAAACGAGTCTACGGAGTATTCGTCGGAATAGCATTGTCGTGTACCGTGTTGGGCCAAACATATTTTGAGACTATCGGGGGGATAGTTGTTTTTTTACACGTATTAGTAGAAAACTCTTATGTTGCATCTTGTGTTTTTAAATGCGTTTGCGCCTGAGAGCAGAGAGCGTGGTGGTTGTGGTGGCTTCCAGTCCTGACACAATGGAGGGGGGTGGCCCCTCGCTCGTCTCTGCGATTGTGATGCTGTCTGCTCGCCTGCTCTGGCTTCTATCAAGCCCTGCTTAAACATTTACACGCTAATTGCTCGTGGCTATCTCGTTGCAATAATTCCTCTGCGCTCTCGCCCGGGCTATGCATTATGAATGGCGTTGCCGCCCGTTGCTCGCTCCTCTATTTGGAAGCAGCACACACACACACACACCTGTGGGTGCGTGTGGGAAATTAATCATAATTAGCCACGTTAGAATCAGCCGGTTTGCATTACCGATAATTGGGGGTCGTTAAACCCCGTACATCGTTCAGGGCGAAGTAGATTTCAACTTCACAATGACCGAGGCGACCCAGAAACACTCCCCACCCGGGCCTGCCATTCGCACCCAGGTGTTCCATTTCAAGAGCCTTCCCAAGTGAAATGAAAACAAACAGACCGCATGGCGCTTGCAGATAGACGCCAGTAGGACTCGGTGTCTCGGGCGGCCTGACACGAGACTGTAACTTGTTTAATGAGGGAAAAAAAAGACTTAAAATCCTAGGACAGTGACATCACTGTGGCTCCAGATTAAAATCCAAGGCCACACCACCGCAGTGACGTTAAGGGACTTATAGAATGGCGCGGCATCTGAACGTGAGTTCACTTGAGGCCGAGACATCCTTTCGGTAAGGGCCCTCTGGTGTTGCTGCTGTTTGAGGCAGTAACATTGTTGAGGGACAGATATGCGGAGGAGGTGAATT
>JAZEWU010000002.1:16833036-16857100 GCA_036362915.1 Geotria australis | reverse complement strand
GACCTTCTTGTTCGGCTATATCGCCGCCTTTGTTCCACACTTGCCCCATAGCCGGGACAGAGGTGGGGTCCTGGGAGGGTGAGGGGGCGAGTCGATGTAGTAGGAAGGGGCCGTGTGGCGTGGTGCAGGTAAGTAATGAGTTGAGACGACAGAAATGTTTAGGGTGGCGGAGCGGTAGCATCTGTGCCTCGCAGAAAGAAGGTCCAGCCTGAGGCGGTTCTATTCCCTTGGGCACCGTTCTGTGTGGAGTATGTGTGTTCTCCCCCTGTTCTGCATGGTTTACCTCCGGGTTCTCCGGTTTCCACCGATAACTAAGAAAACACTAATTAAATGGCCAATATAATACACTATATAGTACGCAGTGCCTGGCAAATGTTGGCGTCAGCTCACCGCGTGCTTGCTTTCTCCCGCCTCTCTGCGGTTTAATTTCGCCTGAGTCGTTCTCTCTTCGAATTAACACTTTCGACATTGAACAAATACTGTGCGCATTATCAATTGTAATATAATTAACAGCGGAGGAGGAGGAACAGAAAAATTACACAAACTCTCTCCTGAAGCCCCTCTCTTCGTGGCGGGCGGCAGACCTCGACATTGGCAATTAGCTCATGAACAAGTTACTGCCATCGCGCACAAGAATAGAACAGTTACGTTCTCCACAGTGACGCTATGATTTAGTGTTGTGTATTTAGTTTTGCGTTAGACTAGACCTCGTATCGAACAGATACAGTCCTTGCTAATAAACAACCGACATTTCATCAGCATTGGTTTCACCTGACTGATGATGTGGCAACGAATGTCAGAATCTGAATCAGAAGTTGGTTGTCTGAGTGCGCCAAGTATCAGCTCATCCGAATGTCAAAACGGGACCGAAGTTTTGCTTGCCTTGAACCTGTTACTGAAATGATGCCACTTCCTGAAGCCTGTCTGGCTGATGGGATGTATGTAAAATGTACTACTTGTGGGGAGACACATGGGAAGAAGGCATAGTGTCTGCTCGCTTATTTCCTCACCTGAACACCAGGTAAGGCTGGGAGGGAGGGTGAGTGTCAAGAGACCGTAGAGGGGGGGGGAGGGGAAATGGCGCTACAGAGTTCGGTTGCGACCTCCAGCTGTTGTAGCCGTGCATGGGCTAATGAAGGGTGTTACATTTCCCTTGTGAGTCCTGGGCGCAGGTAAGAATAAGAGCATGTACGTGCGTGTATGTAACGGGCGTGGTTCTGCCCAGCCACCCGCCTGTGTGCTGTGTTATAGGTGCCCGCTAACAGTACCTGCTACAGAAGAGGTGTAGAGAATTCCAACGGTATCTAATACATCTCTGCGTTTTTGACCTGGTCAGGGTCTATGATGCCATCAATAGGCCAGGGTGCTGGATTATTTTTCGTGCAGTCTGGATGCCCTATTCTCTGCTCACACTCATTAAGGACTTAAATAGTGGTGGGCAGGCCCAGGTAAAGTTGCACAGCCAGGAGTCACAACCTCTGTTCGCCTTGGGGTGTGGCAGGGATGTCCTCCGGCTCCTACATTATTTAACATCTTCGTCGACCACGTAGTTTGAAAAGCTTGCCATGGATATACCGGTGGAATTTCCATCTGGTATAGATTCAATGGGAGACTGAAGGATGGCTTCCATGGTATGTATGCTCTGGTGATTGCGCTTAACTCTGAGAAGGCGTTGGAGACTTTACTGCTGAACCTGGAACGTTCCACTAAATAATGGGACCTTGCCATCAGGCCAATCAAAACTAGAACCCGACTGGGTACTTTGTGCCATTGAACCTTTAACCACCTCAGCTCCCCTTCGTAATGGGGTTGTTGTTATGTATACAGTGCTGGACCTCCTCTAGGACAACTCGGCCTCGAATAAGTACCTGGTGTGATGTATAAACACATGGTGCTGACCACCCATCCTCTTGTGCGCCTTGCGGGGCTTCATAGTTGCTCACTAACAGCACTTGGCTCAACAGCCTGTTGAGGCTATACAGGGGGAGCGTTATCTTTGTTTGTGTGTGTGTATATACTTGTGTACACGTGTGCCTTTGCGATATGAAGTGTAAGCCGCTTATCTCCCCGCGTCAGCATGTTTACACGGTAATTTTAGAATAATTGGGGGCAATTTTATAAATGCTGCTTTACACCGAGCCAAGCTTTAATTCATTCATGGGACAAACAGGTGAAGGGACAGAAGGTGGCCTTCATCTGTGAGTCACAGCCATTATTAACATTTCCAGTATCTGCCGAGCAAACTGAGCTATGATACACGGTTGTGTGTTTGAGTTTGTGATTTCCCATACGGATAATTCCGTTTATCCAGTTACCTGGTTATTTTAGAAGGAAACCCCGCGGTGTGTGAGCATTTCTGTCAGTGTATACACATGCATGTTTGATTCAGCATGCTGCGTTTTGGCAGGGTGGATACATTTCAGCAAGTTGGCACATTTAGGAGCAAAGGTGGTGCATTTACCAGACATCTAGCTTATTTTGTCAACCCACATTTAATGGGTTTGTTCTGTGACCTGCCAGCGCGCCATCAACACTTCACTGGCCTCAAGGTGCACCTGTCTGGGCACGGCGTTTTGGGCGATGTCACCGCCACTTAGCGGCAAATGGCGTTTATCGTATGTTCGTTCAGAAGGACAGCACGGTGGTATTGGTGGTTTGTGCACTGCGTATCAACCCAAAGACCCGAGTTCGATTTCCTGTCACAGTGCAGATTGCTTTCTAAAGCGGTCCTGGGCCTCATCTATGTTGACTCAGCCTTTAATGTGTATGTGAAGCAGTGTGTAAACATGAGCATTTTGTAAGACAAATGCACCCGGGCGTTGTGCAAGTCCCACCACAAATCTCGTGTGCCAGTCCAGCCTTGATAGGTGCTCGCCAGCTTAACTTGCTCTAACAGTCTATATGACTTTATGGGAAACCTTGACACCCCAATGACACCCCACTATGCTTCATACCTATTGTGATGTTAGCCTGGGTGTGGACACAGTTAATGAACTTTGTCAAATGAAGAACAAATTCTGTGTGAAATGAGAAGCGATCTATTCATTAACAAATAACAACTTGTAGTTCTGTGCCTATCAGCTGCTGGGTTCAAGGTCTCCCCATGCATTGCTGGTCATGGGGGTAATTTGACCATACTTCTCCACGCTGGCCAGTGTGGATTGGTGAAGGGCTAAAGGGAAAGGACAGTTGCCAGTATATCATCCAAACTAATGTTAGCTGTGGCTGCGAATTGAACACTGCTTGTGAGATTTACGGAGCATCGTGCTAATTAATGTCCCATTGCTCCGCCCACAAGATTATAAAATAAGGGTGATAACAATGAACTTGACCGCTTTTGCAGAGAATTCCAGATTCAAAAGTTGAGATTTTGTAAAATGGTATTGCTTTGTCCTCTGCCCAACGGCAGTCTTTGCCTCGGCCCCCCTCCCTCTCGTGCCATAGTGAGCGTTCTTCTTCATCTCATTGTGCACCCCTCTTCCTTCCTGACCACAAGCAGCATTGTAGTTTTTTCGGCTTCTTGGCCTCTTTCCCAACATCCTTCTTCCCAGAACTTTTCTTCATGAAGCCTTCGTCTCTGAGAATGTGCCCAGTCCACATCTACACCTTTTTTGGATTGATTTTCTGCACCCAACATCAAAAACCACAAGATATTCCGGCCGTCTGTGTCTTCCTTTCTCTGATTTTTTGCCACATACGCGCTATACTCAGAGGCATGTTGTCTGTATTTGCAGATATTGTTTATTTAGTTCAACCAGGTGAGAACGCAAGAGACCAGACTGAGACTCATTCACAAGAGCGACCTGGGTCACCAAAATGACAGGGAGGAGCATACAAACTTATCTAGAGCAGTAAAGGAAATAGAAGTTATTTCCCGCTGCGTGCTGCTGTTTTTGTAGTTTTCCAGCTGAATTTCTTGAAGTCGGTTTTATGTAAATAAACACTGATGCACAAACAACTGAAACACACACATATGACAAAGACACAGAGACTTGCGTATGGAGATGCCTATGATCAAATCGGCCAATCCAATCAAATCTTGGAAGCTAAGTGGCTGTGACCCTGGCTATGGCTTGGATGGGCGATTACACGCAGTCCGGCTGCAGAGGCTGCTGCGTAGCTCGTCTCAGCAGAGGATGGTGCACACATATCCATTGTTGTACTACACTTCTATCTCCATGCTCCATAAATTCAACCCGTCCTTATCCAGCAGTGGATTAATAATCTCTCTTCATATACGCGTCTCATCCACACTCTCTCCACGCCATGTTTAACCACCGGATAAACATGACAGGGAACGCGTTCACGTCACGATCCCTGTCAGGTAATACTTGGTGTTACCTGCGAATTCTACCAAACACTTCGAAGCCGAGCTGAAAGACAACGATGTCCAGAAGCTGACCATCGTGCTTCGAAGAATCGCAAAGAAGAAGACTTCATCCCTCAATCTGCTCAACTTTGGAAGTACTGTAACCTCCTGTCGTCTCTTTTCCCAAACTCTTGTAATAGCCTTGATACAATTCAGTAAACGTGGTAGCATCTCAATTACTACCACTTTTATAATCGTGCAATTTGTTGCTGGCCGCTTGACGTTTTGGGTTTTTTTGGGTCTGTACTCGGCAACTGTTTTTTAATAGCGTTCCTTTGTTTAGTCTAGGCCAAAATTGCCATTATTATATGGTTATGTGAATACAGATGTACACATCACAGACTCACACACAGGCACACATACCGGCAGGGGAACAGAACAGACACGCCGCACCGGCTGGGGAATGGTATCGCAGTGTCCTGACGACTGGACTACCGTTCCGCAAGATCCCCCCGTATAGCCTTAACATACTGTAGGGTCATGTGCTGTTAGCCACCACTGAGGCTCACACCAACACAGACTCGCATGCTGGCACGTGCGCGCTGCATGTGGGACTCCCGCCCAGACAAGGCTCCTGATTGGTAATTGACTGGGTGGTCCTTCATTAAGCCGTTATTAGTCACAATTACCGCGCAGTGGGTTTGTAGGCGCATAATCGGGGCTCTAATGCCAGCACGGTAAAGGGAGAGTGGTGCGTGAGCCAGCGAGTGAAGTACGGGAAAGAGGGAGAGGGAGCGTGTGAACCGATGAGCCAACTACTCTTTTAACAGCGACAACTGACACTGCTCATCACGTTTACCGATCTTTTATTGAATGGTCAGTTAAGAACATCAACAAAGCGATTCACTCTGCAAGGCCTCAGTATGTCTCAGGATACTTATTGTCTCAGGAGAGCCCTGCTTTAAGGCATGCGGATAATTGCTCTGTGCGTCCCACTAACCGAACCATAAATTATAATTTTTTAAGTATGCCAACGCCTTTTGTCCTGACATTTACCCGTCGCCTTCCATATTTCTTATTAAATACCTCCGAGGACAAGCCCGTGTTTGAAAGCGTTGCCAACTCCACCTGGAGCTAGTTGCGTATCGTGATGTCTATGTTCTTTTTATTTTGACTTTCTACAGCAATGGACCTATGGGCGTTGCGTTAGAAATCCACACGGAACTCTCACAGTCGAGGAACCCATCGTGTTGTAGAACGACCCGCGGAAGTGGATTAAATAGGGCTACCTAGGAGACCCAGGTAAAGTCATTAGTGACGAGGTTGAAACCATCAACTCGCTAGACTTGGGAACCCAGTTTAATCGCAGGTGGCTTAAAGACGGATACAGACAAAGGGTTTCATCCGTCCTGGCTCAGCGCTTCTGACTTCCGAGTCACTCAACTGTCTCACTTCGGGACGTTTAACGACGTACACACGCTGTGGACCATCACGTGAAGCAGACGACAGCTGCCAAATCCACACGTGAACCCACAACCCCGAGCACACGTGCGCGACAGACACCTTTCAACTTGTTTGTTTGAAGCAAAAGCATTGCCGGAATGTTTTGTGTCTTACCGCAGGTGAGATATACAGAGTTGGACCAGCATTCCACGATTACTCCCACTCACCGCCGCCTCGCCCGTCCCAACAAAATAATAATCATGAACTTGTTTACACTGATACTACGGATGAAGCGGTGGTACGGCGGTTAGCATGGCTGCTATAATACCTGGCTGCTGCCGACATCAGTGGTTTTGGTGGCGAGTAGTATCTGTAAACGTATTATGTTCACGTATAATCAATCAACTGCTGGATGGGCGCCTCCCCACTCTGGTTTAGCATGTGATGGCTGGGCATATAGGCTACATGACCCAGCCAAGGCCAGCCTGAATGTGTGAAACTGGCACAGATGTTCTTTTTAAAGGGGTCCACGTTTTGCAAGCATAAAGAAGGGAGGGCATCACTGTCGCTGAGAACACCTGCAGCTTGGCATGCAGTGATAGACCAGGCAGCTTCTATACAGCTTAACACAGCTGATGAAAAGATATGCAACTACTAGATTCTAGTCATCTAGTGAGATCTTTGCTGTCAAACCAAAGATGGCCATACACTGCCCAGGTACTGTATAAGGAACTCCTCCACTCCCTCCCTACCTCCCTTCCCTCCCTCCACAACTGTGCCTTTTCTCACAGGGAATTGATGTGGTGGAGTGTTTGATGACATACAATCCCCAGGCAGAACCCGTCATCCGGACCAGACAGTTGTAGTTATGTCATATAGGGCAGTCTGCACAGAATTGTCACACGTACACGGGGACACATGAAGACACACCCAAATAAGACACGGAGAGACGCAGACACCCTTTGGTGTAACTCGGCTTGGGCAGGGCACTTCATGAAACGATGATGAACGATGGTTAAGAATAATAACAGTGGCAGGCAACGAAAGAAACGTGACCCCCTTGAAGGAACATCTGCACCAGTGTGAAACATGCAGGCTGGCCTTCATATAATCCACCCTGGGTTTAACCAGACTGCCTTGTGTCAATAGCCCACATGTCCTTGAAAGATGTGGGCACATTCCCATCATTGAGCTCCTCCTGCAGTCGAAGGCTGCATTGGCTGGGTCAAGTAGCCAACATGCCCAGCCACCGCATGCCCAAGCTATTCTATTTGGCTAGATAGAGGGGGCTAATTAGGCAGGACAGGAGATGGGATGTTGTGGTAGAGGAGGATGTGGAGCTATGTGGACTTGCGTATGACTATACCAGCGATGTAAAAAAATTATGTTTCAGAAGAGGCTCATGCAAAATGCTGGTGGGCGGTTTGAGGCAGTTGCCCTCCAACATCATGGAAGGTGGAGGAACGACGCTCAGAACAACGAAGAGAGCGCCGGCCGGCTAAAACGTACAATGTTGGCACAGTGGAAAGCACAGGTGGTGCATCTGCCAGGTATCTCGGTCAACCCATAATACCTGGGTCTATTCCGTGATCTGCCAGCAAGCCTTTAACACTTCACATGGGCTCAAGGTGCACCTAGCTTGGCAGAAACTCTGGGGTGACGTCACATCCACTTTGTGGTGGATGGCTGCTGTTGTTTTTGTAATAATAAATACAAAAATGTAATACAATTTATAACGCGCACATATTCAGTATCGAGCGTATTTATTCAAGGAGAAAATTACTCAGAGGTGCAAGGAAACTGCAGAAAGGCGGGAAGGGAAGGCAGCCCAGCAGTTAGCTGGCGCCAACATTTGCCAAACACTGAATTCTATATATGATTTTATCGGTCAATTAATTTATTAGTATTTTTTTTGGGAGGAAACCGGAGAACCCAGAGGAAACTCACGCAGAACAGGGGGAGAACACAAACTCCATACAGAAAGGCACCTGAGGCGGGAATCGAACCGCGTTGGGCAGACTTTTTCTTTGAGGCGCCGATGTTACCACTGCGCCACCCTGTTATACTGCACTATGTATAGTACAGCCTTGTGTGTGTGCGGGCATGTGCGTGTACTTGTTTAGCCCAGTGCTTGGCCCTGTGATGTAAGCTCTGTTATTGGTGGTGGGGGCACTCTGGGAGGGTTCTGCTCTGAGTCGGTCCCAACCCGAGCAGACTGCCTCGCCTCGGGGGAACAAGGGGGCCGGGAGGGGTAGAACGGAGCTGTTTAGTCCGCACAATATGCGCACACATTCCAATCTTTCACTTTCTCTGCTCTCTCCTTTCTGACCACCACTCACCCCTCACCAACCATCGCTACCGCCACCCACTCACCCCGGCGTTATCCTCCCTTCCCCTACCCCCTGTTACTCTCACGGGACCGATAATATGAGCAAGCTTGTTGAACCAGCCGCATCTGCGCAGCGCAAACAAACAGGGCGTGTGCACTGCGTGTGTCTGTCATTAGGCGAGCATGTGTGTATTTACGTGTGGGGAAGAGGTAGTGTAGCGGTTAGCGCGCTGTGCCTTGAACCCAGTGACCCGAGTTCAATTCCCGCGAACAGCCAACACCAGTGACAGCGAATGTCTGAACCACTCCCGGGTGTCCCCTGGGTCAACTTAAATTTAAATGTGGTGACTTATGCAATGTGTAAATAATGTATAAGTGTTGGGGATACAAAGTCGGCCAAATGTGGAGCTGACCACCCACACACCCTCGTGTGGTGTGCCGTCCTTCATAGGTGGTGCTCACTTAAAGCACTTGCCCCCGCAGTCGGTTTAAGGCTATTTGGGGATCCTTTTCTTTGTGTGTCCATGCAAGAGGTAGTGGCACCGTGGTTATCACGCCGTGCTATGAACCTGATGACTTGACTTTGTGACCCATCATCAACAACCCACATGGACCAGTGTGGTGAGCTCCGTATAGTGAAACAACGCCCGTAGAGCCGTGTGACGTGGGATGAGTTTGGAGAGGCCATGGGGAATGGTTACCGGATGCCTCAAAGGTGTTCTGGCAAACTCTCTGGTGACTTCGATGGGGCTGGTGGGAAATTTTCTAGCCTGTTTTCAGTCGGAGCGTACAGCTCTTCTATAGAGCCTGTTTGCTTTAGGACTTTCCTACGCCATGCATGTACAGCCACGGAATGTTGATGATGGACCTGTGGAATTGCTCTTCGAGGGAATCACGTAGAGAAACAAGTGCTTCCACAGTATCACTCGATGCGTTCTGTGTAGGAAATACGGTTTTTCAATCACCACTGTAATGTGAGTCATTGTGTGTCCATATGTGCGTGTATTTGCACACATACCCATACGGAGAGCGGTAGCACAGTGGTTAGCGCATTGCGCTACCAGCCCGGTGAACCTCGTTTGATTCCCGTTCATAACTAATAACATTGCTAAATAATCAAATTAGTTCTGGGAGACAAAGTTGACTGAGTGTGGTGCTGGGCTACCCCGCCTGCCACCCCCCTCATATCTCATGTGCCGTGCCGGCTCTTAAACGTGATTGCTAATAGCACTGGCCTCAACAGTCGAATAAGCTTTTACGTGTAATATGTGTTTTGTGTATTTGCACGTATCCTGGCCACAACGTACAAACAAAAATGAATCCACAACAGATTTGTAAAAACGTTAAATTCACATTTTCATTATAGCTAAATATATAAATACAGACATGTGTGCTGATATATCAATGGATATGACAATAAATATATAAAGGATTTAAAACTTTGTGATCATTGTAGTTTATATAATATAACAATAATAACACAACATTTCATTATAAAATTACTGCAGGTAAAATGTTTGTGGCCAGAACTGTTTTGTTGCGTGACTTTGCTTAATTTTTTATATAAATATTTAATCATTTAGGACAACAATTGTTCATGACCATCCAGTATATTTAGTTTTTGTATAAATATATAGTGGAAGAAAGTTCTGGAACGAGAGTCATTTCTGCCATGTCTGGCCGCGGGCCCCTCTGCCGTGCCACGGTGCTGGTTGCTCTCCTCTAACGTGGCTTGCATGCCGGCGGGCATTTTCATAGAGCTGCCGTCTTCACCTGCCATGTCGACCACATGGCAATGCTTCGTGGAAAAAAAAAATGGAGGGGTGCTTCCTAAAGCTGAGAGCCCCTGCCAGGATTTTGCTTATTTTTACGTCGACATTTGTTGCTCTGGGATGACATTGGATCCTGTGCGACCGCTGCCGGCGCCATGAGCCAGGTTCACGCATTGCGACAGACTGCACCGAAGCACATCATCGCCTTGGTATGCGTCCGCATCGTGTTGAACACATTGGCAACATTTCATCTAAAATAACTTTAGAAAAATTGCTAATCAGGCCTTAAAAGTGAAAATCAAACAAAAAGTGAAAGAGGGGATGGACATAGCATCAGAGGTAACGGCGTAAGGTTAGGGTTAGGGTTCGGTCCGTTAAATTGCTAGGGTGAGGGATACGGTCCGGTCACTTTGTAATGAACTGTTCACCCCTCCCTGCCGTCACAGCGTAGCCTGTCTCCACTCCGTGGTAACTTCAGGCGTTGTCGGGTTTTGCTTAGCGGCAGCCACAGCCCTCCACCACCATGTCCTGGTAGTTCTTGAGCACCACCTTCCCGTACTCATCCAGGTAGAGCATGGAGATGGGGCTGAGCTCGGTGGGCACGCAGCAGGCGCGCGGGATGCTCGCGTTCACCGAGTTGACGAGCGTCTGCACGATGGCGTGATTCGTCGAGTTGAGGTGGTCGGCCAGCGGGAAGGGGCACTCGCCGTGGCAGAAGTATGCGTGGTATCCGGGCGGCGCCACGATCCAGTCATTCCAGCCCACCTCGCGAAAATCGACGTAGAGCGCGTGGCGCCGGCAGCTGTAGCGCGGTTTGCGCCTCGCTTTGTTCGCCGCCGGCCTCGAGGCCCTCCTCGCGCGACTCCGCGGCACGAACGGGGCCCGGCCGTCGCCGTCGCTACCAAAGGTGACGAGCAGCGGCCTCAGCTCGGGCCGGTGGCTCTCGTCACCCGGGAAGTGCGAGCGGCCGGGCCACTCGCGAGGCGGCACTCCGTCACCCGGCCCGTCGCGCGGCCGCCGGACGGGCAGCACTTCGACGGCGAAGCCCCGGTTAGGCGCGGAGCCCCGGGTCCAGCGCCACACGGCGGGGCTCACGTCAAACGTCTCCCAGCGCGACTCGTCTGTGCGCACCACGCGGGTGTCGAGCAGCCGGGAGGCGACGCCGGACGGAGACGACAGAGGCGCCAGGATCTCGTACACGTTGATGCGCTCCGTGCGAGGAGCCGGCTCGCATAGCGGCGACGCGGAGGAGGAGGAGGGGGAGGGGGGGCACGGGCTGTGCGCGCGTTCGCGGTGCACGCGCAGTTCAGCCGCAGTCACCTCCTCAGATTGCGGGATGGACGAGAGGTTGAAGAGGAAGCGCCACGTGGTTCCGTCTTCCGTGCTGTATCCAGGCGAGAGCTTCTCCGTGAACTCTGGACACGTGCAAAACAACGGTCATTGAGTAATGGTGCCATCACTAATATGTGCCAAGCTAGGGTGCATTGTGAGGCGATGTGACGCATGGAAGGCTCGCTGGCACGGAGCTACGTGACAAGCCGATTTTATGAGACGAGAGGGCAGCCCACCTTACATATAGGGTTATCTTCTCCTCAATAGCTCAGATCTAATCTCAACTTTTCCCCACTTAATTGTTTCGGCAAACCCACTCCACAAATGCAGTTGACAAGTACAAACATAAGGGATCTTATATGTAAGGATAAATGACTGAGATGACGAGCCGAAACACCACTTGCTCACGTCACTGTGCGAACCTGTTGTGTTTGTCCACCCGGTGCTCCACTCATTGCTGTGAGCGTTGCTTCTCTGCCGTCTATTGTTGCCGGAGGGCCTCTACTTTCACCTGCCAGTGGCGTCTACCACGAACCTCCTCCACACGGCTGGCAAAAAGTTATCTCAGCTCCAGGTCCTCTTGTGCCATCTGTTCTCTAGCCTTGTGCTGCACTCGTTTAGCCCCCTCTATCCGGCCAATCAGAAACTACTTGGGCATGAGGTGTTTGGGCATGTAGACTACATGACCCAGCCAACGCAGCCTGTCGGAGGAGCTCACTGATGGGACAGTGTGGACACACACGGGGAGGTGCCCCACTCTAGACTGGGTGGACCGTTTGTGAAGCATTTAATCATCAGTGTCTTAAAGAGCGGCTGGTGGAACCACACCGTCTATGCATAACTGTGTCTCGCTGATAGTGATGCTCGTGTTAGGTTGGGTCAACTGAGAAGAGTGTTTCAAATGCCTTGGTGATGTGTGTGTGATGGCCAGGATTGGTGTAAACTGCCACTGTGTCTTCGGTAGCTTCTGGTGTTGTCAAATTAATCTTGATTGTGTCCGTATCAGGTGGGGTCTAGAAACACTTGACTTGGTAACCCGAGTTAAAATCCCCGTCAGGGGGGATAGACTCAGCCCATGACTTTTATTGGGTAGATAAAAATAGTACAGCTGTGGGAAGTCTGCGTCGGTTTGGCCAATGAAATACTGGTTACAGCCGTAAAAATGTGGGATTTCAACCAAGATCGTTTGGGATGCTGGATTTTATAGGGCCGCAGCCGTGAAAATATATTATTTCGCATCCACAACTTGAATGGGCGAGCCGAGCACATTTTTTGACACGCCTGACATGGCGCAGTGTGTGTGCGCACGTGTGTTTTGGCGGTTGTGTGTCCGTGAATGTCTTTGTGGGCTATTGTATGTGTGTGTGTGCACGTGTGTGGAGAGTTGTGTATGTGTGCGCACGTGTGTGGGCTGTTGGCTGTACGTGGGCTGTGGTGTTGCGGTTAGTGCCTTATGCAACGAACCCAGCGAGTCGCATTCGATTACTGCTCACGGCCAACATAAATGGCGAATATCTGAAACGATCCTGGGCGGCACGGTGGCGTAGTGGGTAGCGCTGCCGCCTCACAGCAAGAAGGTCCCGGGTTCGAATCCCGGCTCAGGGCCTTTCTGTGTTGAGTTTGCATGTTCTCCCGTGTCTGCGTGGGTTTTCGCCGGGTTAAGTGGCGTACTGACTAAATTTCCCCAGGCGCCCTGCGATGGACTGGCGTCCCATCCTCGGTGTTCCCCTGCCTTGCGCCCTGTGTCTGCCGGGATAGGCTCCGACTCATCGCGACCCTGTACAGGATTAAGCGGTTTCTGAAAATGGATGGATGAAACGATCCTGGGCCTCCCCTAGGTCGACTCGGCCTCAAATGAGCACCTGGTGTGGTGAGTAAAGATAGCCATTATAGAGACAAAGGCGGTCTGGCGTTGTGCTGGGTACCCACCCTCTCATTTGCTGTACCGGCCTTCATATGTGATCACAAACAACACTTTCCCCAAAAAGTACTTAATGCTATATGGGCAATCTTTGTTATATGTGTGCACGTGTGTGGGCTATGGTGTCTGTTTTGGAATGCACGTGTGTGTTTGTGAACTGTTGTGTATGTGGAGCATCTGCCAGTCATCCCAGTCAGTAAACCCATGGCACCTGAGTCTGTCCCATGACCTCCTGCCAGCCTTTGACACTTCACGTGGCTTCAAGATGCATATAGCCTGGCACAAGCGCGACCGTGCCGGTCACTGCCACTTAGTGGAGAACGGCGATTGTCGTGTGGGCTATCGGTGTGTATCAGTGTTGTATCAGGCACTGAGCTACGAGCCTAGTGCCTCGTGTTCAATCCTTCTCATGGCTAACATCAGTGGCGAATATCTAGGTGTGAAATGAGTATATTTTTTATGCATTGCCCTCTGCTACCCACCACGTAGCCCCGCAGTCTATGTGACACGGGATACGTGGTGGTCGCCCATACGGATACGATCCAGGCTCATCTCTGCTTTCCATTGGAGATCGGACCAGATGCGGCCGCATGCACGGTCATTTGGTCGTAGGTTATAAACATACGGTATATTTATATGTTACAAGCGAGCCTACGTTTCTATCCAAATCATTACGCCACAATGGCGGCATTTGTTACCGTTACCCAATTGGATTAACGCCTAACGGTGGCTGTAAATACAAAAATGAGGAACAAACAGCATTGGCTTCTCGTGGAGACCCACGTTACGATGGGATTTTTCTCAAATTCAATAACAAGCATTGAAAAGGATACGGACAGCTTCATTCAGAGCGAAACAATGAGACAACGGCTCATGTCCTTCCCGTACCCGTACACACAACATAAGGTTGCCAGTGCAGGGCAAGTGCTGTCAGCGCGCACCCATGAAAGCCGGCATGGTGCATTATGGGGTAGGTGGCGAACACAACGCCCGGTTGTCTGTGTCTTTCCATCCATCCATCCATTTTCTAAACCGCTTGTCCTGGTGAGGGTCGCGGTGGCAGCAGTCCAAGGAGAGTGAACCAGACATCCCTTTCCTCAGCAACAGATTCCAGCTCTTCCTGGGGGATTCCCAGGCGTTCCCAGGCCAGCCAAGGGATATAATCCCTCCAGCGTGTCCTGGGTCGGCCTCTAGGTCTCCGCCCAAGACCGGTGCAGATATTCGCCACTGATGTTGGCTATGAGCGGAAATTGAACTCTCCTAGTTCGTAGTGCAGCACGTTAAGAACTACGCACAAACACGAAAAAAATACACACTCGCACGCACACGCAGTCAAGCACAACAAAGATCCCCGTATAGCCTTAACAGATTGTAGGGTCAAGTGCTGTTAGCTAGCACGGCACGCTGGGTGCAGGGGGTGGGTGGCCAGCACCGTGCCCGGCCGCCATTGTCTCCCTAGTGGCGATGTTTACACACTGCACCAGGTACACATTTGAGGCTGAGTCGACATAGGGGAGGCTCAGAAAAGCTTCAGTGGTGTTGGCCATGAGCGGGAATTGAATTTGGGTCGCCAGATGTGTAGCGCATCGCGGTAACCGCTACACGACCGCTGTCCATTATTCACAACAAAGACAAAGTTCCCCGTATAGCCTAACAGACTTTAGGGCCAAGTGCCGGCCGACACGGCACACACACACAAGCACGCGCACACACACACTTAAGCGCACCGACATGCAAATACACGCATGCAATCTGATTGAGGCTCACACACAACACTCGCTCGCGCAAATCCTTCGCTCACATCACACACAGACGGAGGCACTAACGCTCACACACAACACTAAAACAGACATTCACTCAAGCTTATGCACAAACAACACGCTCTCAATAACACGCATTCGCTCACTCAAGCACAATGACAAAGATCCCCCGTATAGATCTAACAGACTGAAGGGTCAAGTGCAGTTAGCGAATACCTATGAAGGTCGAAACGGCACACGAGGAGGTGGGTGACCAGCACCACGCCCGGCCGCCTTTGTATTCCTAGTGGTGATGTTTACACACTGCACGAGGTACTCATTCGCGGCTGAGTCGACCTAGGGGAGGCCCAGGACCGGTTCAGAAAATCGTCACTGGTGTTGGCCGTGAGCGGGAATCGAACTCGGTTCGCTGAGTTTGTAGCCCAGCATGCTAACCACTGAGCCACCGCTCCCCACAGCGTGTACACACTCCCGCACGCTCACTCATTCCAATATATGTACTCACCGACTCACGTGCACACACACACTTACTCCAGCACACTCGCTCGGTTCAACACACTCACTCCACCACGCGCACTCCCACTAAATCCTGCACGCTCAATCACTCCAGTACGCTCACTGACTCAGGTGCACACACCAGCACACTAACTCCATCACACTTGCTCCAGCACAGACACGACACGTCCACACTCGCTTTCCCACTCGCAAACAAGACTCCGCTTTGCCCCTAAGCGGGCGTGATCGCATGCACAGACACCGCACGTCACGTTGTTTTCCTTCAGGAATTACTACTGTACAACTGCAAACCCGAGTATGTGCCTTGACGGCGCCGCATTCTCACACGTGTCCGCATCTCCGCTCGCGAGGGGCGACGTGCGTCGTCCCCTCCGTCACCGCGTGAGTCCGACGCGTGTCATTCTGCGCAACGGGCTCCGCGGAAGGAAACCGCTGTTTGGACTCACCATCGTGATGGAACCCTCGGACGGTGTTGGCTCTACCTTGCGCCTCCCGTGGGAACGCGGCCTCCTCTTTTGCGTCCTCATCCACGTCCTTCTCGCCCGCAGGCTCCTCGTCTGCCCGGGCCCATCGCCGTCGGGGGCTGCTCCCGGGCTCCGTGGGCTGCTGAGCTCGGTAGAGTTGCATGAGGTAGGCGGGCACCGCCACCCCGGTGCCCGGCCGCGGCCGCCTCTGCAGCCCGAACACGCCGAGAAGCCTCCCCTCCAGCTCCTCCAGCAGCCCCGCACCCCCGCTCCGCGCTCTCCCCTCGTCATCGCGGCCAAATGCTGCCGGAGACTCTCTCGCCGGAGGTACGTCGGCGCGTCTCTCAGATCCACCTCGTCGAGTTCCGAGTCCTCCTACGCTCCCGATGGACGCTTCTCTTCTCTCCCCGACGCTTCCGAATCCTCCCGCTGAACCACCACCTTCACCACCACCTTTACCACCACCACCTCCTCTTTCTCCAAACGCTACTCCTCCTCCTCCGTGCGGTGCGGCTAGGTGAAGCAGCGCGGCTGTGATGATGAGAGCGGCTGCTTCGCCCGCGATCATGGTGGGCTGGGAGCGGTGGCACAGACCGCCCCACAATCGCGCATCGTGCACGGGGGGGAGCGCGGGAGTGGCCACCCAGCAGCCGGGGGGGGGGTCACGGCTCAACCGGGGCCGCGGAGGGTGGTGGTTGCTGTAGTGAATCAGGGAGAGGGGGTGGTAAGGTGTCTGTCTCAGTAGCGGTTACTTTATCACCGCCTTCTCTGCCCCACCTCTGCAACCCCCAGGCGAGCGGAATCGCATAAGTCAGGGTGTGTGTGCGCGTGCGTGTGCTAGTGTGCGTGTAAATGAATGTTCGTGGGTCGGTGAGTAGCTGTGTGCGTCCTATACGTGCGCCCTGTCGGCCTTGATAGGTTCCCGTTCACAATGATGAGTGCTCCTGCAGCTCATAAGGGCTAAGTGTGTGTGTTTGTTTTGTGCTGGTCTGTGTCTGCGTGCCGGCCGTCTGTATGTTTATATGCACGTATGTGTGTGTTTGCAATCTCTGTGCGCAAGAGCCAACATCACTCTTGAGCCGCTCTGAACGAAAACAACATCGGCGATCAACGATGTCCCCGATGAGACAAATTCCTTGACCTCTGACCAACTTCCCGCTCGGTCGGCCGCCGGGTAAAGTGAAGATCTAATTGACGCGTCGCTTTCATCTCCGTGTCTTTCGTTCGCTCCGAAACACAAATCGAGTCATTCTCTTCGGTCATCGAGTCGTCCGAAAGCAGCCCCAGAAACGGTGTACACGACACGAACGCGCGACTTCACGATGTGGAATTCCCAAAGATGAATCATTGGAATGCAGCCGTGTCGTTGCTTCTAGAAGATAATTATTAAGCGTCGCTTAAAAAAAAAAAACTTGTTCTCGAGCTTGAGAAGTACGTAACGGATCCGAGTAGCGCCGCAGTCGAGCGATCCTTGTGATCTCTTCCGAGCGGGTGCAGCAACCACAGAGCACAGCTGCTGAGAGCGGCTGCTGGCTGTTGGTGATCAGGATACTGCTGCCGGTGTTGATGATGCTTCTACTGGTTTCGCTGCTGATGCTAGTGTTGCGATTGCTGCTGCTGCTGCCAATGCCTCCACCAACGCTTGTGGCACTGGAGCAGCAGACTCCAGCCGGCGTTCGCAGCACTCCCGGTTGTAATCCGCGTGTGGCAGGCAGCTTGCCGGCTTTTAAGCGACGCACGTCATACGCGAGCGACCAATTACAACACGTTGTACACCGACACAGCACATTGCGAAGAGCTGGTGGTGCGTGGGTGGTGGTGGTGGGTGGAGACGTGGGGGGTTGGTGACTGAATATACAATTCAGTTTTGACTGTCAAAACTTCCCTAAATTATCGCAGAAGTTTTCATTGGGCCATTTTTTATACTTACCAGATAGATATTAAATAGATTAGATGTCTCGGCAGGGATACACTTTACGTTGTAGTGATGTGCGTTTTCACGGCTCGATGTATGAGAATCGCTCTCCGTAGGTCTTGTTTTGGGATAGCCGTGTCGGACGTTCCTTCCTTTTGCTTTGCGACGTTTTTTCTCCCACGTTGGCGGCATCATCACGAGTTCTGAATTGACACTTTGCATTGTTTCATCTATTTCTTTGTTTTATTTACGTCTTAATATATTTCACGCTGGATACTCCCTCGAGACAGTACATATCGTCGGCAAGCGTGTACATGGTGTCGTGTGGCACATAGACAGCAGCAATGTCCGGACAGTTAATTTAAGATACTCATCAAACATATCGCAGCCCTTTCTGCACTAATGATGATGATGATGAGTTACCACTTATTATTATCACTAATAACAATGCATCCGATAGATTGCAGTTTTGAAACCATTGAAAGTACCCGCTTAGAATTCTGCATTAAGATGCCTCCAACGTGGGTAGGCGAAACGCCGCGAAGGAGAGCTGAGGAACGCTCGACGCCGCTATCCCGAAAGAGCAGCTCTTGAGAGTGAAAATCGGGCTCCGCAAACCCCAGCTCTGTCCGCTGGTTCTAACGGAGTAAAAACGTGGAAGTGTGTTTTTGTGAGATGATTAACACACGCGGTGCTCACCTAGATCCAAGTACTTGCATCAATCCTGGCCAGGAAACTGTTAGGAGCAGCTGTTTTTTATTCTCGCAAACCAAACTCTACAGTGAAGACCGCACATGCCACCCAGGAATGCAGCCGAAATATAATTTAAAATAATGCCTTTAAAAATACCACTGTCCAGAAAAGAAAGACGTGACACATTTGTGGACGTGGTCATGGTTATGAAAAAACTAGTTATATGTTTTGTACTGATGTAGGTTTTCACAGCTCGATGCATGATAGTTGCTTTTCAAAGCTGTTCTTTCGGGATAGCCGTGTCGATCAATCCATCTCTCTCCATCTCGACGTTTCGCTTCTCGCGTTGGAGGCATCCTCAGACGTCCCGAGTTCTGAGTGTGTCGGGATAAAGTCGACTATGCTGTGCCATATATGTATAGCCCTCTGTGCTGTCAAGAAAGCTGTCCACCTTTCTGCCTGTTCTCTCGTGATTGCCGTCAAACCTCCTTTCTTCCTAGGCCCCCCCTCCCACGCTTCTGTGCACGTTGTGCGCATGCCCCCTGGGGTCAGCTGTCCCCTCCGCCCTCTGTGGTGTTTTTAATGCATAGTCTTCTATCCTGCACAAGTTGTTTACAGGGGTGAGGTGGGCTGGGCGTCTGTGTTTAAAAAGTTCTATTTCTACGGTTACGTGTTGCGGTGTGTAAAGATCAGCACTCAAGAGACGGCTGTCCGTGGTCCTGGCCATCCAGATCTTCGTGTGACGTATCTTCCTTCAGATGTGTTCGCTAGCCTCACTTGCGACAACAGCCTGTTAAGTTACATACGGAGGACCGTGATGGTTGTTTTTCAAAGCTGTTCTTTCGGGATAGCAACCATCGTCAGGATAGCAACCATCATGAATCGAGCCATGAACACCTACACCAGTACACATGGAGGATATTGTTATATTTGTATTTGTTTTGTGTGCACGACACCACCACATGTGACTCTGTACGTGCGAGAAACACAACGAATATAAGCGTGAACATACAAGAAACAGGATGAAAGACAGTGAGAATATTATAGGATTGAGAGGGATGGGGAGAGAGCGGCGGGGCCAGGGATGGAACGCACGGGAGGAAGAGGGGATGGGTTTGAACACCTGCACATGCTTGATTGATGGGAGCCGAGTGACGTGCACATGAAACACAACTGCTCCCTCCTGGCCTCTCCATCTGCTACGGCTCTCAGAGCCGGTCTGTAGCTCTCTCGCGGAGACGTGAGCGAGAAGCGAAAGGAAAAAAACACAGCACAAAGCCAAGTTCGACGCGTAAATCTTTCACCGCATTAAACGCTTCCAAGACGCGTCTCCGCGCTGATCTGCGTATCGGGGTGAGAATCAGTTCAGTTCGCCGTCAAAGCCGGGGGGGGGGGGGGGCTGTTGGAGGTGTCGGCTCATACGGACCACTGATTTGTTCCAGCGAGCCTAACTGCTGATGAGATGCTGAACATCGAAACTGGTCTAGAGTTGTGTTTGTGTTGAACCAATGTTGGTTGCTGAAACCGTGTACTGACAGAAGGCCGTGTGGCTGATAGGATGTGTAAAAATTCTTCTTTTTTTTACGTGAAGGAAAATATATTGGAAAATTCTGAATTGCAGTACTTTATTTTTTGTCACAATGAATATCCGCTTAGGCCCCCGCATCTCTGTCGAGGATCCAGCGGGTACTGGTAATGATGATTCCCTCGTATTGAACCTCAGTAAGGGACACTCGCCGCCAGCCGCAATGCCTCCTTGGTGTTTGTAAGCCTTTGCAGCAAGCACATCAGTATTTTTTTGTTCGCTTGTTTGTGACAGTCACACGAAACGCACATTTTTTTTGTATTGGACACAACATATTTTCAAGTGATTTCTTTTACGTCGACCATGGTTTGGGGTCTAAATACAGGGCCTATTTATTTGTTCACATTCCGCGCTTACTCAAGCCCCGTGATTATCTGGACTGCGAGTGCGGGACGCATGCTCTGTCGTGGGAGCGGCGAGCACATTTAAGTGATCGCGTGCACCTGTGTGCACGTGTTCTGGGTAGTGGTGGCTTGATAGTTCGCGCACCGCGCTACTAACCCGCTGACCCGCGTTCGATTACCGCACATGACCAATATCAGCGACAGATTTCTTGACCGGCCCTGGGCCTCACGTAGGTATATCCAGCCTCAAATGAGTGTCTGATGCGGAGTGCAAATATCACTTTGCAGGAGACAAAGGTGCCCAGGCGTGTTACTAACCACACCACCTCATCGTGTGTCGTATTGGCCGTCGTAGTTGCTCGCCAACAGCACTTGTCCGAATTGAGATCCCTGTCTTGATGTGTGTATAGGATAAATACGATGATAATGTATTTTGATCATGGTAATGAATCACGTGCTTGATGACGTTGATAATTTTTAGCCCGTCAAAGGAGTGTTGACTTTCCACCATTGGCTCAGGGCTGCACAGCCTCAATGCTCACGTGAGCAGGAACTCACTGACCTGACAAGAATGTGTTTCTGCATGGCGTCGGTACAAAGAGCAAATCGAAACGGACTTCTGGGTATGTCATCCTCCCGGTGACATCTTCTCTCGTGATCGGTCTGTGCGCACGTTCTGTAATTGACCCCGCCCACTCCATATAAGCCAACCTTGCCCACTAATTATGTAGCCACGTCCACTAAAATAGCCCCGCCTACTATCCTGGTACACTCACCTTTTGTCTGGACCATCCCGATTTTCACCAATGCTTTCGGATGCGTGAATCGTGTTGGCTCCGTGTGACTTACCGAAGAGTGCGAGGTCACCCACCTTTCCAACACGCGCACTGCACCGACAGCCTCCGCTTTTATGTTCCTCTGTCTCCCGATTAAGGGTTGTCACCTTTTCCACCCTCGACCAAACACGCGGCATATTTCCCAGTTACCCCAGGTCTTTCGAAACAGTGCTGCAATATACGTCAATAAAGTTCAACACAATGTCAACAAATCTAATTCATGCCACCCAAACAATAAAAATACCAGTTCTGGCTGTCTGGTCAAACCCGGGCAGGTGGCAACCCTACTCCCAATTTTAGCCAGCGCAGGCTGACGCGCCCCAACATCATTACCCACGCGGGGCTGAGCCAACACGCCCGGACGGATAATGCTGTGGTAATTGCGATCAGGGGAGGTGACTCTTGCCAAGGCAACGGATCCAGTGACCTCCTTTACTACGACCAAGGGATGTGAGTGCGTGATGTCTGTCACACAGAAACGATGATGACTGTCGTGTGTTTCCAAGTCACGTGTATAACGTAGTGGAAATCAATGCGTTTACACGTGAGAGATAGGTCCAAGCCTTGCTCCGCATTGCTTTACACGCTTCGGACAGATGAGGCCAGTGTTCTGCGCTGCTTACTTTGACTGACTGACATCTCTCCAACACCAACGTGCATCACTTGCACCAACTTGTGTTGTCTGTCACTGCTTCTTACTAGCAGACCACATAAGCGTACTTTTGGTCTTCCATACGGCAGACACGGCGAGCCCAGCGTAAATAGCCAGAAAGTCACACAAGCAGACGTACACACAAACGCACAGATATAGCGGCAGCCAACGTTTTTGCATCCATCCACGTCCATGAGTCACGGCAGTGTGGATGTTGTAGTTTTCTTTTCATCTCTAACAAAGTGCAGGTTTCTTCTGCCCTGAGGAGATGTGAGGATCCACTCTGTAATAACCGGAAAAACAGCCCAGCCGGCAAAACTCAAAGGGTCCCATTTAAAGTGGATGAAACCCACATCCGCCTAAATCAGGTATCACACACGTGTACACGCACGCAGGTAAACAAAAGAGGCGATTGCACGTGAACACTCCCACAAGCCCACTACACATGCACACACAAACGCATAGATGTACAAATGCACAAAAATCATTATCTGTGGAGACACGTGGAAGGCAACGCGAGCCAGGCCTGGTGGGAGCAGTTTATTCTGATTTATCTTGATTATTTCTTGTCTTCTCCAAATATCGGAATTTGTCAACGTACAAATACGATTATTCAAACGTTTGTTAAAATATAAAACTATTTCCGTGTAATGTGGTAATGCTTTTACACATAATGATCTTTTAATAATAATCTACTTTTGTAACACGCGCATTTTTTCCGGGCGCGTTGCACCCGTTGATTCGGAGGCGCGGAGCTCTGCGCAGTCGGTTTGTTGTGAGTTGGTGAAGAGGTGACTCTTTAAGAGTTTTTTTAAGGCTGTGGGGGACTGTTTGACGCAATAGGTGTGGCACCGTGCCTTCAGTGCCAGGCTTTGGATGTGTCCTTCACCTGTTGTTTTTGACTGAACGTTGTACCAGTAAAGAACGGTAATCTTTGTACTCAAGGTCGGTTATTTGAATAGTATCGTCAAATTTCTGGGTCAGGGTTGCCACCTTTAACAGCAATCACACCTGCACATATTTCTCAGTAAACTGGTCAAAATTGTGTGGTATATTGTAATACTTTTCCAAACGATGAAACTAGATCTTTGTGCAAGTTAATTCCTGCTGCCCGAATACAGATGCCAGATTCTTGACTGTCCGGTCAAAACCCTTGATACGGGTATAATGGGAGACCAATCTGCTTGAGTGTGGTCAACTGATGGATCCATACTGGTGAGCCACGGTATGTATGCGGATGACCTGGAGTTGAAAACTCTACTGCTGAACCTGGGGCTTTCCACTAAGAGGCGGGGCCTTATCCTTACAAAAAGACAAAACACCTGCCTGGGTATTGTGTCATCAAACACTCCCACCCACTTCAACTCTCTATGAGTAATAGTGTAATTGTGGAGAGTGGAGGAGTTCCCATACCTGGGCACTTTGCCTAAGACCAGCAGCTCTGGTTTGGCAGCGGAGGTCTCGTTCAAAATCGGACGAATGACATCTTTGCATCGGTTTTGTAACGCTGTGTAGAAGCTATCTAGCCGATCACTCCATAGCAAAGCTCCAGGTCTTCTCAGCACAGTTATGCCATACCTCATGTATGCTTGCAAAACGTGGATGCCTTTAAAGTACAATCTGCGCTGGCTTGATACATTCAGCGCTGGCCTGCCTATGTATCCATACTATACTTAACCAGACAGCACTGTGCGAGGAGCTCAGATTTTTGAAATATCCGGACACATTCCCATCCATCTTTCTATTGTCAGAAACCGCTTAATCCTGTATAGGCTCGCTGTGAGCCGGAGCCTAGCCCGGCAGACACAGGGTGCAAGGCAGGGGTATTACCCAGGATAGGACGCCAGTCTATCACATTACTGTGAGCTTATACACGACAGCAGGTTAGGCTGCGTTAGCTGGCTCGTGTAGGGTACGTGCCCAGCCACCGCACGCTCTGGCAGCTTCTGTTACTGTCGAATTGTCCCACGTACGCGCGCATGAAGGTGCGTGTTTGTGTGTGTGTACGCGCGTCTGTATAGGTGCACGGGCTCCGTCCGTTGACTCTTCCCTTTGTGTGAGCGCGTCTGAGCGGAAATGTTGTTAAACGAGACGACGTCCCCCTCAAGCTCGAGCACAACAGCAGCAGCCCCCCCCTCCACCCCGTGCCAAGACACACGGCACATCGCGGGGGGGGGGGGGGCGGCGACAAGG
>JAZEWU010000002.1:16811142-16826819 GCA_036362915.1 Geotria australis | reverse complement strand
AATCTAAAGGGCACAGTACGAAATTAATGTCAATGATCGAATCCTGAAAATCCATCACATTGCGAAACAGGGGACGAGGAATCGTCGCACGTGTAGTAGAATGCGTTACATGCGAGAAAACACGTCCACTCAGTTTGTTGAAGAGCTGTAGTAGGAGAAGGGGAGAATTCCTCAATAGCCTCAAGGCAGCGGTTGCTGCCCCTCCCCGTGAAGGACGACGAGACTTCGTCATGAGCAGAGGCTGAAATGAGGATTGAGTGGACACTCCCCGCCGCTATCAGAGACTCATCACTTTGTTCCGCCGAGCCCTGTCATTACCCTGTCCCGAGTGCTGCACGTGCACGCTTCACAAGCAAGGTGGCCGGATGGCCTGGAGGGGCTCCCGTCAGAGACACTGTGGCGGTCCTGCTGATAGTCTAGGTTCAAATCTGTATTTTGGCAAACTGAATTCTCAAGTGTAGCGAGTTTACGGTCTCAACTTGGCGACCAGTGCCTGTAGGAAAAGCGTAACTAAGTTTTTTTTTTCGCTTAATAGGGAACGTTGAGTACTTGTGAAATCATGCGTTTTTTTTACTGTAGAGCCTCGAATTTCAACTGCTGCCTTAAATGAAACTGCCTTAAAACCTTCCCAGTGTCTTTGTTTCTCGCTCAGACGCTTCTTCTGTCGGGTTCACGATGACTGCAATTCTGTCTCTGCTTCAAACCTGAGATCTGTCACATCTTTGGGGTCTTTAGTGATGCGGTCTGAATGCGAGTAATGGGTCCGCTAGCGCCCTTAAACCCTAGCTTCACTCTTCTGCAACAACTTGGTTGTGGTTTCAATTGATATTCGTAATCATGACAGATCTGGTCTTGAGAATGAATGTTCTATGGTGCTCCCTGGTTACATTGTGATCCATCAGAGTCTCAGTTTTAACATCAGGCGATCTCCGTGGTACATTTTGTGATTTCTACTGTTACAGTTTTGTGTTACAGAAAATTAAGCTATTCTGCAAACCCCAATAATTTGGTTACGATATCATTTTTCTGTCCTACTTCATGCTGCCCTAGTGCATGTCTATTACTCATCAGACTTCGCTCCTACCTGGGCATTGAAAAAGTAGTAAAAGAACATCATACAATGTACAAAATGGACTATGTATCTTAGTCGTTTCAATTGTTATCATGGACCATTAGAGATGGCTTTTTACTTTGGTCGTTAAGAGTGGAATTTTGTGCAAATTTCAAGTCACGGAGATTGTCATTTGCATCAATAATTACAGAGTAAATGGATAGACTGAACTCTACTCCTCTCCTCTGTAGTGACTTAAAGGTGTGGTGTAGCGAGGGAACCACATTCCCCCAACTACCCCCCCCCACTCCCTGTCTGCCGCCCTCCCCACACCCGCCTCCCCTCCCCACACACGCCTTCCCTCCTCAGTGCTGCTCCTCTCCTCCTCCACTGCCCCAACCCCAAAACCCTCGGGGGCAACGGCCCCTCTGAGTCGGGAATTCCAGCAATGCGTGTAATCACATATTAGGGAGACACTGCCTTGTAATCACGACTCAGCCTCCCACCTTTGCCGCCCTCTCTTCTCACCTGCCACCTGATTGCTCACCTGCTGCTTGTTCACTCACTCGCCAGTCCGTCATCTTCTCGACACCCAGTCACGTGGCCAACTGTACACTCACCTCTTTGCCAAATCTTCCGCTGCACGATCACTCACTTATTCGTCTACTGCTCACCTACTAGTTGCTCCCTCACTCGCCTGTCAATCACCTGTCCAATACGCACGAATACTCACTGAGCGTTTACCCACATACTCACCGCACCTTAACGTGTCCGCAGAATATGTGGCTGATGGAATGTGTGAAACATACTTTTTATGTGAAGGGATACATTTGGGATATGGGCACGTTTCTGATTTGTTTCATACACGACAACAGATGGACCTGTTTTAAGTTATCTTGCGACTGGCACTGGATGAATCTGCGAGCTTTTATTTGTTTAACCTTTGGTACATTTTGACCTTTATTGGGGAGAGCTTCCAATGCGCCTAGGGACTCGTGTTCTGGTGGGTCCTGAATATTGCACGTTTGGACAATTTATTTTATGATCGTTTTGCATTTATGGGCATTTCACGCATGTCATGACTTTGTGAATTACAAGCATGTACGGCGAGTCTGAGAGGGAAATCAATGTTTTGAGACAATACTTTGCAAAAGGAGCTCATCGCCAAATGGCCAAAACACGTTTGTGCTTTCAATTTACTTCGTGCGAGAGCGTGGTTTCTAACACACGTGTCCAAGTCTGGGATGCGAGTCTGTGGCCCGAGGCAGCTTTGCGAGACGTGAGTAAACGGGCTATGCATGCCTGCTTCTCGCGGTCACGATGCCTCGCGACTCGCAGTCACACATTTCAATTCTCTCAGTGTGTTGTGTGATTAACGTGTTGATCAGAAGCGTGGACATTAACCAAGTGTCGGTCAGTTTTTATTTAAGCTGGAAAGAACCGTTGAGCTATGTAGCTCTTTATAACAGCTGTGCAGCGGGGAGAGGTGCGCAAGTTACGACATCTCAGGGCACCGGGGGAAATTTAGTGAGGAGGATTAACCTAGGGAGCATATCGTTGGACTGTAGGAGAAAATCGGAGAAATGAATGCTTGGAATTACATTGAGAGACTGAAATGGGAACATGGATTCGAGAAAGTTCATAGGTTAGACATAATTTTACGTTGGCTTGTGCAGGACACAGCGATAAGGAACGCTGGTCAATAGGCAATAATAACAATGATGGGATGGAATGCGTCTGCAAGGATGTTGACTGAGGAGCTAGATCGATGTCATCAAGCTCGTATGTATGAATTAGGTCGATTAATAACATCGCAGAATCATTGCAGATGTTGACGGCTTTGGGAATCCTACATCCTGCGAAGGATGATCACGGCTGACGATTAATGTGTTTTGGAGAGACTCCACCGGAATCTGGAGTTTCCACCATGCACTGTGTGCTACGCATTGCAAATGAGCCCTGCCACACGTTCGTTTGACAGAGGACACGCTTTAAAATTTGACTCTTCAACGTCATCATCTTCAGCCATTATTTGTCCGTACTTAGGTGAAGGGCTCCACAAACCGGCACCATCTCGCGGATTCACTATGCAATCATCCACGTAGATCTTTCACACGAGCCGATTACATCGTCCCATCTCCACGGTGGACGTACTGTAGGGCGTGTTCCCTTATTTTGCAACCACTCAGTCATTAGTGTCACCTACCGGTCGTCATCTCTTCTGGACGCGTGTGAAAACGGCTGGATCCTAACGTCTCAATGGTGGTGAGTGGGGCATCTTGCCAAATTCACCAGGTGCTGTCACCTGCAGGCGTGGAGGGCAGGAGTGGGGTTAAGCAGTGAAGTGCAGTAAGTGTTCAGGGATTGGGTTCGTGCCTAATCTATTAAATGCATGCTTTGGCTGTACTATTAATGTCCCCGTCTGTATAGGGAGTTCCTTTTATCTCTTTAATAATTTTCTCTTTCGTTCTTGGGGTGTGTGTATAGAGTGGGTTCTTTGTGTATCATAATTGGATGTGCCTACAGTGGAGGTTTTTTAAAAAGTGTATTTGATTACTTTTTGTCATTGATGTGAGTACAATATGACCTTAATTATGAAAAGCAAAATACCAGTAATGTATCTAGAGAAGATGGCTTTTATTGAGAGAACGTTTCTTTTAATTGCTATGACAAATGAATAAGAATGATCTATATATCTATGTAATAGGGGAGGCATTAGTCAGGTCACCAATAATTTCCTGGTCTCACTGGTTGATAGCATTTGAGACATCACAACCACTAGATGTCGTACAGAGTATCTTGTACTTATTTTATGTATTCTTTGTTTCATTTATTTTTAAAAAAGTATTATCCTGGTCATGTCACGTGACAACTCTGCAGATGACCTCATCAATCAGCTGTAGGCTGTTCTCTCGGCTCGCAGCTGATCGCTTCATCGCCATCCAGCAGTCAGCACAAATCTGGACAGGGTGGCCATAGGCCGCCGTAAAGTCCAGTAAACATTATCAAGCAGATTTTTAAATAGCTGAAAAGTGCGCAGAGACCCGTGAGGAAGTGCATGCTTGAATTACATCAAGACACATAAAGAGGAACACGTGGAATAGGCAGCATACACAGGTTACATACATCACATTGACTAAGAATTGCTCTCCATAGATGATTTGTCTGGATAGCTGTGTCGAGTGTTCCTCTCTCCTTCGCGACGATGATATCTCCAACTTGGGAGGCAAAAACATCGCAATGGTGGGGGAAGGAACACTCGACACGGCTATTCCAAAAGAACAGCCATGGGGAGCGATTCTCATACATCGTGCCAATTTCCTTACTCTGTTGGGTTCGATAAGTCGTTTTGTTGAATGCAGTTTTGTTATAAATTTGCGGGAGTGTGTAGGTATTTGCGTGTGTCGTCCCCACTTTGCCTTGCCCTGCCTTGGAGCTCTGTAACGCAATTGCATTATCTGACACCTGCCTCCTCACACACAGCAGGGGTTATAGAGGCCATACCTGTACAATTAGCCAATTGTGCCGTGATAATCGATAACCATTATGTGCATCCCAGCATGATGAATGGTGTGCGTCACGGGCTGGATGTTCCATGAATAGACGAGTAGGTAACATAATTTTCCCGAGCAGTCAATCCAGATGATGAAATAGAGGGATATGTCTGTTATCCCTCTATGGGGTGTGTAGAGGTATGTAGTTTGTGTGTGCTTGTGTTGGGGTGGAATAAGTCAGGTCACTGGCACAGTGCTTCAAAAATGTATTTTCTAAGTGAAACCTCGCATAATGTTTTCGTGTTTTTGACGTACCTGTTAATTTGTGTTATTTGCACTTGTGCACCATTGGCAATGCATTATCACCAAAACATGATTTGAGGCTTGCGAGTTCCCCCAAGTCTAATTATCGGTTATAAAGCGTATAAATATTGAGAAAAATAACATAAAAGCATGTTTTATGTTGGGCTGCTCGAGGTTGTTTATAAACAATGTCACGGGTTATTGTGACCTGATGGATTGGAAAAGCTTGACATAGGCTAGCAGGTCACTCTGAACTTGTGTTAAATTGCTCTTCAAACCAAGTTCCCTAATTGAGGACCTCCAGATCATGGCCTGCACAATAGCGATGAATTTTGATGACATACCCTGCACTCTTTGGTTACGGAATTGTATACTACAGCCAAAATGTGTCTGTGGGGTGAACGGTGGTGCAGTGGTTGTGCAACACTCATTGGCAAAAGGTACCTTTCCTGGGCCTCCCTGAAGTCTACTCGATGTTAAATGAGTGTATTGTGCGCTGGGGAGGTGTAGATGGGTGGGTGAGATTCTGGCCACAACATTCCGTATTGCATTTAAAGTATGTGCCTTGGTTTCATAAACATATTAAAGTGTGCAAAGGTCAGTTGCTTTAATTTAATAGTAACGAAAATGTTTCTATACAGCTTTTGTACAGCCACTGAAAAAATAGTGCCTCCCCATGCTCTCGTAGGTTTTTTACAACACTGTACCAACAGGTCAGCGCACCCGTACCAACCCGCACTGACTAGCGTAGTGACGTATGGTCAAATGACCCCCAAGACGGACATGGCGTGGAGAGGCCCTCATCGAGCAGTGGATTGCCAACAGGGCTGTACATTACTTGTTAACAATGCATCGATTAAAATAAAATACATGCATCAAATCGCATGTGTGGGAAGCAATGCCTTTTAATTTCAATGTTCTTTGTAAATAGATTATCATGACTCCAGTAGCCACTACATTTACGACAATATAACACATGATTGTTGAACCCAGATTGTAGATTTACAACAGCTATGGGATCCAATAGAAGGAAGCAATGGCAAGGTGTGGTGGCATGACCGGAATTGGACAGGGTCACCTCTTGACAGTTTACATTTTGATGAGTTTGTGTTTGGGTCTTCCATCGCACGTGACTGTGATGTCAGTCTATAATATACACTCTGACAACAAATGGCTTGTTCACTTTTCTGATTATTCCCAGCAGAATTGTCTTGATGGTTGCTGTAATTGAATATTTGACTGTGAAATTTGGCTATTTGATGATTTAGACCACCCACGAGTATACCTGTTGATAAATGTTTTCTGCTGCTACCGCATTAATTAGAATGGAGGATTGTATGTTTTTTTTTGCTATTTCATACTCAGATAAAAACCCCTAATGTTGCCATATGAGCGAGCATGATAATGTGGTATGATCAGCACCAAGTACTTAGCCGCCTTTGTCTCCCCAGTACTGATGTTCGTACATCAGATGATTTAAGGCTGTGCATCACGGCCAGGAAATAAATGCAGCTGTTTTGAGATAGTAGTACAGTAGTCACACGGCACGCGAACCATTGCGCCAACCACCCCATCCCAGCGCCACAATTATGTCGGAAGTGTCCGCGCAAATGTGCATTTCAATGTTGTCTCTTTCACTCATTGTACAGCAGTGTACTGTCAGGCGTTGTGACCAGTAACAGTTTGGCTCGATAAGCCTGAGGCATTTTACCTAAATCCCGACAATCCCCTGTGCCGCTGCGTCCCACTTTCACACATCCGGTCTCTGTACAGGTGGCTCCGTCCGTGAGAACAGTTATGTACTCATATAGGTTTTCACGGCTCGATGCATGAGATTTGCTTTCCAAAGCAGTTCTTTCGGGATAGCTGTTTCGAGCGCCGACCCTCTCTCCTTCGCAACGTTTGGCCTATCACGTTGGAGGCATCCTCAGGCGTCGTGACACACCTGGAAAGCAATTATCAGTTATGTACGTTGTACGCGTGTATCTTGTATGTTCTTGGCTGTAAGATCGGCAGTTTACCAGCATTGGTTGAAGCAAACCTGACTGCTGATACGACGCTTTATCTAGAACGTGCTCCAGAGTTGGTTGTCGTATAATGGCAATTATTAAAAAACGTAAAGCGCTTTTCACCCAAAGGTCACAAAGTACTGTACAAAACTAAGATTGGGAGAACATTTTAAATGTTGCTGAAATAATGCACTCCCAGAAGGCCGTGCGTCCGATGGGTTGTGGAAGAAATACTTTTATATTTAAGTGCGGCGGAGACATTTGATATATGGACAATCGTTGTGTTTATCTTGTGTGTTTACTTCTTCTTCTTTGCGATTCTTCGAAGCGCGATGTTAAATTACAGTTTCCCATTTTCTTACACAGCCCCTTGCATGTAAATGTGTGCAAGCTTTATGTGTGCTTGTGACTGTGGGTTTGTGCATCTGTATATTTTGTTTAATGTGTTGCCCAGTCGGAATAGTATGCTGTCTGCCACTGTGTATGTGCACATCGCCTTTGTTAGGACACTGTGGGGAGCTGTGGTGCAGTGGTTCGTGCACAAACCCAGCAACCTGAGATCGTTTCACAGTCACAGCTGTCATCAGTGGGGATATCAACACCAGTCCCAGGCGTTCAACCTAGGTTGACTCAAACATGGCCAGGTTCAGTGCTGGCCACACCAACCGTTAGGTTGATTCAGCCAAAAATAAGTGTCTATGATGAAGTGTAAACACTGTGACCCTCGGGTGAAAGGCGCTATATAAAATGCTATTGTTATTATTATTAAACAACCAAAACATGCCTTGCAGGATCCTATCACCAATAATAGGTGCTCATTAACAGCGACTGCTGAAACAGACTATATGATTGCTGGATCAACACAAGCAAACTCTAGACTAGTTTCAACATATATCGTCTCATGTGCAGCCAGGCTTGCTTGAATCAAAGCTGGTGAACTGCCAGATGTGTATAGGCAAGACATAGGTCCTAGTTCGACACAAAGCCGCATTATACATAACACAAAACAATCGACATAAGTAATGATGTTAGTAAGCACACAATTAGGCTGAATATAAATGGGTGAATCTTTGCACGTGTGAATGTACATGTGCACATATAAGAGTCTGTGTATGGAAGAGGCATGGTGGTCATGTAGGGTGGGGTGCTCAACAGACAGGCTGCGCTGGAACTTTGCCAAACCAAACTGTGGCATGAATGAAACCAGCAGAGAAAGACACAAGAGGGCAAGGTGTGGGGTGGGGGCGTACATGGAGGGAGCTGGGAGCGGCTTTAGGAAAATAATAAACAGCCCACATGTTTGAACCTGCAGCCGGAGAGTGGCTTTCATAAGCGTTGGCCACCCTGTATTTGCACAGACAGGCAATCAGCAATTCACGAGCGCCGATGACAAAAACATACGATGGCAAGTTTACAAAAAAAACCCTACCGTATTCTCGTCCGTTGGCAACACACCTTTGCATTCTCCGGTCCTGTATCAATGGGGGACGTAGACGCCGGTATTGCCCAGATGAAGTCTGGGAAAGTCGCAGGTTTCAATGGGATTTATCCGGAAATAATTAAGAACTGGGGACAATGAGCCAAAATTGGCTATCCACTCCTCAGGCGTGGTACCAGACGAGTGGAAAGTGGCTAAGCCTATAGCCATTATTAAATCCAGTAAAAACTACCACTCAATTTCCCTCCTCAACGTCTGCTAGAAGCCAATGGAGTGAATCCTGCTTCAATTCCTGAAGCTTATGCTTGATATGCTGGTTTTGTAACTAGCCGAGTTTAGAACCGGCCGACATTGCGGTGAAGTACTTGCTTAAAAAAGTCACATTGAGGCAGGCTTTGTGACCCTCGGGTGAAAGGCGCTATATAAATGCTATTATTATTATTATCAAACTCTCCATAGCATACGATAGCGTATGACAGAAAGGTTTCATTTTAAAGCTCGTGACGGCCGCGTCTTGTTGACCGGCAACCACTTCCACAAGAAATCCTGAGCAAACAAGTGAGGGTTCACCATCCACCTTGGTGAAGCTGCCACCCCAACACTGGTCAGTCTCTATACTCGCACATTGCTGTGACATCGCGCTGGCAAACCAAGCCCAAAGAACAGTCCTCGAAAATATATAAAGACCCTGGAAGCAGACTTCAAGAATTGGCATCTTTGCCCCACTAGGGGCCCCTCCTCTATCTTGCGTTCTCTGGCGGTTGTTGCTGTGATCCGTACACAGTCCACTGCCTACTTGAGTTGATACACATTCATAAATTCATTATTCACATACGTTAACATTTTCTCGTTTAAAAAATCCAAACACAGGCCAGCGTTTATTGCAAAGGTACTCCAATTTTAATAACCACAGGGGCGTCCAACTGCAATCACTCGGCCAGCCACCCCCTCCACAAAACATCAAAACAGCACTAGCTACAATGCCTCTCTTCGTCTAATTGCAGCAAAACAATAACGTTCACATTATGCACAAAACAGATATTTAAAATTGTTGCTTTTTTCTCAATTAAATGCCATTATATCATGTCCGCAGTGTAATTACGGGAAGGGTAAATAGTTGTCCACCGAGGGGTAATTCCGCGTGTGCACGTACACACACAGGCATGGCGAGACAATGCTCGCGTTTACTCTAATGACGCGTCACGCGATATTCCGGTTCGGGTTGCGTTATTGCTTGCTTGCTTGCTTGATAAAGTTACATTTATTTAAAGCTTTATGAGACCATTTTTTGTCAGTTTTGCTTTTTGGATTTTTTTTTTTTGCCGGACCTGAATACTGCCCATTCATAGTGGTAGAACAGCAGACCACCCAGAGAGGCATTACTGTAGCAAGTAATCTCAAAACACAAAAACTACAGCTGAAATGACTGCTCATTATACTCCAACGGAAAAATGCACTTTGCCTGTGCATAATTAAATATACGCATGTGTGTTTATGTAGTGCTTACTATACTTGTTTTTTTGCTGTAGCAAAATTTCATCCTTGTTTTTTGTATAATGTATGGCAATGTGAAGTTTTATGATGCAAAAGATTCACATTGCCTCCATGGAGTTTCACCTGGTTATACATAAGATGAGCCTCTGAGGCCAATATCACTCCTTATTAAAGGCAGATGAGCCTCAAGCAGGCCAGTGGCATGTACACCACCACGAACATGGCACCCTAGTATAATGTTCTTTAACTACTCGGGCACACATGTCGAATGTTTTTGTTTTGGAATCTAGAACTACAAGTTACATTTTAAAAATGCATTTGTCAGATACTTATTAGAAGTGTTATTCTAAGGCTGATTGACAAATTTAACTACCGCGTTGCGAGAAGTCAATACACTTGACAATAGTACAGTATTCAAGAGTTTTTTTGTATTACATCTGCCTCTAAAGTCGAAACAAACATAATTTGAGGTCCCTGCAGAGAGGACAGTTCCTCCATGACCCATGCAGATGTAGTCTGAACGCACATGAACAGGTGTTTGTGTCACCGCGACTTGGACCCCAGCTTGATGTCTCTCCACTGCTGCCCAGCGCTCCTCCGGTACTCCTCCAGCTCCTGTGGGAAGTAGAAGACGTCAGTTGTCGTCGTTATCATAATTGACATTTCGTACACTAGCATTTTCAATATGAACTGCAGTATTCTTACTCTGTTAAAACCCAGCCTTATTTTAATATGATTCGAGTGAGTCAATTAGTCTGTTTTGCAAATAACCTCACTCAAGAAAATAGGTAAAACCCAACTAGTCAGACTAATAGTGGGAAGCCCTGGTCCAGCTTAGTCCCAATTCCAGGAAGCCGGAGTCAGGATAGCTGGGGTTTTACTGTAGTGCTATCCCCTCATATGCATATGTTTTTTCTTGGTACTCTGGATTCTATTCACATGTAAAAACATTAACAAGGAATTGGCAGAATATGCCATTGCACAACCTCCATGAACATGAGTTTTGAGACTCGGCAAGCCTCTAGTGTGGATGAAGGACATCAACCATCCAACAAGACAGGAAGTGAGGCATAAGGTGTTAACCTGATCCTTCTGGGCTCGCATAGCATCCACGGCCAGCTCTGCGTACTGCTTGTCCTTGGCTGGGTCTCCATCTTTATCCCGTCCACCCACCTCCTGTATGCACAACAATGAATTCAAGCTGTGTTCAGCGAGTGTCAGTGCCATCTCATCACATCTGTGCCCTTATCTAAGGCATAGACCGATAAAATGCATGCCAGCTGCATTTGTGTAAAAAAAGTACATAGCATTACTGAACGCGACATTTCTGTGGCTCTGAAGCAATACGGTATTTCTCATTCACACGTGCACGCGGGGATTTTCGCCGGGCACAACGGTTTCCTCCCACAGTCCAAAGACACGCTGCTGCTGCATAGGTTAATTTGCCTGCGGACTAAATCGGCCCCGGTGTCCTGTGATGGACTGGCATCCCATCCTAGGTATAGCCCTGCCTTGTGCCCTGTGTCTGCCGGGATAGGCTCCGGCTCACCGCGACTCTGTACAGGATTAAGCGGTTTCTGACAATGAATCAATGCAGCATTTCCACCACTGGCTCAGGGCTGTAAATTGGAAATCAGTTTTGTAGCAATGCTCATTTCAGCAGGAAATCAATTTGACTTTTTGTTTTGAAGAGAGACTTGTCACCTGAATATGCAGCGTTATGAACGGTAATATGTTTAAAATGTCACAAACAATTGCAGCTCACCTCTTGTGGAAATATGGCCTTGTAATATTTCTCCCATAGTTCCATGGGGTTGCGTGCATTAATGCGACCCATTTCCTTCTCGGAAATGGGTGGGCCACCTGCAAGGGGGCACAACATGGGTTGTGCGGCATTATTGTTACCCTATCACTACTACTGCTTTTATGTTTTAGAAATAGGTTAAGTGGTGTGTTAAATGCTGACATAATCACTTAACTACCTCCATATGTATATGGTCGCTCGCTTGGTCAGTCCAGTATTACTATGCCGGTTAACTCAGTCTAATTTGGTGCACTGGTGTGGCAAGGGGGGCTAGGATGGGAACAGTCCTGATCCTACCTTCTAGAGTGCTATGCTAACCTTAATATTTACTCACTCCAAGTGCTTGCCCCAAATGTCCGAAACAGGCATCATTGTCGTTATGTTGTGCATGTCTCAATGTCTGCGTACCAATATTCTGTAGAGAGTCTGATCCTGCTGTCATCATAATTGGCTTCCCATAGTCGTTAGAGCTGCTTTTCCTGAAGAGAACACAGCACACATCCCACTCAACCACCCACTCTCCTCTCACTGTATCGTAGTGCCAAGCAAACTGGGTTTATTATACACATTCAAAATCCGGCCAGGCGTCTCAGCGGTAAAGCACAATCAGAAGGATGTGTGTTCAAAACCTGATGGAGGGTTGTCTCAGCCCATCATATTTCTAGGATCAATTAATAAGTACCCCTTTGTGGACAAACCACCAGTGATTGTCCTATGGATAGACCTGGCCCCGCGATAGGAAAGTGACATTTTTACCACTTACTCAGGGCCGTACACAATGCTCATTTAAGCAGGACATCACTTGTTTAAATCAACTATCAAGTCACTTGTGGTGGGTTAAAGTGTTCGACTCAGCATATTATTATTGCCACTCCGGGGTCTGTAAAATGAAGAACCTGGCACAGCTGCACCACTAGCCTCACAAATGCACGGAGAATTCCCACCATCATCTCAGAATAGCCAGTGGAGTTAACACACATTCAATGCTTATTTGAGTATTATTCACAAAGACGTATAATTGTACTTATAAATATGCAGGTGCCCTGCGATGGACTGGCGTCCAATCCTAGGTATACCCCTGCCTTGCGCCCTGTGTCTGCCGGGATAGGCTCCGGCTCACTGCGATCCTGTACAGGATTAAGCGGTTTGTGAAAATTGAATTTTTTTTAATATGCAGACAGACATAACTGCAATTCACACCCATCTCCAAATAAAGTTAGCAGAAAAAAGACCATGACTATAATGTTTTAATTGTGTGCAGCGCTTTGTGACCCTCGGGTGAAATGCGCTCTATAAAATGCTATTATTATTATGTTCATGATGCATTGAATTGTGTAGGAATGAATGATTGCTGAATCATATACAAGGCATGATAGAGGGAGAATGCATGCATCACCCTAGCAAAAAGAGAATATGTGATTAATATCATAAAATCCTTAATGGCAATCATTAAATCACCTACAAAGATGCAGTTATTTGTCAAACCACTCACCCCAGTGGGGTGTGATAAGCCAGATGTTTGATCACAGCCCGTGCCCGATTCATTAATGCATCCATTTTGTTGCTGCAGAACTGAAACACAAACACCCAGCACTTAGAGACTGCATAAGTAATGCGAGCCAGTACATACAATAATGCAGGTCAGCACATAGAAACTGTACTAAAATATACTGCCACTGCTACCCTCACCAGGAAAAAAACAGCACCTTGAAAATGGACGGATGGAGTCCGTGTTAAAGCTGGGTTGCAATTCGGAATTTATTACGCGTACATATTCATTAAATTTCTAGGGTACTCATTTGAAGAGAGAACGACTCAAAGGCACAAGGTAACCTGCAGAGAATGGAGTCAAGCCACGCCAGACGCTGCATCCTATATATTGTTTTTGGCCAATTAATTAATGAGTGTTTTTTATTCGTGGGAGGTAACCGTAGAACCAGGAGGAAACCCGTTCAGAACAGGGGGAGAACATACAAACTCCACACAGAAAGGCGTCCGAGGCGGGACTCGGGGTGGATTTTCTTTCTGTGCGGCACGAACACCACTGCGCCATACTTCCAATCCTGTGGAACCCGTCCTGTGGTCCAGACCTTTTTAATGTAATTTTGGACACCCATCACAAGGCTTACATGATAGTGTTTTGCGTGCTGACTTACCAGCAACGTAGCCACATTATGGTGAGCTATAAAGCGCAGAGACTTGCTGATCACCTTTCGCTTCTCCGAGTCAAAATTCTGGAGTGCATAATTTGGCACCGTGTTAACTATTACACACAGAAAACACCTCATCATCACCATCAAAACTGCCTTAAAAGTACATTATATAGTATAACATTGGCCACTGGATTCTCTTCGGAGAAAATGCTTTATCAAATGGCCATATCCCAAAATAGCATATTTTTTTATGTTGTTAGACTAAAAAAGATTGTGTTTTAAAAGTGTGCATGTATACAATCGCCATATACATTATCCATTAAAAGTAATGTACATTAAGTACATTACTTTTATGTTTAAATGCGTTTTGGCATTAGCTTTGTTTGTCCGTCTGTATAATCAATGGAACAAATGGATTAGCTTGCCCAAAAGTAAAATATTTATTGTTCAGTCCCACTCTATAGATGTCGTTTTTCACAGCTCAATGTATGAGAATTGCACGTAAGAGCAACTGTTTGAGATTGCCGTGGTGAGCGTTACTCCAATCAGATATGGTATGTGTAAGCTAGGTCGTCTCTACATGGAAATATAAGTAGGAAGGCGTGATGTGAAAACCGAATGAGTCATACCTGGAATATGTCATATTTCATGCCAATGATGACCAGAGGTAATGGAAATGGGTCAACCATTGCCTTGTCCTAAAACCAGAACCACCATACCATTGGATGGGTATGATTATGTCAGCATATGGGTCAATGCAAAAAATGCATATAAAAACACGTGTAGTGGCGTGCGTGTCCACCAGTACCGTGTGTTCGCGGCCCAGGCGCTCAGCGGCCTGCTGCCGGAGGGCATCGGCTGCATGCCGCTGTGTCCTGGCGAGCTCGGCGATTGCGGACACGGCGTGCGTACGGGCGGCTTTGAGCAGATCGTCTAGCGTCCTCCATAGGCGGCCGGGTTGCGATAGGTCCAGCACGAGCACCACAGACAGCGAGCTACATTTCACGAGCACCACAGACAGCGAGCTGCATTTCACAAGCATCACCGTTGAGGCGGCTCGTTAGCTAAGAGGTGAAAGTGCTGAGCTAGAGCTACTGAGATCCTGGGTTCGAATCCAGGCAGCCGCATGTGATTAAACTGTGTTCTCATTTACTTTGATAGATTCACATAGGCTGAGTTGTAAATAAAACATGTTCCCAAGTACATTGAGGTGATGCTATCATCATCACATAAAAATCCAACACAGAAATTGTGTTTCTAAACTTAATTTTACTCGATACCTGCTTTGAGAATATGAAATACTGACTGTTATGCAACACACATTACTCTCAGTGGCATGATGGATGGTATCATTATTATAATCACCTAAATTGTTAGGACGTACTAGCCAACTGTACAGTAGTTGTATCTTTATTCTATAAAGCAAGTGGGGATTTTAATGTGTGTACTGATTGTTTATTTAAAGCCTCATGTTACAAATCATGGATTTCTGTGTGCACAGCACCTCAGGTTTGACGGGACAATGGGGATCTTGATGAGGTCGGTGAGGAAAGTGCCGCCTCCCAGCTCCCATACATGAGCCACATCCTTTACCTAAAACAGTTAAATTACGATCAAAGCGGCATGAGGAGGCGTTCATTCAGTCTCACACTGACACAGGGTTTTACTTTTTTAACGTTATATACAAGTATAGACCTGCACTTAGAAATACCCGTACTATCCAGGGCAGTGCATGTTTAACCCAGATTAATAAATGACATTATTATATAACTAATTTACTGAGTGAATGGGTGACTCGGCGGTAGAGTGAGCAGCTCGTAATCGGATGGTTCTGAGTTGAAATTCTGGTTGGGGTTGAGCTGGGCTAGACCTAGGGCGGCTATCATAAGTATTTTTTTAATTTAAATGTAGTCTTAGGTTTGTGATTTGTA
>JAZEWU010000002.1:16764434-16790390 GCA_036362915.1 Geotria australis | reverse complement strand
TCTGCTTCTCCACATTCACAGGTGGTTGGGCCGGTCTTGTAGCCCCATCTGACCAAAGCATCTTTTGATCGTCCCGTTCTAAGGCCTGGCATAAGCGCCGTGGTGATGTCGCCGCCACGTGGTGACAAATGGTGGTTGTCGTTGCGGGGAGCTGTAGTTTAATGGTTATCCCGCTGCACTACGAACCCGACGACCAGAGTTCGATTCAAGCTCACAGCCAACACGAGGTGACGAGTTTCTGAACAGGTCTTGGGCGTCAAATGAGTACTTGGTGCGGTGTTTAAACATCGCCACTAGGGAGACAATGGAGGCCATGCATAGTGCTGGCCACCCACACGATCATGTGCTGTACCGGGCTTCATAGGTGCTCGCTAACAGCACTTGACCCGACAGCATGTTGAGGCTATCCGGGGAGCATTGTGCACACAAAGACAATGGGGATCGGTCGTGCAGTGATTATCAATGCAATCTGAACCTGGACTACCACAGTTCGATTCCAAAAGTGGAGAATATCTAAACCGGTCCAAAGCCTCCCCTTAGGTCAACCAAACCGAAAATGAGTACCTAGGAGGGTGTGTACACATCAGCACCGGGGAGACAAATGTGGCAGATTGTTGTGTAAGCAAAACCCACCCCCTATCATGCACTATGCTGGCCTTCACTGGTGCTCACTCGCAGTACTTGCCCCAGCAGTCCGTTAAGACTATAAGGGGACCTTTGTCTTTGTTGTAAAAAGACGCACCCCCAGTCGCAGTTCCAGCATCTCTGCCGTGCTACTCGCTCCCCTCCTCTAATCACACAAGAGCCTTTCCCCCAAAACCACTCGTGCCCCGACCCTCGACCCCCACGCACCGCCCCGTGTAGGTTCCGATGGCGAGCACCTCCCCACTGGGGTGGAAATCGGCCGACTGCGCCGGGTCCTGGAGAAAACGAAATGGACAGATCACACGAAGGACTGCTGAGGTGGTGATGTGGGTGACGTTGCTATTAAGTTTAATCTTCGTCATAGTACAAATAACACAAACAATCATTTTGTTCCATAGGAAGCAATCTCCACTTATATAATGAGAGTATATGGGATAATTCAATTAAACATACAGAAATTCACTGGGCATAAAAACTTTAAGGAACGTAACCCTTCCATATATCGAGGAATGACTAACAATTATGAAGGTGGTGGCGAATACAGCGGTAATGGTGGTGATAGCAGTGGTGCTAACGATAATTGTGGCGGTAGTGGTAATGATGGTGGTACTCGATGGTTATAGTGGTGGGGGTCATGTAAGTAATGATTAAGGTGGTGGTATTGATGCATGCACGTGGTTGCTTCACCTCTAGAGTTTTGATCCAGACAGGTTGGTGCGTGGACGTGTCCCACAGAATCGCCTGCTTGTCCGAAGCACACGTCAGGAACTGGTCTCTCAGAGGATGTACGGCAAGGCCCCACAGCTCGTCCGTGTGGCCCTGCAGCCGCAAAGACAACCATGATCCCTGGCAGGCGATCGCCAACAGCGGCGGTGTGTGCAGAGCGCCCGCTCTCGAGTGCCATCGAACGAGACAGCATCTGCGGTGTAATGGCGCCCTCAAGCGTCATCTGGAAGCTAAGACCTGTGAGGAATATCTAAATCGATCCTGGGCTTCCCCTAAGTCAAATTAGCCTTAAATGAGTAGCAGGTGCGATGTATAAACATTGGCAATGAGAAGACGAAGTGGGTCAGGTGTGGTGCTGGCCACCTACCCACCTTGTGTACCGTGCCGGCGTTAATTAGGTGCTCACTAACAGCACTTGCCCCCAACAGTCGGTTAAAGCTCATATAGGAGGTCTTTCTCTTTGCTCGTTGTGCTGGGTGTGGTGGTCGTGCACATTACTCGTGTGTCGGTACGTATGCGTGAGCGTGTGAGCTGGTCCCCGCTTAGTGACCCTGCCCTCGGCGAGCCACGGGGGGGTGGGGTCGGCACCTGCACGACGGAGGTAAAGTCCCCGGCGAGCGTGCCCAGCAGCACGGCGTTGCGGGTGGTGCCGACCAGCACGGAGTCACCGCGGCCCTCGCCCACCGTGCGCACCGGGCCAAACGCCTCGGGTATCTGGGTTGAGTCGAGACGAAGCAGCGTGAGTGACGACGGCAACCACCACACGAACCGCCACAACAATGACAACCAACGACACAACTAGCAGCAGCAATGGTGATAGCATCATCATCATTACCACCACCATCTGCATCGTGCATGGTGTCTGGGGTACATGGTTAGGGCCTTTGTGATCTTTGTGGTGTTTGTAGTGTGTGGTCTTTGCGCTGCATGAGGTGCGGTGTGCTGTATAGTGAGCGCATGATGTTGGGTGGTGTGTGTGTGGCAACAGATGGTGCATCTGCCAGTCATCTCATTCAGGCAACTTATAGTACCTGGGTCTGTGACCCATCAGTGACCCCTCGACACTTCACGTGGCCTCAAAGTGCATCTATCCTGTCACAAGCGCCGAGGGTGAGGTCACCACAAATTACGTAGTGGCGAATGGAGTTTACTGTTGTCAATGCATACGGTGTGCATGGTGGGAGTGGCGTATATATGGATTTGTTTATTCCTCGAACGAAAATCTACAAAGCCGAATAATAGCCTCATCGTCGCCAAAATTCTAAGTTGTTAAACCACCTCTTAGTTTGCAGAGGGGCCACTACTCGATGGTGTGCCTGGTATGTATGGCCTGTGGTGTGTACAGTATCTTGTGTATGGCGTGAATGGCGTGTGTGGCGAGCGTGGAGCGTGTGGGGCGAGTGGCGTGTGTGGTGAGTGGCGTGTGCGACCTCGGTCTCCCCCGTCTTGCGGTAGGCCGTGTCCCACGTGACGAGTCTGCGGTCCTTGCCGCCTGACACGAGAGTCCCGTCGCGCCGCATGCAAAGCGTGAAGATACCACCGTCGTGTGCTCCGACGATGGCGTGCGTGATGCGGTTCGTGCCTGCACCACCACCGCCAACACCAGCACCACCACCACCACCGGAGACACAGGGAGTCACTTAGACTATCACTAACATCATCACCTCTATCACCTATTCTAGTAAGTAAAGGTTTCCGCAAACAACATTACAATTCGTAAGGATTAGGCCACGTACCGATCTGGTCAAACCTGTGTAAATTGAGAATTGCTCCAACGTGGGAGGTGATTTGTCACAAAGGAGAGAGGAGGAACACTCCACACAGCTGTCCTGAAAGAGCAGCTCTTGAGGGTCCTTGCCTACTATGTGGTTGTTCGTTCTGATTACGTGAAAGAATTTGAGGTTACTGGCCAAGCTTGTGGGAAAGTCGAGTGATGGAGATGATACGAGCGCGATGTGGCGGTGGATCTTCTGAAACAGACCTCGTCCCCAGACGAAGATGTTTCCGCTCGAGTCTCCAGTGATGGCGTCGCCGTTCTCCGCAAACGTCACGCACAGAACGTACTTTGGCTTGTCGTGCTTCTGTGAGCGCCACGCAGCCGGGCAAGACAACACGACACGGTTAGTCATCCCACACGGTCACTCGGCTCAAACGAACCATGTACGAAGAGAACCGCGTTGCGGAGGTAAGTGAAAATAATGCACAACCACAAAGATACATATAAAATGATTACTTCTCATTAATAGTCAAAAGCAAGCGGTATAGAGCGAGCAGCACCTCGAAGATGCCCTGCTTCTTGGATAGCGAGCTGCCCTCCAGCGTCCAGAAGTGCACGTGGGATTTGCCACACGTTACGATGGCTCTGGGATCCATGGGGTGGAAGTCGGCAGCAAACACGGCTTCGTTAGAGCACTACGGGGGGGTGGGTGACAGCGAGACACTGTCCCGTTAGAACGGTGCAGATATGGAAGTGGCTGGCCGGCTCCAAGCCAATACTTTGTCAGAGACGTGGAGCCAGAACCGTCGAAGTCCTATGCCCTAATGCAGCTGTTATGTCACCTATAACCACACCTAACCCAGACAGGGTCCTGGCCTATAGTCACTCGCCAGCCTACCTTTGGACCAGTTTTAACACTCGTGTCTCCCAGAAGTTCATGTGGCTGATGCAAAGTGTAAACAGAATGTTATTATTCACGTGGAGGAGGTGTATTGTCTGGATGGTTGACCGATTTTATCATTTATTGCATTAAAGACTCAAAGGACTGATTAATCCACCAATAGACCAATTTACTCATTTAGTGTTGCCAGTTTGAATTGCCAGTATCCAGGTTGGCCGGTTCCGCCAATGGTAAAAGTATATACGGCCGAATGCTCTTCCTGACATCAACTCCTTTAGTTGGAGGGGTTTCGGATCGCTATTGGTCTGCAACCTCCACCCAGAACGGTTTACCCAGGGAGACCCTAGCATAGCTCTGGGGTTCAGTAGAACACGCAAATGCCCCCACTATGACAATGTTACGATTCATGGGGGGAATTGACGAATTTCGTGATTTACTTATGATCTCATCGATGACCAGTCAATTGGTTGGCCAGTGATTTCCACTGTGGCCAGCTGACAGGCGTGTGTCGCTGCAGCCCTACCTTGATGTCAGCCAGCTTGTTGCCTTGCTGCCAGTCCCACACGGACAGCACGTGCTCATTCCCATCGTCCACAGCGCACAGCAGGCTGCAGTTCTGCATGCCGTCGAGACAAAACAAAGATCCCCTTGTATAGCCTTAACAGCGTTCGCTAACAGCACTTGAGCCTACCAAGGCCAGCATGGAGCACGAAGGGGCGCATGACCAGCACCACACCCGGCCGCATTTGTCTCCATATTGGTGATTTTTACAAACCACAACAGGTACTCATTGAGGCCAAGTCGACATAGGGGAGGCCCAGGAACGATTTAGAAAATCGTCACTGGCGTTGGCTATGAGCAGGAATCGAACTCGGGTGGCCAGTTTCATAGCGAAGCTGAAGCACACACGCCACTAAGTGGCAGTGACGTCACATACACGCACGTATTGACAAATATCCGTGTCTGTTTACACCCCAGTGCAATAATCAACATGAATTCATGTTGTACATTTTAGTGACCCGAGTAAGTCACTAGCAAATTAAGACTCCTGGTGACTGGAGTTCCCTCCTGGTTAAACCGAAGTGAACATGAAGCTCACAGTTTTGGAGAAGGCCAGGCAGAGGATCCCTCGCTCGAACACGCCGGTTCCGATCACATGCAGCGTCTTGAGGCTCACCGAGTCCCACACGCGCACGTGCGCCGGCAACGTCTGCCAGCACCGGCGGTGGAGGGAGAAGATCAGAGGAGAGAGATAGGATAGACAGATGTTTATTATTACAGCAGAAGATACCCAGTGAGCTTGCAAGCTCTTTGTGGAATTCCTGCAACACAACACGCGGGAGAGAGTCAAGAGAGAGGTGACACATTCAGCCACACTTGGCGACACAATGACGATTTGTTTGGAAGGAGCACCTATAACTTCTGGGCGTCTCAAAACGCTCTACATGCGGGAAGCAACCTATATCGCATCTCATCCCAACATGTTTGCAATGGTGCCCCCCAGTAGCAGCTGGCCCTGTGCAGCACAATGCGCCTGGGCACCTGCCCTACGAGTGGGCATTAGACCGGCAGTCGGCGGTGATGACGACCGTGCGCAGTTATCCCAATTCAGGTATTTGTGTTGAAATAAGACGTAGGCTATTGCTATGATAACCATACAACCAATCGCATCAGATCCCCTATATGTTAGTCATTTAGAAAAGGCCTCCCCTGCTAAACGCCTCCAGTTGGGATGTCTTATTTGCAAGGGTGTCCAGGGTGCCAAGCAGGGTTGAGCCTGAACAGTATTGGGATGGGTGACAGCGGGTCGTCAGTTGGCTGTGGGACGACATGGTGGACAGCGGAGAAGAGGCTAACAACTACCCGTCGTTGTACTTTACTTCTACGCTCTGTTGCTGTGCTCTCTACCTTCACCAACCCCACCCTGCCCAGCGTGGTGAAGCATGGTCAAAACATCCCGACCCGCACGGCATGGCGGGGCCCTCATCCATCAGAGCAGCGACAAGATCGCTGGCTGTCCGCGGAGATGCGCTACAATAGGAAGCAGAGCGGTATGTAATGACCGGGCTGAAGCCACGAGGAGCAGACAAGGGGCAGCGACTCACCTTGCCATCCTTGCCCGTCCCCACGACTTGCCCCGTGGCGATGGTGATGCGGTCAGGGTGTACGGCAAGGCTGTGGAGGCGCACGGAGAGGAGGAGCGGGGAGGAGTACAAATTGTGAAGCTACTTAAATACGCATAGGACCACCAAGTGCACAGCATGCAACTTCACAAAGTGAATATGAACAATGTGTAGTCAAGGAAGGCCAACCACACACAGACATGCATGCAGACATGCATGCAGACATGCACTTATAAGTGCTCGCACACACACACACAGAGGCACACATGGACGCACAAGGGGGCGACAGTGGCTCGCGCTCAACAGCCTCACCACTTGACGTCGTCGTTGTGCTCCAGGTAGTGCCGCTGGTTTCCCTCCTCGGGGCTGTAGAGCACCACGACGGACGCGATGAAATAGACCATCTCCCCCGTGGGCAGCAGGTACAGGTTGCTGCGGCAGTCTTTGCCGCGGTAGCCGTAGCTGAGCCCCGGTCGCCGTCAAGGACCCTCATGGTTTTTCGACATCGAGTCTCAAACGAGGGACTCGTCACCGACCCCAACGCGGAACATCACGGGGTTGGCTGACCGAGGATGGTTGGGGGCGGCTTTGAGCGGGATCTGAATGTCGCACGGGCGATGAGGGGGCCGCGTGCTCCACCGGCGGCGGTGAGGGAAGACGTGCGGCTCCCGCGCGGCGATCGCGGCCATCCGAGCCGATCCCTGGATCGCATCGGCCGGCGGCGCCCAGAGCTTCGCTCGTTCACCGGCAGCGTCTCACACACTCTCAACATCTCTCCTGAAGAGCTCCACTGACCCCGCCAGCCTCGACATCAACACCGGATGGTGCTAGTCACCCTGCTGTACGAAGACGCTCGCACTCGGACCAGAACCAATGGATTCAAAGTCCTTTCATAGACCCTAACATGCCTGCAAAAGCTCTCAGATCCCTGAAATAACCGTTAGACCCATACATTGCTACTGCCTCCTTAACCGATCCCTCCACCCCTTACAGATCCCTCTAATGCAACCCAGGTCCCTGCACTGTCTCTCATCCCAAGTGAGAGAGAGGATACACCCAGTTGAGCTTCAGTTTCTCAGCGGGCGGCTCGAGCTTTGTGTCGAGCCGATATTCCTCCGCCATGTCCTGCGGCAGGTACATGGTGATGGGGCGGCCACGCAGGTACATCTTCACGTATCCCTCCTCTGCAGAGAAAATTGTGCCAATGTTGATAATCCGACGTGTTAAGCAACAAACAATTCTTCCGACATTGACTGATACATGAATCTGCTAGGCATTACAAAAAAATCGTAAAACCAAGATGGCGTGATATTATGCATCTGTTTTCAGAAAACAAGATAAAATGAATGATCACAATTTAAATATTAAATTTCATAAATAACAATTAAATGCAAGTAAATCAAAAAGTGTTGAGTTCAATCTCTGACAGGGGGAGAGGAGTTGCCTCAGCTTATCATCTCTGAGGTTGGTAAAAGTAATACTACTTTGTGGAAAATTAAATACCTATCGTTCTATATAGAGACTGGCCCTCACGAAATTAATGTAGCATTTTCACCATCGTCTTAAGATCACAAATGAATGTGAGTGCTAAACTATTCTTGTTAAAAATAAACAAGCAGGCAAGACACCTCTTTTACGTATCTTTTTAACACATCCCATAAGGCATACGACCTGTGAGTGCACCATTTCATCAGAATTTGTGACGAGCAAACTCTGGACCGACTTTATAATTCAGCATCTCATCAGCAGAGTGGGAATGTGGGTAAACTGCCAGATGTTTGTAGGCAAGGACCCGCTGTTAGTTATGGGTCTTATAATGAAGGCAGTTTAACATGCACCAAGTACAGTACTGCTTAGAAAAAGAAAAGCAGCAGGACCATATGGATGGCAAACACCCTATTGTTAAAAGTCACTGATTACGAGAGAGGAAACGGAATCGGGCAAATTGACAGCGATGATTCAGACGGCTCAGCTCCCCTTGCACTCGGCGCCTAGGAGATGAGACCCAACGAAATGCGGGTGGGCGCATCACACCCCTCTCCCCACTCAACACACGGCACACGGGCGGCAATTACCCCCCTAACGTGTCGGCGAGGGAACGTTCATCAGGCTCTGGTTAGTGCTGATCAGAGCCAGACGCGGAACCAGACATTGCGCTCGAAGTGCAGGAAGGGGCTGGATTCTTCTCGGGGAGAGACGGAGGGGCCAGAGCCGAGAGAGGGGGAGGGGAGAGCAAGGAATGGCCGATGAGTCACCCTCGGCCTTCAAATAGCACCAGAAAAGGCCTTGGCCAAAAAGCACCAGAGTTGTTGTTAATCTCGGCCTATTTTTGGGCCGGATGTTCCCCGGGTCTTGGTTCCAGACCAACAATTGTCGCACTCCTTTCCCAGTTTTGTTTCCAAAGCGTCGTTTCCCTCTCCTCCCAGTGCTGCCCCCCTCTTAGTGGTAGCGCATCACTTGCTCACCGTAGTTGTACACGGGGTCCTTGGGTTTGCTGACGAGGAGCCATATGGGGAGGGGAAGGAGAGAGATCAAAGAGGCAAGTGCTTGAGTCACCTCTCAATGCCAAGGCATCAGTAAGTAGTACCACACTTTGAATACAATTGCATTTTGCACAGTAGTTTGGAGGCTGAGAATTGAGTTGTGCAGTATAGGAGATGATGAAGGCATACGTAACACAGCAATTGTGACTAAAAGGTGCAAACGATCAATAATGACAGTGGCAAGCAGGACATTGGGTGCATCCAAGAGTACGTCCATAGAGGAGGAGATGGAGCGATTAAATCGGTTAATGTGCAGGTGCTACATGGATTATTGAGAATCTTAAGATCGTGCGATGTAGCGGTGTGGTTGGAACAATCCAACGTCAAATAGTCCCCTGTCCGTCAACATTTCTGGATTTCAGCATTTTACCCCCGGTCTTAAATGTTTAGCCTCGTGCTTGAAGCATGATAGGGGCAGAGGTCGGGGGCCACCTGGGTAGTGAGCGGTGCCGGTAAAGAAATAATAATAATAATTTTACATTTATAACAGGTGGGACTAACGTCAGGAAGGGGTGAGGCAGCATGTTTTTGGACTGTGGAAGGAAACCGGAGTACCTGGCGAAAACCCACGCAGACATGGGGAGAACATGCAAACTCTACACAGCAAGGCACCCGAGCCGGGAATCGAACCCGGGAACTTCTTGCTGTGAAGAGTCCGCGCTACACACTGAGCCACCATGTACTCCGAGTATATGGGACCGGGGATGTGTGCTCTCTACCTGTCGCCGGGCTTCTTGCCAGAGCAGCTGGTGGTGGAGGCGGCACGTCCTCGTAGCCCCCGCGTCTCCGGGCCGTCGCGACGCACGCTGGACGGCAACCGCTCCATGGAGCTGCTACGCTTGCTGCTGGGAGAGAGCGAGTGTACGCTGGTGAGCGTGTGTGTGGGGGTGTAGGTGTGGGATATTATAAATACAATGTATAACGCGCACGTATTCATTCAGTTTCGAAAATATTAATTCGCAGAGAGAACGACTCAGAAACTCGAGAAAACAGCGGGGAGGGGGGGGGCAGTCATGCGGTTAGCTAGCGCCAATATTTGTCAGACGCCGCGGTCTACATATTATCAGCACTTGAGCACGGCCACCACTAATGAGGATTTTCATGCGCGATTCTGGGCCACCCCTAGGTTGACTGAGCCTCAACTGAAAACCTGGTGCAGGGTGTAAACATCGCCACTCGGTTGGGTATTGTGCTGGCCACCCAACAACCCCTTTGTGTGCTGTGCGCGCCTGTATAGGTGCTCACTAACTTTCCTTGGCTCTACAATATATTAAGGCTATATGGGGGATCTTTGTGTGTACACATTTACTTGTGTCTACTCGCATGTGTGGACGTAGCAGTGTACTGTATCGGTATACCATTTTAACATTTTGCGTGCGATTATGGGTGGTGATGATCGACAGTGTTGTATTTGAAGGAAATCTTGATTAGGCTCTGCCCTGTGTGCAAAATGTCATGACTTTATCATTCAAAGCACAACCGCTGACACTAAACCAGTGTTCTTCATCGCATTGCAAAGGCCCCCGAGCCACTGGCGGCCCCAAGTGGCCGAAAGCACGGCCCCTGACATGTGGCCGTTATAAAACGTGATTACATTAAGGATCTTATTATTTTGTCTTGCAGGCAGTGCGGCGGTTCTCACACTGATCTCTTGTACTAAAGAGGTGGCACAGAGACCGAAGACGCCGACACTGCGGCTGGCCAAACAGGCAGTTTGGGGCTTCTATAATTAGGCACAGTCGACCCCAGGTCACAGGACCCTTGGATTGGAAATTGTTTCTCTGCTGTCAGCGGTGTTGTACATTATATCCTTGCCTGTAAACATCTGGCAGTTCACCAACATTGGTTCAAGCGAGCCCGGCTCTGCTGATGCGATGCTGAAAATTGAAACCCGTCCACAGTTTGCTTGTTTCAAACTAATGCAGCTGCTGTGGAACTATACATTCCCGAAAGGAAGGCTACGTGCCCGATGGCATGTGCATGGTAACGAGGAGAATTGTCTGCTTATTTGCTTTGGGCCTTATGTAGGTCAGATGCATCGCACGGCCACGAGGTCTCACGCAGCTCGGCTCATCGTAACACTCGGGCACAACTTCCCTTGCGTCAATGAGACTTTATGAATCAATTAAGAAAGTTATGTACGAAGACCACAGGAAGAACAAGCCAGTAATTAAGAGCCTCTGAATCACATTGAGATAAAAGATACGCAGAGAAACATGCACTCTCACCCATAAAAATTAAATATTTCTAAACAAGTAGGGGCTCTCTCGTGTGGGACAGGTGTGAGACCAGGTGCGGGACCGAGGGCGGGATGCGTGAGGGACCGGAGAGGGACCCTGAGCCAAAACTCAAACACACCCACTGAGCGTTCACTAACTCCGTTCAATACATTAACACATGTGCGCACACACATTCTCAATGTGGTGTTACATTTCTCCGGCAGCCAGAACTGAGGGGAGGCCACACAGCATGGCAGCTGACGGCGGTTCGGCAGCTGGTTGCTAACAATTAAACAAAACTATAACAAAACTCAACTATTTCTCCAGATCACGTTGACAAAGCCAAGTGAGTGTAGCTCGTCCTAGGAAGTGCGATACAGACGCTCGCCTTGACTCCTGCGTTCACCGTCTACACCGGTCTCAATTGTCTTTTGTTTATTCAGAAAAGTCTCACAGAGTCTCATGACCAGTTTTCACAAGAGTGCTGCATTGCGATGTTTGGCCGATTACACGTTAAGTGCATTTACATGCGTCAGGCCAGATGACTGAACGGGAAGCAACAGAACTATAAGCGGCAGAACGGAAAGCAGCTCACAATCGGAAGGTTGAAAAATATAATCCATGTTGAATCTTGACTCAGCCCATAATCCCTCCAGGGTCAATAAAATAAGGCAAATGGTTCACCTAATATCAGAAGACATGGGTGTGTGGACCTGTTTAGACATTTAGTGTCTCAGCAGCAGAGTCAGGATTGCTTTAACCAATGCTGGTGAACTGCCAGATGCTTATAGGTGAGTACTGTTCCATATATGGATCATAGTTCGATGCAAAACTATACAGTCCAAAACACAAACTAGTCGGCCACACACCAGACATGCAAATATAATATACGACACCTGCGTGTCATGCAGGTGCTTTGCGATCAACTTCTGTTTGCTTGCGGTCTATCAGCCACCCATCAACAGTGTTCATGGGGGAATGAGTAGTATTATGATTCACTTCCTCTATTCGCTGCAGGGAAGTGAAACGGATTGCGTGGGAGGTAATGAGGCTGCACCCTGTTTTATGTCTGAACCTTGACCTTCACCACTGCCCCAACTCCCCCCCCCCTCACTGTTTATCCAGCATTGACCAATTAGCTACAATCAGTTGCTCACCAATCAACTGCCTCCTTATTACTCTCTATTGCTCTTGCCACGGTTACGGGTTCCAGTAAAATTCAGTCGTCGATTTGTTCACCCTTAGGAGGACCCGGTTTTTACCAGACTGACCGATTTGTCTCATCCACATTTTGTGCACCCATCACACTGCAGATCACAACACCCCCACTCTCATCCCCTCACTCACCCGCTCATCCACCCACCCACCCACTCGCCACACTGTAGGCCACAATGCTTCTTTCTGCTTATGCACGCATACTGTTCCAATTCGGAATTCCATCCCATCGTCTCTTTTTCCATAGCTATTACAATAACTGGACAATTTCAAGTAACGTGATGCACTCTTACAAATTACAACTTTGATAGTAGTGCTATTTGTTGCTGGCTACTGGTGACTGCCTGCCCCCTCTTCAAGTCCTGCCTATAACCGACTGCCTCTTTCACGTGAACACACAGCCACAGAATACATTATCATTGCTGTTACGCTTTTTTGGAGCCTCACGACTCATTGCCAGGAGAGTCCTGCCAGGTTTTAACTTTATGCGGCTACGTTGCCATGTGGAATCCCAATTGAGTAACTTGCAGGTGATATCTCAGTATTGGGATGTTTCACGAACTAAAGTTACATTGTTGTTATTATTATTATTCCATTTATGAAGCCTACCATTTGAGCAGCTACTATAGACTATATATTGTTTATGCATCTACGGACTTTGGTACTTATTTATTTACGTGTTACCCTTACATTACTGTTAATACAACATAACAACCATCTATTTTGTGGTTAAGAGTGTCCTCTGAATTACAGCGAAAACTGTAAAGAAAAGCGAGCTTCTTCGGGCAGCGCACTTTGCTAGGAAGAGCGTCAGCCGATGGTCGAGACCGGCGACCGAACAGAAGCCAAGCGCGGGAACACGCAGGGGGATGGAACGAGGAGATCAGCTCATTGGCAGGTGTGAGATGCATCGCACTACACGAGAGGTGGTGAACAACCATATCATCATGCCGCTCACGACGATGAGGGCGTTCCTCCAACACGGGGGCGAGTGTCGCGCTGCAGAACGCGCCCACCCCGCCGCTCACCCCTTGCCCACGCTGGGGCCCGTGCCCAGGAGCTTGGCCGGCGTGGGGGAGTAGGGCGAGGGCGGCGTGGCCTTCCTAGGGGTGCTCGCGCCGTTCCCGATGGACGGCCTCGAGGGCAGCGACACGAGGCCCTGCCGGCCCACAGCTGCAGTGCAGACACAAGGAGAGACGCACACGTGCCTCTTAAGCATGGGATTTTAGCGAGCACCTACTAAGGCTGGAAATCCACACGCGTGGTGGTGGTGGTGGTGGTGGCGGTCGAAGTGCAACTGCCCACCTGCCTGCCTGACTGGCAGACAAGAATGCACTGGCTGCTTAGTTTAGGATTATTATTTTTACTCGTTATATTTTTAAATGTGTGGCCTAGTAATTAATGTAAGGAAGTGAATCATAATAGCGTATTAAAAATAATATCAGCTCTTTACAGCAAACCCACACACAAAAATACTTACATGCACGTATATCCAGACAGAGACTCCCCAGTTTCTGTCTGTTGAAGCGCAGTTTGCCATATTCTTTTAAAAACAAAGATTACGGGTATAGCTTTAGCTAACTTAGAGTGTTGTTGGTGAGCACGGATGAGCAGCTTTCCAACGGCCACACTACCACGCCCGACATGTATATATCCCCTCCCCACACAAACACATTACATGGATCTCATGATGGCAGGAAATTAAGCTCAATAAATGTAATTAAATGTGGGTCTATAATTAGCACGGCCGGCTGGGGAACAGTTCTAGGTGCGTAGGCAGCGCCATCGGAATCGGCGAATAGGAACAGGGCGAGACACACGCGTATATTCACTCGCAACATAAAGCTCCCCTATAGCTTACATGGACTGTTAGCGAGCGCCTATTAAGGCCACCACAGCGCATGACGTGCTGGTGGTGAGGCTAGCCCCACATCCGGACCATCTTTACCTCGGGATTTATAGCGCGGAGCACCAGCTGCTACGCTATCTCCCCATATACACAAAGATCCCCCATGAAGCGTTAACACACTGTGGGGTCAAGTGCTGTTAGCGAGCACCTAGGGAGGTCCCCACGGCACACAAGGCGGGCTAGTGGCCAGCACCATGCCAACCTTTGTTTCCCCAAGTCGACCTAAGGGACACCCCGGACCAGTCTACGGGACTCAAATCCTCCATTACCTTTCTAACTCTTGATGTCACGGATTTTCAAATGAGAATCTTGCATCCTCACCTGGTTAAACAAAACGAACACCCTACCCCAACCTAACCTGTTTTTTTTTTCAAGAGCGCCAGCAACCCCAAATCAGTCTGATTTCCAAGTGTAAGTAAATATACCTGGGGTTAATTAATGACCACCCACAGAGTGCCATTTTTCTTGCCCTTTGGTCTCGGCCACAAAGATTGCAGGCCTGCACCTGTGTGGCTCTGGTCGGGACTTGCAGCCAAGACATGGGCCGTGCATCGGCCGATACGAGTCAAAGTGACCCCAGCTGTATTTGGAGGATCGATGGCATGCTTTGTCCTAAATCAAAGAAAATCCAAGACTTGTATTGCCTCACACCTGGCAACATCTTATTGCTCATTTTTCTTGTCATTTAGAAGAAGAATTCCGCATGCGTAGTCCAGATGGTTATGCCACTCTGACAGCACAAGCCTGGCACCACTGAAATATTGGGTTCAAACTCAAGGGAACTACTTGCGATGAGACCGGTTTCTCAAGCAGTCAACGATTATCAAGCCCAGTCAAGGATGATCAAATTCAAGCACCTTCTGTAAACTATTAGAAAACCTATTGCAACAGGAAAATGCATTATTTACACCGGTCAACAATGACCACACAACGTGACCATCACGGTGGCTTTTCTGGAAGTAAAAGAGCAATAAGAGTTCAGCTTTATTGCCCTGCCCAATAGCCAACGTGTCCCGTATACACCGAGATGCCACAGAACAGCAAACACGCGTGAACACCAGCACTATTCAGACCAGTTCCAATTCCTCTGCTGAAAAGTTTCAGCGGCGATGAGAATGAGGTTGCAGCACGGCTACTTTCACAAAGGACTTCTACATTTACGTGTCCACAACCGGCCTAGCAACGAACTCGTCGATAACACGGCATGCCAGAGGATGCAGGACTTGAACTCGACAAAAGGCTATGCAGGGCCCTCAGCAGTGGCATCATGATGTCACCATCCACAAACTCTACGTTTAAGAAGCAATGATGTGCTGCTCTGCCGAGTGCCAACTGTCGATTTTTATCCTACACCAAGATGGCAAAAGCAATATTGGAACAATATCACGGAGATAAAAATGCAAAACAGTCAAGTAACAAATGTATTATTGAAACCCTCAAATAAGGTGAAATGGAAACTTTCTACGACGCGAGGCTCATGAATCAGTCAAGAGGCCATGTAATTAAACACTATTACACGGGAATAATCCGGTCAGGTTGCTCCACGATACGGCGCGCGGCTAACAATTGGAATGTGCAAGTTCAAATCCTGACTGGGGCTTGATACAAGCCATCCGTCCCTCTGGGGGTCAATAAGGAAGTAGCACTTAGTGGGGAGGTCAACAGTGATTGTGCTTTGAATAGACTGACACGAGCACCGCCTAGGTGCTCCGCTGATCAACAAATCATTGACTTTGAGAGGGCGACCAACGATCACGACGCTGCCACTGACCCCAAGGTTCAAGAAGAGCAGGACGCACAAGTTGGGGCATTTGAGCAACAAACTCGCATCGACTTTGGACACGAATAGATCCCTCAATAATCCATCCATCCATCCATTTTCTAAACCGCTTAATATTTAACACTAAACATTAAGCAACTTTGGCTGCTGGTGTGCAGCTGGTATAGAGAAGTGAGGGCTCTGGGTGGTTACGTGACTTTGCGACCCTTTGCTATCGAAGTTTCTTTATTGTGGTATATGACTCTTGGCAGTAGCAGCTAGTACCCAGGGTTCAAACAACTCCGTTAAATCTCTAAAATCAATTTCAAGAAGGTCCTGCTCGGCAGGATTGGACAATTCCCTGTTGCATATTTTTTAAGCCATAGGAATGGAAATTTAGCACTTGGAGAAATCCCACATATAAAAATAGATAACCTCAAAGTGTATGACAGAAAAATAGCTGCACCTACTTTATTATTCATTCTCCTAATGCCCCAAACACCTGAAATTCCATCACTTCAAAACTGTCCCTTGGTTAATCTCTCATCTCGTCACAACACACTGCTGCACTGTCTGAGAAAGCATCACTTGCTGCTGCACACAAACCGCCACCTCGCCTCTTTACACACAACAGCACTCATCCCCATAATTACATTTTAATGTTTATAATTTTGCAGTCTTCTTCTTCTTTGCGATTCTTCGAAGCGCGATGGTTAAATTACAGTTTCCCATTTCCTTACACAGCCCCTTGCATTTTCATTGAACTCCACAAGGTCTTTTGAGCTGCAGAGGTTGGGTAGTAGAGCACAGACAAGGCAGTGTTCCATAGTATGGTCTGCTTCTCCACATTCACAGGTGGTTGGGCCGGTCTTGTAGCCCCATCTGTATTTCAAGTAATTTATCCAAGCCTACTTTTGTCACAGGAAATATATATATATATTATTTACGTTTCTTCTATTGTGCGTTTATTTGCCGTTGGAAGAATGCAGCACGCAGCAGGAGCAGCAGCCACTCGGGCGCTACCCAAAAAAAAGTCTAGGATAGAGAAAATAAACACCTCTTCTGCCACAACGGGGGGTTTTTGAGAAAACTGGGATTTACTTTCGCGGGGCCAACAACTTCCACAATTACGACATGGCATTAATTGAGAGCGGCTGAATGCAGTCAGTGTCTTCCCAACGGTTCAACCGCCCACCAATGCCTCGCATGGAGCCTCTCGCCTTTACGTCTCCCGGAAAATGATGCCAGCGCCCCTCCCCCCTCCCCCACACTCCATCCCTCTGGGCTGATAAAGACGCTTAATTGTTCGTTTGATTGATCATTCGTGTCCTGCTCCGACTTGTGCTCTCTCTGAACCCGGGGTCAGTGGCAGCGTCGCGGCCTGATCGCCCACTCAAGGTCAAAGCGATTCGCTGCTCAACCGAGCGCCGAGGCGGTACTCATCCTCCGTTTCCAGCCTTGAGCTGGCGGTGGAAACTCTATCATTGCATTTCTGTGGTGGAGGCGAGTCTATGCACAGGTCAGTGGTTACCTTCCACGCAAAGCGGTACTCATTTTGTCGACCCCAGAAGGATGATGGGGCCAAGTGATCTCCCAAACAACAAGATTTAAACTTGCAACCTTCCAATTGTGAGTCGCTCGCTCTACCGCCGAACCCTGCAGCCGGCACGGTGGCCCAGCGCTCTGCATGTGCCACGACGTTTGCAGAGAAGGGAGGGGGTGTGAACCCATGAACATTAAGAAGACCCAAAAAACATTAACAACACGTATTAAAAATTGAAATGTGCCAAGCAACATTTTGAGGTTTGAGCTGCAACTAATTTGTTTTTTAAATGCCATGGTTGGATTTTGGCCGAGGTCCCTCGACTCCACGGGTAATGATAACTGGAAGGACACAACGATAAAGACCAAAATAAATCTGCCCAGGTCTCAATCCACCATCCCTTCATTACGAATGTCTCGAGCATCATTCAGCACCCACCCCCATGCAAATAGCAGTGGGTGCAAAAAGAGCCGACGAACCCACCAAACTCTGCTCAATTGCTCCCTTGTTTTTACATCGTGTTTTTCCACCTCGTGAGCGATGGAGAGTGGTGACGGGGGTGGGGGGGATAATGGGTGACGTTACAGGGTGACGGGAGAACAAGCCAGAGCACAGTTCTTGGTTGTAATCGCCTGCGAAAAACAAGCCTCGCTCGATTCGTGCACGCACGCACGCGCGTCCCCTCATCATCGCGACAATCGTGCGGCTGTGCAGATGCCAGCAGCTCTGCACTGCCTCATTCGTGTCGCTGCTGCTGGAAGAGACTGAACTCATTGCTATTTGGTCTACTCTACCACGAGAGGTGCCTACACTTTATCTCGACCTGCTGATCGATTCAGTGGAGAACCCATTCCTGCTGCTGAGTGGCAGTGGGGGCCAGATTTGAGAAACTTGCAAAAATGTTTCAAATGCGGCGACCGGTGCGCAAACCATTCCACTACGGCAGCTCTCCGAATACATTTAAAATCAAAAGATCCACTCAGGTGGTTGAGCTACCTGTGCAGCCTGGCCCGAGTGCAGCCACTTTACTTCTCTGATGTGTGAAATAATGACAGGGTGAGATTGGGTATAAACAGTGGAGTGTGGGAGAGCATGTTCAGTGGTTCTCAGAACCCTGTGAGTGACTCACCACTTCAATGCCTCTTGCCAACGGGTCCAGTCAACCTCCTCTGCACATTGTTTTCTGCTACCATGAACTCCCTTCCCCCAGCAATTAGTGCTGTCGACTCACTGCCTCTATTCTAGTCCAGGATGAAGACCTTCATATTTTTCTCATGCTATGACAGACTGACTGTGGTGGAGGCCGTGAAGCTACCGGTTAGTGGTGTAAGTGGCAAGGCCGGTGATCGTAGTGGTGGTAAAATCTGGTGATGGTGCTGATGGCAGCACCTTTCGTGGGCCCCCTGCGAGTGAGCAGGCCGGGCGGCGAGGCCGTGCCATCGGGCGCCACGTGGAGCCGCCGGATGACGTCGGCGAGCGCGGCCTTCAGGATGTGGATCTCGTCCTCCTGCATGGCGACGCGCTGCTCCAGGGCGGAGAGGCGCTCCGCCAGCTCGGCGCCACCACCGTCCCCGCCGGCCAGGCCCTCCGACGGGCCCACGTCATCTGGGCGACATTCACACGCACGCATTGCGGGGTGAGTTCGTCCGGCAGCAGATACACAGTAGCTGGTGACGATCATTATTGCGATAACATTTACAGCAGCGTTAACCCGACTGGAGAATGTAAAAGTACAAAGCTGAATTTCCAAAGTAACAACACTGCATTGCTCATCGAGAGCATGAGCGCCCCAGCCCCCATCCCTCCACCACCACCCCCCACCACCACCGTTCCCTCCACACCCTAACATCCATGCCACGCGCTCCGCTAAACATCATCTGTAGCATTTGCATGGACTCGCCGCGTTTCGCCTGAACGGGCACAGTGGCGGTGGGGCTGTGATGAGCTGATGTTGATTGTGGGGGTGGCGCGTGTGGGACGGTGCGTGGCCTTGCTCTGGCTGTGGGAGAGCGGCTCTCGCGCGCGGTTCTCACGCATGCACGCACGGACTGACAAACCCAGCACGCACACACGCCAACACATTCCCATATTGGTTTAAAAGAGAGATGGTGCAAGTACCGTTCGTAAGCACCTATTAAGGCCGGCACACCACACACAAGGGGGTGGATGACCAGCACAACGCCCGGCACAATGTCCGGCACAACGCCCGGCCACCTTTGTCTCCCTAGTGGTGCCGTTGACATGCCGGGAAGTCATTTAATGCCGAGCAACGCGTGCGCGTACCCACACAAGTAAATACACCGTCCCAATGGTACCCATGGTGACCTTTGCCCCCTCCGAACAGAGACCTCGTTACGACGCTGTCACCGCCACCTTATATCATCGTTAAGAGGGTGCCGGAGAGAAGGAAGCCGTCACTTAACGAGTATTCTGATACAATTGCTGATCAAATGAGCCGTGAGGGAGGAAGCGCGGCGGCTTTCGCTCGCACGAACGCGCCGCGGCGGCCGGAGCCGCGTTCCCCGCAGACGGGAGGTGCGGCCGGCGCCACACCCAGCCACCTTTGTCTTCGTAAAAATGAACTTGACAACCCTGGCACCAGGTACACATTCCTCTTCAGAAGAGTTGACCTAGGGAAATGGTTTCCGACCTGTGGTGCGCAAGGCCGAGGAACGCGGAACTTTTGCAGATTTTAAAATTTGTTTTCACGGCCGAAAAGTGCCAAATTTTGTTCCACTCAATCGCACCTATTGAGCCACGTCAAAAACAAACCCATTAACTGATGTTATGCGTTTTTAATTAACATTTTACAGCATTTTTGGAGTCTTTACTTTGAAAAATATGCAATAGGAACGCGTGGTGGTACAGACAGGCATCGGACACATATCAGCAAGGATTGTTGGCTGCAGTAGGAGTTGATGCTGATGCTGGACAAATAACATCTCCTTTCTAAACGTCTCCTTTATTAAGCCGTCCCTCCACATTACAAATACAAGCATTTTTCACACAACCTACCATGCGCACTGCTTTTTGGCAGTGCGGAACTTCAGCATAATGCGGGATGTTGATCACTGCCTCATGCACCGGACCGAGAACGGTTCCTTGAGCCGCGTTATCCTCTGTTTCGCTGGGAAAGTGCTGTTGGCGAGCACCTGATCAAGTTGCAGGGAGTATCCCAGAGATTCTCTCTCGGAGGGAGGCCCTGGATTAGAGGCCTGGGCCAGAATGCCGCATAACGACCCCTTATTCTTTAACAAAAATCTTGCCCGTTTGGGAGGGGTGGCTCTTTCGTGAGGCACAAGAGAATTTTTTACCGTTGCTCCCAGCACGCATACAAGGGAGGGGATCACTATGGCCCAGAAGACCCACAGCTTTGTATGATGCGATAGGTGCCATAGCCTCCACACAACGTTACACAGCTAATGAAAAGGATAATGCCGCTTGACTGATTTTGAGTCATACTTTCACTGCCAAACCAGGTCTAGGCATAAGCACACTGCCAATGTACAGACATTTCTCCACTCTGTCCACAACTGCCCCATCACTCATCGGGACTTGAGGGGTTGGAGTATTTGATGACAATAAGTACACAGGCAGGTGCTTTGGTCTGGTGGAGTGGATGGTAATGCACCACCTCTACGTGGCACGCTACAGTTGGCATAAACTTGCGCACAATTACACATGCACCCATGCGCAATCGTGCACGCACGCTCACACACGTACGTATCCAAAGACACGCAGACACATGCGCAAATAAGCCACGAACGCACACAAGTGTGCACATCCCCAAGACAAATAAGAGTCTTCCCTAAGGCCACAAACACTATTGGGGCCAGTGCTCTGCATGGCGGGACTGATTTAGATAATTAACCGTTGCAGGTATCAAACCTACGTTACCAGGTTCAGAGTACAACGTGCAAACCACGACACCACCGCTCCCCACATGCAAACACGCACACAAACATATTTAAATTAACAGATTAATGTCCTTCCTGGAACCAAAGGTGAGCCCTTGCAGACGGCAAATGAACTCGCTTTCGGCAACAACACGGCTTAAAAGGGAAAAAAAACATCACAGATTACGTTCTGGGCATGTTGCAACCAGTGTGGGTATTGACTTGGACAGGTTGCAATCCTACGTTCGAAGGCTGGCAGTACGGGTTTGACCCGAACGGCCCAGGAACTCGATCAGTGCTCTGGTGATGGGAATTGATTTGTACCGCGATCTGGTACCTGCACCACCGTAGAGCTGTATTGCCGTACACTGCACAGCTTGGGTTTGGCCTATAGTGGGAACTGTGGCGCCCCTACGTGCAGGCCCATGCAACGGAACGGGCCTCTCCTTGCACAAGGCACGTAGCAGAAAACGTAGATTCAGTGTTGGTCCCTCATGCCCCGCCGAAATCCTAATAACCAAAAATCCTAATCACCGTGTCGGCTGCCTGGCCGGCCATCTCGCCGCATTAGTATTGTGAGCACATGGTTCACAGCTCTTGCCCTAGCCTGGCGCCACCAGATCAGTGGGGCACACACAGCGATTTCCAGGGTTCGCTAATGAGATTGACACAGCATGCATAATCCTGGATCCTACAGCCGCCTAACAAAAAGGCATCTGGACCAATGGCATAATACCATTAACAGTGTTACATTAGCACTCTCTTCACAGGCCCAATAGTGCAGCCTCCGTGGCAGAGCGAGCAGATCACAATCTGAAAGTTAAATCCTGGTTGGGGGTTAACTCCACCCATTATTCCTCAGGGGTCGATAAAATATATGCAAGACTGTGGCACATTGGGCCGTCATATTATACAAAAATGTCTCATACTGTAGAATATACCCTTTCCGGCAATGAGAAAAAGTGTTAAGATCTTAAAAACACTAAATGGACACCTTTTTGCAAAGGTCTCAACTGAATCTCTTAAGATTTCTTTTCAGACACATTCTGCTTAGAAGATTATTGTATATAACCCTTCCAGCAGTGGTGAAAGCCAGATAATCCCATGCATACGACAGGCTGCCACTCAATCAGATATAATAACAATAATTACAGCCCTTTGTCAAGACCTGCATTTGAATGTTCGACCATACTTAACCACAGTGGTCAGCATGACGTTGGCCGTGGCTGGGAATTGAACAACTCCTCCACCACTCATGGCTATGACGCTCACCGCCAATGCTTAAGGAATTGCAGCTTAGCACCGGGCAGCTGACACCTCAGACTTTTTGGCATCCTCCACGCAAAGAGACGGCGCCAGAGTGGGTACTCCGCGTAAGAGCGGCAGGCAAACTCTGACGGGTGGCAGAGTCTGGGGGCAAAGCCACAAGAGCGAGCGGTGCCGCCCCGTGGCCCTCGGACACCGCGCGGCACTGTATGCATATCATCGCAGCGCTTTGTGACCCTCGGGTGAAAGGCCCTATATAAATTGAAATTATTATTATTATTATTGCAATAAAACCCAACTAGCGCCGCGTCGCTGGTTACGGATATGCGGCATCGTGCACGATTATAAACGCAAGCAAACACGCGCACATGTCTACACGTGCAGTCGCGTTTCTGTTTAAAATGCTGCCCTTAATTTATGCTTGAAATGGTCGCGTTATGTATTTGATGGCGATTTACGTCGTCCAGTCGAACAAACACCAGCCAGTGCTCGTAGAAACCGTTGGACCATTGGTAGAAATCCCAAATGCCGTTGGCAAAGACTGATCTCTTTATACACGGCACACCAATGGTTTTTGTATTAAGTTGTGTGGCCTGATCAGCGCATCGTCCTTTTTCTAACCCTGATGATGATGGACGTTCGTCGACCCTGGCCAGCATTTGAATGACGATGAATTGTAACCCAGTACCTCTGCTGATGGAGCTGTATTCCGGCCCTAAAATACACTCCAAAGACAAAGATCCCCCATTTTTTGCCTTAAAAGACTATTGGGGCAAGTGCTGCTTGCTCGTGCCTATGAAGGCCGGTAGGACGCACGAAGCGGGGTGGTGTGGCCAGCACCATACCCGGCCATATTTATCTCCCCAGCATCACTTTTACATACCACACCAAACATTCATTTATGGCCCAGTAGACTTAGGGGACGCTAGGCCAGATTCAGACTGTGCGTCCATATAAAACACGGGCGCGCGCGCGCGCACACACACACGCACATGCTGTTACGTAAATACACGTACACAGACGCTATTAACACTTCGGGGCATTCACCTGCATTCCTGCTTGCCCACACACCGTCGCGAGAGGGGCCAGAGGCCGCGGCTGCTATCGCGGCGCGTCCGGCGTCTGCGCGGCAATGAATGGGCGGTAAAGGGAGCAATGGCAGGGGCAAGGGTCTGGGGCTCGGCGAGCAGCATGGCGCAACCGCGGGCTGGGTCTGTGCGACGCAGGTTCCCAGCGCGACCTCACCGGCAGTGCAGAAGCGCAGAAGGGCCGAGGTGTCGTAGCGATCGGCAAAACTGATCCATCCATCCTCCATCGCTCGCCGCAAGCGCCCCGCCCCCCCGCCAATACCTGCAGCTCTTCCTCCTCCGCTGCCAACCGCGCTCCCCGCTCCTCTAGGACGATTCGGTTAACCGTTCGGTCGTGAAGAAATTGCGCAAACGCTTTCGGTGCGTTGTGTCGGGGGCGGTCCACTCGCGCTGCCCCTCGAACGCCGTCTGCCTTCAAAGCCCCTTTCTGGCGCCGTCCCTTTCTCTATCTCCTGCGCTCTCTCTCACCAACCCTCCCTCCCGCTCTCCCTCCCTCCTTTCTCTCGCTCACAACATTTCCATGGCAACGCGTTCTAATTGTCACGTGAACCCCGTCGCTTGGGCGACCACTTCAAGGGAGCATTGCACGGCGCGGGAGCGTGAGCGCGCACACCCCTCACGCATAACAAACACGCACACCCCTCGTGCGCGCACACACTCGAGCGCAAAAACCTCACGCGCACACCCTTACACACCCCTCACACATACGATGTACCATGCACACACGCACTTACAAATCCTCACATGCAAACATGAACAAACCTCACTCGCGCTCGATCATGCACAAACATAAAAACATCCCCCGTATAGCCTTAATAGACTAGGGTCAAGTGCTCTTAGCGAGTAGCACCTATAACGGCCTGCAGCACGCCCGGCCGTCTTTGTCTCCCTTGTGGCAATGTTTACACACCGCACCAGGTACTCATTTGAGGCCGAGTCAACCTAGGGGAGGACCAGGACAAGTTCAGAAAATCGTCACTGATGTTGGCCGTGAGCGGGAATCGAACTCTGGGTTTCAGGTTTATAGCACAGCGCGCTAACTGCTACACAGCCGCTCCCCTCACACACACGCTCTACCATGCACACACGCCCGGTCTACCATGCATGCAGGCGAACACGCCCGTAGCTCATACACTCGCATGCACGTACCAACGTACATATGTGCATAAGCACATAAGCACACAGCTACAGTTTGTGCAAACGAAGGCAGGTTTGCAAACATTGCAAATGCATGACCACTTAGTTAGGGTCGCTGCACACGGACACAGACGAGACCTGCACACCGTACATTATTTTAGACATTAACACAAGCACTCGTATGCATGAAAGCGAACACAAGCACGCACAACCACAAACATCGCACACGCAGCTTTCAAGAGAACGCTGGAGCAAAGTACGTGAGCGAGCACCTATTGAGGCCAGCACAACACACAAGCGCCACACGCGCCGCCTTTGTCTCCCCAGTGTTGACACACACAACGCACCAGGTACACGTGTTCAGGTCCAGTTGACCGGAGAAATTTTAAAAGACGATTGGAGTGGGGCGACTGACCATGGTGAATAGCTGCAGCCCACCTCCACGGTGCCAGCTCCTCATCCCAACCGCCGAGCCGCGTGCCGGCTTCCTGCCCCCACCGCTTCGTGAACTCATCGCCACCCCAGCCTCCAGGATGACCGCATCGCCACCAATCACCGTGGCCCTGCGATTCACCGCAAGCGCGCTGCCCGCCTGCTGTCAACATCATCATCATCATCCCCAGTCGATTGTTTAGTAGCATTTATCTGAAGCACCGTGGCGCGTAATGTGTGCGACCTGAAAAACAGTCAGCTTTTTATTTAAGCTGGAAGGAACCGTTGAGCTACGTAGCTCTTTTTATAAGTTGTCCAGCGGGGAGGGGTAAGCAAGGTACATCATCTCTGGGCACCGGGGTCAATTTAAATCAGGACAGTTAACCTAGGCAGCATGTCTTTGGACTGTGGGAGCAAACCGGAGTAGCCGGCGAAAATCCACGCAGACACCAAGACCATGCAAACTCCACACAGAAAGGTACCTCGAGCCGGGTTTAGAACCTACTTGCTGTGAAGCGGCAGCGCTACACAACAGGGTCACCCCTACAGTATAAACAGTAAAAACCACAATTACCGGTTTCCGCATATACAGAAACGTCTCGCAACAAAAACACTAAGTGAGAAACGTGACGGAGTTGCCACGGTGCACGTTATCTCGCCACGCAGGGGCGGCCACACGAACAATCTGAGGTGACGAACAGGGTGAACCCCGGTTTAGGGCCCAGGAAGGTCACAACAAGAAGTCTAATTTACATTCACAGACCTAAATGTCGTCAAGGTAGAAGCGTTCACGTCGCGATCCCTGTCAGGTAGTACTTGGTATTGCCTGCGAATTCT
>JAZEWU010000002.1:16743244-16753585 GCA_036362915.1 Geotria australis | reverse complement strand
ATAGAGATGTCATAAGTCTCTCGCCTACTTCGATGGTACTTTCAGCAAAGGGATCGTATTCGTAGAGCTGTTGGTATTGCTCAAACAGTTTGGCACAACCGCTAAAAAGGAACAAGGAGCGGGGGGGGTGGGGTCAGGAGTTTGTTAGCTACCACATATCGCCACTGGTGCTATGTTGGTGGAACGGTTGCTACACCCGACCGCATTCGCCTCCACACCGACCGGTGCTCAAACGCATACGCAACAGTCGTTCGAAGCCGCTCGTAGATCGCACTCGCCAGCGGCCAGGAGCCAGGGAAACGCGGTCACTGATTGAGAGGACGAGTGTTGCTCGGCCAGACGCCTCTCCCTGCAGACAGGCGGAATGGAACCGCGCGGAGACAGGACACGTGTGAAACCGCCCAAGGCACTCGTTAGCGCCACGCTCGGCTAATGATCCTGATGAATGCGGCACCGTTGTGTTTTTGGTCCTTGATAGTTGATTAACGGCACAGATCCGCCTTGGCAATTCTCCAAGTATTGATTGTATTCGTTACAGCCCTTTGCTCACTCCACTGCTGAATGCGTGACAATACTATAAGCAACACAACACGAATGCTCATTGCTGTGTTCTCGTAAGTGATCTGCCATTCTCACTCGGTGGGCTGCGACCCATCAGTGGGCCACGAGTGCCACTGAGTGGTCCGTGGGGATTATACCCAAGAGGGTCAAGGGGGCCTTGAGGTGCAAAAGGTTGAGAACCCCTGACCTAGATCATTTGGGGCAAATGTGAAACAGCCTTGGACAGTCGGTTCCACAACTGTCAGGGTACGAGGTAGGATTTCAGTCACAGGAGCCAACGCGGGTTCTGTGCCACCCGTTTGAATAGACAACATCCTTTGCCAAACATGTAGGAACATTTCCAGCGGTTGACCTTTTTCACAACAATTGCTACAAGTTTCTTTAACTCTCGTTTGGCAGACAAACTAGAGCACGACATGATTCACGCATACACACGCACGCGTGTGCACTCATGCGTGCATGCAAGCGATTGTAACAATGTGTGGCGGTTCGCGGACATTACGCAACACAAACCGACAGCGGTTTCCAAGACGCGGAGCTGTTGTTGTGTTCGCGTTGGTATGGCGTCCGCGGTTGGCATGGTATTCGCGTTTCAGTAGACAGCGGCAGGGCGGGGTGTGTGGTGGGACCGCGGCGGGGAGACGCGGCTTTGATTGGGATTGCAGCGGCGCGTGGGGGCGGGAGAAACGTTCCAGGGAGTGAGGGCAAGAGGGGGGAGAACTGCCGCAGGAGGAGAAGCGCGAGGTCGTGCCAGTGATGAGCTCACCAGGCACGCCGCGCCACACCGCGCCACACCGCTCGACTCGATTTCACGGCCGGTGGGAATCGTGGTGGCACCGGCCTCGCACTGGGCTGTGCCAGAGGGGCCACGATCCCACGGCCACCAGGCCTGGCTCCTGGTCCCACAGAGTCCCCGAGCGGAGCAGCTCAGTCCACTTTACAGAGCGACACGCCAAGCCCGTGCTGCCGAAATTATGCCTTTTCCACAAGGCCAGGTGGCTGATTTAATGTGTACAAAACACTTGGAGATGTTTTACGTGGCTAAAGGAAGAAGGCATATTATCCGATTATTTATAATCTCTACAATAACACAAATTATTATTTCGCGTTAAATACTCAATTCCTCCACTCATGTTGAAGACTCGGCCTATCAGACACCACACTGCAGGTCAACACCCGTCCACCCACCTCACCACACTTGTGGTATCCGTTTCTTCTGCACCACCTTGGAATTCCCTCCCATCATCTCTTTTCCCCCCCAAGTTCTTAAAATAATAACCTTACTCAAATCAATACTCGCCAAAACTCGCATCTATTACAACAGTGATAGTGGTGCTATGCAATGCTTCCTGTACTCACGGGACTCACCGGGTCAGTCATTCACGCACGCACGCAAACGCGCATCTGTCAGTCGCAGATGCAAATACAAAAGTAAAATGCAGGAGTCAACACCTGCCAGTTGAACCGGTCTCACACGTCCTGCACAAGACAAAGATCCCCTATATAGCCTTAACAGACTGTAGGGACAAGTGCTGTTAGCGAGCACCTATGAAGGTCGACACGGCACACGAGGGGGTGGGTAACCAGCACCACGCCCGGCCGCATTTGTCTCCCTAGTGGCGATGTTTACACACCGCACTAGTTACTCATTTGAGGCTGAGTCGACCTAGGGGAGGCCCAGGACCGGTTTCAGAAAATCGTCACTGGTGTTGGCCGTGAGCGGGATTCGAACTCGGGTCGCCAGATTTGTAGCCCAGCGCGCTAACCACTGGGCTACCGCTCCCTCCACACGTCCTGCACCACAGCGTGCACACATGCAGTCAATAGTCCTTTGCCAGACAAGAAAATTCAATAAATGCATGCACACCTGCTCGTCATAATGAGTACAAATATAATACACACTGTTTGGGCAGGTGCTGTTAGCCGGTATCTGGTAAATAGTAGCGCAGCAACCAACAGGGCAGTATGGCCAAAACGATTGCCAGCTCGACTTTGTCTCCCAGTGGGGACGATAACGCACTGCAAGAGGGCCCCATTTCATCATCATTTTCCAGGATCTATCAATGTAAGGCTGCGTTAACCTAAAGGACATCCAGGACATGTTCAGACGACAATTTTCCTCTGATGTCACCCGTGGTCAGGAATCAAACGGAGGTCAACGCGGTTATAGGGCACACACACTAGTGGTAACGTTATACTTATGTGGCTCTTTTCCACAAGAACTGTACAAGTGGCTCAGCGGTAGTGACAGGCTCGCAATTGGAAAGATACAAGTTCAAATCATATTTGGCTCTGCTTATTATCTTTAAATGGAGCGATAAAATAGGTACTGGTTTGTGGGGAGGTCAATGGTGGTTGTCATAAGGAGACTTGCCTCCGCCATAGCCACGTGGAGTTTCCACCATTGCCTCCGGGCTGTAAACAAAAGAGCACACTCCCGCCAATGCTCATCTAAGCAGCAGGAAACAACTGTGCCGACGTTTCACAAGCACGGCTCAAAGTGACGCTGGCGGCTATGCGAGGTGGTCGGGTTTTAACCTCGAAACAAATATAAATTCGCACGGCAAGAGAACGCCTGCCAATCCGAATTCGCAGCTGTTCCACGTGGCATTTGGCGTGTACAGAAGTACTCGTCGCACCAAGTTCCTCTTTTCCTCCTCGTCCTCTTTCACCCAAATTGACGCCTTGCACACGCTTGTTAAGTGTGATATCTGCAGCTATTAAAAAAATCGATCGCCTGGAGTTACCTGATCATTTTCTGTCGCTACAAGTACAAACGGCCTTGGACAGGTTTTGGACAACGGAGCGACAGAATCAGTCTATGTAAATAAATGTGTATTTATCCAAAGTATCAGACAATTGTAACATATACAATTTGCAATTCAGGGTAGATCGTTTTAAAAACAACCACACATTAAGATACTGTATCAGTACGACGGGTTCACCACAGGGAACAATGAGGCAAATCACACGGAAATACACGAGGTTTTAAAGAGATGAGTCAGAGACCAAACCCGGACATATTACTTTGTCAACCCAGATTTATCAAAACTGTGCTATAGTTTACCATAATGAGGTTTAACACAATACTGGTACCAGATACCAATTCCCGGACTGTGTGGGTCAAACTCCGCTCAAACCAAGGCAGTGCGGAGAAGTGACAACCATAGTACAGGGAGCGCTTGAGTCTTGACGAGAATAGAGGCAGGTAGTCGAGAGCACGGAGGAGTCGGATGAAAGTTCCAAACCACGCTATGGGGTCTTCCGTTGACAAGCAATGGATCTGCCCTCATCTCCATTGGTGACCGAGACAGTGGTGCAAATTTCACATTCCAACAGCCGTCACCTGTCTCTCCAAAAGCATGACAGCTGTTAATTTCCTTAAAGTACCAGTTTATTGACCCAGGAGTGACGACGGGTTTGAAAAGTGCCACACGGAATGAAATATTATCACAATTACCGTGTAAAAAAACGCAATCCGAAGGGGGAGTGTTGTTGTAAACTCTGGTACGCGCGCACACCACTGTCGCACGGCTGCAAATGCCGAGCCCGCGAGACGCGCGCGAAACGCAGCGTTCAGAACACGTCCACGCAGGCGCGCCAAATACCCGACACAAGGCAGGCACCCCGGAGCTCGCCAACGCACGGACAGCGGCGTCGTTGAAATTTCCACGGGAAAATGTATGGGTTTTTTGTTTCTTCCCCCAGTACGAGAAGCTCCCCCCCCCACCACCCACCACGAATCAACAACCCAGAGTTGGTACCTCACGGAATCAAAATGTTGGAAGCGTTCATAACTAGCGTACACGACTTCACTTTTTCCCTTTTAGGAAATTTTGTCTTGGGGGGGAAAAAAAAGCCAGTTCATACGACGACAATAATTCACCAGGCTCGGCTGTGACAGCGTAACCTTGGTGAGGCAACAACACGCGCCGGGTGCCAGCATCGTGGTGTCGATTGCCCATTTAGACCGGGGGCGCTCGCTCGCCAATTGCACCGTCCGCCAACCTGGCCGGCATCAAGGGCTCCCGGTGCAGAGCCGACGGCCCCACAGAGATCACCGCCGTCTTCCAGCACGGAGGCCCATGGGAAGGGCCCTCAAATCCCAGGCCTAGTGATGGTGTTAGCCACCTTCGGAAGTCGAGTGCTTTTAATATGGTCAGACTCACCCCTGTCATTAGAACATGGAATTATTGCCAGGGGCTGAAGGGTTTAATCAAGCACTGCCAAAGGCTTTTTCCAACACCCTCCTGCAGGGGCCCAGGGGAAGGGATGAGGAGGAGAGGTCGGCCAAGGATCAGCTCTATGGTGAACGTAGCGTCTGGGAAAATCAGTTACCGGTTTATTGGTGTAATGGTTCGCACATTGGACTTGCAATCCAGAGGTCGCCAGTTTGACACCATCTCCCGGCACAACCGTTGTTGGAAGTCATCAGAAGTTGTACTACAGAGGGACCTGCTCTAGGCAAGAAAATATTACATTTCAGCTGCTGGAGATCAGGGCCGGTGCAACAGATGAGCAGCGGACCTGCTCGTCTGAGCAACACTGCAACCCGAGCCCGCATGAGCGGCCATGTTTGCATTAATGATGGCTCAGCCAGGCTCCGTGCGGCACCCCGTGGGAGAATCACCGCTCACTCAAGCCAAGCAGGCACAGGTCTGCCTTACACACCGTTCAGCACACGGGGTAGTGTGAGCGTATAGTTATTAGACATCAAGACAAAAAGGGCAAGGTTAATTCGCATTTTTGTAATAAATAAAATTCGGAGAAAGCATTTGTTCAAAGATAGAATGAGTCAGTGATGCCTCGTGAGACAAAGCAAGATGGTAATAGCTTGGGGAGACCTCAAACCAGCAGTGGAACCATCGTGGCTCCTGCCAACAATGATCTTCTTGATGAAAACACTTGAAACGACTTGCATGTATGATCACGAGCGCATAGCCTCTGCATCTATTGAAATTTGTATCTGAAGATAAAATACCAGGGCCAAATAAATCTCAGTTACGAGTGCATTACAGACCGTTAGGTCAAATGTGGTTAACATGCACCTAATAGGGCCAGCGCAACATGCTCCCAACACTCTTTACAATTGACAAGCCCCACTGGACTAAAGTGTGAGCTCACAATAAATTATTGTACGATGCTCAAAAACATCATCCACATTTCCAGTCAACCTCTGACCATGCAAAACACTAATGTGCAGGGTTTCCACGGAAACCACGAAATTACACGCCATTAGCAGCCCATGATTACACGAGCCCAGCAGTGTCCGGAGGCCCTAAAATGGCTCACAATCGCATGCATACTGCTCCCAGTGGAGGTGCTTAGGCTTCGGTGGGGCTGCTACGTATTCCCTGCGGCCTGGTTGGCAAAGCATCGCCAGACGACGGGGGAGTGCATGACGAGTCTGGCCTAGACGTAGACTGGGTTAAGAATCCGATAATCCTCCTACTGCTGGCGAATATAATGTCAGCAGTTAGCACAGTGCAGTATGGATTGATTGTAACAAAAAAATAATACATTAATTTTTCTAACAGGGTGGGACAGTGGCGCAGTGAGTAGCACTGCCGCCTCAGAAAAAGAAGGCCAGGGTTCGAATCCCGGCTCGGGTGCCTTTCTGTGTGGAGTTTGCATGTTCTTCCCGTGTCCACGTGGGTTTTTGCCGGGCACTCCGGTTTCCTCCTACAGTACTAAGACATGCTGCTGCATAGGTTAATTGGCCTGCTGACTAAATTGCCCCCGGTGGCCTGTGATGGACTGGTGTCCGATCATGGGTATAGCCTTGCCTTGCGCCCCGTGTCTGCCGAGATAGGCTCCGGCTCACCGCAACCCTGTACAGGATGAAGCGGTTTCCGACATTGATGATGAATTTTCTAGCATAAATTTGTATGGCAATATGAAACTAAAGATCAATGGATTGCATTCCATTTTATTCCGTACAATTATCTTGTTTCCGAGTACAATTTGTCCTATTGGAAGACTCACCCCGGACACAGGAATGCTGAATTTTATCCACCGACTTGGGGTCGTAAACAGGAGTTCAATGCTCATTTGAGCAGGAACCACTAACTTCTCTAGTACAACAGTAACATTTTCTTACAATTCCTGCAAACAGATAAGATCGGTGGCGATTGATATTTAAACTGGTCGTGGGGACCTCCTCATTCGTCAATTCAAACTGACTAGTGTGGTGACGTGTGGTGAAACCGCTGCCATAACAGACATGGCATGGGGAAGCATTCAGAAGTGAAATTATAAAGGTCCGATTATTATTATTATTAAAAGCACATTTAGTACCAATGTAATATAGTAAATTACTATGAGTCGGAATTTCCCAATTGTCTCTCCGACATACATCTCAGATTGCTTCATAAACTTGTGCTTTATTTTTTCTAATTTATCCTGAATCAGCTTCTACAGCCGTCTTTATGAAGTTATTTTAAGATTTACAGGAACTTGAACGGCCACACCAAGATTACATGAAGAACGTACAGCGTTCTCTTCTTTCTGAACGAGTAAGAGAACCAAATTGAAAAACCTATTGATGTCAATCACAAAGGTGCAATGAAATTAACCAGAAGACCCGTATGATGAAATATTGATAAGCGTGCGACGTTTCATTTTACTCTTGCACAATGGCCAAACTGGTTCAATTCCTTCAAGGAGGCGCTAATGCACCCTGTGCTTTACACACTATGCTTGATCCTGCATACCCGCCGCACAAGGCATTCAACATAGTCATCGTAAATTCACCCGCACGCCCATACCACCCGGCACAATATTTATGATACGGGCGGCTTTCATTTGCACGAAATGAAGAAGCCACGCATCGCACTGCAGCGGTACATTACACTAATTACGTTTGCGCGCATTCGTGCCCGCTGCCAGCCAGCACGAATGAGTCCATAAGTTATAATGCTGGCAGAGCATCGATACCTTGCAATGCACTTTGGAAGCATCAGGGAGCGTCGGATCACTTAGCGCAAAGGCAATACGGCAATAATGCACATCGATCGTGGGATTGGCTAATGGGTGTGGGGGCATGGGACAGCCTACACCTCCCAGTGGGACACGGCCGGCTACACGGATTGTTTTTGGTATCAGGTTTTTCGCATTGGCCAATTTTAAATTTCCGTTAAAAAAATGGAATATTATTTTGTTATACTGCACTAATGCATCCATCCATTTTCAGAAACCGCTTAATTCTGTACAGGGTCGCGGTGAGCCGGAGCCTATCCCGGCAGACACAGGGCGCAAGGCAGGGGAACACCGAGGATGGGACGCCAGTCCATCGCAGACTGCACTAATGCAGTGGTGATAATGTAGTAATATTAATGCGTTTTGGCAAAATGCTGCCCAGGATCGGTACAAATCAGACAACTTGTCAACCATCATTAACGGAGATCAGCGCGCGTGCAGGTGGCGTAAGGATTGTTGCATTTAAAGTCCGAGAGATGATGACGGTGTGGAAAGGCCTTTATCCAGCAGTGGATAGATCACAGTTGATGAGGATGAACTATTAACTCAGGTTTAGTATTCCGTAGTGCAATACAAGCCTGGAAAAATCCATCACCATTAATTAGATTTCAAAGCCATTAGAGCGACATCACCTACACGTGCACACTTGTATCGTCACCGAGCAGCTCTGAGCCTCGCGCCATAAACAACACATTCCCCGTCTGTGCAGACGACGCACGACCGACATTTAATTACAACTAAACTGCATCCAAATATGTAGAAATTGAGTGCGGCATTTATGATCATGTTAAAATTTGCACGGTAATTAACTGCATTTGTCTAAGCAAGATGTTAATGGTCGGTCTCAAGCTTTCAAGAAGTCGTGCTTAGCTTTGAACAATTCCTTTTAAACATTGTTGCCCATGGGAAATAAGCTTGGGTTTGCAGACAGATGGACCTACGCGTGGTGAAAACTGAGAACTCTCCTAAGACGAGTCGGAACTGAACTTCCTCCACACCCAGCACAGAGACAACTCCAATGAATGTATATTTTTAAAACAGCCTTCAAATCACCTCTAAAAGGACCACAAACAGACACACGAGCTCCCCCCCACCCGCCCTGCCTCTTACCAAAAAAACCCACACACATCATGCACGTTTCTGTTTCTAAAAGCTCTTATGCAAAACGTGCCGTCTTGGTTTCACTAACGCGAGTCCAATACGGGTTTTTCAAGCTGCTTGTAGATAAGCAAAACACGACGTTGACACTTTATAGATTAAGCGATAGACGCATCAGCAGCGCTCGCCATAGTGGGAGCGCGGCACAAGCATTTCAGATTAAGGAAGCTGACTCGCCATCCTCAATGCTGGTGAGAAGCATTTTGAGCTTCTGCAATCGCTCAGTCATCCAATCACCGAGATGCGCAAACATCAGCCCCACCCTGGTACATATAGTTCATGCTCTTACGAGCGTTCCACATTTATTTGCTCACACCGACCTTATAAAACCACTTTGGAAGACAACAGGGATAAGTGAGTGTAATGAAAAAGGTATTTGAGGCAGCAGTGGTCTGTTACTGTGCAGGGAAAAGAGAATTGGACACACTATGCATCTCGAAAAGCAGTTGCTCGTATTTGAGCCGAGGCAAATGCTGGTGACCTAGGTCACCACTTCATCATGGTCCTCTTGTCTGAGGTCACCAACAATTTTCTCAAATTTATCTTGATGGTGACCCAAGACAAAAGGACAGCAATTAACCAAACTGTATTGTACTTATAAACTCCCCACCTATACCAACCAATACTACCCAGCGTGAAATATGATCAACTCATTCCCCCTGCACAACATGGGGAGGCATTCACCCAGCAGTGGATTGGCACAGTGCTGTACATCTGCACATATACCGATAGGACCAGTACATCCATTGGAGCGGCCGCCCCTCGTTTTTGGAACAATATTGCCGTGAGCTTGAGGCCACAGTCACTACCTTGGATGAGCCACCTTAGATCCCTATTGGGATTAAAATTTCTGCCTAGCTGTAATTGGAAAACTTGATAGGTGGTTTCAAGGGCTGCGTATGCTCTTTCCTTTTACTATGCAAGGACTTCTTCAACTTATTCCCATCGTACTGTAACACTGTTGCACTGCTTTTTCTCATTAATTTATTGGAATTATTGGACATTTGTCTTGTGCAATGTGGTGTTACTGTTTAATTCATAATTATGGCCAATTTTTCTATCCTTAACAATTTAATGCTGAAAAATCATTGTTACCTTATGATTTAACATATCGTTTATGTTCGTTAGTTCGTACGTTGCATTGCAGGAACTCCGCTTCGAGAGCTTGCTAGCTCACTGGGTATTTCTGCAGTAATGATAAACATCTATCTATTGGGCAAGCACCATTGAATTTCCGCACAGCGGCACTTGTTTTATCGACCTTCGGGGTATGAGAGGCTTGGTTGAAGTTGCAACCTTCCGAATTGGAATTGAGCGAGTGCCTTGGTGGACACAGCATAATCGGCCACCCAGGCGTGTTGAAATAATTCCCAAAATATCGCGGTGATGAAAAGCAAGTGTACATTGCGGTCGGAATTAGCGGTGAAGGAGTAAAGCAGGCATTACATACCAAACACCCCAATGTGCCTGCCTAATTATAGCAGCCATTAGCCAGGCCATTAAGGAATTGGCCATATCTTAATGTGAAATTCACCCACAGTTGGAATGTTATGCTTTGCGCCGTGTGGCCTGACCACGAAGCGGACAGCTGGGCAACAGCGCAAGCGCATCGTCAGGGTTGTGTAGTTTATAAATAAGTTAAGT
>JAZEWU010000002.1:16723805-16743134 GCA_036362915.1 Geotria australis | reverse complement strand
GTGTAGGTACAGTACCCCAGAAGCGATACATCCAGCAAAAAGGATTATTTTCTCTTGAAGACATGGTGGGGGAGACGCCGTCACAACTGCACCGACCCCTTCAGTCTCGCCCTCCAAAACATGGGCTAGTAACACTTGTCAGACCGCATAGACTTGCATGCAATTGGGTTTAGTGACACATACCTGTAATCATTGACTTGGAATTAGAGTTGGTGGATCATGTGCATGGGATACTTACCTGCAAGGATAGCTCGGTGCCAGTACAGCATGTAAGTTTGTAGCCAGAATCTGCAACCTTATGTTCACCCGTCTCGCGCTCATCTCACTCTACTCCACGCAGTCTCTGCTCTGGCAAGCAAGGATTTCTGTCAAAGCCCGACGTTCACTCAGTGCTGGGTCGCTCCGTCTGGAATGCAGCCCCCCCCCCCAGCCATCCATCCATGCTGTTGGGTCCCTGTCTGCCACTTTCTGTTAAACACTTTAAATTTCAGCGTATCTGCACAGTCCTAATTGCAGTGACCACACTCGCACCTTCTCGGGAAAACAAACGCATAATTAGACTTAATATTACCCCTATGTCTCCATCACTCCATATCTGTCCATCATACTCCTTCGCCAGAATACATCTTATTAACATCCAATAATTCTGTACAACTTGAACAGGGGTTGGCTTATTAACCACATACAAGCAAACGCTTCTGTATTATTGCATTGTAGGCAAGCAGGTAAATTATAATCGACACGTGTAATTACTCTTAACACACGCAACAGTGTACCTACTGTATGTATTGAATAAATACAGACACCCAATAGATGTATATAAATATTTGCAAGGAGTAGCTCTGTTACATATGGTCCTAAGTCTTCACTCATATCCGTGAACTTCACGCGTTGATTCCTCCACCCAATTCGAGGACTATAAGACCCATCTGCCAGTGTTTAACCCCCACACTGAATGTCTCAATTTACTCGCTCACCCACTCACAGCACTGCAGATCACAACACTCCCCTTCCAGCCTCTTCCCACTCACCGGTTCCACTTTGGAATTCTCTCTCATCTCCGTAATCTCTTATCCAATGCTTATCCTTGCTCAATTCAAGACACGAGTTAAATCTTATATATTACATCTTTGATAGTGCTCATTATTGGTGACCACTTGACGTTTGGGACTTTTCGGCTTGTGCTCAGAAACTTAAAAAAAAAAGACTCCTCGAATGCTCACTCCCACGCAACACGTGTCGCCATCGGCCGGGGAGACACGGGCGTCTCGCGTTGCTTTGGAAACGCCCGCGGCATGCTGAACGTCAAACAGCTGCACAAGTACAACCTGACAGCGTGAGGAAGGCAGGGGGGGGTAAGGGCTTAAAAATGAAATGATTGTTAACAATGCATTCCATTGTAACTGCGACGCCATCCAGGCGGGACTATGCGTGTTGTGAGTCGCGCGTGTGTTGGGCTGGGTGTGCCTGAGGTCGCACGTGGATAGACGCTCTGAAACTCCGCGGGGGGCCGTGTGTGTGGCTCGGGTTTCCTCGTACTGACACGGCTGCGTGATACGCACGCAGCCCATGTAGAGGCGTTAGTGACACACGAAAATCAAACCCGACTGGCACTGGTACAAATGTTTGGGAAGCACGCAACACACGAGCGGAGCAATGTATACACACGTGTACTGTTGACACCTACCATGTGAATACAGACAACAGCACGTATGTACACGCGGTTATTTGTACAGTACTGTAAATGTGCAAATGGTGCAAGTGTACACTTCCAGTTTGTATACGCACCAACGCACGTACATAGTGTATATATACGTTAGGCACGTATACACACAAACTTAACACGTTCTAAAAATGATGAAAAACACTGACAACTAAAATCACACAATACATATACAAGTATAAAGACGCGTACACGTGTATGTCTGTGTACACAGACACGTATGTGCGCACACACGTGGTTATGGTGTCAATGCACTCACTGTAGGCGTTGGAGAGCGGGGGAGATGCGCTCCCTTCGTCCATCCCACTCAGAAGGTGCCAAGCAACGCGTGTCACTACGTGGTAGTGTCACAGTGCACACGTCGTGTTGACTGCTCCCAACATACAGCCACAGCGAGCTAGTGCTATCACGGAACACCACCTTCCCAGCGAACAGTGGTACAACGACGCGGGTGCTACGTACTTATATAGCCGTGGGACAAACCATGTGATCGTAGCGAATTGAACGGAAGGGGAGGGGAAGTGCATGCAAGACTAAATAACAGCGATTAATGACCAACTAAAGCGTATATATTGTTTTCATCAATCAAAGGTATATGTTTTTACTTTTGTAGAACTGTTAGCATTTAACATTGTGAAATTAGCATGAGAGCAAACCGCCTCAATATTTCACCGAGATTCGTGAAATGGAATATTCCGCTCAAGGCCAATCACGCGCTACGCGGAAATCCGTATAAATGACATCGTCCCTTCTCTCAATGTATACGCACACACTGACCGCTCGTATAAATTTGTGTGTTATTTAAACTAGACCTGAATTGTAATTAAAACGCTATTTGCCTATCTATATTATGTAGTATAAACCGCGATACCTATCTGTACTGTGTAAGATACAACAGTTATATACCTATATAATATAAAGCAGCGTATTTGTTCAATGCAATATGAAATTGTAAATATATCTGTAATATATAATATATCCATCCATCCATCCATTTTCTAAACCGCTTGTCCTGGTGAGGGTCGCGGTGATATAATATATCAATAAACTCATATAATAAAAAAAACAAAACAAATTATTGCTGATTTTCCGTGCTCTGTCGTTGTTGACATGTCGTTCTCTCTGCAGCTTTGTGCAGCGCTTTGTGACCCTCGGGTGAAAGGCGCTATATAAATGCTATTATTATTATATGTACTATGTGATATAAACCTACTCACCTATCTATTAAAAATACATAGCCATATACCTATCTAATATTCAAAACTTTTCACAAAGTCCCATCATGAATCGTAAAACCGACATAAAACCGACATGAATCGTAAAACCGACATAAATACAAAGCTCCATTATTATATAGATCCGTATTTATTTTATATTGTTTATACTAGAGACGGATATTTGCATTTTTCACCAAATCGGCATTGGTGGGAAAGTACGCCGATAAGGCCATATTTCTGTATGGGCGCTCCTAGGTCTCACTCTAGTGTCAATATATTGATTTCATCGCATTTCCATTTGTTATAAACAGTAACGTTACTTCTCTCACATTACAGCATGTACATTGTGGCTTAAATGATTACAGATATAAGTATGACTTAGAAAGATATACTGTACTGTAGTTGATAATTTAACATTTGCAACAGATGTTATAGTAATATGATGGAAGAATCATTGCCTTTTCTTTACATTTTTTTACTTTGTTCAAGTTCAAGAAGAATTTAAGCAATTATAGCGTTCAGATTTGTGAACTTTTTGGAGTTGTTTCAAAATAAATAACATGTACTTTTGTAGTGTTATAAATGTAAAATTATTATTATTAGTAGTGGTCTGTAGTGGAATCGGATCCCACCATGTAGCTGCGGCGGAATCGTGCCCTGCTAGGAATCGATCCACGTGGCAGTCGATTCTCACCACCGATTTGAATCGAGGGTTGCATCGAATGTACTGATGTTTACCTGTAAAAATATAGTTTTTAAATTTTGTATGTGGTCACTTACGTGCAATGCGGTGTAAATGGTGATGTTTTGATTTAGTTTGCTTAGTTTTTTAGTTTGTATATTTGTTAATTCGCGTGTTTGTTGTGTCGCAGGAATCCCGTCAAGAGCTTTCAAGCTCACTGGGTATTTTTTCTTCATAAAAAATGCGCATCTATGTGGGAGCAAAAGCTCCATTATTACATGAGTCGCTAAGCGAGCGATTCCAAAGTATCGATTTCCAACATCGATTCCCGACATCGACTCCTCAACATTCTTGCGGGTCTTTACTGGAACCGGATCCCAGCACGCAGCTGCAGCGGAACCGGGTCGTGCCAGTGCGGAGATCCGGGTCCGCGTGTTTATTATTTATTATTACGTGTATTATTTGTTGCTACGGCAGGGGGGTGCCCGGTGAGCTTGCAAGCTCTTTACGGGGGTTGTGCTGTCATCACTGTGTGGATGTACGGGAGATATGTTCTTGTGAGCGTGGCTCTGAGAAGTGACCCTTCTGTGGATGAAGACTGTAGAGGTACCGGACAGCTTCCATTGCCTAGGAGTTGTAACCCACTGCTCAGCGAATTACGCGAACCACTTGTCCATCCATTTTCAGAAACCGCTTACTCCTGTACAGGGTCGCGGTGAGCCGGAGCCTATCCCGGCAGACACAGGGCGTAAGGCAGGGGAACACCGAGGATGGGACGCCAGACTTGTGCAGAATACAATTCTAACATCCATTTGACTGGATATACTGTATTGATGCGTTTGGGCAAGCTTTCAAAAAACAAGATGTTAAAAATCGCTGATTATTTAATTACATTTGCTCAATGGATCAATAAAAAGCCATTAAGCCAGTTTGTGCAGACATTGAAAGGCACCCTGGATCAAGGTTTACGTCTAGAACGAGATAAGTAATGATTGAGACCGAATTAAACCGGTTCATGCTAAATTAATGTCAACAATCTTTTACACTCAAGCAAGTAAGGCCTGTTTAAATCCAATGTAACGTCTGAACTCACCAAATCCAGTACTGTACGTGACTTGCATTAAAAAGGCATCAGATCCAAACACTTTGAATGAAGCGATTAATAAAAATGATTTATTGAAGACCCCTTTAAAATCCACTGTTGGATGAAGGATTCCCCAGGCAGTCAATCATCGAGGTTATTTGACATACTTCACCTATTCACCACGCTGGCAAATGCGATTCTGAGGGATAATCTGCATTTGTGTAATGTTTGTAAATGTTTCTTTCACGTTGGTATTTTGCTACAAAGTGCTGTACGTGCATGATCATGAGGGAAAAACTGCGTCAAAAACTAAAAAGATATAACTTTATATACGGTTCATTTAGTGCCCGCCAATTCAATAGATTCCGATTTTTAAATTCACCACATAGCATCGATTCCCATGACATTTCAAAATTACAGAGGAATCTATTATAGGAATCTATAGGATGCGAATCGTATACCACGATTCCCCATATGAAGACGGTCGCCGGTGCTGAGGTACTTATACGCAACTCAACATCGGTGTTTTAATTTGCACTTAAATAACTTAAAAAAAATACAAAATGAATCTAAGTGAACACAGGACAATTATATTGTACTAAATGCGGGTAGTTCTTGAACGTGTAAATGTTTGTGTTGTTTTGGTTATTTAAACGACCTGATGAGGTAACTCACTACGATAAATATGGAGTCTCGTAGTTTAAAGGCACAAACTACAGATTACATATAATTACAATATTGCACAAATGTATCAGTCTATTCACGTTTAACATTCATTAGAAATGTGTGCATACCTCAAGGCAAATAAAATTCAAATACGGCATTTGCTGTGTTCATACTTTTAATCATTTAGCATTTGCTGTGTCGGCAGCCATTGCAAAAAGGGCATATTTGCTGCTGTCTTGAAAAAATAGCTATCTGATTGCATTGTACATGTTAATCCATCCATCAATCGTCAGAAACCGCTTAATCCTGTACAGGGTCGCGGTGAACCGGAGCCTATCCCGGCAGACACAGGGCGTAAGGCAGAGCCATACTTATGATGGGACGCCAGTCCATCGCAGGGTACATGTGAATGATGATGAATTAAATATAATTATTCAAAACCAGGGCGCAGTGGGTTAGCATGCCACAATGAAGGTGATACGAGTGATATCAACACTGACCAGTGTGGTGAAGTATGGTCAAACAACCCCTATGGTCGCCATTCACAGCTGGTGGGCCGCGAGCGTCACCTTAGTGGTCAGTGGAGACCAAGCTGAAAGACGACGATGTCCAGAAGCTAGCCATCGTGCTTCGAAGAATCGCAAAGAAGAAGAAGTGGAGACCATAGCCAAGTGGGCCAAATGGGCCTTGAGGTGCAAAAGGTTGAGAAACCCCCTGCCCTATGGCAAACACCGCGTCGGGAGGCTTTCAACCAGCAGTGGATTGGAAAAGAGCTTCCAGTTCTAGTGTGTTTCATACTACATATATATAATTGCGTAATACACCGACATAGTACAAGATTACTGTCTATCATAAAATCACGTTGTAAAGTCCATGCTTCACGTTTTCAGTATCCGTCCATCAAAGCCAAATGTCCTGGCAGTGATGAGCACACTTCATGGCTCGCAGGTTGCCTGCTGCGAGATCTTTCAGAGTCCAAGGCCTTCGTCGTGCGGTGCGGTTCGCAGAACAAGGTGTTGTATAGTGACCCTTCCCTCAGTTCTCTGGTTGTGTGGAGCACTGCCAAGTGGCCGGGTTGGATCTTGAGCGGCAGACTTTAATGCGGAGTCAGTTTAGTTTTCTATGTGATCCACGTGGCGATTGCCTCTGGGGAGTTCACTCGCCTTGATGACCATGCGGATGGCAGTACCATTGCGTCCGAGTCGTTCCCGCTGCCGTGCGGTTGTATTAGACAGAGGGTGGCTGAGCGGGAGCGGTAGGCTCAGTAGTTTGCGCGCTAGGTTACAAACCTGACGACCCAAGTTCAAATCCCGCTCACAGCCAACACTAGTGACGATTTTCTGAACCGGGTTTTGGCCTCCCCGTAGGTCGACTCAGCCTCAAATGAGTACCTAGTGCGGTGTGTAAACATCGCTACTAGGGAGACAAAGGCGGCCGGGCGTGGTGCTGGTCACCCTCCTCGTGTGCCGTCTCGACTTTCATAGGTGCTACTCGCTAACAGCACTTGACCCTGCAGTCTGTTAAGTCAATACGGGGGACCCTTTGTCTGGTGTCTTTATCGCCACCTCTCGGCTTTACTCACCACTCCGGATGTCTGTGGTGGCGCTATTCTTCATTAATATACTGTACAGTATAATGTACATTCTACTGTACTATAATAACACAAACATGTGACAACCTTAAACAAGACAGTACGGTAATATATGGCAACAGCCAAATCTGGCAACATAGTGAATAGCGACAGGAAAATCGGTAATCATTGACAAAGTGGAAGTGACCTCAGTGGCGTTTTAAAATAAACGTGTCCGTGCGTAGTTCGCTTGGCAGCGAGTTCCAGAGTTAATCTTGGGAGTGAGGCTGAAGGGACTTTGCTGCACAATAACAAACTGTCCATTGTAATGATGGCTTTGTGCCGGATAAAAGTTTTGAATGACATTTCATAGTTCTGTTCAGGGTGGTCCAGATGTCTTGTGATCCCCAAACTTAATATTTTTGTTTACCAATCGGTGTGTAAAGTAAGCAATATGAAATTACTTGTACAAACGTTATTTTATTAAATACTGGTTATTTAAAACAAACGAACGGGCTTTTTTGTCTGTTTTTGTGTGTGCATGTAATGGCCAACGTGCATCAGGGCACAGTACAACAGCACCATGCATTTCAACGAGGAACTGGCTTCATTCCTTCCCAGACCCTTCACCTTCCTACACAAAAACTACACCAAGGTAATCTGCAAATATGTTTGGGCCCCTGCTGTAAAGTACATTTGACGTCGTGAAACTTGTTCTTGTAGATTAATCAAACAGCATTTCCTACCAACTTCAGCCAAGGACGCCGGACCATCTTTCCAAAGTGCACGGCGCTGTTGTGACTTGTAGAGCCCGTAATTGAGGGATGATGGATTTTTACGTTTAATCTGCCTGCCGCACCCCATGATTCCATCCTGGCCCATTCATTAAAGCTGAACAGCACCAAGTAGGCGTCCTGTTTTTACACTCGCATTGTGCGCACGTAGCAGCTTGTGCAAAACAATAACGTCGCCATGGCCACATTTTGCTTAAATATGTTTCAGTTACAGTACTGTACTCTAATATGAGCATCATTTATTTAACCAGGTGATAGCGCAATGGGATACGTTTATCACTGTTGCGAGGGAAAACAAAAAACATGTATGTTCGTAGCCTTAGTTGTGTTGTATCAATTATTGTCTTGTAATTAAGTTGCAAAGTTCTTCAGATTTGTGATATGATACTGGCAAGCAATGGCCTACTCTTGTTAATGAAGTCAGGGATTTTAACATGTTGATGCCATGTAAGCCGCCACACGGGGGCAGTCACTGATGTAATACATGTTGATACTGCAGTAATGTATACACAATAAATACCTAATAATGTGGATATAACCAGCTCTGCATAAGCAAAGTGTTTCGTAGAGATTTGTTTAGTGAAAAGTGGGTAAATTCTACAGATAAGATTAAAGTTGTGCATTGCGATAGTGAAAAAACCAAAGCATATCAAAGTAGACATATTCAACATCGAGAGGGAATAGTGCAACATTTGGAACGTTTCAAACACAAATCAAGATTAATAATAATAATTTTACATTGTATTTCGACTGTTTTGTTAAGATGTGAATCTGGCCTTATAACTTCAAACACCCATGGATACTGGTACTGCATTGAGTTTTTATCTGGTAGTGTTTTGTGATGTCATTTCATTGCTGGGAATTTGAACCATTTGAAAAGTGAATTCATTATCCAAAAATAAATATTGTTTTTCTTGCAGGAGGAGATGATGCACTACGTTATGCTCTACATTGAGCACCTGCAGAAGCACCGAGGCCGCCTCCTCAATGCGACTGAGACACAGGGAGCCAATGAGACACATGGAACCCATGGAGAGCTCGGGGTCCTGACCTCTGCAGGTCGCATGCACAAACACTGATGCAACCCTGCTCTTACTCATGGAGTCTCGCCAACCACAGCATCTGTCTTACCCCCGTCTGTTCCCCGATAGAAGTATGCAGCGTTACAGCGACCTATGCGCCTACCGGCTTGTCATGCTCGCAACTTTAATTTGCTGAGCTTATGGATCAGGATTTGGGTTTCACGGCTCTGTTATTGTATGGGGCAATAAACAGTGAAGGTAAAATCCTTTGTGCTGTGATGTATTTTTGTTTTTGTCTGTCACACAGAAAGAATGATTAGGCGAGAAAAACAGACAAAACCAAAAATACATGTAAAGCATAAATGGTGCTTTCGCATACTCACACATAATCTGTGCTCACAATTGACAGCGTATGATCACTCCCTGGGATTTTGAAGATTGTCGTCATTCAATAAAAATGAGTAATTTGGCTATTAGCCTGCAATATTCTTGTTGTCAGCTCTGTGCAAGCATATATTTTATGGGTGCGGTTATCAATATTTGTATTCCAAAGAATCCTGCCAGGGTTTTTATTCCACATAGCAATGCAACCTTTAACCACAGTCCTTTCAAAGCAATCTGGTGCATTGTTTGGGAAGCACATGTATTGTTGATGATACTGATGTGTTTATAGTGGTAGTGTTCTAGTCTACCAAATTTATTTTTTGGCTCATTTTACAACATGCAAATGGATTTACTTTTGAATGGAAATATGAAGATGAACAAAGTTTTATTACACATTGTTTCCGGCATTCACCATCAGGGTGCGGCTGTTGATTTCATCAGTATTATATCACTATGAGTGACAATGGCCTTGCCTGCTATGCGTCATTCAGATCTGTGTAGCGAGGATGACGGTTACAGCACGGTGCACACAGAGGAGTTCCTGCTGGACCTACCAAGTGAAACCTCCCTTGCTATGCTGGCACGGGGAACACAAAACGTCCACCAGCACCACCTCTGGCAGCAGCAGCATGGAACCATCCCTGGTGTACTACAAGTAGCCGTGGCAGAGAATTTGTACTTGCCCACACAACAGCACAAGAAATGCTCAGGTGTTGTGTTTTAGCAAATGCAAATGAACATGAGGCTGGGACACAAAGCATTTCAATTATTCCTCCTATTCACATGCATGTCTGGTAATATCTTCCCTCATCTCACTCTCATCTGCTCCATCTGTACTGATTAAAATTTGCTACTTAGTGGCTGTCAAGCTTGGAAACATGCTCACAGATGTGTTTTACACATTACTTCTGCATTATAATAATGAATGAAACCAACTTCGTTAATTATCTGAAGGTGGAGTTTACTGCCCTACCACACAAATGAGCACAAATAATGTTTTTGTGAACCTTGCCAGCCCTTTCCTTGTCTCCCATGTCCTCAGATGACAAGAGCATGGGTGGCACTGAAAACAAGTTGTTGTGCAAACAGCTATACAGCTGCACCAAAGAGCAGACCACTTTGGTCCTGCAGGTCGTCCAACACCAAGAAAACAATACGAATGAGATTAGTGCTGTGGATGTTGTCTGCGATGTTCTTGGTGACGATGTCATTGACTGTAACGGTGGTAATGATGGCAGTGAAGATAGTGCGAAGGAGACTTCCATATGTGAGCAGCAGCAGGAGGAGGGTACAATCCAGCGTGCTAACAAATGCAGCCCTGACGAGGAAAACAGCGAGACTGTGCAAACATGTCATGGTAAAACAAAATCCTTAAAAAAATGTTTACATATCCTTTGACAGACATCACAAATATTACCGCTTGCTTCACGTATATCGGAACTACTTGTCTCCATGGGTGTCAGAGGATAACAGAAGTTATTTTCGTGGATAGTAGGAGCTGTGAATAAGGCCTATCTTATGATTGTGAATAACAGCACTTCTACTATAGTGCAATTTGCATTGAAAGATTATGCTTTTCAAACTTGTATATCCACGTCTGTAATTTGAAAAAAAAAATCAATATGCATATCATTGAACTTAAGGGATATCCTTGTAAGTTTAACAACTAATAATAAAAACGTGTAGAACTTCCACCAATGGCACAGGGCTGTAAAACGAGGGATGAACACCACCTCAACGCTAGTTTGAGCAAGAGAACACATTGACTGTTGACTTTCTAAAGAAAGGAATTAACTTGTCCTTTGAGATTTTGTATGGCTAAAAAGATTCTGCTGTGCTGCTCTGTGTGTGTGAAGCAGGCTTGTTGGAGGTGAACACAGTTCTCATTGATTTGCTGAACGACTCTGGAATTGCGGACAGCATCATTACCGGCTTCAACAGTACATATAGTCCCGACTTAGGGAGATTGAACGGGCAGGAAGAGCCTAGGTGAAAAATATACAGAATAATATTTATATGAGGGGTGGTAGAAAAGTCTGTGACCTTACATGAAAAGCAATAAGTTTGCTTTATGAAACAATTTTGATTTAAATCATCGTTTGGCATACAATGTACACGTGATTTTAACACTTGTAAAAATTACAGAGGAAAAACAAACAAAATGAACATCCCTTCACAATTTAATATGGTATGAAGGACTCCTGCTATGTGTGTTAAGGGTACTATTTTGCCATAGGTACCTTTTTGTGAGTGTAGATGGGTGAAGATATGGGTTCCAATACCATTTGCCACTGATGTTAGCCACAGTCAGAATCAAACACAAGTCACCAGGATGTTAGTGCAGCTCATTGAATATTGTTCCACCTCATATTCCCCACCACTGGAATTAATGTATTGCTATTAAATTGGTAACCTTTAAGAATAATGCAGTTTCAAATGACATTTCCGTCAGGTCAAAGACGTTTTTTTATCACCTTGTAAAATTTCTGGCAGTCCCACTGAGCTCTGCATACTTAACAGCTGGCCTTTCCTGTCAACGTATCCTATCCCTTCCATAGCTGCGATGCTACTCAGGAGCTGGAGTCCTTTAGTCCATCTTCCGAGATCTTCCCTGAAGACAGTCCTTGGATGCCACAGTACTCCACCCCACCTCACACAGGTCTGCTGGTGAACAGGCTATTGTGTTATCTGGGTTTCATTCCCCTCTACTAAGCCAAATCAGGAGATGAGTGTAGTCCATTAAGTCCTTATTTGAGTATGGAAACACTGGGTTTATTTTTCACACTTCAGTGTAAAATCTATGTGCGCCCTTTGTACAAAAGAAACTTTTATGATCCTGACCAAATACACTTTATAGAACAAACTTTGTTTTATTCATACATTTATTCAACTTCTTTTCCTAGGAATATCACATTAACCATTGACAATATTTCGACAGAAACCACCGTTCTGCAAATTTCTGTACAAACATGGTAAAATCAGAAAATATCAGTTATTTTTAGTGTGCCACCTAAATTGGGGCTGTGACATGCTTTACGTACAAATAATTAGACACTTATTCAGGCATTCTTATTTTATAATGTGAATAAATACTAATTATTGTTTTGAGCATATATTGACATTCCACACACTACACGATGAAACACGATTTACAACTGAAATATGGAGAAAAATTATGTATATGCTTATGTTTTAGTTCATAATTGTTTTTTAATTGATCGTGTTTATATTTTTCATGGTGAGGGTCGCGACCCTCACCAGGACAAGTGGTTTATACAATTATTTGGCCGATAACATAATATCTCGGAAGCAGTGTGTGGCAATATGGCGCCGGCAAAACCGCCTGGCTGCCTCCTCCGCCTCTCTGTACTTTCCTCGTGCCTCTGAGTCGTTCTCTTGTCGAATGAATACCTTTAACATTGAATGAATATGTGCGTTATAAATGTAAAATTATAATATTTTTTTCATGTATGCATATTTGTTTTTTGAAGCAAATATTATTTTGTACAAATAAGCTTATGTGAGTTTCAAAACACTTTAAAAAGGGAGTGCATTGGGATATTTGGCCAGTTTCTGCATGTTATAGCAATGACATTTTCTGAGAGATCAAATACTGAACACTTGCTGTATTGCCACCTACTGATAAGAATAAGAATAGTACAATTTATAACAGGCAAATTTCAGGCCTGGTCATGGACGACACACAGATATTGAGGCCCGAGGAAACCGCAGAGAGGTAGGGGGAGTCGGCCGGCGCCAACCCGCCACACAAAGCTTCCTATATATTGTAATGTTATCGGCCAATTAATTAATGTTTTTTAGTTGTGGGAGAACCCGGAGGAAACCCACGTAGAACAGGGAGAGATCACATACTCCAAGCAAAAAGGCGCCCAAGGCGCGAATCGAGCTGCCTCTGTCAGAAGTTTTTGTGAAGCGCAGATGTTACCACTGTGCCACCCTGCTGCAGTGGTAACTCATTTTGTTTGCGCTTATGAATGCATATTTGTAATCACAGATTTGTGTGTAATCCTGCCTCCAAAATACAGCATTGTGTTTGATTTTTGTGTCTTAGTTATTTGAGTTTTAGCTGTTTTTGTTACTTATATTTTTCAATCTCATGTAGCTCTCAATTGCACCGTCATTGCTTTTGTTTGCGATGCCTGTGTTTGTGTCGCACGTGCGCAGTCCTGTACTCAGAAGTCGTCACAGTGCAGTCACACTCGTCTGCCTGCGTATCCCCTGCACCAGCCCAAAGCTGGCTGGGACTCAGCCCATCACTCTTTAACACACCCAGCAAAGACATACCGAATGCCATACCCGCACTGGACCAACACGGAATCTTTATGAATGGTGTGTGATAGACCTTTCTAAGGTTAACCAGCTACATAAAGAATAATCTAAGGTCTTGAACCAGCAATATTTTTTACAAATTTTTTTATTTGATGTTAGTGTAGACATTAAATGTATATCATTGAAATATAGTTATAAGACAGAGAGTGGCATGATGTTGAATAATGCTTGATATATTTAGAACCGACATTTTCACTAAGTCAGGATATGAAATGCTAATCAGACGTTAGTATGTCAGTAAAAAAACTACTTTTCCTGAGCCACTTCTTGTTTCCTGGTACCCTGCTGTCTGGCCCCAAAACCCCATCACTTTCTCAGAGTTGGATGTGCGGGATTCACCACAGGCTCAGGGTGACATCTCCTGGATGGTCGCCAAAAAGACATACGTACCACCTCTACTCCATGAACGTCAGGGACAGGTGTCGCACTTAGCTCTCTGAAGTATAAAAACCTTAATTTTTTATGCTTGAGGGTGTAGTATATGGGTTTTTGACAAAAATAAAGAGCATAAGCTTAAAACTGCGCAAAGGTTAATAGTGGGATGTCATCACTATACCACCACTCCTCCCCTTTTTATGTTATAAATGAAGTTTCTTAAACGTCACATCAGACAGTCTGAGGTACACTGACCGTCAGTTTGTTTTTTTAGTTGTTTATTTAATTATCCCAACGTGTTCTTTCGGCATACAGGAACCCAATGTGACGAGTGCCTGGTACTTGCAGCCAAACGATGTTAGCAGCAGCCAGGCCCTGCCACTCACCTGCGAGTCATTGCCCAAGCCAGTGCCGGCGCTGCCTGTCGACTTACACTGCACTCCATCTTACATCAAGCAGGAGGAAGCAGAATATCAGCTGGTTGGCTGCTCTGATATAATAATATTCAATCATTTGTCATTTAACTGCTGGATGATGATGGCTTCTCCGCAGCCTCATCCAGTCTTAGACTTTTAATGTCTAGCTTGGTATGTTTGGTCAATATCATTTGTGAATGTTTGGCATATGGAGAAAAAAGCAGAGTGCGCTGAGAAAACCCACTAGTATCAGGGGATGACACTCAAATCTCGACACTGATAATTCTATACCACTGATAACACATGCTTAGTCATTCTCAAAGAGTCAGGAGAATGATTCAGTAGTGCGAGGAACCACAGAGAGGTAGGGGGAGGGGAGCCACGCAGTAAGCTGGCACCAAAATTTCCCAGACACTGCGTCCTTTATATATTCAGATGTTATTGGCCAAATAGTGTTTTTTTAGCTATGGGAGGAAACCAGAGTACCCAGCAAAAACTCATGTGGACATGGAGAGAACACACAAAGTGAATACAGAGAAAACACAAACTCAACACAGGCCCCGACCTAGGAATGCACTGTTGGTCACATCCAAGCACTAAGACCCTAGCGAAGCTCTGTTTATGAGTTTAGGTCATGTGAAAAATTGTGTAAGTGTTGTGCACCCGTCGATATGTTGGAGCAAACGAGCGAGCACACACAGCACTGACCTTCAAAGATGGTACCGACGTTTCGCTGAGACTTCCACTCAGCTTCATCAGGGTGTTGAAATTCAGCGGTGTGTGGCACATTCAGAATTATTTGGTTATATGTAACTATTTGTAGTTTTGGTTAACTATTCAACTGGAATGCAACTAACTGTAGTGTACATTAAAGAAATGCGAATGTTTATAGTAAATTCATTATCAGAAACCGCTTAATCCTGGACCGGGGTTGTGGTGAGCCGGAACCTATCCCGGTAGATACAGGGCGCAAGGCAGGGCTATACACAGGATGGGACGCCAGTCCATCACAGGGCATCGGGGGCAATTTAGTCAACAGGCCAATTACTCTATGCAGCATGTCTTGGACTGTGGGAGGAAACCGGAGTGCCCGGAGAAAACCCATGCGGACACAGGGAGAACATGCAAACGCCACACAGAAAGGCAACTGAGCAAGGATTCTAACCCGGGTCCATATTGCTGTGCTGCAGCAGCGCTACTCAGCGCGCCACCATGCCGCCCATATTTTAAGTATTACAAATATTGATTTTATAAATAAACAGTCAGCCTGTATTGCTTTTAATGGAAGTGGCATTGCTTACATTAATTTTGTGCTTCATTTAGCAGTTTTGATTATTTAATTTCTGGGTACATATTGGGTATATTTTATTTTAATGGTCTTCCGTTTACTGCCCACTTGTTGGCCAGCTTTACAACCAAAAAACCACACAATAGTGTCTTTCATTTTGCGTCCTTACCGTTTGTACATATTCTGATATGTGCTCTCGTTGGTTTTTAAATTATTCCCTCTTCGCCTGCATATTAGGGCTCGAGCTCAAGCGATGAGCTGGGCATGGACTTTATGGACGACTGCAAAGACCAAACGTGGACACCCAGCATATGTAAAATGAGGCGGGGTGCCGGACAACGCTTCAGAAGATCCGTCATTAACAGTAATGACAGCTCCATAGTTCAAGGTAGAAGCGTTCACGTCGCGATCCCTGTCAGGTAATACTTGGTATTGCCTGCGAATTCTACCAAACACTTCGAGGCCAAGCTGAAAGACAACGATTGCCAGAGACTGACCATCGTGCTTCGAAGAATCGCAAAGAAGAAGTTGCAGTGCAGTTCTCGATTGCAGACAGTAGGTTGCAGTACTGTGTTGGTAACACTGATCTAAGCAATTCTGTTTCAAAGTCAAGGTGTTTCCTTTCTCAGAAATGCATTGGCCGACGTTGATCTCTGACGGCTGCCTAATAATCCGGGAGAATGTCAAGTAATTGTGGCAGGCACATATTTCTCCATAGAACAATAACTCGACTTTACTCACTAGTATATATTTTGTCAACCCACAAAGGATGATGGGCTGATTGATCCAATTGGAATTTGAACTTAGAAAATGCTAATTGTGAGATTAGTGCTCTTCCACAGTCACTCGGTCAGTTAATACATCCTGGCAAATATGCAGTATTATATGAAGTTAGGCTGTAAAGTACTAAACTTGATTAGTACATGATGTGATACATTTAACTTCTTTTTTAGCTCAGAATGTTACTCCCATTGTACTATTGGTGTCATGTTATGAGATGAAGAATCCAATTCAGTCTCTTACAGAGCAGTATAATTGTGTTAGAATAGCTCAAGAAAGTGGATATCAGCGCTAACTCTGAATTCCCTTCAAATTACCTCTTGGCCATTTGCCATAGTTGGGGGCAGTAATTTTCAACATACTCTGCCTATTAATGTTCATCACATGACGGTCAAGTTCTTAGTTGACATCCTTTAACCACAGCTATTAATAATTTAATAAAAAAAGATGAAGGATCTTGATCTATTTCACTATTGAGTATTATCTTGTGACAGCATAAACCTTTGTATGCCTTTACGAAACTTAAAATTTGATAAAATAAATTAGTCAACTAAATTGGTTAAACACAATAACTGTCTCCAAGTATCAGATAAAAACTCCTCAGGATTCTCCTGTTAGGGTGGTGAGGCTTGAGTCTTTCTTGGCCAAGTAAATGATTGCTATTAATTTATTTTAATATTCAAAGAAACTGCTTTTCTCTGTTTAAGTTGGTGGCAGCAGACACCAACGAGTTGGAGTCTTGCAGCATAAAAGGAAGATGCCAGCAGATAGTAAAAAAAGGGTGGGCCAGAGGAAACAGTGCAGTTCCTCTTACCCTAAGGAGTCCCATTATTCCAAGAATCACCCCATTGCTGCCGTGCAACGCAGGAAGAAATGTATAAATGGCTTCATCATGTTCTGCCGTCTCGAACGCAGGAATTGTATTTGGTGAGATGGCTAATATTTGGCATTTGTTTTGATTTTAATGGATGTCTTAGTTTCTTTATATACTAAATGAAAACATTAATTGTAAACCCATTGGTGACTGACTTCTTCTCGGTAAACTTAACCTGTTATTGCTTGGAAAGACCATAGGTGACTAGGTGTGGTGAGGGTAACGCTTCACTCATCATTACCATAACCAAGAAATCTTTATATTGTACGTCATAAATGTATCATTCTTTCACAGTGCCACCCTGTGTAAAAAAAACATAGTTTAGTGGTTATGACATTGCATCACAATATCAACTATTTTCGTTAGATTTCAGGCCTAAAGTAACAAATCCATACCTGAATTCTTACATGGGTTAACTCATTGCAACGTTAGTTCTCAGTACATTGGGCATTCGCATCAGATTTTGAGCGATAAAAGTGGCCAAGCGAGGGGCTGGTCCCATCAATCTAATGCTATACCAGCTTGACCAAGTGCTAATACCACTTGTTTCATCAGTGTATTCAGGCTAAGAGGGGGCCTTTTTAAATATATGTGTGTGTGTGTGCGCATGTGTTTCTGGAATGCAGCCAGCACCCAGATATGTCATCAACACAAACCACGTGCGAGCTGGCTCGGGTATGGCGTGGAATGAGTTCGGAGGAGAAGAGGATTTACCGGTATGTGCATTCCACACGAAAAAATCAGCTAAATAAATCAGATATTTATTTTAACAAACCTTTGTATCATGATATGAGAAAAATAATATCTATTTCCCACTCTTAGCTGGCTGTGTCACCTTGTCAGAGAACAACCCTGGAAAATGACTTCACCCAACCACTGTTGTAGTCAGTCTGCCTCTATCCATATTAGAGGTTGCATGTAAATCTAATTTAACAACCTTACGTTGATGAACTTTTGTGTGCAGTCATTTGTGACCAGAGTGAGACTACAAAGCTTATTAAACTTGATAACCCATAATTATCGGCGGCTGTCCAGATTTCATCACAAGATTTCAAAGGTGCTGACCAAGTAATTTGACCCGAATCAACTCCGAAAGCTATTCGAAGCAAATGAAAGGCCATGTTTCAACATTAAAATGTTCATTCTTGGGTTAAAGCATCATTAACAGTTAATTGTTAATATCTTTATTACAAAGCTCTTGCAATTGCATATATGTTCATAGCATTGTGTGCTTTCCATTACAGCCAGCTGTTCTGCTCACAAGCGAGCTGTAAAATATTCAAATACGCGTCAGGGTAGTGATTTTATTTCAACGGGTGCATTACTGGTTCCTGGTGAAAGCTGAAGAATAAGTGAGACTGGCCTTCACGGCCAGATCTGTGCTGACTGCTAGATGGCGATGCGATCATCTCTGAGCCGAGAGAATAGCCGACAGCTGATTGGCAAGATCCCTTGCAGACTTAAAGATTGTGTTGTCTGGTTAATGTCATCATGTTAAAATAGTGTGTAATAATACACATATTTTTTATTATTTGACAATTAAGAAAATTGTAGTATTTGGAACGTTTTGGATAGATTGCGATACTGTATTAGCATGTCAGCTGAAATGGGTACGCCCTGCAGTGAAAAGGCGTACGACTTCAGCAGACAAGACAATCGAGTGCTGAAGGCAGAGGATGGTGCCACATTGAACAAGCCTTTCAAAGTTAAGACAGAGTCAGTGACCACCCCTGACATCTTCCAAGTGTTGGGTGAGTACATTATAAATCGGTCAGAAAATAGATGGTGAATTAGTGACTGTGGATCACATCCTTTGATTAATTAATTCATTGTCAGCAACCGCTTAATCCTGTACAGGGTTGCGGTGAGCCAGAGCCTATCCCGGCAGACACAGGGTGCAATGCAGGGCTATCGAATGGAATTAAATAATAATAATAATAGCATTTATATAGCGCCTTTCACCCGAGGGTCACAAAGCGCCGCACAAAGCTGCAGAGAGAACGACATGTCAACAGCGACAGAGCCCGGAAAATCAGCAACAATTTTTTTGGGGTTTTTTTTTTTATCCGAGCTGTGGAGAGAACGGCACAACAATAACGGTGAG
>JAZEWU010000002.1:16692518-16723305 GCA_036362915.1 Geotria australis | reverse complement strand
TGTATCTTCACTGATCTTATACCAGCAGTTCAGATGAAAACGAATGAGCCAGCTGACTCAGCTGGGGGACATGACTTTTCGATGAAGCGAGTGCGATGCAAGCAACGTTTGCAGAGGGGTGTTTTCCATCCCGATCTTCACAAGTGCCCAGCTTCGTGCTCCTCTCAGGCCCCGGTGCCATTGATATCTCAACAAACCCTACATAGACGTTCCCAAGGTGCAGTGACACGGAAAACCAGTAGAGTGCAGCGAGCAATGGGAAAGGAAAATCCTCAGTTTGTGGTAGAATTGCCTGAGCCAAGAGAAGAGCAACAGCACAGACAACAAAAAACATACCAACCTCCATGCAATTTGCAGCCAAAGCAGAAGCGGCAGAAACCAAATCCAGGCCAGCAAGTAATAAAACTGCACAGGAAAAGAAAGAGAATGGCTGCCACAATCCCTTCAGCTGACCAACCAGACCCAGGCCTATCAGATGTCGCCACTTGTAGCTCTACAGTTCTCAGTACCCAGGTACTGACAACCTCAACCCAGGGTGCACAGACCTTAAATGGCCCAATTTCAAATGCCCAAACCCTGGCTGGCCTGACCTCATACACTAGAAGCAACCGTCCCCTGGTTATCCCAATGCAAGATCTCCCAGCCTTAGATTCGTCAATCCAGAGTACCCCGATGAGAGATTCCTCAACACAGGATTCCCCGACCTTAGTCGTCCCATCGCAGAATATCCCAAACGCAGCTGTCCCATGCACTACAGTCCCATTCACCACTAACCTAGGTTCCACATCCCCTGATATCGCATCCTGCTCACCATCCATGCAGCGTCATGTGCGGGGAAAGCCAAGTCACCTCCCGTGGCTGACCAAGTACTGGGCTTCACAACGCAAACCACTTGGCAATGAAATCTGAGCAATAAGGTTATTGCTTGCCTCTGTGCAAGGAATGAATGCCCCACCTCCAATTTCACACCTCTTTGTCATCCAGCACCTGGATCCCTCCTCAGGTTGTTGATGGCAGGTGCCCCATCTGCACACTCCATGGCCATTAGGAATGAAATGAAAAGGAGAAAAACAATGGAATTCAACTGCTATTGATATGGATGGCACAATGGTAACATCTGCGCCTCACAGCAAGAAGACCCCGGATTCGAATCTCGGCTCGGGCGCATTTCTTTGTGGAGTTTGTGTGTTCTTCCCCTGTTCTGCCTGGGTTTCCTCCGGGTTCTCCGGTTTCCTCCCACAACTTGAAAAAAACCACTCATTAATTATTTGGACCGATAACATCATTATACATAGGAAGCAGTGTGTGGCAATATGGCGCCGGCAAAACCGCCTGGCTGCCTCCCCCGCTCTGTGCGTTCCTTGCGCCTCTGAGTCGTTCTGTGTCGAATTAATGCCTTCGACATTGAATTAATATGTGCGCGTTATAAATGTAAAATTATTATTATTATTATATGGATTTAAATAACCAAACCATAAATAAATGTACATGATTGCATTGTCTCAATATAGCATAGTGTTTTTTTTTACTGGATGTCAATTACGGGAATGAAATTTGGCATTCTTACTGCCCTGTAGCCTTTTAACTCATCCCACCTCCCTACCCATCCTTGATTTTATTTTATACACAACTGGAAGGTAAATGTAACAAGTTAAAGGTTCGTAAAACGCTATTATTATTATTGAGTTAACTGCCTTTTGGTAGAATCTGAGAGTTTTCAGATAGCAGGCCTAATTGGATTGCTTTTCAGAGGATGGCCTCAACGTTACCATGATTTACTTAGTAAGAAATTGACAAAGCATAAAAGTCCTAATATGAATACCAGCATGTGTTGAGAAAAAATGTATCCCAGAATGGTGTTATGTTGATATTTGTATACATCAAATGATAATAATGTTCCTGTCTGTTGTTCGCTAGTCATAAATATTGACCATTCTTAATGTGACTTGTAATGACATGCACGTACCACGTGCAGTTAATTATAATTTTAATTGTGTAGGCTCAGGCTTTTGCGTTTTAAGTGTAGAATTATTGTTATAATTGATTAACAGACGTTTCTCGATCCATTGCTGGATGAATGTGCCGTCATTCCATTTCAGTCATAGGGGTTGTTTGACCATACTTTAATCACTTTCTTCTGAGATTAATTGCCAGGAATTAAACTCTAAATTCCGAGTCCATTGTGATGTAAGGTACCACTGCACAATTGCCCGCCACCCAACCTATGACTAGATGGAAGCACTGAAATGAGCTGTTACCCACAAGTGTTTTTACATTAGCTTGAATTACAATTATAGTAGAGCATTACTGATGTTACAGAATGTGTATGATTATTTTATTCGTATTGTATGTTTGTGACTAAATGATTAAGTTCTCATATTTTTTGCTAATTTGTATCTGTACTCAAGGAGCCAATTGTTTCTTGGGAATTAAAAAAACTGGAAACTAGGCTAAATATTCTATACAGCGGTCTCGCTCACAACCAAGGTTATGAGTATCCATGGAACATATGTTGTATACCGCCACCCGCATCAGCCGCGTAGACCAATGTATATGCTTGCCCTCGTTGTTCATAGTTCTCCAGTTGCCAATTTATGCGGAGGACCGCCCCTCATCCCTATAACCCCCCCCATAATAATAATATACATTTCTAACGCGCGCATATTCTCCGGGCGCGTTGCGCCTGTTGATTCGGAGGCGCGGAGCCTGGCTCAGTCGGTTTGTTGTGAATCAGTGAAGAGGTGACTTTTAAAACGTTTTTTGAAACGTAAAAAAATGTTTTGTTCGCTACGTTATTAATATTAAAGGTAGATATTAAAGGTTTATACAGGGCTCTGTAATATTGTACATATTTCTCATGTTTATTAAACGCATAGGATGCGTAGTTTACCCACCCAGTTGTGTAACTACGGTCAATTGAAGAACCCAACCCCCATTTTCCTGTGAGCCGTTCGTCTTGCTAACCACGGTTTTACGAACCACGGGGGCTCACAGGAACTTAACCTCAGCGATTGGCGATGGAATGCTGTATACATACGTCTCTTTACTGGGAATAATTATCTGTTATGCTAAAAATTAGAGTTGTCGAATAATAACAATGAACTGTGTCGTGCTATATGTTGTTCAGCGGTCCAAAAATGCAACAGGTGTATTGAACATGACTGAGGACACTAAACAATTTCTGTAATAACTATTAAAGATTATTATTGCTCATAGTGATTTCATTATTCTCCTAAAGCAACTTATTCCACACCCTGTACAATGACACTGTTATGCAGTTTTCTTCATTTGTGTTAATTACGTGGCAATACGGATTTATTTTTAAGTTTAATACGACTGCAATATATAGTATAGAATATTGGTTATAAAGAAGTCAGAACATGCTGTATTGCAATTGCCCATTGAGCCCAATACGTTACTATTTTATGCATATTCAGTTTTGCTTAAAATATCACATTACATTACCAGCACATATTTTTTGTATTGAAGTAGATTTTCACGTCTTGATGTGTCACCATTGCTCTTAAGGGCTGCTCTTTTAGGATACCCGTATCGAGCGTTCCTCTTCTCTCCTTTAGGACATTTCACTTCCCACGTTGAAGGCACCAGGGTTCTTAATCGTTTAGTTCAGTGGTTCCCAAAGTGTGCGGCGCGGTGCTACTAGGCGCCGCGGCTAACTCACATGCGCACCTGTGAGTTATTCTGTTCAACACTGGTTTAGTTGAACAGGGTTGTATTATATATAACATTGTGTGTATGTTTTTGTGATGATGAGAGTCGTGCATTTCAGTATGCTGCTGACTCCATTTCCCTTAATGAGTGGTGTGAATTTTCGCATCTTCAAAACAATGGAGTCGGTAGCTTATTGAAATGTAGGACGATTTCAACATGACAAAAAACACAAGGAGGTGGAACGCTCGATACGATTGTCCTGAAAGAGCACTACTTAAGAGCATTTCCCAAAACATGTTTATAATTCTGGATAGCACTGACCAATGTGGTACATAGTATATGGTATACTTAATAAAATGGCACATTCATTGAAAGTCACTGGTCTTCATTTAACCACAGATTAGTTCATTTGCTGGCGGCACGGTGGCTCGGTGAATAGCGCTGCCGTCTCACAGGAAGAAGGTGCCTGAGTTTGTATCCCGGCTCGGCCGCCTTTCTGTGTGGAGTTTGCATGTTCTGCCCGTGTCCGCGTGGGTTTTCGTCGGGTAGTCCAGTTTCCTCCCACAGTCCAAAGACATGCTACTGCATGGGTTAATTGACCTGCTGTCTAAATTGCCCCCGGTGCCCTGTGATGGATTAGCGCCCTATCCTGGATATAGCCCTGCCTTGCGCCCTGTGTCTGTCGGGATAGGCTCCGGCTCATCGCAACCCTGTACAGGATTAAGCTGTTTCTGACAATGAATGAATAGTCCATTTGCAAGGAATCTGTATATAGATTAAGTATAATTCATATGTTTTTGGACACAGTATTTCCTTCTCATACAAAGTAACGTAAAACAAGTGTCGTAAACCCGTCTCCACCCGACACAGCCAATTTTAATAAGGTTTGGCACGTGAATTATTTACTTCTTCAGCACACCCGAATTCTGGACAGCGAATCCACATTTACAATGGGTTCAGGTGACACGTTACTAATTGGCTGTGTGGAGGCTGCTGACTAGTTTTCACAGTCGAGTACATATACAGTATCTTGAAGTAAAACCAGTTTCCTTTTACTGCAAATACCATGTCTTTATATTTAGCTCTATTCACATATTCTGAAAGTTATATTTTTCAGCTTTACATTGCAAGTTAAGGTATATTGGCTCAAACATTTCTAAAATTCATATTCGCGCCGAACTTTGCTGATACATTTACTGTTACCACAATTGGACATTTTAGTGTTTTTGTTCCTTTTTGTTCCAATGTACAAAACTATGTTACACTGTCTCCTATTGGTCAGTGTGACAATCAGGCGGCCATCTTACGTTGGGTAAGCCCCTCATTAAACTTTACTCGACGACATCGCGCTGCGACGACACCGTGTTGGCGCTGGCGTTCAAGTCAACACATTCCGTTCCTAAGTAAGATGGCCACCGGAGGGATGACGGAAGTGACGTCGCACGGTGGATGTTGTGCTCGGGAGTAGCAAGTGAAACTCACGCCGCTCACCTTCCCTCTCGCAGGAGGGACCCCACACATTTACCTCCCCGCTCCGCTGCTGGATGAACAACGAAACCTCGGTTAGAGAGGGCCTGGTCACAACGACGAGGAGGGGGAACGCGAACTACACCCTGGTAAGACACGTTGACCAACTATCCTGACACTAATAACAGCAACACGCGGCACCTCATGTAACAGCCCTTGTCACGCCACTGCTGGATGAAGGCTCGTCACGACGTACCAATTCGTAGGGGGGTTGACCGTATATTACAATACGTGTGGAACAATGAAGTAGCGAGTAAGGTAAATACTGTACGCGTACGATGCTGATGGCCACGGGACACTCCTGCCCGTCATAGGAATGGTGTATACCCATGACGGACTCTGGGTTCTAAACACGAAATGGGCACCGCCTTCGTGGTTATTTGGGCAGAAAAGGACGTTGATTCTTCACTGTAAAATAATACAATCCTGTAGCGTTACAGTACAGATCTATAATGCTGGATCATTGTAATCACTGTATAATGATATATATACTGTACCGGTAATACATGTATAATGTTAATTCCCGGACAACAGTAACAATACAATTTATGGGCCTGCAAAATGATTATTGTATGACGCTATGATATAGCGATGATACCTGTGCATGGATAGTACTGTAGCATAACGCAACGAAACGTCGCAAAGGAGTGAGAAGAAACACTCGACACGGCTATTCCGAAAGAACAGCTATGGAGAGCGATTCTCGGTATCATAACAATACCTGTACCATGATAATACATGTGGAATGTATATTATAGTAACTGTGCAATGTCATTGTTTCTGTATAAAGATTTCGCTTCGTACCGAATCACCCGGAATACGCCTAGATTAAATTTGGATGTGTGCCCGCCAGAGCTCAACAGTTCTAGCGTAAAGATTGACTGATTTAGGCTGTGTGGTTACGTTAATGGCCAGCAGAGGGCAGTGCAGAAACTGATCCAGCGACCCACCAGTGGGCCACGAGCGCTGCCTAGTGGTCCGCTAAGGCCACCTGGTGAACCATACCCAAGCGGGCCAAGTGGTCCTTATTGGGCAAAAGGTTGGGAAACCCTAATCTACGGTACTATATTGCTTCACTACACTTGCAACACTTGCACTTGTCTATGCATATGCTATAAGTACTTATTATATCATAGTATTCTGATACTTACGTTAGGATATTGCAGAGTTGCCATGTATATTATGTGTATGTGATAAATAAATTTGACTTAACTTATGATCCGTCGGTTCGCCACCTCCACAAATCCGCACTCATTGGCGTTGTGACGTGTCGAGTCGTCACAGAGAGCGAGGAGCCGATTCTGTGGCGACCCACAGCTCTCTCACTCCTAGTCCCTCTTTTAGCACACAACGACATTAACGATTCTCTTCTGAATTTAGTACATCCAATATTGACTCTCAGGTACACCCAGTGCTTACATTACGAATTGCTATGCACGGGTTTGGCCAGATCTTCCATAGTTGCCCACAGAAATGCACCTCACTAGGTTACACACAACAACGCAGGTCTGCTCAAATTGTCTATGAAATTGCTTTGCATCTGCCCTTATATACCCTTGTGGGCTCTGCTGTTTTGGTAGCAATTCCCTTTAACCAAGACCAGCTGGAGCCAGCCCTGAGTAAAAACACATTCATCCAGATTGACTGCTCGACCAATGAGAGCACTGTGTTGATGCTCCTATGGGGGAGGCGAAACGTCACAAAGCAGAGAGAAGGAACGCTCGACACGGCTTTCCCAAAAGAGCAGCCCTTAAGAGCAATTCTGAACGAGAGCCGTTTTAACTTAAAATTGCGTGATAGATGCTGTTTCGCACCCAATCAGAACCCAGCAAAAGTATGTTGGGAGGCACTGATTGGTGGGCTCCAAACGGCCCTTTAATTTGACCCTGGCTGTCTCAGCACAAATCTTTGAATCCTGGGGTAAATATAATGTCTGGGACCTCTCAGAAGTATTTACCCTCGAGCAATGGAGTGACAAAAGCGCTGGACACATACATAATTATTGCATCTGTGCAACGATAACAGTGCCTGTGTTGTCATAACATGAATACTTTAATAATATTATAGTATCTACACAATGACTATACCTGTAAAGTTACGTGGTTTTGTTAATGCATAGTTAAGTGTGGATTGGTGGAAGGGGTTGCAGATCATTCTACCTATTACTGGCCATTATTGTCTAACCATGGCAGACAATTTTAACAGGAGATATATGGTAATTCTCTCCATTTCTGTGCACATGTTTTCATGACGGCATTAACGATTAATACTATGTGGCTATCTGTCTTAGTGTCACACAGGGCCCACACAACCGTTGCGACAGGAGGCACGATGGCCAGCCCGGAGGCAATGGTGCTGCGGGAGTGCGGCCCACTGTACGCCGTGACGAATGCAGTGCCCACTCGGGTGTCCCGCGGCCTGCGCTCAGTGCCTGTCCACTTGAGTGTGCTGGATGCCAGTAGCGAGTACCTGGCGCTGGGCACCAACGTGGGACAGGTCTTCCTCTACTGCCGGCGACGGCACCGCTTGCAGAAACTCGATGTGCGTCCCACTGCATCTCCCGCTGGAACATGAGCATCACTGACTGCTGTATTAACCAAATCTCTAAATGAGAATTGCTCTTAAGAGCTGTTTCTTGCGTGTGTGTTTTCTGCTCTGTGAGTCTTGCAGGTGAAGTCTGAGCCCATCACAGCCGTCAGGCTGCTCACCTGCCTGGATGACCTGGTTGCTGTGGGAACTGCCACTGGCCGGGTGGTTCTGTTTCAGCTCACCTCTCCGCTCCCTGGACGGAACAAACAGGTTTGCGGCCGGTACTGGGGCGGAGTTGACTTGTGTAGAGAGTAGAGCTGTGCCAGAATGAAATTGGTCTCAAAGTTGGAAGACCACCCCCATTCTTGTTTAATTTATATTTCACAAATGAAGGCTATAAATGAAGGCATTCGTATATGTTTGGACAACTTATGGATATGTAGGGGCTTCACATACATTATGAGCTGCTTGGCAGTTCACTAATCCCTTTGACGCTTTGTTTAATTTCTTGCCATGTTTGTCAGTGGCTATTTATGTCTGAGCCTGCTGTAAGTTGTTCTTAAGTTAACTTAGCTAAGAAAATTGGCATCTGGTGCTGTGTCAACACCAATGTATGTCTATGTCAACACCAGGCGTGGTGCTGTCCCTATTGAGTTTTTGTATGTGCGCTGTGTGTTATTGTCTTTGAGTGTTTGCTGTTCATATACATGTATGCGTTTGTTGGTCAAGGACTACAATCCTAACCAGAGGTTTGATTTCTAGCCATATATGGCATCTGGATATGTTTGTGCTTCCTCTAAATCAACTCTGCCTTATGCACCTGATGTGAGCGTGTAAATATAAGTGTTGTGGAGACACTAAAAGAAAGGTCTGGTGCTGGTCACACCGCCTGCTTGTGTGCCACGCGGCCTTGGTAGGTGTCCACACAGTCTCTCGTGTGGATGGGGAAATGCACAGCAGTGCCAACGGGTTTGTCCTCCCGGCTACAAACAACACCAGGGAAAAGTAATATCCAGACCTTTCCTTTGCGTTCCCTCGGTCACCTCAGCCTCAATAGAGTGTGTAGTGCAATGTGTAGACATTAGCAGTGGTGGGACTAAAGGGGACGGGCATGGTGCTTTGCCTCATCATCCTCTTGGTTGCCATACAGTCTATATGGCTGTACAGGGGAAACCTTGTCTTTTGTGTGTTTATGTGCAGGCAGTTAGGTGTGTGCCTCATTACATGTGTTACTTAAACCGGGCCATGGCAGTAGGCCGAAACACGGCTTGAGCAGCAGGTGGACTCAGACAGACAACAGCAGGTGGGCATGTAGCAGGAGGCCAGACCCTGCTATGTGAATGCGTGATTATGTATGTGAAGCCGCGATTATTACGGTGCTGTTGTTTGCGCTGCCCTGGTCTGTGTGCCATGAAGTTGCACAGGTTTGAGGTGGCGGGGCAGCACTCGGTGTCCGTCGTGGCGCTGGCTTGGAGCACCAACGGCATGAAGCTGTTCTCGGGCGATGGACGTGGCAAGGTCGTCTGCACAAGCATCGACTTTGAGCTTGTGAGCGCCAGCCCATAACATGAGCCCTGGGCTAAATTATGATGTACACACAACATAAATACACCACAAGATAGAATATTCAATATTGCAAAACAGAAGCATTTTGTGAGAGTTCGCGATGTTGTTGTATAAGGTACAGCGCACTGACCGTAGGACTCTCCCCCCCTCTCCCCTCATCCCCCCCTCATCTCCCCCATGGCTGGCAGGGTGTGTGCAACTCATTTTTGGTCCACGAGGAACGCAGCGGGGTGGTGCAGCTCGACTATGCCCAGCGCACGTTGCTCATCTCCACCAGCCAGCGCTCCGTGCTATGCTTCCCCGAGACGGGACAAGCTGCGCGGCAGGTCGGGACCAAGCCGCGCAAGTGGTGAGGTGCTCGCTATGCTGTAGTGAGGGTTACCCAAGGTTTGGCCGTGCAGCCACCTGTCGCACTACGTAATATCCACAACAATCGTATCATTTGATTTTCTGCATGATAACTGCATTTATAATGGGAAATTACCCAATTCAAAGTCACTAGCTCTTTGAAGTTCCCACCAGCTATTGCTTCTTTTGTTTATTTTGTGGTTTGTTGTGGTGCGATGTGAGGCAGAAAGAATCACAACATCCGTTAGAAACGCCTGCCTTGCATAAATAGAATGTTAAAGAAATGTTGAAGAATATGCTAACCCTACATCGATATAATCACAGTGCAAAGTAACATGGAGCCACTTTATTGTGCTACATTGTACGTGTCTGTGCTTGTGTCAGTCCGGAGCCTCTTGGCGCATGTTTCATCCCGGGCCTCTGCAAGCCGTCCGACCTGAAGCTGTACGCTGCGCGGCCTGGCCTGCGTCTCTGGCGTGCTGACGTGGCTGGCGCCGTGAAGGCCACGTACATCTTCCGTGATGTGCTAGCCCTAGACCCGCGGCCCGTGCAGCTGGCAGCGGTGCCCACGGTCGGGGTGCGCGGCGGTGGCGCGGGAGAGCGTACCTTCGGCCTACTGCGGCCCTTCCTGCCCACGCAGGGCCTGCTGATGTCTTGGAGCCCCGGTGGTCTATACGTGTTTGACCCAACCAAGCAGGTAAACTGCAGCGTATTTCATACGCGTTGGCAGGACCCACGGCCCTTACAGTCAGGCATATATCCTCGAGGTGTCGCCAGGTCATACAGAAAGCCAGTTCTGTGCAGCGTCAGCCGTGTTCAAGAGGGTGCTCTCCCTGGAATGCGCTCGTTGCTGGTGCGGCTGTCGTTATCTACCTTTGCTGTTAGGTAACGTTGCTTGTTAACTTACGATGATGCCTTGGTGTTTGTGCTTCTGACGCTTTGTTGTGGCGTACACCACCCCACCTCGCTCGATGTCCAGGCGATGGTGGGCAGCCTGGAGCTGGGCGGTGGGGAGCTGGTGGCGGCTGCCTGCTGCAACGATGAAGTTTTCCTGCTGCTGGGGGAGCGAGAGCTGGTGCACCTCTCAGCTCAGCTGCCCGGAGCCCCCCAACCAGGCAAGGACCCCTCCCACCTTTCCACTGAAACATCACAAGTTGGATATTTACGAGAAAACATCCATTAAGCATATTACAGATAATGAATGCTTTCATTGGGTGTTTTTTGTTTTAACTTGTAAAGCCTGGATGCGTCCACCATTGTCCACGTGTAACATTTATATAATTTAGTTTAAGTTTTAATACAAAATTGTCAATGCCAATGGTTCATTATGCAGCTATGATATTCGTGTCATTAAATATTACATTTTTTTTCTTCCTTTCATGCGTGACGTGCCTCAGCTCTCTCGCTGACCCCGAGAGCCGTGGGGTCGGATGTCCCTCCAGTGTTTACGGCGGACACGCCGGACACGCAGGGAGCCACGGTGCCGGACCGCGGCTCCCCTGTCCCCACGCCCCACACGGACAACCGCCCTGCCGCCGCCGTACACCCGAGCACCGACCCCAACCCTTGGCCCGTGACGACGGCAACGTCCCCCGGCTCCGAGTCGGAAGACGCGTTCGACGCCGAGCGGCGCGCGAGCGAGGGAGCCGCCGGCACCGCTTGCTCGGGAGCGGTGCCCAGAACCCCTGCCGCACCGGACTCGGGGCCGGCGGATGACGGCTCGGCGGCCGGGCCCTTGTTGGAGGTTGGATCGGGGGTGGCCGCCCAGGGGCCTCGGCTGGAGCAGAAGCTGCGCTCGCTGAGCCTCGGGGAGCTCGAGGACGCAGAGGAGGTCCTGGCGGAGCCGGTCCGTAGGCGGAAGAAGAAGAGGCACGGTGAGCACTGCGTGTTTATGTGGCGCGGTTGCATGTATCGTCGTAATAGATTGTGCTTTGTCTACTGCTGGATGAAGGCCTCTCAAAGCCATCGTCATCTCTCACGGTCTCGCGATGCCACAGCCCGTCTGACTCCTGCACACGAGCTGATTTTATCGCTCTGGCTGTATTTACTCGGCTTGTTTGCTCCACGGTTGGTATCGACCACTGGCCTTGACGTGTCTAGCCCAAGCCCACTTAACATTCAGAATTATGGCGCAGTGGTAGTATATTTATGTCTGTTGTTACACCACGTGTTGATGTAGTTATAATGTAATTTATTGAGGAGTCTCAGTACTCTTATTCAGGAGGGCCCTGCATTAGAATGTTTAAGGAAAGTTGCACGTGTTGGGGGTACCTCGAGTATATGTAATGCATGCGAATAACAAAATGAGGCAACGATGGTGATGTCGCACTGGTGGTAGGACATTTCAGAATATTTTTGGAGATGTAAGATGGCTGCGCTGATGATGGTCATGAGATGATGATGGTGATGTTGACATGCAGAGGGCAGTACCAGCTTGGTGGAGGACAGCTCTGTGTCACTGATCCAGGAGAGTGCAAGCGGCATGACTGCGCCCCCAGCCCAGACTTCTGTCGCCAGTGTGTCTGCCTCCGGAGCACCCGACAATGACCTGGCAACACCGATGGACCTTCAGTCGGATGAAAACAGCGCGACAACCGGTGACGACAGTGCGGGCGCTGTGGCGGTCGTCACCGCGCCGGTCACCACCGCGCCTCGCGAGCCTGACCCTGCGGGGTCCGCACCGTGCGCTCCGAGCGCCGACGCGTGGAAAGAAACCAACGCGAGGAGTAAAGCGTCCCAAAGAGAAGGCCCCATGTCACTGCACGATGAGTTACGGGAGCTGGGGGAGTGCGAGGAGACTCCCTGGACCCTGCACCTCATGGCCCTGGCGGCTGGACACTCTGAGAATATATCCGACGAGATGGCAGACGTGGATGAGCCGTGTTCACTGCCGGAGCCGGCTGTGGGTGTAAACACGGAGCGGAGTTCATTGAGCGAGGTGCCGCAGGCAGACCTCGTCGGACAGCTCCACAGCGACACTCCGTCACCCCTGGTCGTCCTCGTTGAGGACAAATCGCAGACGGTGATCAGATCCGACACCCAAGACAAATCGCTGGGTGCCCCCAGCGGTGCCGCCGGTGTCAGCAGGAGCCTCGATTACCCTCGTCAACAATGGAGGCCGGGCGACGGTGTCGGTAAAGGCCAATCGGGGAGTTTGCCTTTAGCAGACGATGGCGGTTTGGCCTGGTTGCTGGGCGACGAGGCTCCTCCCCGGCACGTCGAGCCCGCGGGCACTGCGCCGCAGGGCAGCGGCTACTTCGGTGATACCGGCCCGATGCCGTTCCTTGCCGACGACCAGCGCTGGTGGGAGAAGCTGACGGCACGCGAGGGGGACGGGGAACCCCTTAGCCAGCAGGAGGTGAAGGACACGCGGCAAGAGGGGGACGAGGAGGCTAAGCCTCCTGCGCAGCGGGACGGCTCGGACGAGAGCGATAGCGAGGATATCTACGCGCGGTGGGCACCCGCCTCGTCGTCGGAGACCAGCTTGGCCGACGCGGACGGGATGGCGCCCGGTGACGCCGAGAGCCCCGACGACGTGGCAGGGGGGGGGTCGTCCACCTCGTCAGGGTCGGCGTGCGAGGGCGGGATGGCGGCCGGCGGCTCTGCCGCGAGCGTGCCGAGGGATGGACAGGTCCGCAAAGCCTGCACCCCAACGCACCGCCTTGCCTTGCGTCGTGTTACACTGCTACCGTTTTACGGGGTGCAATACAACACAATATGTACGTGTGTATAGCCCCGTTTTGTCCACCGTTGGATGAGGGTCTCTTTCTACGTCTTGTGGGGCTGGGGGCCTATTTGACCTTTACGGTACTTGTTAATGTGGGCTTTGCACATTGCTTTGTGACCTTATGGTGACAGTTTGCACACGCCTCAGAGTCGTTCTGCCTTCGAACGAATACCTTCAACAGTGAATGAATACTGTGCACAATATAAATTAGTTATATTACATTTTGAGTGAATCATTGATGGCGACGACTAGTAACGACCTAGCTTGTGCCGACACTGACGGTGGCAATGTTCTGCCAGCAGCTGTCGGAGTGCTGGATGCGGCACGCAGGCCCGGGGTCGCTGGCAGCCGGCCTGGCGGTGTCGGAGCGCCAACTGTGGTGCGTGGACGGCCGCGGTGGCCTGTACTGCGCCTCTGTGGTCCCTGCGCCAGCTGGGTTGCAGTGGCAGAAATACGAGGACGGCGTGCGCCAGGTGGCCGTGTCGCCGTCTGGTGAGTGTGCCGCTCTCTCCTCTCGCAAACAGGCCTGAGTAGTAGGATTATGCTGTTATCTCGCAATGCTGTTGTAACACAAAGTGGTGGTGCACTATTCGCTGCAATATTTTCAAGTGGAAAATATCTTCGTCTTATGACACTGCTGACAACAGAATGATTGTGATTAAACATTTGCCATTAACCCTTGCGGACACCACCTCGCCAGTGAAATTGGTTACCGCGGAACCACCGCCATCAGAAATCACGGTTGAGGCATCGCCGCTGTGCATTCCGCACGCACGAATGCAAATCCGGCGTGTGTGTGTGCACGTGCGCGCCTGCAGGCGTGCTGCTGTGGAAGGTGGAGCACAAGAGCAACAAGGCGTTCGCCGCCAGCAAGCCAACGATGCGCAGCAAGCGGCACTGGTACGAGGCCGTGTCGCGCGTTTCCCACGTGGCACTGGGAGACGACTCGGCCTGGATCGTCAACGCCAATGGACACCTTTTTGTGCAGACCGGTACGCGCGTGTGTGGGTACGCATGCCCCAGCCACCACATGCTCAAGCAGTTTCTGTTTGGCCGGATAATAATAATAATGATAGAGGGGGGCCCTGCACGACCTGGAGGAGAGATGGACTGATGTGATACAGAAGGATGTGCAGCTGATTGGACTTGCCGATGACCAGCGGTGGCAAGATCGGTCTCTGTGAAGGAGGCTTGTTAAAGACGCTACTGGGCAGTTGGAGGCAGCCAACCTTCCGCAACAAGAGAATGCGGAGGAGTGACGCTCACAACAATGAGCAGAGTGCCAGGCAGCTGAAGCGCAGCGAGTTGGCACAATAGGTAGTGTCTCGGCCAGTCATCCCAGTCAGCTCATGGCACCTGGGTCTGTCCCATGACCTCTTGTCAGTGAGCTTTCGACACTTCATATGGTCTCAAGGTGCACCTTGCCTCAGACAAGCGCCGTGGTAACATCACTGCCACTTAGTGACAAACGGCGGTTGTAGTTTGTGTGTGGGCAGCAAGCGGTGGTGTAATGGTTAACATACTGTACCGTGAACCCAGCGATCTGAGTTTGATTTCACCCACGGCTAAAATCGGTGGTGGGTGGTATCTGAAACACTCCTGGGCCACCCCTTATTGAATATAAAATGTAAACCGCACTGGGGAGCTGAAGGTGGCCAGGCATTCTGTTGGCAACACCATTCTGTTCAAAGGCACTCGCTAACAACATTTTCCCCAAGAGCGTGCATGATTATAAGGGGACCTTTACGTGTGTGCACGTGTGCAGGCCTGAGCGGGGAGCGGCCGTGCGCTCGGCCCGTGCAGGTCACCAACTCGCCTCCCCTGCTGCAGGTGGCGGCCCGCGCCAGCGTAGTGTGGGGCATCACGGCGCAGCCCAACGCCACGCTCATGTGCCGCGAGGGAGTGAGCAGCCTGTGTCCCGAGGGCGAGCGCTGGGTCGTTGAGCAGGCCTGGTAAGCGACGCTAGTTCCCTCGACTAATTTGTGACGGGTAGCGGAGTTGCCCTCTGCCTGCTGTACGTAGCAATTGAAACTCCACGGATGATGCAACCTCAAATACAAACCGCTGTTGTCCCACAATGCAGTGCTATTTGAAATTATGCAGGAATGTGTGGTGTCTAAATGCAACCGCATCTAAAGATGCTCTATAGAACAGTGCATGGGCGTCCTGGGGGAAGGTGATTTATGTAATGGAAAGAAAGAAAACCACAGTCATTGACAGAGGAATAGAGGAAAGTGTTGAGGCTATACCATGCACTGGCATACAAAGTGTGATAAAGCCTAGTCCGTTCTGTTCAGTGTGTCTTAGAGATGACTGAGCTGTACGACATGTGAAGGAGGCTAGTATGCTGGATGTATGTTAGAGGTTACCCACGCCGAGTAACGCGCAGTGGAGGTTGGCCCATGTTACGCAGCGTGTGACAGAGAGGACCTCGTGCCGTGTTGAATGCAGCGTGCAGCAGGGCCTGGAGGTAGTGTGCATCGCGCTGGGTGACGACCACACGGGATGGGTGCTCGATGCCCAGGGACGCCTGTGGTTTCGCACCGGGGTCACGTCGCAGACTCCTGCTGGGGAGGGCGACCACTGGTGGCAGGTGACATCTTCGTCATGATCATCGTTATCATCAGTATGATTTTGGTCATATTATTTGGAAGTTGTGCTGCCAGTGTACTGAAATGAGAGAAGTCATTGCCATGCAGAATTATTTCAGTCAGCAGTACGCGTGAATGGCTATTGACCTTTGCATCACAGGACTACTTCTGATGTCAGTTTTCAAGCTGAAACAATTCAAGTTTCCGAAGAGTAATAAATACGTGGGAAGTAAAGCTAAAATAAGACAAAAAAACACCTTGGTGTGGTGCATATGAAATGTGTGCTTATAAAGGATCCAAAGTCAATACCATTAGTGCCGACATACATTTAAAAAAAACCTGCTCTGTTTACATATATATTTCCCACGAGCAAAGTGTTCTGAAGACCGTGCCCAATGGAGCAATACGTTCGTCCGTCTCGTCCGTCTCCTCCCTCGTGCCGAACGTGCGCTCGTGCAGGTGTGCCTGAGCGAGTACGTGCTGTGCGAGGCGCCCTCGATCCTGCAGTCCCTGACTGCGGCGGTGGCGGCGGCGGGCGTGGCGGCCGCGGCGCCCGTGGAGATGCTCGCCGAGCGCCTGCGCGCCGTGCAGCGCCTGCGCGCCCCGCCCGGCGTCGGGGCCCACCAGGCGCCCCTCCTCGCCGTCGGCCGCTCCGGCGTCTGGGTGCTGTCGGGGCGCAATGAAATTCACGTGTCGCGAGGGGACTTGACGGGTAATGCGTGCGTGGCCGATGATGTGCGAACGGTAGCGAACATTGGTTAGTCCGTCGATTGAGCAGCGAGCCTGCCATTGCACGTACTGAGTGCAGGCCGCCCCAGGCCTGTTAGCGCTCCATCGCGCTGTTGTCTCATGCTTAGGCTTAATGAGCATTCCTTTGTAGGACATCAACAGGCATTGTCTTTTGTGCAAAGACTGGCGCCTGCCTTAGGATTTGGGGCAGGACGGAGATGAGCACCATCCCTGTTTGAACGTGCAAATGTATTCACATTGCATGGTATGTACAGCCAGCCTAACACGTTTTATTTGTACTTAGCTACCTTAGTGTGGGTGTGTGTGTGCGCTGTGGAGAGTGGTGATAAAGTGAATAGCGCACTGAACTGGGAATCCAGCGACCTGAGTTGTATTCCTGGCACGTGGCCGTCATCAGTGTTGAGTGATGTCTGAACCAGTCCTGGTGTTCTCCGGTGTGTGTATGCGTGACCGGCTTTGCAGGAGCTTACTGGGCGTCCGTGGTTCCCCGGGGCACCGCCTCCACCTGCATTTGGCTCTCCGTGCTCGTCTCGCCTGGCCCCGTCGACTCTGGCCCAGGTAGCACCCCAACGGTCCCACCTGCGTCCCACCACCCTGCGGTGCGGGTTAGGTTACATTTTTGGTTCTCTACCTAATTAACAATAGCTGTCATGGAATGAGCATTGCGCCCGTTGGTATAGTCGGTGGGCTAATGCTCCCCACTACTGCTTCGAACAGAGGTTAAGTGAAGGCATCTCAGAGGTTTATTTGTGGTATCCGCTTTCAAGGGCTGTTCTCGAACACTAAGGTGTCCACTGCTCTGTGAGAGCTCTGGGTAGAGCTTTGGGCAGAATTCCCATCATGTGACACTGACAGCATGATTCGGATTGTCATTTAGTTATCTTTATTACAAACTAGAAGCATAGAAAAGCACACAAACTACATCATAAAATAATAGAATACAGCTTTAACGTATTGGAAACCGATATTGCGATAACTGTATCGTGAAACATGATATCATATCGTATTATCGTGCAAAATGACATTGCGGCAGCTCTATGTGACACCCAGCCATGGCGTCCCCCAGGCCACAGCGTGTGGGCCATGCAGAACGCCGGCGAGCTCTTCATGTTCTCGTTTGAGTCGCCTGTCACTGGAGGGCGGCACAAGGCCGGGGGACAGCAGGAGGCCGGGGGGCGGCCCATCGCTGTGCCGCTTCCAGAGCCGTCCGTGCAGCTGAGCGTAGCCCGTGACGCCATCTGGGCCCTCGACACGGCTGGCCGCATCTTTGTGCGGCCGCTGTCCTGCTCGGTTCCCGCTGGCGCCAACTGGTTCCCGCTGGATCTCTCACAGCTGGGTGAGGTTACTGTCTGCATCCGTGCGTTCGCGTTCTTGCCTGTGTAATTCTCTGCAGTCTTCCTCCTTTCCTTACGCCCTATGAAATGCACGACTGTGACTACAATACAAAATGTTGACTCAACAGTGCTGGCTGCATGATGAGATATTTATAGTATCTGAAGGAGTCGAGTCATATGTGTATAAACCTGCATGCCTACGCGTGTGTGCGTGCGTGTGTGCTTATGGGCATGTGTGCTCGTGTGCGTGAGCGTGCATGCATGCGTGCGTACCAGGGTCCACGTGTCTGGTGAGCGTGGCGTGCGGCGGCCAGAACGTGTGGGCTTGTGACGCGGCTGGCACCGTTTACTTCCGCATGGGCACGCAACCCCTCAACTCGAGCCAGATGATGCCCGCGTGGGTGGCCCTGGACAGAGATATGGAGGTACCCTGCCTGGGCTCTTGCAATCCTGTCCAAAATGCGAGGAGGAACTAGGAATAATGTATAAGCTTTTTAACTGTCTGCAGTAAAAGCCGGTGCCCAGCACATGTGTGGAAAGTTTCTCTGTTGAGCCAGATTAGACTGGGAAAGGAAAAATTAAACTGTTGGTTTTTGCGTCGTAATTCCGCAAGAGGGGCACTGTCTCAGCGGTCATAAATGAACGACTTATGTCACGATGGGAGCCACGCGCGGAGTGCTGCCAGATTCACTCACACTTAATGAGCAAAACCTACTTTACGCTTGAGCAAAAACTAATAAATCTCTATTAAGTACGGAATGCGTCATTGGTCCGTGCTGGCCATTCTGTGCTGCATGGGACATACGTCCACGTGTCGGAGCTGCTTCTTGGATTGTAGCCTTCCTTTTATAGGAGCAATATTTTTAATTTTGATTTAAACTTGGGCCATTCCTGTGCCTTTCGCGGTTGTGTGTGTGTGGAGCCATCCATCAGCTGTCGAGTCAGTCTGGTCGCCAGGTGCCTGTGCATCACTGTTGTGACTTGAATTAATTATTTATGCATTGATATTGTTGTTGAGGCAACAAACGTGTGTGCAAAAGCAGGTCACTCAACAGAATAATTGGTTTACTTGCAGAATTGTGCACTTCTTATGTAGGGTTATAATCGTACACAAACTCACTAGTTAAAATAGATTCCTGCGCTGGTGATACACGCATCACGCTGTTGGTGTGTGAGTCGCTTATTCCGTAATTTTGTAAAATGTTTGCTTATATCACACCAGGCTTATTGCGCAAACTGCAAAGGACAAGAAACAATACTGGGAGGGTCGTGAAAGCAAAATAACGAATACATTCTGTATCCATGACCCTGAATGCTGAACAATGTTTTAAACCTCTGGGAACCGAAGCATGGCCATGCCTAATGTTGTTTTGTGTTTTTGCGTGCGAACATTGTGTGTACGCACGAACGTACGTGCGTGTGTGTGCGTGACTGTTCTTTCGCCGTCAGAATTACCAGCTGTGCAAGCTGTTCTGCAGCCCCAGTGACACCATGGTGTGGGCGCTGGACGCGCGTGGGAACGTGTTTGTGCGCGCGGGCATCTCGCACACCATGCCCATCGGCTGCAGCTGGGAGCACGTGCCGGGTTAGTCGACCGTACTTGTCGAGCGAATGTGGGGGAGCCATCGTTTACAATTAAGAACAAAAATGCTTAACTTGTGACTGAAATGTTCGTCTGGATGAGCGTTTATTTTCCACGTTGTAAGTTTAAGATCCTTAATTGCGAGTTCTTGTGCCAGAGAGCCAATGATTGCCATAATTAAGCCATTGATGACTGCATCCTTTACTCTTCCAGCTGCTTATTGCAGAGACAATTGGTGATTTAATCGTGCTGTCATTAGTAAACTTTGTGGGTTAACAGGGCTGTTTCATTTCTGACAGATTTCCAGCACAGGAAGTGGAAAATGCCACATGTTTTCATGCGTGATCACGTGGTGTTGATTTGCGAGCCCGTTATGTTCGCCGTCGGTGGTGCAGGGCTGAGCGCGACGGCGCTGGCATTGAGCGAGCGCACGGCATGGGTGCTGTGCCCCGGTGGGGAGGTGGCGCGGCGGTACGGAGTACGCGATGGCAACGCGGCTGGCGACTACTGGAAGCGCATCCCTGGGCAGCTGACCTCGCTTGCTGGTCAGCACTGTGCGATTCACACAGGGGCAGCCACTCACATGTTCTTTCCCGTCGGGTGGGAAATCCTCTCCGTCGAGCTGTGTAACTCTTTTTAACAGTTGACCAGCGGGGAGGGGTAAGCAAGTTACAACAGAGAAAGTTACACCAGAGGCATGCGTTCAATTCCTGCCTCCACTTTGTGGGTAGTGGTTCGCTGATTTGCTCAGGAGAGACTGGTTCCTGCAATGGAATTTACATCTCGAAGCTAAGCAGGGTTGACCCTTGCTGGTGGTTGGATGGGCCGATGCCATGCGCAGGTAAGTGATATAGGGCTACGTAATGGGCAGCAGAGGGGGTGATTGCATCAAAATCTCTTTGTTAGTTCTGTTATGCTACCACGGCTGTGCTCTTCATTTTTAACAACCCACACTGACCAGCGTGGTGAAGTATGGTTACATTGTTGGCACGATTTACACGGAGTTTTTGGAGGCCTTTATTTACCGGTGGACTGTCAAGCGGAGCCGGCACCCGGTACTCTGTGAACAGAGCGTGCGAAACTTGGCTCCCCTTGCTCATGGTTGCCTCACCTCTCTTGTCGCCCTCTTCCCCCTGTGCCCGCCGCCGTGCCAGTGACGGGTGCGGACGAGGTGTGGGGCTGCACGCCGGACGGCGCGATAGTGCGTCGCCGCACGCGTTTGCTCCGCCGCTCGGCGGGGTCGGCCGCCCCGCCGCACGCCTACCGCCTGGGCAGCGCCGACGACAACGACGACGACTGGGAGCTGCTGTGAGGAGACGCGCGGCGGGGAGTGTGGGGCGTGCGGGGCGCGCTGGAGGCGACCGCCGGCCTCCTCTTGCCCGCCTGCGCCACCGTAGCTGCTTCTGCCGTTTAACAGCAGCAGAGTGGGAGCCGCGGCGATGACCCTGACCGCCAACCCAAGCGACCCCGGTTACAGGAGGGTTAGGGTTGTGGTTCCCGCACCGCGCTATGCACTCTGCTGCTGCTCGGCGTGGCCATGGGAAGCGTCCCTGGTGAGACTGTTGCAGATGCTGCGATTTAGATTCGCTTTGAGCTTGAAAGATATATCCTAGATGCATGGCGGTCCACGGACGATTTTGGGAAGTTGGCAGTGACCGCTCGTAGGTCCAAAACGGTTGGAAACCACTGGGTTAAGGGACATCCATCGCTTCACCGAGTCGTCCAGTATCTAGGTGTGGAGTGTGGACGGGGGTGTTGGAGAGCCTGCACTGCTGGTGTATTGTAGACAAGTGGAGGCTGTGGCTCAAGCGTATTTATGCAGCAATGCGCAGGTTAGAGGGTGTTTTTTAATGACTCTCAGCCTCTACTTGCATCACCAGACCCAGCCGATTATAATCTCCAACACTGTCACGAGTGATAAGTAGAGTGGCACTGAAATGAGGCCCTGATGCACTGGGTAGGCGGCGTGTGTGAGTTTGTGCGCTGCTTCTACACGCAGGTGTCCTTCGCTTAACGGTGATGAGGTGGAGGGGGAAGAAGTCACCGTAGGGATGTCAGGGCGGTCCTCATGCTGCGATGGTGCTTGTGTGTCGGTACCCTGCATTAGGTCATTGGGAAGATACATGACGCTTGCTGAACTTCTCATAGGGCTAGATCTATAGCGCAGAACTGATACTTTTACTAAAACCTATTAAAAGCCACACGGCAGCCATAACTCTCTACTGGGTAAGATGCAAATAAATGATAGGAAAACTGACGTTCGCCCAAAAGCATTGCAAATGGAATTTCAAGTTGATCGAACAGAGCCGAACATGAGCTCTGCTGCAGTTTCGATAATTAACGTGACTCCCAGCAGTACGCCACTTGGAAACTCTTGCGCCTCGCTCGAATATTTCACGTATTTATTTATTGTTAGTGCACTGCGACCTTAAAACACAAAAACAAATGTCTGTTACTGTAATCCTATGGGGAAATGAGCCAAAGGAAGGATTGTATGTAGGTTGGTGAGGGTACAGTGAGGGAAAGGATTGAGAGAAGTCCTGCTGGTGGGCCAGCGTGTCGTTCAAAAACTTGCGCTTTCTCTTTTGAATCTCTTGTTGCTTCATCCATGAGTCCGTGTTTCTCTGCCGGCCAGTGATGGTCCCCACACAGAAACATGTTGACGGTCATTTACAAAGTTAGGGTCATATAATTATAACTCTACTCCAATGTAGAGCGTAATTTTAAAATCCATTTCTTTAACTTTAATAATACTGTGAAATAACACATTTAAACAATCATCCGTATAATATTGTAAGTACTCTATAATATGTGTTCTTTTTTGTTAGCACATGTACATAGTCTATACTTAGTATTAGGTGATAATGCATTGTGGTAAAAAAACTTATCCAGCTTGTGGAGTGCAGCAGTGCATAGATGCTGCTGTCGGGACGACCTGGCCTTGTGGGCACAGGGTTGGCTGTGGCACAGGGGTGTGGGTCTAGGCAGGGTGTGTGTGGGTGGTTGTGGGTGTGTGGTTTGGGTGTAGGCATGGTGTGGGTTTAGAGCAGTGGTCTCCAACCAGTCGATCGCAATTAACAAGTTGATCCCAGAGTCTTGAATAATTCATGTTAATATAATCGGTGTGGGCTTAATTGTAATGAGTGGCATGTGTAATCGCGTCCCCATGCAGTGTAGACATGTATTAAAGGACGAATTTATTCGGGAATTCATTTTTGGACCGATTTGGGAATCGATCCAGAATTGAAAATATCCATAATCAATTCTAAAAATTACGTGTTAAAAAATGTTGGAGACCACTGGTTTAAGGGTGGTGTGAAGGGCTACTGTGCGTCTGTAGGATTAGTGTGGCTATCAGTGTGTTGTGGGTGTATGTAGATTATAGTAAGTGTATGTGTAGCATGGTATACATGCAGGAAGTGTTTCGGCATTAAACCACACTAATGCTAGGCTCTACATATGTGGCAGTGCTGGGAAGCCCCATGTTACCCTTTGCCACTCAAGAAATTTAGATTCAGGAAAGTTGATTCTGTTACTATTTCGATTTGCACTCAAACTCCACAGTGCAGGGTTTACGATTATCACAGTGAAACCAAAACTGAGCGGGACGTTTTCACGTTTGGGAGCAAGTGAGAGTAAACCTTCATCTATCCGATTGTAATATTACTAAGTTATCTAGGAAATCCTCCGCGGTCCTCACTTCATTTTAAAAGTTGTAATGTCAGAATTGAGTTGCACGAACATCTTAGTTGGCCATTTTCTCATTCGTATTCGAGCACCATCATCGACGGAGTGATGATGAGGAAGGCCATTGTCAAACCCTGCTGCGTTCACCAAGCACCTCACGCGGCTGTTTCCTCTGTTACTCGCTCCAAGAGGTGGATCGCTCTCAGCGTCCCCGCGTCGCGTGCTCCGAGGCGATGACCGACTTCTCAGCCCATGCGTGTGCGCGGTGCTGCCTGGGATTTGCGAATGCGCTCGTGTTACAATAACGTCCCAACCACGGACACTGTTCACCGCCACGAACCTCAGTGGCAACTGTCCACTCCCCTTCCGTGTGTGTCTGTGGTGAAACGTGTCGTTCTGCCTGTGAAAACATGGAATTTCTCAAAAGGAGGAGATGAAAGGTGACACTGTTCCCATTCCGTTGTACCATGCAGTCCTGTCTGGCCGCATGGTTTGTGCTGAGAGGATATCAACAAGACTGCTTTAAAAAATGTAGAGCCGGAGTAATGGGCAAACCTGTATTGTGGAGAGCCAACGCTTCTGTTTGTTGTTTTAAGAAACATTTATTTTAGATGGCAAATACTTTAAGAAGGAGTTCTTACGATCAGAAATTATAGCATTTGTTAATGTATCTCTTAGGTCGGGAATCAATTACGAGGGGTGATATCACATATCAACATACACATGTTACAAAAGATAGCTGGCTGGATGTGTTTGTATACCGAGTGGTGTAATATTCAACAGTTTGTGTAAATTATGTAGAAAATCAACGTTGAGAAACGAAGCAGGCTGTGCAGACGAGACAAAGCAAGACAATAGGTTTGATTCTTATATTGAACCATGGCCCTACATTGAGAGAGCTCAACCACTCGTGGGTGGGTGGGATGAACCTCTGTCTGCCGTGCTGAGTGCCTGTCTGTGTGGGGGCGACTCAATGCATGTCCCAATGCAAATCAACATCATTTTGCATACATGGGGGAAGTAAACCGTTGTCTTCTGGGTGGACAGGCCTCTGCCATAGTAATGTGGAATTCGCATCACTCAATCGGGATCGTTAAGAGAAGCAATTGCGGCTCCGAGCTCAGTGTAGGGAAGTGAATGTGCTCATTTAAAAACAAGCGTTCTCTTGATTTTGCGTATGCTACGTGTGCCTCTGTTAAGTCATACATGGCTGCAAAGTGTATTGTACTTTAGTAGATACCTGAATTTGTAATGCTACTACTAAGCACACAAGAGGTTACTTATTAGACATCAAATTGCACGGGTGTGACCATTGCATGGGTCCTTTCATCTTGCCGTGCACGCGCCGTCAGTGCACTGCGGGTGCAATGCACACAAGCCTTGCTTTCGTCATCATACTTGTTTCCAGCCTGCGAACTTTTCTGTTTGCGTTTCTAATAATTTACAGAGTAAAGTTGGAAAGTTGGCTGAACTCGCATTCATTGTATTTAATCCACGTGTACATACATGGTCACGGGTTGCCACCACGCCGCGTGAACATACAGCGTCATGTGCGACACTAAAACACTGGAATATGTAAATGATTTTAAATGCATTTAGAATGTTAAACATAATATGGGGTATCTGACACCACAAAGCTTGTTAAAGCTGGAACGAGCCCAGGCTGCGGAGCATTATAAATCTCACAGCATTTTGTTGCCCACTATCCTTGCTGGATGATATTGATGTAGTTGAGATTGAAATGTGGACGAGATTGATTTAGCCGTTCTGGACACAGGAGCAGCCTCGTAGAATGCGAGATCTCATTGTTCAGATCCGGTTAACACTGCGAGCTTGCTACCTGGTTGAGTTTAAAAAAAATAAAACACGAAATTGTTTGAATTGCAATTGGTCTTTGTGCATTATGCAAAAAGTATCAGCATTTTATGAAGGCAGACCTTGTAGGTAACCATCAGAATAAAATGTATCAAATGTTACTGACCTGACTACAGTAGTGATGCAGTTACAGATAACTGGGCCTATTTCAACTTCATTAGGACTCATCAGCAAAGCAGTTACCAATGCTCAGTGCTGCAAAGTCTACCTCTGCAAACCATCCATCCATTGTCATAAACCGCTTAATCCAGTGCAAGGTCGCGGTGAGCAAGAGCCTATCCCGGCAAACACAGGGCTCTACCCCGGATAGGACGCTAGTCGATCACAGGGCACCGGGGGCAATTTAGTCCGCAGGCCATATAACCTATGCAGCAGCATGTATTTGGACTGTGGGAGGAAACTGGAGTGCCCGGCGAAAACCCACGCAGAAACGGGGAGAACATGCAAACTCCACATAGAAAAGTATCCGAGCCTGGATTCGAATCCGGGACCTTCTTGGTGCGAGGCAAAAGCGCTACTCACCGTGCCACCGTACCGCCCTATATTATACTGTACTCGTACTGCAACCACAAAATGCATGGAGACTCTACACCGGCTACCCATCCACAAACGCCTCGCTTACAAAACTGCAATAATTTGCCACCGCGTTATCCACACAGGACACCCTAAAAACCTCGCATCCACTACTCCGGCCACTCGCATCAACACAATCCCGTACTCTGCGCAGCTCATCACAGCACCTACTCCAGACACCGCGTTCACGCACAACCTTCGCGAAACGCCGTTTCTCGGTCGCGGCACCTACAACCTGGAACAGCCTGCCACACCTATTGCGTCAAACACAGTCCCCTACAGCCTTCAAAAACTCTTAAAAGGTCACCTTTTCACCGACTCACAACAAACCGACTGAGCAGGGCTCCGCGCCTCCGAATCAACGGGTGCAACACGCCCGGAGAAAATGCGCGCGTTACAAAAGTAGATTATTATTAAGCTCCTCAGTGACGATGTTTAATACTCACTGCAACAGGTACTCATATGAGGCCGAGATAATTTAGAGTACTTATACTTTGATTCAGCATTCACAAATGAAATAACTTTTCACTTAATCTCTGAAGGCCCCCTCCAGCTGGCAGAGTCCCCTGGGCTGTAGCCCTTAAAGCCCATGCCTTAATGCGGCACTGGCACCAGCTCGTGGTTATTGGGGTAGGGTTGATCTCACGGCGCAATGGCGCCACTCCGTGGCCATTCAGTGTGAAGCGCTGCTGCCTCACAGCGACACTCACCTGGGTTCGAACCTGGGTTCGTACCTGGGTTCGTATCTGGATCACCCGATAAAATATGAACATCGCAACACATTGAATTTGTATTCTTGACCGAAACGTAAATCTAAAGTCAATATACTTTTAAAATGTACACAACAAACTTCACACACACGACTTAATATTGCTGAAAATTATATTCCACCCATTGCATGTAATAATAATTCATTAAAATTGCATATTTCACCCAGTGGTCGGAAACATACGATTGAGAAGAAGAACAACAGCTGATGACTGGCGCCCCATCCAAGGTATAGCCCTGCCTTGCGCCCTGTGTCTGCCGGGATAGGCTCCGATTCACCGCGACCCTGTTACAGGATTAAACTGTTTCTGAAAATGGATGGATGTGTAATGAACCTTGTCGACCCTCTTGTCAGGATGAGCCGTCGGGTCCTTTACCACGTTCTAGGACGTAAGTCGAACGCCACGGACACCAGAGCACACGGTGGTCGGTGCGGCCCAGGGCCACCCTCTCGCAGAACAGATGAAGGGCGAGGCAGTTGCAAGAGGTTGAGCCAAGTCGTTTAATTCACCAACGCAGAGTGACGTTCCATTCACCAACGCAAGACTTCCCACAACGCACAGCGGTCCATCACTACGACCGCTCAGCTTGCTCAGCTTGCTATCACCCAGCTCCTAGCTCACAGGCACGCCGTTTAGTTACTATCTAGCAGTGGAGCGTCGCAGCGCGCACCCCACGCCAACTTCCCCAGCTCACAGACACGCTGGCCGGGCCGCGCCCGCAGCGCGGCCCTGCACGGAAGACCCCCTCACAGAACAGCCGTATTCTCGTCACTCCCGAGCAGACCTTCAAAAGCCCAACAACCAACATCCTGGGCGTCCGCTTTATATACTCTAAAGCTCTGGCCCAAGCTGTGACGTAGACTCTAACGTAACCCCTCACCTGCTGTGAGTGACTCACGTCTTCAATCCACATTTAGCCTCAACTAATCTCTACACAATGGAGTTCGCCACAGGGGTTCTCCTTTTAATCTCCATATTTTAACCTCAACCTCGTCCTACATAATGGGATTCACAGCAGGACTCCCTTTAATCTTCCTCTTTCCGTCTCTCTGTGAGTGACTCATTACCTGCATATGTACATTTAGCATTTAACTCCACGTGGTCGCGTCTGTTTGGCGCCTTTGGTATTAGTCACACTTTTCCCCCACCACGATGCACCCCCTTGCGGTGGACACCCCGTGTGGTGGACACTCAAAGTCGGGCCCCCCTAATTTCTGGTCAATTCGAGGCCATTACAGATGGATGGAACAACAGCTGATAAACACTTTCTGGTACTACCCCATAACTAGTAATGACATTAAATGAAACCACAACTTAAAAAGTCCCATAACACTTTTAGGAACAGGTGTAAGTCTTCAGGCGAGAGCCGATGGACTCGGCGGAGCTGATCTGTGGAAATTAATTAGTATAATATGATGATATAATAATACCACAGCCTGGGGGCTGCACGGGAAAGAATCACCATCACCCATTGAGCGCAGATTTGATCCTGGTGCAGGCATATAATTCATTCATTGTCAGAAACCGCTACAGGGTGCTGTGAGCTGGAGCCTATCCCGGCAGACAAAGGGCGCAAGGCAGGGCTATACCCAGGATGAGACGCCAGTCCATCACAGGGCACCGGGGGCAATTTAGTCCGCAGGCCAATTAACCGATGCAGCAGCATGTCTTTGGACCGTGGGAGGCATAATTAGTAGGCCATAAATGGATGATGGTAACAGCAATACATTGGTCTGCTTAGCCAGTGATGAGGTACACTGACCACGACGAGAGGGCCTCAGGAGAAAGACGATGGATTTGTATGTAAAGACGCTTTACAGCATTTGATTGATAACGTGCCCAATTAACCAGTGAATGCACGTGAGTTAAATCACTATTGTTCGGTGGTGCCACGTGGCGGAAGATCCATTAAGGGGGAGCGGGGGCATTGTTCTAAATGATTGAGCACGTGGATTAATGAGCGCGCGTGTTCCTGAAACCGCCCCTCCACCACAATGTTCCCTTTAAAAGGCGAGACCCGAAGTAGCTCGCGTTGCTAGTGGTGGATTGTGCGGCGGCGTGGCTGGTGGCGGCGCGGAGCGGACGGAGGCGGCTGGTGGCGGAGGCAGGAGCGGGAGCTTGGCGGAGGACTCCTGGGGAAAATCAGCGCTTCGCGATATCGTTTCCACATCAGGTGCGTTCTCGTTCCAACTCGCTTCAACTTTATAGTTGAAAAGCCACGTTGTTTTGCCTTTGGAGATGAACACTTCCGTGTATGTTTCTGCGGTGGTGCAGCGGTTAACATGTTGCGCTACGAGCTGTGACCCGAGGTTTGGTTGTCGCTCGTGGCCAACAATAGTGGCAATTCATCTGAATCGCACCTGGGCCTCTCCTTAGTCGACTGATGTGGAGTGCAAACGTTGCCACCAAGCCACTCGTGTACAAGATGGCCCAGATGTCTTGTGACTCCCATTTAATATATTTTTTAGTGTGTGATCTGAGCTGCTCGCAAGCCGTTCTTCCATCCATCCATTTTCTAAACCGCTTGTCCTGGTTGAGGGACGCGGTGGCAGCAGTCCAAGGAGAGTGGACATCCCTTTCCTCAGCAACAGATTCCAGCTCTTCCTGGGGGCTTTCCAGGCGTTCCCAGGCCAGCCGAAGGATATAGTCCCTCCATCGTGTCCTGGGTCGGCCTCTAGGTCTCCGCCCAGTGGGCCGCGCCTGGAGTACCTCCCGAGGGAGCCTTCCGGGGGGCATCCTTACCAGATGCCCGAACCACCTCAACTGGCTCCTCTCAATCCGAAGAAGCAGCGACTCAACTCCGAGGTTGTCCCGGATTTCTTCAATAGCATTAATTCTTACCAGCCATCTGAAATAGAGGGCTATTTAAAATATACAAGGTTTTACCTTGCCTTTTGGTTACACTTTACTAAGACTGGGCTATAAAGCAAGCTTCAAGGACAATGCATATATTATGAAAGCATGATGTTTGCATGTTTTTGTCACAGCCATGTGTGGCTTTTTGCAAACTGAACCCTTTGTAAAAAGGTGTCCATTTGGGGTTTTTAAGCTCTTAACACTTGCCTACCAGAAAAGGTAAAAACCCTTACGTTTTTGACAGTATCTGTATACTGGCAAAATGGAGATTTTGTACGAGTGGTAATAACCACACGACCACCCCTTGTGTACCACAGTAGCCCTTAATGGGTACTCGCTAAACAGACGTTTGCCTTGGCTTGTGTGTACAGACACTTCCTGGGTTACAAACGGGTTCCGTTCGTAAGCCGATCTTTAGATATTTAATGCTATACTGCACTTAATACGAAGCAGTAATGCACTTCATGCTTTCAGTATTTGGACATTTGTATTGTTGTATTGTTGTAGATGTGTACTTAATCATTAAAGTTTTGTTGCTTTGGTTTTTATTAAATGTTTTTTACTGTCGTTGACATGCCATTCTCTCCGCGGCCCTTGTGCAGCGCTTTGTGACCCTCGGGTGAAAGGCGCTCTATAAATGCTATTATAATAAAGTTGGACCACAATGTTATGCAGTCTATTGCAATTAATAGTATCTCTTATGCGAGTGCATTCTTAAGTCGCACAGCATATATAGGCGTAGTAGTTTACGCACTGCACTGAATCCAGCAACCTGGATTTGATTCTCTGCTAAGGCAAATATCCATGGCTATTGGTATCTGAACTTGCCCTGGGCATCTGCTAGGTCCACTCTACCTTAAATAACTTAGCATGTGCGGTATGTAAAAACGTGAGGGCTTGACATACACGTGTTAGCGACCATGGTGTTGGCCACACCACTCGTGCCGTTCCTGCCTTCAGAGGTGGTCGCTAACGGCAGCGATTTACGTTGGTGACCATTTCTTGTAAGCCAGAAGCTTTTATAGAACACAATAAATCAAATTCAACCATTTACAGTATTCAGCCTTTGTACACCTTCCAATACAAGGTGATTGGCTTCTGAACCCATTTTGCTACTTCTGGGTTGACGTGGCCTTAAGTGAAGTATTTGGAGCCGTCTGTCAACCTATATTATTGGGGAAACAAAGGTGACTGTGTGGTGCTGCCAGCATGTAAATTCCCTGTACTGGCCCTAAAATGTATTAATACTAAACTGGTTCATTTGTTAATTTTTTAATGCTTTCGTGACGTCACAATGTTAATCATGGATCCATTTGTTGCTCGAGTGTTGAATGCAGGTGAACATGGCTGGAGTGGGTCTCCTGGCACGCGGGATGGCGACTTGGAGACATCAGAAGATG
>JAZEWU010000002.1:16636881-16692421 GCA_036362915.1 Geotria australis | reverse complement strand
GAGGTGGGGGAAGGTTTAAATTTTTTTTCTTTTGCATAGTGGGCTGATAGCAAAAATTCTCCCTAAATAGGGAGCGGTTATGGCCATGCCCCCTTTCAGTCATTTAATACCATTTATAAAGCACCTTTCACCCAAGGGAAGGTGCTCACAGTGCACTATCACAAACTACCACAACTATTTCGAGGGTCAAAAAAAATACTATCACAATGCAAACTATTAAGTGCTCTAGTTGGTGCTGAACCTAAGTGTAGGAACATCAGAGTGCTTGCTACTTTGGACTGAGTTTTAATGGGTGAATGCTAAGTACTCACAGCACATGGAAGTTCACATTTCCCCACAACTGCAGTGCTTGCTGCTAGGGAATGGTTGCGTTTTAGTGAGTGAATGGGGGTCAAGGTAGAAGCGTTCACGTCGCGATCCCCGTCAGGTAATACTTGGTATTGCCTGCGAATTCTACCAAACACTTCAAAGCCGAGCTGAAAGACAACGATGTCCAGAAGCTGACCATCGTGCTTAGAAGAAGAAGTGAGTGAGTGAATGCACAAGTACATTGCAATGTGGTTGAAGTAAACATCTTTATTAGTCATTGGCAACACAATACCAAACACTTCGAAGCCGAGCTGAAAAACAACTATGTCCAGAAGCTAACCATCGTGCTTCGAAGATTGGCAACACAGCTTCAAACACCAGCTTCCTGCAATAGAAAATGAAGGTTAATACTGACAAATCATTGTGCAGGTTCACTTGAAATATGGGTAGTACTCAATTTTACAAGACTTCCCTGTTCAAGAAATACTGAATTCTGGTAAAGTCAATCAATCCCAGCACATCAAATGAATGTGGCTGCAGGGGTCACATGAACCCATAGCATACATAACCATGCTCTAACCACTGCTGAACTAAGCAATCATGTCATGCACGAACAAATTGAGACATTAAAGGCCTCAAATGACTAACTGCACAGTCCAGGTACCATTGACACCCCCTTAAACAGTAAACTTAAATCAATGGTGACGTTGCTCCACGGTTAATTTGAATATGTGCGCGTTATAAATGCAAAATTATTATTTGCGCACAGCCTTCACCCTAAAAGAAGCCTCTGACCAGATCACCAAGTGTGTTGCGCCTAGGTGGCCACTGTTAAAGCAACAACCATGAAGCAGGAGGCCAGTGCATCAGTTGCTGTATCGTGCTATGTGGTACCTGCCATAAACCGTCGCGAAGTATGGTCACATGACCAAGGTCAGCAATCCCCTTACCACGGTGCTTTGACGATCCTGACATTTACGCCATTAATGCAAGTGTTCCCATTATACAACAGACGAGTTACACAAAGCCACGTAGCAGCAATAGCAACAATGTCTGAGGCTACATTATAAACTGGCCGATAACTTAATATAGTACTGCAGAGCTGCGCCAGTCATCCTCCATGCCAGAGTGGGAAGATACTGTACGTAGGTAGCACGTTACAAGTAAAAGTTATTGAATTGAGAGAGGAAACCGTCTAAAAGGCTTTTCCCTGACCGCCAAAACAGCATCAAATGTTCGTGGAATAACCGTGCAAATTACCAGCTGAAATGCTGCCTGTAGAATAGGTCTCGCCTGTGTTGTTTGTCCACGCGTCCCGTCCCATGGCATCTACAGCAACATACGCACTCGGCAAAGATTAAAGACAAAGTTGGAGAATTGCAACTCCATAGCGGTTCATTCAGGATAAGGTGTCCTTTTCTCTCCTTCCCGACGTTTCGCCACCACATTGGAGGCATCGGGCGTTGTCTTCTTCTTGTCGATTCTTCGAAGCGTAATGGTTATATGACATCGGGCGTTATGAAAATGTTTTACCTGAGCTGGCGATGACAAGGGTGTTCGAACACCAGGCACCGTTCACAGTTATCAAGCTTGCAATAATAACCCACTCCAGAGACGGCCTTCTTCGTGGCCCAGCCTCACTAGCGTTATACGAAATGTTGCCAAAGGGGCAAGCAACTCAAGGACAGGGCAGATATCATCGCATGAATAGCTTCGGTCGAACATTCGGCCATGCAAGAGCCAGCACATACCACACAAGCACTCGCTCCAGTCGTTTTAAATAAAATCAGAATTAACAAGAGCTGCTGCTCTTCTCTACGTCCAGAAGCCTGATCCTGATGATGCATCCAATGCGGGAGGCGAAACGTCCTGAAGGCGAGAAGAGGAATGCTCGCAACGGATATTCTCATACATCGAGCCGTGAACATCTACATCAACAACCTTAACAATGGATTCAACTAATGGAGGCTGTAAAGAACCAGACCCCGGGCTTCCTTCTTCCCGCTCGCTCGCTCGCTAGCTAACTCATTCATTCATTCACCCACCCCAGGTTCCCTGCCTCTCACTCACTCACCTCAAGCTCCCTCGCTCACCCCAGGCTCCGTCGCTCCAACTCACCTGAAGCTCCCAGGCTCCCAGGCGCCCACCTCACCTTCTTCCTCGGCTGGTACCCGACACGAGGCGGGCGGGGTGCGGCTTAAATACCCGCGCAATGACGCAGCTCTTACCCGCGGTAATTGGTTGTCTCTGCCAGAGGTAATTGGTTAAGTGTGCGCTCAGCCAGAGGTAATCGTTGATTTTTCTTGATTAATTATTGTGATCTAAAGAAATAATGAAGATGGTGATTGGTGAAAATGCGGTTTCTGTAATTTATGATATTGATGATGATTATCAATTAATATCAGGGGTGGAATTGGGAAAAAGAATCAGTCACGAAATGCACCCAAGTACCTGCACGCGAGCTGATATCATCGCTCCATCTCCTCCGTGGACGTACTCTTGGACGAGTGCTCGTCTGTGGCTGGTACTGCTTACTTAATATTCACCATCGTCCATCATCGCATTTAGACATGTGTTCCGCCCCAGCCCACGTAATATTTTTAATTCTCATGAACCTGATTACGTTCTCTAACCCAGGGGTTCTCAACCGTTTGCACCTCAAGGCCCACTTGGGTATGGTCTCCACGAACCACTAGATGTCGCTCGTCGAGATCCATCAGTGGATCTCGACGAGCGCCATTGGTTGAGAATGGGGGCTCTAACCCATGTGTTCTCGTTCTGTCTCCATGTAATTCCAAGCGTGCATCTCTCCGCGCTTCTTTGCACACTTTAACATGTTTTCTATGTTAATGTCTATCTTTCTTAGCCATGTGCTATAGCAGGTAGTACTACTTATGCAATTATTTAAAACATTCTACTCGGGCACATTGCTTTTACTTTTCATGACCAGGTTCAGTTTTCCATCACCGCTGCACCCTATCATCCTCTTTCATTGCTTTGAGCTCGGTTGACCTTCAGTAGGTGCCCCAGGTTCACAAGCTCTGCTGTGGTTTACAAATGTTGCTGTCTCAAATTGTTTAAGGAACTTGTGCGTGACCTGTGTGTAACTCTATAGTTGGCTATATATACCATGTCGCAACCAACAAGACGTGTTTAAAACAAGCGACGGGCCTGGGTCGCTCATGCGGCACAAGGCTGGCAATGCTACGGTCATGGAAGCTCCATTCCAAGATAATGATGATGCCGGTGGTGTCATCAGAGGTGTGTGCATGACAACAACGAAAAAACTACCACAGACGCAGCCCTGGAATCAGAACTGCATGTATTTGTCAGCTTTTTCATGTATATAAATAAAAAACACATTTAGACATTACATGTAGCACTTTTACAAGAAAAAAAAAACTAGTTCACAATCAGAATTTTCACAAACATTCACATATAATACTGGCTTAATTTAATTATTCAATATATTTATATGTTCTTTATTCACACACTATTGCACGGATGTGTACTACAGACAGATAAACCAGCTACGCTCGGCATTGCGGAATGAAATGGGCAACACGTTCGCTTGAGTGAGGGCACACGGTGGCCTGGTGGGGGGGGGGGTCAAAACGTCCCCTAACCACACTGTCCCTTTTTCTGCTTAGAAACCCATCGATCGAGTGGCAACAATCACCCGCAAGGACGCGTGCTTTGGAGACAGTGCTGTCCACTCTGTGTTTTCACCACCGCCCATGTCTTGCGCCAGGTGGGGGCTCGGGCTGGGTAACCAATGCCTGAAATTGAGAATTCAGTCAGTTTTTATTTAAGCTGGAAGGAACTGTTGAGCTATGTAGTTCTTTTTAACCGTTGTCCAGTAGGGAGGGGTAAGCAAGTTAAAACATCTCAGGGCACCAGTGACAATTTAGGCAGGACAATTAACCTAGACAGGATGTCTTTGGACCGTGGAAGGAAATCGGAGAACCCGGCGAAAACCCACGCGGACACGGGAAGAACATGCAAACTCTACACAGAAAGGCACCCGAACCGGGAATCGAACCAGGAGGTTCTTGCTGCGAGGCAACAGCACTCCTTACTGCACCACCATGGCAAAAAAGTTTTGACTGGGCAACACGAATATAGCAGCAAACTAAACACACCAACTCATGTACCAGAATTTTTATTTTGACAATACTTTGCTTCAGTGGCAGGGTAATCGTAATAATTTTTACTGCCAAGAAATGTTCTGGTCCAACACTGGGTGAATCTTGCCCATTCTGGGGCACTCGCATTAGTGAGGTGGGAATAGACTCAGGGTTGCCTGGTTTAATAAACGTCACTGGAAAACAATAACGTTTGGATGGATGACACCGATACAGCAAACACGAAGGGGACATCACCGTCTCCATAACCTGCACACCTTGCCGTGAACCACTCTGTTACGACAGCAGGACTCTGCAGTGTTCTGCTTCCCAAGCTACGTTTTCGGTCTCGTTCCGTGCCACCGTTGCCATTGGTCTGGGTGTTATTCCAACACAACCCAGCGTTGTCTATTTATCGGTGTGACAGCATGCTGTGATTAAGGGCCTGTTAAGGAGACTATAGGATGCAGGTTGTTATTTATTGACAATTGCAATCTATGCATATCAAAAGTGTTACGCGTGTCTTAGTATGTCTTGGTCTGCTGATCAGTGGGTGAATTTGACAATGCAGTCTGTAATTGACTTGTCAACAGGGGCCAATTCAAGCCAACGCTGATGGACGGACTGCATTTGGTCCAGAAGTATTGGAGTTGAAAGCATTGTGGTGAAGGGGTTGGAAACGCGCGTGTAAAAAACAGACATTGGTGGCAGGAAGCAAGATGCCTTGCCACAAACTGAAGGGGGAGCGGTGCTCAATATTTAAAATCCATCGATATATAAAAAGCTGAGTTTTTAGAAATAGTGTGATTAGAAATCGGAGCCTGTAATCAACGATCAGCCAATGAAAGAGGTCGCCATCCTCCTGCACATGCAACTTGGATTTCAAACAGAGAATCGCACAACAAACACCACCACAAATGAGTCTGCAGCAGAGAATCAGGTCACCTGCCAGAACAATCACACGATTTGTATGCAGGCATCGCGAGGACAGAACACCGCCGCTCTTCCTCCGTCGCCATCCACACTCGCAGCCAATACACAGTCTCGTCGAGAATAAATAACCCGTAGAGGCTCGATATGGCACGATCCTCACCGCACGATTCTCACCGCACGATCCTCCCGGTAAAATCCTCACCGCACGGGAATCGATTGAGTCGGCCTCGTGTACTACAGGGATCTTCGTTTTGCACTCGTACTTTTAATGTTATTCCGTGAGTACAAACCGTGGGATTCAGATTGGTCCTTCAAACCTGGATTACAAATAGCTCCAGATGTACTGGAGTCAACGAATGGGCTCGGTAAGTTAGAGGCCGACCCTTAAGCACCTTGGTTGTTACACAGGCAAAACGGACAGTTTACAGTTAAACTGGAATGTCATTCCGTAGAACAAGACAGATTGGGGTGAGCGCGTAACACGAATCTGGAAGAAACGCATCTCGTTTTAAATAATTTGAGTTGTATAAACGTAACAGATTGCTAAGTGGGTTATGGAAAGCAGCATTTCCTAATCATCTATCTTCATGTTTTGAACTCTCATTTATTCATTTACTCGTTAAATCTTACTTCATTGCGTATTGGTCAGGAAAATAAATTAACCGCAGGGAAGAGGCTGAACAATTGTGCAGAAATAAATATGTTTAAAAAATAAACCAACATTAAAGTACTGTTATATATATTTATATATCAAAAAAAGAACGTCTGTAGGAATGTAACCAAAAGGTCCCACGAAAACTAAAAAGTTTTGCCAGTTCCTTATACGAGTTGGGCTTCACGTGAGTTTTTACGAATTTTAATCGTAAAGACAAAACAGAGACTTGCACGGACTTCGTTTTTTCCGGCGGGCAGCGTGAGGTCGCGACGGCGGCGCCCGTCACACGGAGCAGCTGTCGGGCGACGGCTCCGCGCGTTTCAGCCAGACGTCGGGCACGCCGGGCTCGCTGTTGGGCAGCACGATGGGGTCCAGGGAGCGCGTCGCCTGGCAGGCGCCGGCGCCGGCCGCGCAGTCGCGCGTCCCCGCGCCGCCCCTCAGCGCCAGCCGCAGCGCCGGTCGCATCCCGTTGAGGCTGCCCCTCTCGGCCACGGCGCCCATGCCTTCCAGGGCCTCCAGCAGGCTCTCCACGGGAACCACGTGCTCCAGGCGGGTGATGAAATCCTCTCCGCCGTTGAGCCGGCCGCTCCGCGGGAGCCGCCGCTTCGGACCGGCCCAGACGGCGGGGGCCTCGTCGTCGTCGTCGGGGCGACACGTGGGAGGGGCGGCGTCGTCACCGGCGCTGTCGTCGCCGTCGTCGCGGGCGTCCGTAACGGGCGCCGCGTCGAGGTCGCCGTGGAGACACGCGGGAGCGGAGACGTCGTGCGCGCTCTCGCCGGCGTCGTGCTCGCTGGTCAGCGCCTGGAGCTGGTACTCCTCGGGGCGCGCGCGCGGCCCGCCGTTGCTGTAGTGAACCCGCTTTCCGAACGCCGTCTTGGACTCTTCCTCCTGCTCCTCCTCCTCCTCCTGTTCCTGCTCCTCCTCCGGGGCCTTCGCCTTCTTCTTCTGGCCCTTCTTCTTCTTATTCTTGCGGCCCGGGGACCCCGCGCACGGCCGCGTCGCCCCGCAGCACGACTCGGGCGCCGCCGGGTTCTCCCCGCGGGGCCCGAGACAGCAGCAGAGGCTCTGGAAGAAGAAGGTGGCGTAGGCCCAGCTGACGGCCATGACGAGCATGAGGAAGGTGCCGAGCTGCGTGTACGCGAGCACCGTCGACGGCATCATCATGGCGCCGGCCAGGAAGGTGGTGAGCGCCGCCATGGCCACGGCGGGGCCCATGCGGCCGAGCGAGAAGCTGACGCGCGCGCGTCGCCCGGGCCCCGGCGCCAGGCGGTAGGCCACGCCGTAGTGCACGGCGAAGTCGACGGCCAGGCCCACGGCCACCGACACCGTGACGCTCTCCAGCACGTTGAGCTCCCAGCCGAGCAGCGCCAGCGAGCCCGTCGTGACGGCGATGGAGCCGGCGATGGCGAGCAGCGCGTACACGCTCACGGCGAGGCTGCGCGTCGTCAGCAGCATGACGCCGAACGCCAGCCCCACGGCGAGGCCCAGCGAGAGCAGCGAGCCGGCCCACAGGCTGGCCTGCAGGTCGTAGAACTCGAGCGAGCTCACGAACCAGCCGCGGCGCAGGCCCGGCGGCGCCGTCAGCAGCTCCGCGCGCAGCCACGCGTCCACCTCGCGGTGGAAGCGCGCCATGCGCTCGTGCGCCAGCGTGAAGCGGTGCGAGCTCGGGAACTCCACCAGCACGGCGCGCAGGGAGTCGTTGGCGTCGAAGCGCGGCCCCGGCGTGCGCCCGTCCAGCGTGACGCGGAAGCGCCGCTCCAGCTCGAGGACGGCGCGCTTGATGCAGAACTCGAAGACGTCGCGCTCGTACGGGAACGTCGACGACGAGCAGCACGGGGCGAGGCCCACGCCGCCCAGGCTCAGGCCCAGGGGCCCGCCGCCCCCACGGCCCGCGTCGCGCCCCCCGCCGTCCCGCGCGCCCGCGCCGCCGCCGCCGTCTCGCTGCTGCTGCCGGTGGCGGTGCTGGTCCTCCGCGGCGTCGTCGCAGTCCTCCGACTCCATCCACTGCTTGAAGGTCTCGATGAAGCAGCCGGAGAAGTCGGCCTCGCGCTCGCGGTGCAGGTAGAGGCTGTGGTTGCGCAGGCGCTGGCAGAAGTCGAGGAGCCAGAGCTGCGACTCGGCGCTCGCCACGTCGAAGCCGGAGTCCAGCACCAGCTTCCCGCGGTCGGCCGGGTTGAGGGGGTCCCCGTTGTCCTCGGGCACGACGCCCCAAATGAGCGTGACGGGCAGCGCCAGGTCGTCGCCGCCGCCCGAGCCGGGCCGGCCGGCGCGCTCGAACGCGAAGAGCGCGCGGTGCTCGGCGTCGTAGCGCTCGAACGGGTGCGACGGCGCGAATACGCGGAACTCGGCCAGCTCCAGCGACGGCAGCCGCATTCCGGGCCACGCGAACACGGCGTACGCGCCGCCGGCCGCCAGCGCCACGAAGCCGCAGAGCCACGCGTGGCGCAGGCGCACGACGGCGCGCGGCAGGAGGTGCTCGAAGAACGCGCGCGACGCCGCCGACGCGGCGCGCCGGGCGCGCTCCAGCGGCGCCCACAGGCGGCGCGGCAGGGAGGGCCCCGCGCCCGCGGCGCGGTCCCCGCGGGGGCGGAACACGGCGGCCAGGTAGCGCTCCTGCAGCACAATGACGGCCGGGAGCCAGCTCACCATGAGGCCGTAGTTGGCGAGCACGGCCGTCCCCGCGTAGACGCCGAAGCAGCGCACGGCCGTGATGCTGCTCACGTAGTTGGCGTAGAAGGCGGCCGCCGTCGTGAAGCTCGTCACGAACATGGAGAGCGCCGCGTGCCGCAGGGTGGCGCGCACCGTCTCCACCAGCCCCGAGTCTCCCGCGTCGGGCGCCCGGGCGGCGCGCCGGTCGGCCTTGGCGTGCCGCCACACGTCGCACAGCACAAAGGCGTCGTCGGCGCCGACGCCCACGAGCACCACGAGTGCCGTGAGGTTCATGAAGGGGAAGAACTCGAAGCGCAGCACGACGCGGTACACGAAGTAGGCCACGATGAGCGAGCTCACGATGGCGAACATGGTCATGAGCGTGACGAACGCGGAGCCCGTGTACACGCACATGAGCAGCAGCACGATGGCCATGGCAACGGCCGGGTACACCGTGTCCGTGAGCAGGTAGTCCTGGAAGAGCAGGTGCTTGATGCCGAACTCGATGCCGACCACGCTGGTGACGCCGTCCGTGCGGTTCCACCGCTCGAGGTTGTCGCGGTAGAGCCGCATCATGTTGTCGCCCTTCTCCGTGGGCACGAACAGCACGCTGTAGCGCAGGCGCGCCGCGCCCTCGCCCGCGCCGCCCGTCGCCAGGAAGTCCTTGTCCACCAGGTAGTGCAGGATCTGGTAGACGGCGTTGTGGCGCGCGCAGCGGCGCGGCACGGCCTGGCACTTGGCGCGGTCGCGGCGCCCGGCGCCCGCGTCCCAGCAGTCCGGGCCCAGGCTCCCGTTGCGGTAGAGCGGCGCGCACGCCTGCAGCAGGCGCAGCGCGTGCACCAGGTCGCGCTCCGTCACCTCGCGGCACGACGAGCGGTTGCCCAGCAGCGCCACGTAGTTGCCGAGGGACCAGCTCGGGCAGCACACGGCGGTGGTGGTGCGCTGGCACAGCTCCGGGAACGTGCGGTGGGAGCTCACCTGCGCGACGGGACACGGATGGATGAGTGCGTGCGTGCGTGCGTGCGCGCACAGCGGGGGGTTTGGTGCTCGCGTCATCTGCCACGTGGCTCAGCGGTAGAGCGAGCGGCTTGTGATCAGAATGTGTAAAGGCCGTCATCCCTCTGGGGTCGAGAAATTGAGTTATAGCCTGTCCATAGGAATGTGGAATTTCCAAGAAGTGGTGGTGAGGTCAGCACCATGCCTGGCTGCCTTTGTTTCCCCAGTGTTGATGTTTTGCACAAATGGAACCAGATACTCAGGCCCATGATCAGTTCAGATGTTTGTCGCCAGCGTTAGCTGTGAGCAGGAATGAGTGGTTCGGGTTTGTAGCATGAAGCGATACCCACTGGGACACCGTTCACACAAAAGCAATAACCGCCTTTCGCCACTAAGTGGCGGTGACGTGACCACGGCGCTTATGCCAAGCGATGTGCACACTGAGGCCACATGAAGTGTCGAAGGCTCGCTGCCTGGACCGGTTCAAAAAATCGTCACTGGTGTTGGCCGTGAGCGGCAATCGAACTCGGATTGCCAGGTTTGTAGCCCAGTGGGCTGAACCGCTGTTTTCCTAGTTCACACACAGACACACACACTTGTGCACACACAGACATGAGGTGTGCGGGCCCTCCCCACCCTCGCGTCGTAGAGGCTGCACATGGAGCGGATGGTGGTGATGTTCCAGAGGCTTCCCCCGTCTGCTGCGGCGAACACGACGCGCGAATACCCGTCCCCTGCAGCGCAACAAACAACGACATCAATGCCTTTGCTGGAATAACACAACAAGAATTGTTGTGTCTGCTAAATGGAATTACTGCATGGATCAGAGAGCTAGACTCTAAGCAGCTTGAAAAGAAATTGTTGACATTTCGGTCTAGGAGTCTGAGATAGAATTTTGTGGCCAGACTTCATTAGCAATGAAGAAGTCGGGAGAGAAGACGGCGGGTAAGGGCTGTAGAGGAAAGAATCGGCTATGCTGGGTGCGATGTGTGCAGGAAGTGGGGGGTTCTGACTGCCAAGGCCGGCATCAAGGTGGTCTCCACGAGTTTACAAAACTTCACGTGGCTTTAAAGTGCACCTAGCCCAGCACAGGTGCATAGTGACGTCACCGCCGCTTAATGGCGAACGGCAGGTGCCGGTGCGACGTTGTGTTTGGCACGAGCGTGGACTCGCCGGGAGTGTCACAGAAGAAGGCGTCGGTGTGGAAGTCCCACTCGGCCGCCCTGCGGTCGCGACCGTAATCGTTGTTCCAGGGTTTGTCCAGCTGACCCTGGCTGCGCACACACACGCACACACGGGTAGCACGTGCACAGACAACGACTCCTAGTTAATGCTATCAGACAACCGCGGCGAGTGCTATTAGCGAGTGCCTAGAAGAGGGGTACGCGCCATGTAGGCTGCGCATCCTGGACGGAAACGCACACACGCATGCACACACGGACACAAGCACAGACGGACACACACATGCATACTCGCAGAAGTAACCGTTTTTCAGAAAATGCACCGATCCCCGATGGCGTGGGCGGGAGCCGGGGGCCTCACCTCCTGGCCACCTGCTCGGCGTACTTGAACGGGTAGTTTGCGAGCGTCGCCATGTAGCCTGTGTTCTTTAGCATGTTGTTCCATGTGACCAGGCGCTGGCTGATCTCCGTGCCGCGTGGCTCAAAGCCCTGCCGGTGTCACACGCCGGCAACAGTTAGCACTGCACATTCTGCACCGCAAACCGCCCTCACTCACCTCCCCTCCCGGCAGCTGCCCAGATCAACATTGCAATAGCAGGCACCAACACAGACAGCTCATTGCTCCGATTCGTTCGTTCATTCATTCATCTGTTACACGTAAAATGCATTCACGTTACTGACTAAACCCAACTTTCTCAGTCTATCCTGTTCCTTCTCTCCGCCGCACTCTCCACACTAAATTTTCCGAGTCTCAGCAGTGTGTAGGTGCGTGAGCGAGCGCGAGTCTCCACGAGCGCACCAGCAGTGGGTCGGAGAAGTTGGGCAGCTCAGGGACCAGAACTCCGACGAGCGCGCACACCACAATGAGCAGCGTGCACATGGCCAGCACCACGATCGGCCAGTCGGCGATCAGCTCCGAGTAGCTGCGCACGCACGGACACGGGGGTTGCCGTTACCCGGTTACGTCGCGCTGCCACAGAACAGCGGCGGTTCGAGCGCGCGGTGCCTGCCGAGTGCCGGTCAGCCCGGAGCTTCGCTGGGTCAGGGAGGGTTGTCGCTTCTTCTCTTGTGCGGCCTATGAACAGCACGCACCACGAGGTTCACTCGTGGTGCGTGCCGTCGCGCGGAAAACAACAACGAACGTCACCAGCACGGCGGCCGAACTTCGATCGTCGAACTCCCTGGAACGAGGGCAATTTCTAAAGATGTGGCTTGCGCCAATGATGTGCCCGTCTAGGAATAGAACGCAAATCGTTAGGATCAACACAGTGCAGGCACAGCAGCGACACTGCTATTGACGTACCGGCACATCTACACACATTGTGTAACAATGGTACCCTCATCAGCTTGGCTGTGGACGGGTATAAAGACGCTGTTTACCCAGAAATATATCAATTCTGTTACCTTGCTGAAGAGCAAGCAGCTGGGCCCATGTTCAACGGTGGTCACGGGATAGTGGTGGAAATGCCTAATTCCTATGATGAGTGCGACTTTATGCTCAAGACAACCACATCTCACTTCTCACAAAGCGGTGCTCAATTGTCGTCATAGTGACGATGTGTTTCATTGCAAAACTGTGCGAGATCATCATGACTTGAGGAAGCCTCGATCCAGCAGTGGATTAACCATGGCTGAAGAAGAGGATTAGTAATGATGATGGGCTGGGCAGACCAGCCTGCATGTAGACAAGCACACAGCGCACGGAGAGCTGCGTGTCCCGCGAGTACACGGTGCGCGGTGCACAACACCGATGGCAACAATGCAAAGTGCCCGCCGCAAACTCTCTCTGCACACGCTTCGTGACCCTGAAGCGATTTGCTAAATGTAAGAATATGTAGAACAACGGCCGACGACAGATGCACGAGCCCACACGGACGCATTTGCGCGCGCACAAGCGGCCACGCATCGTTAAAAACGACTCGACGTCAGCTTCCACCTATTCAGGTCTAACTTGAGTGCCAAGGTCAGCGGCCAGGGCATTCATCACCCAAGGGCAGCAGAGCGGCACCACGCTCCCCGTTCCTCACGAACTCTTAACAGCTCGCAGCGCCGGGGCACAGCAAGTCACGCCACTTGGGAGAAACGAACAAGCAAATTACGCAACGCATTGCAATGCTAAAACCAATTACAAGGGAAACAATGAGAAACGATTAAGTGCAGAGTGCGCTGATTGAAAGAGCCACATTACTGTGCGTGCACTAGTGAATGCACAATTACGCTCATGTTTAAAACACCGTGAGTGCACATTGTATGAAAAAAAATCGTGTAGCGACTGGATTTATTTATCCGCAAAAATCTGCACGGAATCTCAAGACCCTATTTTAGGAGTCCTGTTATGGAACGTTTGGCCGAGTAGTTTGAGTACAGTAGATTTTTGTGAGTGGCAAACACATGGCGATGCCCACGGCACAGGCAGCCTCCCACGAAGCTATGCGCTCTGGCAGCTCCTGCAGACACCACCTCATCGCGAGAGCGCGGCACAAACATCCTCCGTGCACACGCAACCCCTGTCTATCCACGTGTGGATAGACAGGGGGGTGTGCAGGGTCGTACGTTTGTTGTATCGCAGGAATCCCGCTTCCAGAGCTCGCAAGCTCACCAGGTATTTTTTTCTGTAATAATAAACATCTCTCTATCTATCCTAACCTGACCGTGCGAGTTTGTGAAGTGGGGGCCCAGGTCACTTATCGCTCGCTACTAACGTTAGCCATGGCTGGCAAAACTAACTCAAGTTGCCGTGGCGCAGCGTGCTAACCACTGCACCACCACTCAATCCCAACATTCCCACACACATTACATAGTTGCATTGCCGACGTCTCTAGACACACGCACAATACGGACTGCTTCGGTTCGCCGTTTCCTCCAGCTAGCTGCAGGAAGAGCAAGTGAGTGTATCTCATCAGCATCTGGGAGCAGGCCGGAGGCGAGGGGGGGGGATGTCAGGCTGGACACTGCTGCTCTCTCGAGCTCCTCCCGCGGAGCTCCCCGTTCCTCTGTCTATGCGGACCGGCATGAGCAGCGACTTAGTTGCACTCGTGGGGAAGAATGTGGGGCCAGGAAGAGGAGGGAACGAGCGAGGAGTGAGATGTGAGTAAAGGCCGCACCGACCGAGCGAGTGCACACTGTAAGGACAACAACGTGCAACGTGCTGTTGATGGGCTTTTGCTGCGCTTACCTTTTTGGGAATTCAAACGGCTTCTTGGACCTGGCAAAGAAAAGAAAATAAACGGTCCGTATCAGGATGTGACGCCGCAAAACAAACGCATGCAGATACGATGTTAGGGACTTATTTACCCGGGAACAGCACGCCGAGTCCAAAGACATTTATTCAGCAGGGTTCCCCATATTAGCCCAACGCCAATCACATCCTCTGCTTTTATCATGGTCATTCATATCCAGGCAATGTAGAAAATCGCATATTGATTGATAATTCACAAGAACACACAAGACAGCGTCCGACACACAAACACTCTCGGACTATGCACACACACACACATCTGCAGTCAAGCAAAACAGCACCCACAACACACACAGCTGTGAATAAGAAAGCACCGTTTGTCAAAACATGTCACGGGGTGACCGGCTTTGCAACTCGATATCACATCAACCCAACACGCACGCACGCAGTGTCAGAGTTACACGCTCACAGATGTTTCAGTTTCATATGTTGGATAGCGGCGTAAGTGTTGCGGATACATACTCCCCATTGCGTGACGATGTTATCCACATGTCTGAGGAGGTATCATTGTATAGTCATGGTTCGGAATCACGCGTTGATGCAAGAATCGATTCTTGTGCATCTCGTTAAGAAACATTTGTTCACCTTATTCGTTTAAAAGTAAAGTTAGCTCCTCATCTGCACGTCATTTTCACACGCTCGTATGTAATCGATTCTAATGCGCACAATGCATGTGCCATGACCGCAAGACTCGAGTTTAATTGAAGAACGTATGCAATGCTAAGTATCAACTGAAAAACACATTTCAAAACCTGCATCTGAAATATTAGAAACAACTGCCACTACGGTACTACAACGACCGAAGTCTCCATTCAAAGGAGAGAGGGGAATTCCCACGAGCTCTCGCCAGGTTAAATAAGCCCATTTCATCAAACTAAGTGCCTTTCACACACAGAAAGCACTCGCATACGGTCAAATGAACCTAGGGGGCACCCAAACCATGGTTCGCATATCAAAATTCCAAAGATGGTGATCTTCATCATTGGCAGGAATCAAATCAGGATCACCGAGTTCCCTTGCACAGAGCACCCTCAGACACCAGCACTCCCGATCGTAACACAAAGAGGATGCAAAGAACACTTGTTTTGTTTGCGGGTTGTGGGCCGCCCGCGGTGGTAAACCCTCGGCGATCGCACCCGTCACGCCCGCTCAGCGCCCGGTGCCCAGCGCCCGAGCTCGCGGTTATTTCTGAGGCTTCCAGAGAGCAAACAAACCCACGGCACAGAGGCTTTTTGTGTTTTTGTTTTGCGCTTCTGCCGCCGCTGCCGATCTTGTGCGAGCGGCTCCTATAGAGACCACGGGCCCCCCCCCACCCCCTGCACAATTAGCCGGGCCTCCTTTTACAGAAATCACAAAAAACGCTTAAGCCTTAGCCAGCACACTCAAACGAATACTTGACATTTTTCACGTTAACGCTGGCTGTCTGCAAAACCACCACGAAAAGTTGTAATTGTTTTCTGCCTTTCATTAAAGAGTTGACGGAATATTCTGTGGTCTCTGATTGCCACTGATTTTTTTTTTGTACAGGAAAAATTCGAGTTGCTTAGATATTCATTTGGCGCTCCGAGGAATTCTGCACGACCACGGGGTCATGCTTAGACTTCGGTGACCCAGAATCTCATAAAATAACGATGACAAAAGCCATGAACAAAGTCAGTAACTTTGCCACCAATTATTTGTCACTGTTAGCGAACTGCAGCGGGAGCTGAATGTGATTTCTTGTGTTGTGTTGGTTTTTGTTCGGCACAAATAGAAAACGGTAAAGTTACGAGTTTCAGTCTCGTGAATCATTTAAAGCGCGTGGGTACGTTTTTGTTTATGGGAGTTAAATGCTGATGTCACTTTCCGATGTTGTTTAAGCAGGTGACACCTCCTTAAGATTAATATCTGATATGTACTTTTCCATACCATTATATACTCATTATCTTGGTTTTAACCCAATTAATCACTCACTATTTTCAAACTGTAGATAATGTCCTCCCCGATGAACCTTTGGCCTGCATCGTATCAGGCAAACGATACACTGAGAACGTTGATTACTACCAGTCTAATTTATTATGTATATACGTAATGTCTTTTCAAGGCAAGAAAGCAATAACTCGGTGCAGCGCTATCATCAACTCAACGTAACAGGGCCTCGTGAAGGTTTTAAAAGCTCGTACCGCGGAGTTCAGGGGTTCGAATCTATGCAGCCAAATTTTCGTAATCCAGATTCTCCGGTGGAGCGAGTGGATGGTCCTCAGCACATCCACAAATAGCTTCAAAAACAAACATTACATTTGAGTTGGCTCTGCTCTTCTGACTAAAGTCTAGCTCGGAGAAAACAAATATGAATTTGACCATCATGTGAGGAACCTCACTCGCGTATGCACAGTGAATGGGAAACAGCTGCCCTCTTCTGTGTGGATCAGAGGTCAGCTGTGGGATATCAAAAGTACCTCTGTGAAAACCGCTTCAGCGGACCGTTGTCTAATACTAAGGGTTCCACTGCCCTACAAGAGATTCAAATGAATTCCTCATCTGATGGTGTGACGCTCATAGCACTATTGGGATAAAATTGTGGGACGGTGGTAAAAACCCATTTACAAGTTTTAAGCGCTAATGAAAACCATTGCTTTACTAAAGGAAGTTTTAAATGTAAGCAGTCAAAACAGTTCTGATAAAAACAAGATATGCATTGATCAATCCACCCATCTATTGATCGTTGTAAGACAGAACGCTGTAACATTTTATTTGGCCAAGCTGTAGCGCATTCAGCACTTGTTGCAGAGGTTCACCGTGTGAATCTGAAAGGGCACCCTGGGTAACACTGCGGGTGAATTGCCCATCACAGTAGACGTTAGGGATCCTCTGACACCATCCGTAGAGAGTGAGCTATAGTGTGGTGGTGGTGGCGGCATGGTTGAATTTTGGTAAGTTAAATAAAATCACATGGGCGGCACGGTGGCATAGCGAGTAGTACTGCTTCCTCACAGCAAGAAACCTGGATTCGATCCCTGGCTCAGGGGTCTTTCTTTATATGGTTTGCATTTTCTCCCTGTGTTCGCATGGATTTCACCAGGCACTCCATTTTCCGCCCACAGTCCACAGACATGCTACCTAGGCTAGCTGATCTGGTGAAATAGTCTCTAGTGCCCTGTGAACAATTGGCATCCCGTCGGGAGCATAGTGCCGCCATGTGCCCTGTGTCTGCCAGGATAGGCTCCGGCCCCTCACGACCCTCTACAGGATTAAGCGGGGACTGAGAATGAAAAGAATAATAATAACAAACACAATCAATAGTACACCACTTAATCTAATAAACAGACAGCAATAATAGTCCCCTACTGCCAACAGTGCTACTACACAAGGACACAATGAGTCATGGGTCGCCGCTCGAGAGACCTGAGACAAGGTTCTTTCGTTGCCTGTTGGGGCCACTGCGTTTTACAATTAATTGTAAGCATTCTAAACGTAGTCCAGTGATACTTTGGCAACATGCAATGACCCATGATGCGTAAACGCACCACCGGTCTGCTTAAACAAGTACGGCTATTAATCGCAGCAGGAGCGGCAATCGCGTCGTTATTCCCGCTGGGTGCGAGACACACGAGATGTGCGGACATGCGGCACCTTAATAGCAAAACATTCCCGTATCACTCTGCCGTTGGGTGAAATGAGAATTTTCAATTCACAGCTTTAAGAAGATATATATATACGTGTTAGCAATTATCGCCTTACACTTCCTAGTATAAATAGGTTTTCTATCTTTTTTTTTTTACGTAAGATTGGTTTAGTGCTTTACCTGCGTGTAGATTAATTAGCACACAAATAGTGTTTTGACATATTTGACAGAAACATTAATTTACATATTTTGTTTTGTTGCCCTCCCAAGCTTATCCCAAACTTTCGGTGGAATAAATTAAATAAGAAATATATAATGAACCAGTATATATATCCTGAATCTGCAATACAGAGCTGACATTCAGCCAAGCGGCATTTTTGAGATCTTACATAATTCTCGTGGCCCTCAAAGGTCCACGTTGGCACGACCAAGACCTTAGGGTTATAGGGCCTCGGGGTTATAGGACAAGGCTTTTTCAGCAGCTGCAATCCCACTGCCCACTTCTTTAAGCAATAGGACCAAGTATGCTCATACATGTGGCCGCAGCGTTTTGGCTTCAGTGGCCAGTGACCCACCCATCTCGGTCTCCCCAATGAAATCCAAACAAGGCGGTTGGATTTGTTAGTCCAGTTGGAAACTTTCATTTTTTTATTTGTGTTGTTTTTTTACTTTTTATTTTTGCGATCTCGCCCTTCCTCAGCGAGGCTGCCAGGAAGCCACGCTCGGGAGACGCGAGCTGTGCCAGCGACAACTCGGAGGCGGGTCCCGCTCGGCACGCGCTCGCACACTCGCCCGCACGCACACTCCCGCCCTGGCTACCTTTGTCTCCCCGTTTTTTATGCTTACGCACTGCAGAAGATACTCAAGACCGAGTTGACCAACTTAAAATACCAAACGCAATTGATGCCACCCAGGGTGATGAATTGAACCCAGGTTGCTACGGTCATTAAGCATTGCAGGAACCACTGCCGCACTGCTTCCCACGCACTCACACTGCCCGATATCGAGTGGGGCACCTCACAAGCTCGTCTGCAGGCAGGCAGGCAGGCGACCTGGGCTCTCACTCTCTCCTCACTTTCTCCTCACTCTCTCACCTGAGCTCGACGAGGTGATGCAACTGCCCCGGCTGCTGGAGGCACAGCCTCGCGCCTGGGACGTGATGCGCGCAGACACAGCAGCCGAGGAAGCAGCAGCAGCAGCAGCAGCGGCGGCGGCCAGCGCCCGCGCGTGCGCACTGCTGCTGCTGATGCAGGTGATGCTGTTGCTGCAGGTACAGGTGCTGCTGCTGCTGCTGGTACAGCGGGTGGTGGCCGGGCGCGCAGCCCGCCGCGAACAGCCCCCTGGCGCCGGCGCCCAGCTGCCCGTCGGTCGCGCTGAGCGGGGAGCGGCAGCGGCAGTGGCACCAGGCGTGCCGCGCGGTCCCGTTGGCGGCGGCCGCCGCCGCCGGCTGCCCGCCGCACGCGTCGCACTCGCATGGTAGCGCCGCGGCCGCCGTCGCCGCCGCCGTCGCCGCCGTCGTGCCCTTGGGCGCCGCGCCCGGCGGGTGTCCGTTGGGCACGGCCGAGGCCGCCGCCGCCGCCGCCGCCGCAGCCATTGCGGAGCCGAGCCGGGCCTTGCACTCGGCGCAGCAGGCCACGCCGCACGTGCGGCAGCGCATGGTGGCGACCGCCGGGTCCGCCGCGCCGCGCCCCGCGCGCTGGCAGCAGGAGCGGCACGGCGGCGGGGGCGGCGGGGGCGGCGCGGCGCCGGCCTGCTTCGGCGCGGGCTCCTCCGTGTCCGGGCCGGCGTCCCCGGAGCGCGCCGCCCCGGGCCGGGTTGTCAAAGCGCCGTGGTCGCCATAGTCGTCGTCCACAGGCCCCGAGCCGCTGGGCGAGACGCTCTCGCCCATGCCCTCTCGGTGAGGCTGCGGCAAAGAGAGGCGAAATGTGACGCGGACAATTCCCGATACAAATAAACGGGACGACGAGCGGGACACGCGCGCCCGGCTTCCAACGTTGACGAAGCGCACCGTCGTTTCTTAATGCCGCCTTGCGTGCCGTTGCAAAAAAAAAATGCCACGACTCCGTTTTGAACGTCCTCCAGAAAAGCGCAGGCTCCTCAATAACAAAGTGGAACGAGGTACAAAGAAAAGGAAGAGGAAAGAAAAGAGGTGTTAAGACGAGAAGTGTCCTGTCTCGCATTACCCCGACATGGCCCAGGCAGGAAAATAGGTCGAGCGGGGAAACCCAATACCTGAACGTCTGGGAAGCATTCTATCTCCGTCGGAGGCATTCAGTCACGCAGATAAAGCAACACGACACTCCCATAGCTCTGCACCTCGGCCCCTCGTCTTACTGCCTAGGGTGGAGGGGGCGCGGTCGGTGGGGGGCCACGGGCAGCCAAGGGGAAGAGCGTTGCGGTGCGGCTCCCAGGAGCCTAGTGGACCGTTCTGCTGCTAGTGGGTGGTTGGGGGGGGGGAAGGTCAAGGGGTGACCTCCCCGTGCTACCGCTTCCACCCCCAAATCTCTCCCGCAACCCGGGGCGCACGCCCGCCTCGCGCGCTCCAATTTGCCTGCGGCGCGGTTTAATCTGAGCGACGGGACGGAGAGCCGCCGCTCCGCGCAGTCAAAGGAGACGCTTCACAAAGGCTTCCCGCGGACACACACACACGGGATAACAAACGCACGGCCGGGAAAGAAATCAATACGGATCAATTATGTTTGTGAGAATAACAGTAATATAGTGCGTTAGCATTACTATAATACGGCACGACGCAACAAAGAGACGTAAGGCACGTAACGCAATATTAAGATAGCGTGTTGTCAGAAGCTACGATGGATCGCGTTTTAGTTATCGCGGCAGCGTAATTGCATTAGCACACATTTGGGGGCTGCGGGGTTAGTGCGGATACAAAACATTACAGAAAAATAATGACGGCAATGTTGCTTAACACAGCATGCGAAGGGTTAAGGCCAAGCCTGACCCTGACCTATTAGCGGCTGCATTGTTAGTTAGGCATCGCTCCGAACGTTGCAGAAAATAGCGTACGTACCCGTTTGGATCCTTTACAGAAATTAAAGCAGAGACGCAAATAAATGGACAAAGAAACGAGAAATTACGACTACGAACACCGTTATATTATCTGCGAGGAATCGCGCGCTGGGCGCGAGAGCGAACGCGCGACGGGCGCCCCGGCCACGGAGATCTGGAGCTGCAACGGAGGATCGACGCCGGAGGGGCAGCACGGAGGGGCAGCGCTGCCCAGCGGGGCGTGCGTGTGGCTACAACGCTCCGCTTCGGAGAAACGCCACGCGGCCCCGCGCTCGGCCCCCTTTAACGGAGACCGCCGCCCATCCACCCCCACCGCCACCGCACCCCCCACCCGCACTAGGGGAGGAGGGTGAGCAAGCGGGAGCGCGAGGTATAGCGGTGGTGGCGTTGAGCAGTGTGTGCGGAGAGCGATGTGCATGTGTCACAAATGCGTGCGTGCGTGTGTGTCGGAGCGCTGCTGGGTAAGCCAGCATCGGGGGCTGGAATATCTGAATCGATCCTGGGTCTCCGCTAGGTCAACTTGGCCTCACATGAGGCCAGGTCAAGTTTATTTGTTTAAGCAGGTGAGAACTCGAGAGAATAGAATAGCCTATATCTAGTGCGGGGTGTAAACATCACGACTGGGGAGACAAAGGTGGTCAGGCGTGGTGCTCGCACCCGACCACTCGCACAACGAACTAACCTTCGCATGTGCTCGCTACAAAAACTTGCCTCAACATCCCGCGGAGGCAATACGGGGGATCTTTGTATTTTTGAATAAATCTGGGTGTATGTGCATTTGGGGCAATGTGTGCATGTGTATTAGCCGTGTCAAGTATACTCCACACGCCTATCCAGAAAGTATACTCGACACGGCTATCCAGAAAGAACAGCTGTGGAGAGCAATTCTCATACATCGAGCCGTGGAAACCTACATCAATACATTGTGTGTGTGTGTGTTTGGGCTGAATGCCTAGTGTGCGCTTTATGTGTGCACGTGCAAGTGTTGGTGCTCGTGCGTGAGTTGGTGTGCGCGCGTGTGACTGGATGGGTGTGTCAGGTATGTGTGGGTGTGTGTTGGGTCCGAGTGGGAGAGGGGGAGAGGTGTCAGGAGGGGAGGGGGTGGGTGTTTGTGGGGTGGGCTCCGGGATGAAGATGAATAAGAGCTAAGCTGCAGCGCAAACAAGATTCCCGTAAACGCGAGGAAATTTTAACCTCCTTGTGAGACATTCCAAGTCAGCCAGAGACACACACACATGCACACAGATGCGCGCGCGCGCGCACACACACACACAGGCGCGCACAACTCAAAGCATTCAGCTCACGTGCAGAATAGCAGGAGTTTAACTCAGCGACCACTCTTGCTTGGAATATACTATCAAGAACGCAATCTAAACCACAACCCTGCAGCCACATGAGCAGAATGTAGGACAAAGATGCGACCGTAAAGGGTGTCGGTCAGTGCGTGCGCGTGGAGCGGTAGCTTAGTGGTTAGTGCACTGGGTTACAATCCTGGTGACCCGAGTTCAAATCCCGCTCACGGCCAACACCAGTGACAATTTTCTGAACCGGTCCTAAGCCTACCCTAGGTCGACACAGCCTCAAATGAGAACCTAGTGCAGTGTGTAAACATCATCCCTAGGGAGACAAAGGTGGCCGGGCATGATGCTGGCCACCCACCCCTTTGTGTACCGTGCCGGCCTTCATAGGTTCTCGCTAACGGCACTTGACCCTACAGTCTGTGAAGGCTATATGAGGGATGTTTGTCTTTTGTGCGCGCAGAGGGATTGTGTTCTGATGTGCACGTTTTCACAGCCGCTTGTAATCCACATTACAAGCGTGTTGATGCCAGCAGCAACATGCGTGGCAGAAGCTTGAGAACACACGAACTCCACGTTACCCCGGCCGGAAAACAGCACGTGGGTTAATATTGCTCTTAGCGATGCAGATTTGACACACTGAAACCCGAATTAGACTAAAGAGTGAGCCATGCCCAATTTCCACAGTCGAGAAAAAAAGGGAAGAACAAAATAAATGTATGCTTTAGGACGAAAAAAAGCAAACAATTTAACGAATGCACTGTAATACGAAACACGCAGCCCCTCTTATTTTCATAACATTTGTATTCCGCAGGCTGCGGCCCGGCGAGCCAAACTCGCAAACAATCCACTGCGATTCAGGAAAGAGAGAAACACCCCAAACAAACATTAATGAGCACATTGTGTCGAAAAACAAAACAGTGACCCTCCTGAAAACAGGGCCTCTCGTATTTATTATATCTTTGTTACAACAGAGCTGATTAGCTGAAAGCAGGAAGCAGCTTGGCAGACTTTGGCACGGCCAGAGCTCGCTAATTGCTCGTGGAGACTGCAGAGACGAACGAGTGCTCGCGGTGCAGCCGTGCAGCGGCGAGGAGTGCACGCGGAAGGCCGCACGCCACACGCTCACGCACAGTCACATCCAGGCGTGGACAGATAACGCCTGATAATTCCACGGTCAAGTAAAAGCGTCTGCTGCTCAGACAAGCACAGGGACAGGTCAAACATTGAACCTCGCATCAATAATAATGGAAGACAACTGTAAGACTATACAAGCATAACCCTTTTAACGGATAGGATGCGTTCTTGAGGCTTGTCCGCTAAGCGACAAATCCGTTAAGATCATTATAAAATGGTTCATTATAACTGTACAATGTTTATTAAATGAATACTATAATAATGATAATACTGTAGTAATAATAATGCAGTATAGTAGTAAAAATAATACCGTAAGCATGTTTATAGAAAACATGGTTCACAGGAGCCTTGGGAGTGCAGTGCAAGTGCTATACCTACGATTATAGAACATTTAGTAATTAATATTTTATCTTGTCCGATAAACGAAAATTCGTTGGCTGAAGCTTCGTTAAAAGAGGTATGCCTGTACATTAAAAACTGCAGGAATAATCTCATCGTGATCATGTTCTATCCACTGCTGGACGAAGGCCTCCCAAGCGCACCGACTTTTCTCAGTCATGTCAACGAGGTGCCTCGTCAATGATTAATTCCATCTTGACACGACGCCATAAGTAACCGAGCAGCGACACCAAGTTGGTTTTTATTATAAAGGGTGGATGAATGTTTGATGAAAAAATACCGAACCCCAAATCCCCGTCTGTTTTACGAGGCCGTGTGTGGGCAGCCACCCACGGGTAGGTGCGGCGCGGGCCATGGTAACAAGGACAAGGCAGAGGGCATCACGGCCACGACGGACGCGACGCGTGCACTCGCTGCAGGGACACGCACGTCTTACAACGCATTTGCAGATGAGGTCACAAGGGGGAGGTTTTGAAAGCTATTGATTTGCATTATATATAGGCGGTTGTATTAAATTAAAGTGGGGCATTTTATTAATAAATTAGATGACATCATGTCTGCACGATGAATTGATCATGTGAGAGCGGACATGTGAAGCTGCATACAAATTCCATGGTCCAGTAAGTAGTCTTCGAATGCATTGTGCGGACTCGACGGTACGTTCGTTTGGACGAGCATTGGGCGGTGGACAGCTCGATTGACCGGCCTGAATCGGTGGTGGAAATTCCTATGGTGGGGGCAGTACACTATCTACTAAAGACGACCACCGTTAGCGGCCACCAAAGCAGAACCTAATTTCATCAACATTGGAGGAAAGATAGGATAAAGCAATCCTTGAACGGGATTTGAATGTCTAACGTCGTGATTTTAAGATAGGAACTCTCCAACAATGACATCGATACAGATAAGTGCACAACAATAATCGGGTTAATATCATTACCCAGAGTACTCTGCATATTAAAGCTGAGCGGAGACAACCATCACTTCTGACAGGCAATAGCGCAAACTCCACTCGACACATGCACCACAAAATGAAACACACTCAAAGCGCAGAGAGCAGTAAATGTGGGAAAGTAACCGTAATGTGCACAAAAACTTGAGCATCCACTCAGCTGAACACTCACCTAGATTTCCATGTTTTTAGGATATTGATTAAACAGCAAATCAGCTGGATTCACTCAAATTTCCACCGGAATATTTGGCGTTACATTTGCTACAGGCTTGTCGTTTTCTGTTTGATGGGAGCAGTAATTGGAATCATTTTCAAAACGGATCCCGAAGTACAAAAATTCTCCTAAAGTCTGGCATATTGTGATGCACGTATAATGCTGTTAGAGAAAATGTGTAAAGACTGGAAGGACATACGGGCACTATAGTGGGATTGCAAAGCTGTAGGCGTGGAAGCGGTTGCTAGGGTTACATCATCGCTCACCCCGTACCAACCAATCAGTTTCCAGGAAAACTACCCTATTCAACATGGTCATCATGAAGTCACCCATGCAACATGACATCACCACTCTGCACGCTTCAGCAGATAAGTATATACCTAAACGTAATAATTTAACATTAACTCTTCTGACACTTCAGAGCCAGCAATATTCCCAAAAGGAAGAAATCCATGTCAAAGCAGTCACGTTAACAGGAAATGTCATCAGCAAGAAACTTCAACGAACGTGTTATACAATTGGAACAATATTTCCCGTAGGGCAGGTACTCTGCTAGTTTATATAGTAATGGATAAGTCCCATCTCCCGTCACTGTGGCCCAATGTCACAGCAAGCGTGACCCTCCACACCAGTGCCGTGCGTAGAGGTCAATGGCTGGGGAGGCACTGGCTAGTATCAGAGCCAGATTTACACACATATGAACCCGATAGAGGTAGTTTACATTCACCATTCAATTGGCAGGTTGCACAATGACTATTGGTTAGGCGACCGTATGTTTCATATCTGCATTCTTTACAACACACGCATACAGGTAAGTTACGTATTCGATTCACGTTTTATAGGCGAATGCAGTTCCACTATTCATACTAATTCAACACAAATGAAAATATATATTCCATTGTCTTGCCTTTCCTTCTAAATGAAGTCCATTCGCCTATCCTTCTGGACAAATTTGTCAGTGACTTTGTTGTAGAAGTCCTCTACTATTACAATAAACGTGATCTCCAGAGCGCCGGGCCACCGAGAGAACTAAAAACATCGCCACTGTGACTTTAATAACGCGTCTGTGAGCTCCGGCCTCCTCCCACCTCCTCGGAAGAGGGGTGGAGGGAGAGGGATGGAGCCCACCTGGGTTATTAAAGTTACAATGGTGATGTTTGCAGTTCTCTCGGTGCCCGGCGCTGCATGGAGATCACGTACTGTAATCGCAGTGTGTCGATAACCGCCGTATGGCTGCCTAGGTATCTCCAGCCCAAAGCACTCGACAAACAGAACAAACCCACACATCACTGTGTCGCCGATATCTTGCGTGGGATTTGCAGATCGTGAATGTGGGCAAAAACTGACTGCAGCGCAACGCGCCTTCATATGACTTGTGTAACGAGCGAGCCTACAGTCTACACCAGAACCAGTGTTTATTGACGAACGGCAGCAGCAGTTTATTTTGGGGTGAGTCAATGCCATGAAATCTACGAGAACAGAGCAGAGGCTTCAGCACCTGACTCATATGGAAGGATTCCAGTTCAGATCTTGTACACTGGCTCATGTCTCAGCAACATCCGCCGGCGTAGGTGAGACATGACAACAGAGGCTGTCCGATAGAGTGGCTTGCCCCTGTCATAGGAATATGTAAGTTTCACGACTGGCTCAGGACCATCAAAAGAGGTGAGAACTTCCACAAGAATTTGAACGCAGACACACTTAGGTTTGAATGCAGTAGAAGGCTGTCACTGCTGTCAATGGTCGGGAGTCAAACCAGCATTGTGTTCGTAGGAAACAGTTATCACGAAACCCCCATTCTCCACACTACAACAACAGTGGCCGTTCGCCACTAAGTGGCGGTGACGTCTCCACGGTGCCTGTGCCAGGCCAGGTGCAATTTGAGGTCAGGCGAAGTCTTGAAGGCTCACCGACAGGAGGTCAATCCACACACCCAGCTGCCACGGGCTGCCTGAGATGACTGGCCGAGGCACCACCTGTGCTCCCGACCGTGCCAACTCAACTCCACAATACAGACATGTGCACACAGACACGTGTGCTCTAAGTGCTCAGAGTCACCGCGCACGCACGCACGTGCATACACAAAACGCACGCAATGACCCATCGGCAAGTGTGTTTGGGTCTGCAGGCCCGTGGGCAGTCATTTCCTTCTGCCACAAGATTAAAATAAACATGAATCATTATTTTGAAAGATAATTCCGGTTTTTAATGGAAATTGCAGAGCAGTGGAGGAAGGAAAACACAGGGGATGTACGCAGGACGCGGCGGTAGCGTTGCTGGAGCGGCGGCGTGGCGGAGAGCCGAACCCGCGACGCGCCTGCACCACCACACGTCCCGCAGAGCAGGAGGGGATTGTGGCAAGCGCTGCTAGCGAATAGCACCTTGCTGAGGCTGGCACGGCAAACGAGTGGCTCGTGTGGCCAACGCCACAGCCGGCTGCCTGCCCGGTCCTGATGTTCACACAGTACAAGTTGACATTTCAGGCCGAGTCGATCTAGGAGAGGCCAAGGGCAGATTCAGATACCGCTTGACGTTGGTGTTGGGCATGGCCAGAAATGAAACTCGCTTTAATGTGATCGTAACGTGAGGATCTGCCACCGCTGCCACGCTTGCAGCGACGCGTTACGCACGCATGTGCGCGAAGAGTACAATCAACATTAAACGTGAATCTGTCCGTGCCATACAGAGGCGATTTCCTTATTCGACGAAAATTCCAGCACGTAAATATGCTAGTTAAAAATGTTTACGATTTGTGTTCTGTGTTTCCATAAAAGGAAATGGAGGTTTTCACAAGTGAACATCTCTTACTTTCAGGGAAATCATGGCTGGACCTGGGTGACCAGGGCTGAAGCTGGACAACAAGGGCGCAGACTGGCTTATGAGGTCAACAGTTGGGTTGGAAGGTCACGAACTGGCATAAATAAACACCCCACACATCTCCCAGCAAGTGAAAAACAACGAGAAGGTGGAACCTTTAATGGAGCATTAAATGAACACTTCATCAGATTTCAGACCCAATTACAACATTCAAATTCCTCATTCCAAAACCAATACCCAGCCGCACTTGACATCGAACTCAACCAATGTATTAACATTTCAAATCGCTGACTATCCTGCACAGCTGCACCAGAGCACAGACCCAGGTGTGCAGTGCTTCACGAGGAATCTTCTGTTTTGCTTAAGACCAGCGGGTGACCCATGCGAGTGAGACCATTCTCATTATTTGCTCAACCAACGCGCTTATGAGCATGCTGCATGTGAAGCGGACCTATGCCTGCAATGACAGGGAAGCTGGCGACAAGATGAACACACACATCGGTGTATTATGCGCAAGATCAAGATGTCATCTTGGTTCGAGCAGTCGATGCCACCAGTCTTACACCCACAGGTCATCAAAGTCCTCCCAGAGGAGACCAGCGCTTCTCTCAAGGAGCCTCCTACATCTGTCAGAAGTGACCCCTGGCAACACAGGTGGTCGATCCTCTTGCAAGACGATTCTAAAGCTATGGCATTCTCTGGACTCCCATTTGGCTTAAACAAACAAACAACACAAATCCCAAGCGGCTCTTTTCTTGTAGAAAGAAAACACAGGCCCTGCTTTAAATGTGAAGTTCCAAGAATGCTGCTGTGGTGGAATGGTGATCATACAAGACTTGCAATTAAGTGGTCACCAAGTGGATTACATCTCCCAGGGCAGAAATTGTAAGGATGGTGCAAGTTCTAAAATTCCCTGACTTCTGTCCACCCAGCAGTATGAATGGGTACACCAATGAGTGATTAGCCAGGGCACGCATAGTGGCCCTTCTACCAGCAGTTATAGATAGATGTTTATTATTACAGCAGTGACATGAGCAGTTAGTTACAGGACGGTACCTTTCCCACCACTAAAACGCCACAATGACAAATGTGACCGAAATTAACAAAGCTTCAAATTCGTGTTGGACATCCTGGAATGTGCATCTGAAGCACACATCTACCAGATAATGACGCATTTTCTTTTGGGCTGTGTTTTCCTATAAACAGCCAATGAACAGAACTACTGCTGCTGGTGAGACGACGGCTGCAACCGTCCCAGAGGACGACTATACCGGGGGTGGGGAGGGGACAACTACCAGAGGAGGAGACACGTGGTGCGCATAGTAATGGACGACGGCGGCGGCGGCAATCTCCTAAGTGCACCTCCACGCCGCGCGCATTATCGCCGCGATGCAAACGTCCCAACGACCTTGATCGCGACGACTGCCCACCGCCGCGTCGGAGGCTGCGAAGGGAAGAAACCGCGTCCGCGGCAGGACGGAGTGGGCACACGCGCGACGCGTAGGGTGGTGGCACAGGCGGTCTGCGCTCCTGCAACGGAGGAATAGTGGGACTGCGCATCATAGATAGAGATACATAGAGACGCAGACACAACGGAAGAGCAGTGGGACCGCACAAACTCTCCTATGCAGCCCTCTCAGGGCTAATAGACCTCGACATTGACATTTTGCTCTTGGACATATCATCATACGCAAGAAGAATAAGCAATGCCATGGCAATCCTTTATGTTGGTGGTCCTGGATCAGTCTATCTATTCAGTGAAAAATATCTGTCAATGAGACTGTTGTGGTACAGCTATCCTGGCCTACTTGGCAAATTCGGTGCAGTTTTCCAGCAGGCTCCCACTGACCTTAACAAAGGATTTGTGTTTTTTTATTTAATTCCCAAGCAATGCCGTTTCATATTTACTGATGGGTCTGCATCTAGAATAATAAACACAAACCCCACTTATTTTTTGTATACACCCGTGAAGTATAGTACACACGCATTCCACATAGATACTGCGTAACATCGGGAGGATTGGTATCGTCAGCAGTACAACAAAAACTGGCTTGACATTTGCGCCGAAGGAAATCTTGAAGCAGAGCAAACCGGTGTCATCCCTACGACCAGCACAGCACGGGGACGCCTTCGTCCAGCAGTGGAGTGACAATGGACTGTCAGTTATTTTAAAATCAACTTTCCCAAACGAGCAACAGGGCGGCTACTAATCTTAGCAATACTCTCTGAGAAATTAATTGAAATTATACATTTCCAGAGCAGGGATCATTCTCTTCCAAGCGTGATGGAGAACGCCGACTTCCCAAAGAGTGGCATTGATTGTGTTGGCTCACCGAGGGTGGAGGGACTGGAACTCTGAACCTCGCGAGTGTTTGATGGGGCCATCCGCAAACTAATTACGCGGCCCCGCACCCTGCAGCGCTTTACAGCAATCCCGTGTGACAGACACTCTGCTAATAATTTAAAGGATTTTAATCACTCATTCATTTACGCACAGAGGCAAGGAACTCCTTACTGCCTCTATGTGCAGCGTTACCCACGGATATGACATATCACGATAAGTCACTTTACCGAGAATAAAGAAATCACTGTCAGGAATAATATTTCTTAGTCAATACAAAAATTGTTCAAAGTGTCCTCCATCATGTTCAATACACTCGTTGGATCTTTGCACCACTAAGCAATATATAGCGCGGCACATTTCTTTGTTATTATTCAACGTCTCCAATTCTTGGCGTATCAAACAATCATTTTCGGTAAAGCGACTTATACTGCTTTACCGGAGTAATCAATGGCAGGGTGGTATTAGATCATATGTTTAGCATTTAATTTAATAATGTGATTATTCCGTGTGTGAACGATGTACTTGCATTGTAATCGTTACAGGTTGTACCGGTGCTATGATTGGAAGACCTATGGCAGGCTTATGTTGAGTGAAATGCAGTTGGAGGGCATTTGAGGGATCTTTATTTATACTGGAAATACAGAGACGCACAAACACGACAGGAGCACATCGTCAAATAAAATCTATTATGATCATTATCATACTGTGAAAATTAATATCGTACCGTGAAGCGATAAAATATCTCATGGCAACTGACATGACTGACAAGATAGATTGTCGAAGCTGCTCCAGTGTTGTATTGAACCAAATGTTTCAGATAAAAATGCTGTCTGGGAAGGCGTGTTGCTGATGGGATGTGTACAATTATTGTTATATATTTTTTTGAGGAGCGAGTCCCTACGCCGCAGCACGCCGTGTCACCCACCGAACGCACCAACAGCGGTAAACCACCGCGTCCGCTGCTGCACCCCTAGAGGAAGCCAGGGCACAGCTGCATGCTGGGATACGGCCACCACGGCATGCAGATGCAAATGGTCGTTAAGACCAACACAAGTTCTTTTCGGCCAGATTTGGCTAAATATTTGCCCTTCCCAGCCAGCCCACATCACACGGGCTTAGCAGGGGGGGGGGGAGAGGAGCTGGGGGGAAGGGAGGGGCGAATGGTGGGGGTGCTGGCTTGTGGGAGGGTCCGGCAGGGTGGGTGGGGAGGTGGGAACAAGTCGGCTTTGATGTGACCTTCCCTCCAATCCAACTGGCACGGCCCTTCTTCCACTGCCACTTGGCTGTGGTACCAGCCCAGCAGCACAGGGCTTCAACAGAATAGCAAAGCACACAATATGCCTCCTCCTCCCCCCCATATCCGTCTCTCCACATAAAATAGAAAAATACTTTTCACATATCCCGTCAGCCACTCACAGCCGTCCAGCTTGGTTGAAGTGATGCTGCCAAATGTGTACGGGCAAGGACCCTCTATGTTAGATATGGGTTCTAGTTCAACACAAAAACATGCACTAGGAGACACGCAGACACACACAGACACAGACCCCCCACGTACCCTTACAGATTGTTGGGGCAAGCGCTGTTATTGAGGACCTCTCCAAGCTTGGCAGATGAGGAAGCGATATGGCCAGCACCATCCCTCACCACCGTTGTCTTCCCTGTGTTGATGATTTTTACACCACAGCAGGTACTCATTTAAGACGGAGGCCAAGGAGCGCTCATAGAACACTCACATCTGACACAGGCATGTTCAGGAATGGAACTCAGATCACTGGGCATGTAGGTAAGTGTTGCTAATCATTGCATCAACGCTCCAACCTCAATTATACTGTTTAAATAGATACACATTACTGATTGATTGGCACTATATTCTTGTTGGGTAGCAATTTGTAGTGAGCCGACAGTAATTACCCTATGAACCGACACCGCCAGTCATAGCAATGTGGAATTTCGCAACTGGCTTAGGCCGTACACAGGCAATGAACACCGGCCCATTTTCGATTGTGTGGGACACCGATTTAACTTTGTGACTGCATGTCAAACATATACGGTATGCGCGTAAGTGTATCAAATAAAATAAAAATAGCAGACACGCAAACACACGTGCACATTCTCTTTAGGTTGAGCATGCTTCTGTGTTAAGTGTTTTTATAGAGAGGTGTGGGGCTTCCCAAGCGGCAGGCGGTCGGGCAGGAGAGACGCTGGGCGGCAAGAGCGAGGCAGAGGAGAGCAAATAGTCACGGACTGAAACCGGTCTGGGCAGCATCCACAGGACCTCTGTACACCCTTATAGGACCCCATATATCCCTCAGTGCCCCAGATAACTTACAGGAGCTGTCATCCCCACAGGATCCGTGTCCATGCCGCGTAACCCTTCTAGACTACAAAGCATCCCTGAAACCTGCTGAGATCTCTTCATCTCTCTCTAACCCACAGGATGATTGTACATTCCACGGGACTCCATCTATCTCATAGCACCCCTGTCAGTCCCACAGAAAGCACGCATGCCATAAAGAATGATCGTTCATCCAACATAACTTCCTGTGAATGCCACAGAAACCTCATCACAATTTAGAGAATCACTATTTATCCCAGAGGATCCGCCACCCCCCCGACATTCCCAGCACCTTTGTGAATTCCGCATGGCTCCTGAAAGCACCGCAGGATCCTGCTCCATTGCACGGCACCCAGGAAGCCATACACATCACAGCAGCCCGTACGCTCTGCACAGCTTGTGGCCAGCAGCAGGGAATCTAAGAGCACTATCGGTGGACATTCCACATTTCTATGATCAGTGAAGTGGTTCTGATTCTCCACACACAAGACCACGACTCTTCCCACAGGACCTCCTTGGACCCCACAGCACCAACCCGGGCAGACAGTGTGCGTCGAGTGGGGTGTCTGATTGCCCGGCTTAGACTGTATCTGCGTCGGTGATATGACAGTAGAGATTTTAACGTTCTAATGATCAGGAGAAGAATTCTGGCAGGCCTGTCTTGAGGTAAGTGCAGTTGTAGGACACTTAAAAAAGCATTAATTGTACTAAACGTACAGCAAAGCACAGTTATATATGCACAATAAAATTGTGAAATTACGGAGTAGAGGGAAACCGTTATCGCAATAAATGTCATATCGTGCAAAGCAATATAGTGCCGTATCGTATCGTAAACATGGTATCGTGGTAACTGCTTGGTACGGGCATACAAAACCTCACCTGCATTGCTTATTATTTTACATTCAGAATTTTTTCATTCGACCCTAAAACCCAATGTTATGGTGCCCTGCCATCAGAATGGGTCATCGGGTTTCCCCGGGGGCAAATTGGCCATGAGCAGAGATCGGGTCGGGTCCGGCCTGGGGGCACACGGACAGGGAGGGCAACGGGGTCAGAAACACAAACAATGTTTCAAGATTGGACGGAGGTTAAGATGTACACGCTACATCTGGATGGACTGCACGGGCATTAGGTATAGCCCAGATTTACTACGTAGCTATTACAGATCATATATTGTGTGTATATTCATGTGGGCGTAGCTTCTGTTAATGGTGTAAAAGCCCATTTTCTGCCATTATCTCGGAGCCCCAAGACACGACTGCTTGCAGGCAGACTTTTAAACACGCGGCCGAGGGTGAGCGCTGAAACCAAAGCCACAGAGGCAGAGCACAAGTGGGCACAGGCAGAGACAAATCCCCACTTCCACTTGACAATGAGGGCCCCTGTTATCTCAACCCGCACCCCGCCTTCCGCACACGTGTATCACCTCGGCAAATTGTGGTAATGGCATAATTGCGACGTTTTTGCACAATAATCATCGTGCTGGAACAGCCCGTCGCGTCTGCTTGAACTTTGCAGCGGTGGCGGTCGCTATAATCCCGCGGCACTCGCGGTGCGGCCGGCGCTGGGAGACCGCAAGCTGGAGGGGGGGCGGGGAGGGAGGCGTGAGCGGAGGGGGCGCCACGAGCGAGCCCCGATGGTCGGCCCAGCCGCCCTTGGCTGCAGCCTCTCACGAATCCCACGTTGGCTCAGGAATTCACACAAACGCAACGTTAATATTTCAGGAAGTGAGAATAATGAGCTGGCTGCCGTGACCATCAAAGCGACGGCCACTCCCCGGTTGTTCCCCCGTGGGGATTATGTCCCCGTTCGCCCATCCTCGCACACGGCGAGCACGAAACCACTCTGCCGTCACGATGAGTGGAGTTTGAGAAGTCATGTTGCGCTGCGATGTTTCCGATAACCCAGCCGTTCCCAAACTGGGCTCCGTCGACGACTACCGGAGGTCCGCAAGGCCTTGTGTGGTTTGCAAGGTCGCGCGTGGAAAGTCGGCTGCGGAATGGTTAATTTTTCTTTGTCACAAAACACCCAGCAGCACCTAATATCTTGTTAATGTGTCAGTAAAAATGAAGATCATCGTTCTTGTGGCCTTTTGTTTAAAGTTTGAGGAGTTTCAAGAGTAGTTTTCATTTTAAAAGACACGTTATTGGTACATAGTAGTCCACAAAATATAGTTAAGACATTCGTCAGGGTTCACTGTGGTTCATGTGGTCCAGATATGTTGGGGAACCACTGCAGCAACCCCCTTCTTTATCTAGTAAAGTACTTAATGGTCCATGACAACAATAATACAAAGTGTATGGTTAGTTTCACTACCAAACAAACACAGATGTTCAGAATACGGTTTGTATGATGTTTAAATTCGGGGCTTGGTCTTAATAAACGATCCACAAACGAATGAATGGTCGGAAACGAATATCAGCTCCGTGGTTTAGTGCCACCGTAAAATATAATAAATGGGACAACTAGAAAACAGTGTTTCACAATCTGCTCGTGTAGCAAGTTGGTTAGAGAATTCCAATCCCACTGCATTCAAGCAACCCTCAGTTTACTCAATCCTCAGTGCATGTTCACAATAACCACCTATGCTGCCTCCGATACACTTGCCTCAGGTGAGGGGTACTAAGGGAACAATTAGGCAGGTAAGTAAATCAGGAAGTGGGAAATGGTGGCGGATACAAGGGAAATACGTACACTCAAAACGCAAACTAAATAAGTGCTTTTACCAGGAAGATATGCCTGTTGATGACAGCAAACCATAAACGTCCCTTATTCAACACGGTGAGAACACTACTGAGACCAAAATCATTCAAACAAGGGTCACCTTAAACCAGAAAAAGGAGCTCAAGAGCATCAGTGAGGTTATTGTATTTGAAGGTAATTTTACTGGTTTAGGATCTGAGTGGTGATGTTGTCACGCTTTCCCCACTCAGGTCACCCTACCTTTACCATCCATAGTATAGCTATTTTTACGAGCTAGATCACCATCCATTTGACCGTCTCCGAGGCACACAACACACAAGTCAGTCTCAACTTATTTTAAATCTTTCATTAAAACTCACTCGCAACGACACTTGCAACGTTGACAGCTAGAGCACATTGTATACATGAACTGGCGGTGTGCACCACAGATTTATATATTTATGTGTTTTGCCACGTGTAATATACATTATATAAATGCATATTGGGGGTCAAGGTAGAAGCGTTCACGTCGCGATCCCTGTCAAGTAATACTTGGTATTACCTGCGAATTCTACCAAACACTTCGAAGCCGAGCTGAAAGACAACAATGTCCAGAAGCTGACCATCGTGCTTCGCAGAATCGCAAAGAAGAAGAATGCATATTTTATAAGCTATAGATTTAAAATATTTGTGCGCATATCATTACGTGTCTCTGCTATGACACTCCGGAGGATCTTTGCAAACGAGAGGCTCAATCTCAAGAGATTTTTCTGGCGAAACATGTTTAACACAAATTAATAAATAATTAGATAGATTTATAAACAAGCATGGCCTGTGTTGCCTGCTCACAATGGTCCAGAGGTGAACACTGATTCACCTTCTAATGTTTGCTTCTGTTTGCTAACTTCACACCTTTGCATGCATTAGATGGTGCGCTCGGCCACGGAGAAAACGGAAGCCTTGGGGCCGTCGTCCCCCGCGGGGCGGTGGCACCACACGCCGCGTTTCCACGGTGGGCAAATTCCTCCAGCGAATTAGTCCTTGATAGACGAGACAGCTCACGGCACGTGGCACGACCTTTTAATGTTTAACAGGCATATTCTGCTATCAATTGTCTAAATATATATGTATGTCAAAAAAACCCTCAATAAATTCTTCAATAACACTGGCTTAAAAAAAGAATACATATTGATAACGGACACCATTCCGGGCAGTGGCCCCTCTTCCCAGCACGGATATCTTCACAGCACAGAAATCATCTACGAGCCAAGAAAAATGAGCATTACCCAAATTGACGCATAGAAGAAATATGTTTCCCTTTAAGGAACTTTTTTGTTTTGCTCGTGCACCACTGTGAACGACGTATCATTTCCAAATATATTATTACTATTACATATATATATATTACTTTTGTATATGAGTGACACCTTGTAGAAAAGCCAACAGTTGTTGCCCTATGGATAAACGTACCCTCATCATAGGAATATGACATTTCCACACACTGGCTCTGGACTGCAAACAAAATAAGTATCACCTCAGTGCTCATTTGAGCAGCAAAACACTGTCATATTGCCTTTTAATTTCACGTGCAGCAATAACCTTGAATATACAGAAATAGTCTCTAAATAGATGAGAAAATAAAGCTCAGATTGTGTCACTTGCCTGCAGGCGACACGAACAACTCTGCAATCGTAAACAAACAAACTCCAATGACAAGAACTGGCATTCGCAGGAAAAACAATTCACTTTATTCAGCAGATGGCGCTTAATTAGCGAGCCACGAAATAGAGTCTCGAGCCCATTATTTACCATGCGGCATTAAGCGCCGGGCAGCCGTGGCCGTCTGGCTCATTAGGGGAGCGCCGCCGCACAAGGCGGCAGTGTTTGTGGGCTCGCGACACAAAACGGTCTCTGCCGCGCAGGCGCGCAGCCGTGCCCTCCCGCGGCGGCGCACGCGTCCTGCCCGCCGCCGAGTGGGCTGCCACTTCATGGGCACCAAACGGGAGCCAATTAAACACCGCGCAGGAATTCGCCCCTTGTGTCACAAAAACGCACAGAAGCGCAAAGCGAGCAAGTCTCGGCAGGACCCGGCGGCGAGATCGCGCGTCGGAGCCTCCGTGCGGCCGAACGGCTCGTTAAAGATTAAAACACAATCGGCGTGTTAAGTGGTTCGATGAAAGAGCGGTTGCAAAAAAACGCAATGCCTTTAATGAATTCCTCAATTAATTCATGCGCGTAAAGGCCCGTCTGTCGTCTGTCTTGCCCGCTTCCATTTGACTTTTTAATATTCACTCTGGACACGTCTCTAGAGCTGTTCTTTCGGGATCGCCGTGTCGTGCGTTCTTCGTCTCTCCTTCGAAAACGTTTCGCCTCCCACATTGGAGGCATCATCAAGCTAATCAGCCATCGTCAGACCAGTGAGAGCCCATATCAATGCTCTAGAAACTTTGCTGAGCCGAGTGCTGACAGCTGCCAGATTTTCAAACGCAACCTATCGTGCCGAGCACGCGGCAAGGCGCTCGAGAGCGGCACCCGGCACGCGACGGTGGCACGCGAGGGTGCCACGTGAGGGTGGCACGCGAGGGTGGCTCGGGCGTGGCGGGAAAGCACGCCACGCTCGGCCGCCTGGCACCCGTGTCGGAAAGGCCCCGCTGATAGCCCAAGCACAACGAGGGCCGTTCCCGGATACAATGTCTCCCACTATAGTTTATTTGTTACGTACGTCAAGTGGCGCCAAAGTGCCCCAAGATTGTAAATTTTAAAATAATGAATACCCTTGTAATGGGAAGTTGTTGAAACAATCTCGCCTCATTGTACGTCCTTCAGGCTCTCTCACTGTTTAAATGCAGAATAAAGATCTCTTTCTTCTCCATTACACGCTACCAATTCCGCCGCTAATTCTCCACACTCTACACGCTGACTTTATGTTTACATACATATTGCAATGTACCGACATAGGTTTTCACAGCTCGATTTATGGGAAATGCCCTTAAGAGCTGCTCTTTCGGGAAAGCCATGTCGAGCATTTCTCCTCTCTTCGGAATGCTTTCAAAGTCTGATGATACCTCCAACGTCGGAGGTCAAAAGTCAAGGAGAGAGGAGTAGAAATGTGAGCTCTTAAGAGCATTTCCAATAAATATTTGCACATTTACATACGTGTTGGTGTTATCTGCACTAATCCCTCATGTTGCCCGCCTTTCACCTCAAGACCCAAGGCCCCCATGCTCAAACGGGTACTGGGCATAGCTCGCCTCTTTTGGCAGTTCTGAGTTACAAGCAGCGAACATACCCGTCACAAAAGAACAGCATTTGAGATGTTGTGTGATGGCCCTATACAAAGTCAAATTGTACAGCAGACATACAGTGGTCAGAAAAAGTTTGTGAACCCTTTTGAATTTTCTGTATTTCTGCATAATTGTAACCTAAAATGTTAAACGATCTTCATCTAGGTCCTAATAATAGATAAAGAGAACCTGATGGTTGCTCTTCAAAGCTGTTCTTTGGGGGTAGCTGTGGCGAGCGCTCTCCCTCTCTCCCTCGTAACGTTTTGCCTCCCACGTTGGAAACATGCTCACCCGAAAGAACAGTTTGAAGAGCAACGATCATGAATCAAGCCATGGAAACCTATATCTGTACAAAGAGAACCCGATTAAATAAATATCACGCAAAAAAACTACTTTTAATTTATTTATTGAGCAAAATGATCCAGCATTCAATTTTTTTATGACCCTTACGATTCAGTAACTGGTGGCACCCCCTTGAGCAACAATAATTTGAGTTTCCTGTAACAATTTTGGCCCATTCCTCCTTATAGAACTGCTTCAACTCAGAGATAAGTGTGGAGGTTTTTTGCATGAACTGCTCGCTTCAGGTTCCACCACAATGTTTTAATAGGGATATGCTCTGGACTTTTCCTTTTCAATTCCAAATCGCAAAATCTCTTCTGCTTCAGTCATTCTTGTGTGTTTAGGATCGCTGTCTTGCTGCATGACCCACTTTCTGTTGAGCTTTAGCTCACGGATGGATGCCCTGATATTCTCCTGTAGAATTTGCTGCTACAATCGAGAAATCATGGTTTCATCAATGATGGCAAGCTGTCCGGGTCCTGAGGCAGTTGTCCCAAAACATGAGACTCGCCCAACCATGCTTCACGGTTGGGGTGAGGTTCTTACGTTGGAATGCAGTGTTTGGTTTTCGCCAAAACATAACGTTTCTCATTTAAGCCAAAAAGTTCAATTTTCGACTCATCTGTCCACAGAGCATTCTTCCAAAAGCCTTCTGGATCATCCAGGTGGTCTATGGCAAACTTGAGTCGAGCACCAATGTTCTTCTTGGAGAGCAGTGTTTTCATCCTTGCCATCCTCCCATGCATCCCATTCTTGTTCAATGTTTTCCTGATGGTGGACTCATGAACACTGACATTAGTCCACCATCAGGAGAGGCCTGCAGATCCTGTGTTTTTTTGTGATCTGGATTATTGTACGCTTTGCTATTGGTGTGATTTTTGTTGGAAGAACGCTCCTGTAAAGTGGAACAATGATGTTGAATTTTCTCCATTTGTACACTGTCTAACAGTGAATTGGTGGAGCCCAACATAATTAGAAATGGTTTTGTAACCATTTTCAGACAACTCTTTTTCTGAGGTCTTAAGAAATCTCTTTTGATTGGGGCATGACACGCTTCTACAAACCTGTGTGGCGAAGACCAAACTCTGATGGTGACGACCAAAGTTTCCGTTTTTTCATATAGGGCAGGGCCACCCAAACTCACTCCTGATTGTCATCCTATTGACTGAAACACCTAACTCTAATTACCCCCTTAATTGAGCTGATTAAACTTGAGGTTCACATACTAGATCATGCTGCTCAATAAATAAATAAATACGTATATTTTTGCGTGCCATTTGTTTAATCTGGATATTGTTATTATTATTATCAGGAATTAAATGGCCGAATCAAACGGCATGAGCCCAAACTCTTCAGAACCTGGAAGCTAAGCAGCCCTGAGCCTGGACGGTGCTCGGACGGGCGACTTGGTCACAACAGGTATTACAGGCTGCTGCTGCTGCTGCTGGCTACATTGTGCCTCCACCAACTCGCACTGTCCAGCGAACAGTCAAATGACCTCTGTGAGCCACAAGGCATGGGGAGGCCATCATCCAGCAGCAGACTGACAAAGGGTTGCACAAGCGTGGATATGGGAACCGCTGCGTTCAGACACACGGCGTGGACATGCAGTAATCAGGAGGGCGAGCAGACACCACTGTGTCCGCACAACTCCGTCCCCGCTCTCTCACCCGTGGTGGAGTTGGGCCCAAGCCCTTCCCAGGAGTGGGGGGGGGGGTGAAGGAATGGCCGGGTGAGGGCGAGCGCCGTGGCGACACGAGGCTTTGTGCGTGAGCCAGCGACTGTTCCTGGCAAAAAATGGGAAAATGTCGGAGGTAGGCGACCATTGGCAGAGCAACTGTGGCAGCAATCGAGATTCCTGGGGATTCAAACTCAACAAAGCTGGGCCTAATTTCAACTGGGTCTGGATTTTATAAATAATTCAGCAACCGGCACATCACACTCACTACACCTCTCATTTAATATGTGGTTCTACGAGTCACGTGCCACCTACTCCAGTCAATCCGCGACCCGCAAAATACTCTGTGACTTAAAATTAAGCCCTGGCGATGAGCAGTGCCGCGGCTGTGTGAGATGGCATTCGCGAGAGAAAGCTCAAGGCCGCAGCGGCCACAGTTCACTAACAGGACCATCATAGTTGTTATTAAGTTTATTGAACAGCAAGGTAATAATACATTGGGAAGAGACGATTTTAGGAAATCTCAGGGTCGTGAACAGTAGCTGAGCACCAATGCAACGTTCATCCGAGCAGAAAATAACGTGGACTTTTGCAATTTTGAATTGAGATTTGGTTTTAAGAGCTGCTCTGTCAGGATACGCATCTCCTTCATTCATCAGCCGAAAAAAAATTCGCAAAGGAGAGAGGAGATATGCTTCAAAAGGCTATCCCAAAAGAGCAGCTCATACATCGAGCCGTGAAAACCTAGACTTTGGATTTTAAAATGTTTGTTTCCAAGCACGTAATTTCCAGCCAGTGTGCGTGTGAGTGTCTTTCATGAGATTACATTGGTACAAAGTCACGGTGAAAACGATTTGTGAGACACTCAAATTATTTAACAAGCTAGCAGGAGCATTCCATTTCAGCGTAAGGCTGGTTACGATCGATAGCGAGTGTGTGCTAAAGTCGTTACTGCAGCGCTGTAAGGTCTGCTCAGCTCGGGACGATATTGCACAGCGTGCCGGAATAGCCCACCGGTGCACCATCGTTTTAAAGGAATTAATTAAGTTTTTGATTGTAAAATGTGGCTTTTGTGTTCGTGTTCCCCACAAATCTGGGGTAATAACAACACTCTAACGATAGCAATTTTAACGACAAAATAGGTGGTGTCCTGCTCGCTCCAGATCACAGCATCCAACACGACTCATCACAATCATCATCATCGTCGCCCTGACAAACCCACATCAGGCTCAGCGATCAGAACACGCCACAATTGTTTCCTGCTATTTGATCGGTCGGATAGAGGGAGATTAAAAAGGAGAGAGACAAGAGAAGAAAGCCACAAATCTCAGGGAAAACCAAGCAAGTCACTGCAAGATGATGCCGCCAAGTGCTCCGAATGGCCGCTAATAACAAGGCACTGCTGCTGGGCGTTACGACAGAGAAATTAAAATACTATCCGTGCACGTGGGGCAGCTGCAGTGACTGGCAGCTAGCGCGCTCTCCACCGAGCCGCTTCACGAAGGAGCAGTTCGACTCCTGAGCCTGTCTGCTCTTTATAATGAGGAATGACCGATGAACGTCTTAAGCTGCAAAGTGGACGTCCAAGGCCATGTGACATCGTTAGCAAACTGCAAACCTTAACGCGATGTCACACAGCCCAATCTCTGAATGTAAAGAAACACTCCCAGTTGCAAAAAAAAAAATATTTTTTGAAGAGATAATAATAATCGAATTTTGTAACGCGCGCATATTCTCCGGGCGCGTTGCACCCGTTGATTCGGAGGCGCGGAACCCTGCTCAGTCAGATGCTGCGACTGAGAAGCTCTAAATGGATTAAATACAGATAGACTGATGGAATGTACATTTTTTACATTACTTTAGAAGAACTTCAAGTACAAACCCCCTCCACCAGTGAGATAAACATCTTCTCATTGGAGTCCCTGATGCAATCGACATCAGATTAAACATCATTCACGGCAAATAAAACTAATTTTCAAAATAACTGATGGCAGACCGTGGCATTCAAGAAGCAGTAGCAATGAGACAACCCCCGAATGACTGGCAACATGACCAAGGAGCAGGCCACTGCTGATGAGTCATAATCACTGGGTCACGAACCTCTATTAACCAGGCGCTGCGAGTTGGATGGGTGCCTGGACGCTGACAGTGAGCTCACCACTCGCCACCTAACAACGCATCGATTCTTACGTTCACCACACGGAAAGGTGATGGTGCAGCCCTGCAATTACCCACTCATGCCGCTGTTGGCAGACGAGGCCTCCGCTAATGGGAGATCTCAATCCACCATTCTCAACCGATGGGTCACGACCAATCTGTAGGCCATGAGCGCCACCAAGTGGTCCATGGAGACCATACCCAAGTGGGCCTGTGAGATGCAAATGGTTGGGAATCCCTTCTCTAAATGAGTAAGAACCCCTGCTCTAGAAGGCATTTGGTCTACTCTTCCACGTTGGCCAGACTTGTTGGAAGAAGTGGGCATACCCACACATTACGGTGGGGGTTAAACTTGTAGCAGTGTATCAACGACCACGCTGGGAGATGGAATCAAACCCACGACTTTTGGATCGTAAGGCCAGTGCGCTGACCGTTACTGCACCGAGGCGGCTGTCTTCGCTCAAAATAAAAGCAACAAATTGTGCGGCGGAGAATCAATTGTTTCAGATCCACGCCAATGAGTTGCTGATGATATATTTAGGCTAACAAAGCAAAAACCACACGAATAAAAAAACGATACAAAGTGAGACGGTGGATAAAAGAAAAAATAGAATTGAATCTTGAAAAGACTCCCGACCCCAAAACTGTGACAATTACAGCAACAGACGGGCTGCGCGACGGTGGCAGGCGTCACAGGTTCAATCACCACCACTGTACCTGGACCGCGAGACCCGGTCGCTGACCTCAGCACTGCAGGAACGCGACACGGCCCTGCGAGCCGCTCCGACCTTCAGACGGGCGACGACGACGACGACGTGGCATCTTTTATTTCCTCCTCAACTACAACAACCGCGGCACTCAGCCCGCTTTCCCCTCCCCGCTGGACAACTATTAAGAAGAGCTACCTGGGTCAACGGCTCTTTTTAGCTTAAATACAAAAATGACTGACTTAGGGGGAGCGGTGGCTCAGTGGTGCTTACTTGACCCTACAGTCTGTTAAGGCTCGCCACCATGTGCCGCAGAGTTGTGGTCACTTTGCTCTCGGCAACAGCTTTGTTTTCGGCCACAACTCGATTTGATTTCTCTGCCCTAGCGAAGTCTCAACTGGAACTAAAGACTACGCTCTAAGGAGCTCCCTGGTTCGGATGTTAAGAGCCAAATCATTTTTATTCCTGCACATCACAGGAAACCAGAGTGGCCATAGAAACCCAGTGCACGTGAAGCGAGGCTGCTCAAACACCACTAAGACAGATGGGAAAACGTCTTGCTGTACTGTCATCTTCCAATGGGCACCTCTCTAAGCCTGCGGGAAAGTGTCTCAAGCACATGATGTCATCATGACGTGAACATCAAACATTAAAATCGTTTGAATGCAGGCTAGGACTATCCCACTCGACCAAAGATTGCAAATCTTCATACTTATTTGACCTCAACCATTAGCTTATAGGAGCATATCGCTTAAACTCTGAGCTTCCGAGAGGCTGCTGAGACCTCATCCCTAAGCCATCTCTAAGGACCACGTGGTTTGAGTAGCATCGTTGAGACCCTTCAGTATCAGCAATACTCCTGCTGTGGTCTGAGAGCTATCCAGGAGGAGGGTGTGACAATTTGACTTCAAAGCCTTTCTTTAACCCCCTAGGATTTACAACAACAAAAATGACTTAAATCAGATGACCTTTAAACCCTTCTAGTTTTTTTTCCCCCAGTAGCGAGTGCAGTGAACCAGCAGTCATTGGCACAGATGTCAATGATGCAAAGCACCTGATCAGGCGCTCGTCACAGATTCTGCGCGTCACCCGGCGAGACGGCCCTTATTTGGTGTCGACAGAGCAAAGTTTCTGAACAAATTTGCTTCCCTTTCTGTCAACAGTGCCTTGCACCCGTGCTTCTGTGTCTCTAAGGAAACAAGTGGCCTTAAACGTGCCCTCGCTGGCAGTTCCCACATTGCCAAAACAAGGCCCGTGTACCCCGCTGCCTACTGTATGGCGAGATGGAAAAACCCGTGGCCACGTTTGCCAACTGGTCTTCGGCCTTCCATTTTTCTGAATGCATGTCCGTCCACATTGCCTTTAGGTTGTATCGAGGCAGCATTTCAACTTCTTATAACCTGTGTGCGTGTGTATCATTCCAGCAGCTCTGTCTATCTCGCACTTCGTCTCTATTTTGTAAGGGTCTTCACTGTCCGGCCATTCTGCCGAATGTCGTGCACATCCCACGCTTTGTCTCTCTGGCTTCAGATGTGTCCTGGCTGAACTCACCTGCCCCTGTTAAGAAAATAAGTTTAACCAAACGCACGTTGCATTGGCAGGGTGGCGCAAAATAGCCACCCTTTGCGTTCGCCACGTGGGGAACAAAAACGTAGAACCATTTTTAAAAAATTGAATCCCTCGGTGGCATTCCTGAAGTTCCAGCGGGCAGAGCCCGTGCTATTCATCACACGGCGGTGGTGCTGCTGCCGCGTGAGACAGCGGCCCTGCAATGCCAAGTCCCGGGGAATGACGCTTCTGTTGGGACGTCGCGGCGATGCGCGGGAAGGCCCACGGTGGTGCCGACCGACCGCGGAGCCGCGAGGCCATGCGCTGCTGCCTCAGTGCCGTGGCAGTGCACGGCACCACGGGTTGAACTTTATTCACAAAACAAAGACTCTTTTCTTCCGGTGGAATGGACGTGCGGTTGGTTAATTCATCGGCCTCTCACTTTCATCTATTTGTCACATTTTGGCAGAATTTTTTACGCATGTAAAAACTCGGCTTTGAATGCACGTGTTTTTCATTGCGGAGAAAGAGCACCTTGACGTGGCGCGCGGGTGATTTTGTTGGACGAGGAGGGTAAACGGCACCCGGGGAGCCCTGAATGCGCTCCATTCTCCACAGACGCTTCCAACGCCGTGCGTTTTTTTTATGAGCTTGAAGACCACACGCACATGTTAAGTTTACAGACTTGGCCTCTCTCGAGTCCCCCCTAGCACATTCGGGGCACATCAAACCGGCTGTAAACTCAGCACAGATAGAATGGAAAAGGCCACTGACGTTACCTCCACAGCCATCTTCTTCATATTAGGGATAGCCAAGCTGTACTCCATGTCACCTGCAGAGGTGTTCCACAGACATAATTTCCCATCGTCACATATCACAGGTAGCCACCTCCACAAAGCATGAGGTAGATTTGCAGATGTTATTGACGAATGTCTACATATTGGGTCGTGGTTGCAAATCAAAGAACTCGAAGCAACTTTTGGAATGCACCCGGCGCATCTGCCGGTCAAAATCCATGCAACGTCATCATCGCCAAAAGATTAACTACTACCTTGAGAATCTGGCAACAATAGAGGTTCAGCAGCAGAAACGCACAGAGCCTATGATGCAGAAACCCCGACATTAAAAGTGTAAATACATATTTTGGCCAAACTGATTGTTTACAGTCCCATTGATTAAAGCAGAAAAAACGATCCCAAGTCGATGACTTATTATTTGAAGAAGATTTTGCTTTGTAACGTTTGGCCAATGCCATCAATGAGAGTTTTACTGTAGATGCAGCACAGTGCCCACAGAATACTCACAAATATGAGGGGGTGACACTCAGCACTATCCTCCCTGGCCACATCGCATCCACTTGCCTACATCTGGCAGGCCATGGTGGTCATCTACCCAAGAACTTAACTAAGCTCTGCCCTGCCTAGTGTCTGAGATCTGATGAGATTGGCACATTTAATGTGATTTGGTGATAGGATCATTAACGGTATCGCTGCACATGTTCTCATTCCATTGTGGTACTGAGAGTGGCCCACTGGAAAGCATTTGTATAAGTGGCTCAAGCCATCGTGCCATTTGTTCCAGCACCGGGACTGGAGGCAGTGTGTGTTGGTAGCCGTGCCGAGTGCACTCTCCTCCACCTGTTTTGTCTTACAGGCACCCACGGCGCTTTGCTTCGGACAGCCGAGATCCTAAACAGATTCTGCAGCCATGCGAAGGCGGAGGCCAAACAGGTGTACTCGCCGGCACGGGATGACCGCGAGCCTCAGTCATCAATCACGCGTGAGGAATACTTTGTAACTGCTGCCAGGTCGCCCGTAGAACCTTCAAAGTGCGAGCAACGTGGCTCCGATTACGAGAGCGGCCATGGGGAGACCGCCGGCGCTTGTAAAGTCACAACAGGTGTACAAGGTGAACGCACGCGCCCAAAACCGCGGCATGTGAGCACGCGTCTGCACGGCGGCTGCAGCATGAAAATATTTGGCGATTTTGTCGTATCGAAATGGGTACTGTACATTTACAAAGAACAAAATATAAGGATAGTAAAAAATAAAATAAATACCAACAAGGTGTCAAACTAATACAACAAAAATCCAATAAAGTATGCCTTGTAATAAAAGTATATTGAAAAACATTACAGAATAAGCTTTCAATCTCTCACACCAATCCCATAAAGCGGCCAGGTGCCTCGGCCACGAGATAGGCAGCGCGTGAGTGATGTCACATAAAGCGCGCGCATTTTTTTCCGCATGTTGCGTTGGGAGAGCGGCTGGCCGCCGCACGCTCGTGAATAGTAGCTCGCTCATGGCACCAACCGGAACGGTGACACCAGATGTGCAATTTAACGCTGCCGGTGCGCTGCGTTTGCGCAGGAATCCCGAACGTACGCCTAACAAATCGGCCTGCTTCCTGCGGGAATGCCACCGTGGGATGGAATGCTTCACCGTTTGCTGACGGCGAACGAGTGGAACTTTTAAGATCTCTCACAAAAAACAAGCAGCACTTTGTGACTCATCACAACTCAACGTTGGAGAATGTGAGAAGCATCAAAGCTGGGACCTGGGCCTCTCAGGAGGATAAGTCCCTGCGACATGCTGGGCTCAAGCTTCATGGATGTGCGGCAATATCGGTGGTGGCAACCCAGCTAAAAGATGACATCCCAATGAATAATATATGCACTTAATTAAAATGTGTCCAGCTCTGAGGCCATACTGTATAGGAAAGAACTGTGCAATACAGGGTGAAACATAATCTCCCGCACTTCGGAAGAGCGCATCTAGTGAGGGCACACCAGAGGATAAACTAAGCGTTTGCAAAAATGTTTTCAGAATGCGTGCCAAACATCAAATCTAAAGTTAAGCAAATCAATGACTGCCACTCGAAGGGAAAAAAAAATCGTATATTTTGCTTCTTAACGTATGTAACCTTTTCTGGTTTCACACACAGGATTTTCCAGCAACCTGTCGGCAAAAAATATCAGGCACAAAAGGGCAGCGTTTTCGCAAGTACCGTAGTGGCGCGCGTGGGATGCACGCGAGCCACACACATATATCGGTATTAAAGATGTTTTGGAAAAACTGACAGCTGCAGCTCGCGTGCAGCGTTATTTGGGCGACGTCACATGCCAGCCTTGCCGGTCCACTAAAATACCATGCCGGTGCACCTCCATAAAACAAAAACGTTACTATTAATGAATGCACTCCACGCATCATCCAGAGATCCCCTGGCACGGGGTCTAGCAAGCTGGACCTACAATCGAGAGCGCCCGTGTTCAAGTCCTCTCCACGGTGATTCAAACCTATGGAGTGCTGCGCCGTCCACCGCTCACTCTTTGCACCCTGTAGTAAAAATGGGAACACTGTAGTGTGTCCATTCTTGGATCACTAGAGGTGGGGTACAGTGCAGGAACCCTGCACGAACACTGTCTCGTGAGTGTGGACGAGCAGGCTGCATTCCTCTCGGAAGCGAGAGGCCTTTGCCCCTTTGCTAGGAGCACTGAGTGCAGGCGAATACACAAAACACCTCCTTGCCGTCTGCATTCTTAAATGCTGGGCTTTGCTTCCTCCTCTTGAACAAACATAAACTTTAGCAGCACCAATGCTCCTCTCTACCCCCCTCCACCACCCCAAAAAGCACAAAAGGTAGTACTCCTTCACAGGGAGCGTGCTCCTATATTGCCTTATTGGAAAATGCAAATATGAGTTTAACAAGGGCACTCAGACTAGACTGATTGCAGTGGACCCTCGAGAGGGCCGGATGCAGCCAAAGCAGGCACGCTTCCGGCCGAAAGCAATGCGGAGGAGAGTTTGCGTGTTTCGCTTCCACTGAACAGAGACACGCATTAATGCGTCTCAAAGGCTCCGATTCATCCCAGAACGGTTGGCAGGTATCGCATGTGTCCGAGGTGGCCGAGGTCTGTGGTGGCACTCACCACCCACACAGGCACACACTCGGAAAGGCCAGCAGATGCTCGCCGGAGGAGTGAGTAGGCGTGGGATGACTTTTTGGCTGCTGGCTGGCGTGCGTGCACTCCGATTACATTTCCTGCATCGCATAAACAATTGTAACTCAATTCAACTACGCCCCGCAGACCACTCTGCCAGGTGGATGTGATTACGCAAAGTTTCGGCCCGATGTAGCAAGGTAGTGCGAAGGTGGATGTCCAAACAGCCAACATGGGGCTAAGTCGCCCTCCTGGACAATTCGTTCTGCTGCTGTACCCGTGCTGTTCGTGTGTACGTTAGTGAGCACCTATTGGGTGTAGGAGGACAGGTGAAGGGGTGATGAATTCAGGAAACAACGCGCGCAGCCAGTATCGTCTCACCAGTGCTCATGTTGACAGGCCGTAAAAGCCACTCATATTCGGTGGAGCTGACCTAGCAAAGGCCTGGGTAAGATTCAGGGAATCAAACACGATTATGGGGATCGTAGTGCAATGCGCGAACCACCACTCCTTACCCATACACACACACGCATGCACGCGCAAATCAACACAGCATTCCTCTCACACACAAAAGCACACATCCACACCCAGCAGACATCACAGTGGCGCCTGAGACATGGCCAACATCACAGAGAGTGCTGTCGCTTGGAGAGGCCATCATGAAGGGCTCCATCACTCGAGAGAACATTAAACGAGCCGTCCCTTTAACAGGATGTTACACGATTCTGGATGTGACCTCAAGGGGACAAAGTAATCAGTATCAAATCTACACCGCATTAAAACAGCATGCATTCCATTATTGGGGGATATGAAGGAAACGATTGCGCCGTAGGTGGAGATGCAAATAGAGTGTGGGGACCATGGGAAGGGATGTGAAGTGGCTAAGTGTGGGATAGCTTCACTGTGCAACCAATGAGGGTCTCCTGTGAGCTCTCTGCACAACATAGGACCAACGCTTCATACCATAACATACAAATGAGGGCACACACAGCTATAGCCGGTTGTGTGAATTTAAACCCACTAATGGTAAATATATTTCTGTGTGTTTTATTATTTATTGAGCTGCACCGATGTTTACAGCTGATGGAGATGGAAAATATGTAACCTTAGCATGCACAGTTCCGATTATATACAATGCACGTATACATACACAAGGATAAGTGCACCCTGAACAAAGATATGTTTCTGCGCGTACCGATAATACGTTATGCACACACCCCCTAAACGCACACACATCCCCTATAAGTACACACATCTGTGTGTACACCAATCCCGGCACAAGGCTGTATGTACACACTCGCATATCCACACATCCCTGTAAATACACACACAGCCATGTTTACATACACTTGCGTGGACTGGACACACACCTACATGACAACACACCCACAACTTAATATAAGGGAACGAGTATGGCTACACATGTAAAGAGGAACTTGTATATTCACAAGGATAAGGATACCACGTATCGCCTTAAAGTACTGTACAGTACAGTCAAGTGCTGTTAGCGAGCACCTCTAAAGGACGGCACAGAACACCAGGGGGAAGGTCGCCAGCACCACACCCGGCCGTTTTTGTCTCACGATGTCTACACAGTACCAGGTATTCATTTGAGGCTAAGTCGACCTAAGGGAAGCCCAGGACCGGTTCCGATAATCGTCACCGATGTTGGCCGTCGGTGGGAACCGAACTCGGGTCGCCGGGTTCGTAGTACAGCGCGCTAACCGCTACACTATCGCTCCCCCCACACACACACACCTGTATATGCATACTATATACCCACTTACCTGTGTGCACGCACACGCACCTGTGCACGTATTGTGCACACGGGTGCGCGGAAACACGTGTGTACAAGTACACATTCACTCACCTGTGCGTGTACACTGGGTGGCATACACCTTCGTGCACAATGTGTCTTCCGCAGCAAACAGGTGTATGTGTATACATACTGCGCACAGGTGTACGGTGCGTGCACACATACCGTGTATGTACACACACCGCGCGCAGGTGTACCTTGTGTGTACCATACCGTGTATGTACAATACTGCACACACGTGTATGGTGTGTACACGTGTGTATGTGCATACGGGTGGACGATGTGTGTCAAAACATACTGTATATGTACACATACTGCACACAGCTATACGTGGTGTATGCACAAACCGCGTACAAGCTTACGAAAACGCGTACACATACTGCACACAGACTCGACGGCCGTACGATGCGTGTACACACACTGCCTGTGCGTAAACACGCCGCTCGCAGAGAGGTGTATGGCAGGTCTACTCATACCGACAGTGCACACACCTATGCGCAACACGGTATGTATACACACACCTGTATATCATGTGGGATAATCCCAGCCATGCTGGGGCCGGTAGCGAGGAAGCAGACAACAGGGGGACAATAACAACAACAATATCAGCAGCAGCATCAGTAAACAGCCCCACTCTCACCCCCCGTGGAGACATTGATCGCAGTCGGGGGGGGGGGTGTTACGACGAACGAGGATCACCTCTCACCGGCAGCGGAGACTCTCCCTGCCGGGCCCCCGTCTCCTCCTCGTCCTCGTCCCGGGCCGCCGCAGGGCCTGACTGCTGTCACGGCGGAGCGGCACAGCTGGACATGCTGATGATGATGATGATGCCGCTACCGCCGCCGCTGCTGCTGTGATTGGGATGGGGGTCGTAGGAAGTGACGAGCAGAGCGGTGGGAGGGGGGAGGCGCTGTGCTACGACAGAATGCGACTTTGCGGTGAAATGCGACGCGCCAACGAGAGGGAAGGACGTGCTTGCGTGCATGGATTACGCGCTTACGTCATTGTTAAAGTTGTCGACGTCATGGATTGACGTCCTTGCGTCAGGAGGTGGGGGCCTCGCAGAATGAGGCTCGACGTCATGATCGAATCGCTTCCGTGTGCCTCGTGTGAACTGAGCGCGCGCCGCCGTCTTTAAAGTCCCGTTGATACGTTTCATAGACGCTCAGTCCGGCAGCTGAACGCGTAGCTGGATGCGAGTGTGTAGCTGCATATATATATCTGGCAGCGAGCAGGGTGACCCCACGCCGACACAGTAAGGCGAGGAAGGAAACCCGGCCGGAAGGTAAGTAGCATTTCTGTGTGGAGTTTGCATGTTCTCCCGGTGTCTGCGTGGGTTTTCACCGGCCACTCCGCGAATTTACAAACTTAAATAAATAACTTGCAAGCTCATTGAAGTATTTTCTGCTGTAACAATAAACATGTATCTTATTATTGTATATCTAACTGTTGCGTTATATATCTAACTGTTGGGTCTGTCTCACCGATGGAAAACGACCGCGGGTGGGAAATTGCCCGAACCCCTCCCTCCCTCCCTCCCTCCCCCACGTGAATATATTTAGATGGATAGATAGATGTTTATTATTACAGCAGAAAAATACCCTGTGACCTTGCAAGCTCTTTACGGGATTCCTGCGACACAAAAAACATGCTGGTTGCTGACAATAATTAAAATATATACAAGATTCATAAATAACCAAAATTTTAATCAACCAACAACAAAAAATGACGCATAACATTGCACGCATTTTTCATGAAGACACGAAGACATGAAGACATCAAGACATGGAGACATCGTCACCTGGAGACACGGAGACAGGAAGACAGACACGAAGACATGGAGACACGAAGACATGGAGACACAATAGTGTGCATTTGAATCAAAATTCTCTGAAAGCAGTCGCAGAGGGATTTGGTGGAATGTGGCTCCAAGGCCCGTCCTGCTCAAGAGACATTGTGGTCTTAACCTGTGACCTTTCGCTTGAAAAGCAATCCGAGGCAAGGTGTTGGTAATGGACCACCACTGGACATTTCATTAGCAGTGTTCAATAGGTCATATATCTATTGGAGACAGGTATGTATAATTTACCTTAAGAGTGAACACATTAATTACTGTCGTGTTATACCATTACTGATGAAATTATGTACTCCATGGGTGGCCGTGGCTGATGGGTCGCCACAGCAGCCTAAATTCACAAAGCAAAATAGACGAGATAATTTCTGCACATTCTGTATTTATTATTTACAACTTTCAAAGCCATACAGGGTGTATCCACATTTTTAAACATAATTTGCCCCATTTGCTAAATTGTTAATTTCCAAAATGGCAAACATGTATACAATATACGGTCCTATTCTACACATTTTATTTCATTCAAAATATAATAAATAAATGTATTTCCATCGGCACGGAAAACTAAGCGGCAAGTATTTTTAAGGTCATCTCATTCCTGAGTTACTCGCTCTTTGTACCCCAACAACCGACCAATCATCACGTGATAATGACTACAGCGAGTGCTCGTCGTTGGTTGGCTGGCAGGGCCGTGGGAAAAGGGTGCAGCTCAGGAATGAGCTTGGGAGCTATACTCGGTAAGGGCTTTTTTTTTCCTACTGGTGCCAGTGTGCGCCTCTGCATAGAGTGGTATGTATGGTAAATGTTGCATAAAAAGAAGGCTGCGATTGAAGCTCATGACTGATGAGAAAAAAAAATGTTGAAAAGTAAAACAAACACGAGATGCTTGCGTAATGTTTTTTCTAACATTACCTAGTTTAACCAAGATTCCTCCTTTGACCGTCGGCACGATGAGGTGGATGGAAACCACACTGCTACTCACTTGAATAAAATATCATAACAATTTGTTTAATATGCAAAACATATCCTGTTTCACTTTAAAAAGGAGAGAGAAGAGTGTATACAGGAGAAATATAAAAAAAATCCACGGGGGTAGTGTCTGACAGACCCCGTAATCCGCGGCACACCGTGATTTTATTCCAAAATCCCTGTTGTTGAAAATTGCAAACGTTTTTTACGGATTACGTAAATTTATTGCCACCCTCCACAAAAATCCAATAATTTGCGAAAAACTCATAAATGTAAGGATATTCGCCCCTGTGGATTATGGGAGATTCCGTGAACCGTTGGGGGCACCACAAATTACAGGATTTGTGAATTATTGTATGACAGACTTTTGTCTTGCATTTATTGCAATGGTCAAAATTATACGTATTTGTGCAGTTGGATAATTTTATTACAGAAGTATTTTACATCCAAATATAGTATTCTATTCATCACAGTAAAACATGTCACTAAAATGCCTCTACCAAAGACAACAGGAATTGCACCTGAGGAGGCGGCGTGCGACACAAGATGGTGGAGAGACAGAGACTACGAGAGAGATACACGGTCTAGCACGTGAGGGATCCTCCGCCAGAGCGTCATGCGGGTTCCGGCCTCGCGGCCGCCAACACCCAGCGTGACCGACCGCGTGTGGCTGGCACACGCCTGCATCGCCAGGGAGGTGTGCGTGGCCCTCATTCGCTAGGTGCCCTGGAGGAACACGCCACTTGTTCCCCCGTGGCCACCTGCCAGGCGTGTTGACACCACAGCAGCAGGGCCTCCTCACCCCACTCATACCTCTCAATTTCCTACACGATGATCTTTGGGGTCAGTAGCAACTCAGGACTTAAAGCCAACATCTGAAGTTCTGACATCTGAACTTTCCCATGAATCTTAGATCATTCAGCTATCTGTTCACCTCTCATTGTTTACGACTGAACGTAAGTGGGACAGCCAACGAAGGCATAAGAGTGATGACGAGCACTCAAATCTCCCCTCTGCTTAGGAGAGAGGCAGGCCCTCGCTCACTGGCATGTTGATATGAGCAGTCAAAATTGGTATGCTGCTTCCTTCACGGACTGCAAACACCTGGAATTAAACATTAGAAATAAACAGAAGGCAAACAACTGGCTTTGAACATTGAAATTGACAAGATTCAACCTTAAAAATAAAGTTACTACATTCAAAAAATGCAAATGCAGCAATCCCCCGCTAAAAGTTACCTCCGTACATGTTTTTTGCATGTATATTGCTGACTAATTAGGGAATATATATCATTAGCAAATGCTTTGTGTGTGATCAGCCTGCCCCACCCCCGCCAGGCCACCATTTTGTTACCGCCAACACACGTGTAAGGCTGACAAAGTATAGCGTTTGGTACAAAGTGCTTAGCAAGATGATTGCTAAATGCATAGTAAATGATGATAGTGCCTCTGACAAGAAAAGGCAGAGGAAAAGTATTAATCTGGAAGTTAAATTATACGTCTTAAAGAGTTTTGTAGCAAGTCAAATGGAAGTCTATGTGTATGTGTCTTCATGTGTGTCGGCGAGCCTTCGACACTTCACATGGCCTCAAGGTGCATATGCCCTGGCACAGGCGCCGTGGTGACGTCACCGCCACCTATTGGCGAATGGCAGTTGTTGTTGTGTGTGTATATCTAGGAAAAACAACCTCCACCTCCTTGGTAGTACCGGATGGTAATGTTATCGTGGCTGTGAGCAAAGCGTTCAAAGCCGCTACATTGGCCAATGGGGGCAAGGATGGGTGCAAAGGGCTGGTGACCCCTCCACATTTAATCTAATCAGCACAAATAATTATTTGCATTTAATATTAGTTAAATTGTATGTCAACGTAAAACCATATGGCGTTTGTATACTTAATTACAATTAATCACATTTTTTTCACATAAATGTTGGCTACAAACGCAACCTCTAATTTTAACATTGTCTGGGGGATGCCTGGGCTTATTTTAATTTAATAAAGATCTTTAAAAAAATGTGCTGTGATAATTAACAGAAAGATTGCCCATTAAACGCAGTGGCAAATAAAATGTACCTTAATGATGTCAGAGATGCCTTGGTCACTGCGACACTCCACAAAGGTCTCGATTGGGTAATTTAGCCCAGGAACCAGCATTGGAAGCTTAAACGAAAAACGGACATATGCACAGTATATCAGTGAGTCAGTTTTTATTTAAGCTGGAAGGAACCATTGAGCTATGTAGCTCTTAACATTTGTCTAGTAGGAAGGGGTAAGCAAGTTACAACATCTCAGGGTACGGGGTAATGGAAGTTGTGTTTTGTGGTTGTGGGTGCCTGCGTTTTATTTTGCTGT
>JAZEWU010000002.1:16624379-16634502 GCA_036362915.1 Geotria australis | reverse complement strand
GAAACTGTAATTTAACATCGCGCTTCGAAGAATCGCAAAGAAGAAGAGTGGAGAGGCGCCTGTACACGCAAGTAGGTATCTAAAAAGACTCAAAAAGGAACTAGCCACGTATCCCCAGGGGGGTCCTTAAGTCTTGAAATTCAATAGAGGTTTTTAGCTAAAAAAATAATTATAAACAAACTGACATGACAGAAACGCTTGGGAAATAAATGACATGCATTGTGGATTCTTGATGGAGGCGTCAGTCTCTCCAAATGCCTTGTGCATTTCACAGTGACCTGCTCTAGCTTACAGCTGGAAAATTTGTGATGACGTTTGGATACATCATGAAAGATGTATCTCGTCTGGTAAAAGTTTAAAAGTGAAAATAGTCTCGATTGAGTGAAGGGGTGGTGCCTATCACTGGTGGCCCTGAGCCAATGATGGGAATTCAACATTCCAACGTAGGGGCCCAGCCTACACATTAGACAAGTGCTGCCAGATTTCACCAAGTTAATCGTGACCTGGATAGAGACGGCACCCTAACCCCCAGCAGAATGGAGTCGATGTTTATTTTCCCCCGACTGAAAATACGCACAAACGGCACATTCGCGCTCGCGCAGCGTCTGATCCACGTAGAGCTTGGTCTTCTTGGGCACGTTGAGCTTGATGTTCTGAGCCACTGGGGGTCCTAGAGTGGCGTCCTTCTCCTCAAACACCGCCGTGCGCTTCAGGATCTTGATGGCCAGGCCACCACCTGCCCCCCAATGCGACAAGACCAAAGACAAGACAGACGTTGCCTACCGTTATCCTGTTGGTCAACGTAGAAATTAACATGAAATCAAAAGCATCATTGTAAAAAAAAAACAAGCAAGAAAACAAGCAGGCAATATGCCTCCTTCCCAAAGCTGTCTAAACATAAAAAAGTATATTTTTTACACAACCTATTGGCTGCACGGCCTTGTGGGAGTGAGTTTTTTTTCAGCAGCATTGGCTTATTTCAAGCAAATTCTGGACTGGTTTTTACGATCAATGTCTCTTCAGCAGGATCAGGCTTCATTAAACCAAGGCTGGTGATCTAATGCATTTATAGGCAAAGGTGCTCTCTATTATATAGATTCTAGTTCAATGCAAAACTAAAATAACAATGTACAACCTACATCAGTACAATGTACAACAGTGATAAAGGAGGTTTTACCTACATTTTAAAACCTGTTTAACACGATAGAGGTGTCTTAAGATTATATATATAAAAAAAAATCATGGATGGATGGATGGTTATTTACTAATGCAATTCTATTTTTTATTGAAACTATAGTTAGAATTAACATTTTAAAAATGTCTCATGAAAACTTTTCAAGACTTATTTTACGTACCCATAAAAGAATTCCAAGAAAACATTTATAATTTGCCCTCAGGTCACCTCTATAAAAAGGCATACATTTTAATTTCAATAGGATCGTACAAAGTTTTGTGTGAATAATACCAAAAACCGAATGAACTGCTCCATGCCATGATTCATCTCTCATGCATCTGGTTTACCCTTTGTGGTCATGACCAATGTGCTGTCCTCCCGGCCATATCTGCCAAAGCAGACGCTGGTCACCACATCCTGCAAACAGCAAAGACCACAATTAATCATTGGTAAAATGTCACCCATGGCACTTACTAATTGGCATCATAACAAAGACGTCAATGTAATAAACTGGTAGCTGAGTCTTCACAATCCACTTCCCTTAAGCACTTACATTTTCTGTTTGGTAGAGAACAATTTATTGTTAGTACACTGGTTTACCCAGAAAAGCCTCACTCAGTCTATTACTTATCAAGAGGGCCCTGCCAAGTTTTCGAAGTGCGGCTCGAAAACTGTTATGTAGATTCCAATTAAGTTACGGGTAATTTAAATCACTTGGCAAATTTGGACCAGGACACTGGCACAAAATGGCTTACTCGGCATGTATCTTTATGGTTAACACCTCCGCAGTCTAAATCCGTGAACCTCTGCAACAAGCTGCTGCTGGGCCTTGTAACAGCCTTAACACTCATCTAACACTTATCACAACTAACCCCCACCGTGAACTTTTAAGACAATGAAGATACATCTCTCTGGGATGAGATGTCAAAGTTCCTTCCGTCTGCGTGTTAAAACCTGAAAGCATGCACCGACCCTCACTCTACCTGCGTTTTGATGATGTTCACGAGGTACTTGTCCCGGTAGATATGCACCTCGGAGTTGACCATTGCCACCAGTACAGCTTTGAAGCCTCGGCCCTTGTGGTCCATGAGCTGCATGGTGGTTATGGCGGCCGGTAGGTTCACAGTCCACAGCTTTTTACCCTGTGATCAATAGCCACCAAGGGAGGGAGACTCCTGGTCATTCGTTCATCTGTACCTCCAGTGTCTGTCCTTTGCGTTCCAGTTATGGATGAGGTCAATGTGAAAATATGCAGCTCAATTTGAAAATGCAGTGACGTAAAGGAATGGAGGTGCGTGACTTCTGCTTGAATGACACATTTTAGTTCATGGATTTAAATACACCGGGTTTTAGATGATATGAGTTTAAATGTCTACAAATAAAAAAAAATTGTATTAAAATAGGTTTAAAATAATATAAGGTCTTTAAAACCATAGACGAAATGTAGCAAAAACATAAAAAGCCATGAAAGCAAACTTTAAACAGGGAACTCTTTGCACGTGTATGCAAAGGTTATGATATGTTTCTGGCTCTGTTTAACTACCTCAGAAATTCACAGAGCCTTGCATCCCATCTCATCTCTAACATTAGAAGGGCACCCCCAGCGGCAGCTTGCAGTGCGTTATTAGCTGGCGAGTAGGGATTCTTCTTCTTTGCGATTCTTCGAAGCACGATGGTCAGCGTCTGGACATCGTTGTCCTTCAGCTCGGCCTCGAAGTGTTTGGTAGAATTCGCAGGCAATACCGAGTATTACCTGACAGGGATCGCGACGTGAACGCTTCTACCTTGACCCCCGGCGAGTAGGGATGACAATTGCCAAGTGTAATCACAATTGAGTATTTTATAGGTAATTTTTGGCAAATTGGCCGGTGAAGCCTGTACACAATGGTCTGTCCGTTCAGTATGATGCCGCATGATCTTTAATGCCCAATAGGAAGCAGATGGCGTGTATTTAAGATTAATACACACGCAGTAACAACCGCAGACTCCTGCAACAAGCGGCGAACGTGCTTCTGCTGGGTAATAAAATAAATAAATAAAAATTGTTGCTGATTTTCCGTGCTCTGTCGTTGTTGACATGTCGTTCTCTCTGCAGCTTTGTGCAGCGCTTTGTGACCCTCGGGTGAAAGGCGCTATATAAATGCTATTATTATTAATATCACTGCAATAAATTTGTGGACAAAAATGAAAACTACTCAAAGCATTTCACTGAGAGGAGCTACATTTGCACGGTCACACCTTCTGTGTGTAGCCCTGCAGGCTCTCGTCCATGCAGCCCACCACCACGTTCTTGTTGACGCGCACGAGCCCCACGGGCTGCGAGCTCAGCTCGATGCAGTGCCGCGGCTTCTTCGAGTCCCTTCGGCAGGATGCGGGAAAGCACACGAGCATTCGGGTTAAGCGGCACAACACTTCAGATTGTCGTCACACGCAATGTCAGCACAAACGGACACTGCCAACGGCCAAGGTGGCAGTCACGCTATGAGGCTGCATCCTTTATAGCTGCCGATGGATCGTGCGGTACGAAGCGCGTTGGTCATTGCCGCGTGTCACTCCGTTTATCTTACAGTTTGGTGATTCATCTTATAAGGGTTACTGGTCTGCACCCGGGAAAGTTTCTGTAATGTTAAGGTAAAAAAAATGCATTCTCTAAAGCTCCGGATGGAATAAGAGCAGCGCATTACGCAAAGTGAAAACAAACATCTCGTGCGGCAGCCTAATTTCAAGCCAAGTGGATCCTCACTGGCTAACGTACTTCCGGAGTAATCTCTGTACAAATGGGATGCTCGAGCTCCGATGGAGAGTGGCTACAGCTTGTATTAAACCTATTTTAAGGGAACTAAGGGAGTAGTACACGTTTGATGAAGTGAAAACAAATACACAGCAGATTCTTTCTTTAAATAACCCCTCTGCTGTCACCGCTCACATTTCTTTATATCAGGACACTCAGTTGTGTAGAAAACTGAATATTCTTGGTTACCGCTTGAGGGTGTAGACGTTGCCGTTGCGGCAAGCCACCACCACTCGGAACTCAACGTCGAAGAGGCCGGACACGTCCATGAAGACGGGTACGCTCGGCAGGCTCATCTGCCGGGATGCGGACAGTCCACCGTCACCCTCGTGTCAATTAGGGTCCACGCTGTTCATCTCTTCACCTCATTCAATTACATCAACCATACTTCACCATGCTGGTTAGTGTGGGTTAGTGAAGGTGGGAAAGTTGGGGTGTCTAGGACTAGTACAAACATTACTCGCCACGGATGTTACCTGTGGCCAGGAATCAAACTCAGGATGCTGGTTCCAGAGCACAGTGTGCAAACTAAAACACTTGAAAAAAATCTTAGTAGATAGTAATGTTATCACATTGCAAATGAGAGAGGAGAAACGCTCACCACGGCAATCCCAAAATTGCAAGTCTTAAGAGCAAGCCTCATACATTGAGCCGTGAAAACTTACATCAATAACCCTATTGTTATCTTCGGCACAGCCATGTATTCGGAAAACAAGCTGTTGGCTTGGCTAGGCAGGGAAAGGCCGTAGCTTTGCACACACTCACTTTAGCCAGGATAGTGAAGGCCTCGGGGTCCAGCACAAAGATGTCGGCGCTCTCGGTGCCCACCACGAGGCAGCTCACAGCATCTTCATCCGCCAGGCTCTTCCGCAGCGTACTCAGGCACGTGATCACTGTCTGCAAGTCACGCAATATGAGCCTGCGATATGGTTTTAATGGCAGCTAACAGCCCCACCTCAAGACTGATTTGTCTTGAGGTCAGCTATTATTGGTCTTAAATTAACTCAAATGGGATTACACATAGCATCATTGCAAAAACTTGGTAGCAACCTCCTGCAAAATATAATTGAGCAATGATTTACTGGGTAGACACAGGTACGTAATAATAATAATAATGATACAATTTGTGATGAACATTGCGTCACTGCTTGCATGTCTTTATTTAAATGACTGTCTGCCTAATGCACAGATGAAGATAACTTTTTTGTGCTTAAAATAATTACTGAAATGCTTGAAATAATTACAAACGTGCTGTTGAAACCAAATGAGATTTTTTAAATCAGTGTTCTATTTAATCAATTTATGAATTTACTCAAAGCACACCACAAAGCTTGAGTTATGAGTCAAAGTTTTTAAAATGTTGCCAGGCTTGAATCTGGGTGACTCGGACGGCACACGTTTACACAAAATATATACAGATAACCTCACTGGGAAATAAATGAAATGTCCTTTTGCACGAGGGAGCAAAGAAGCCTCCTTCATCACAATGCTTATGAGAATGTCCCCAGCAAATATGTATTCCTGAAGACACGTTTAAGAATAAATAAACATGGTTTCCTGTTCAAATGAGTATGCAGCAGTGCTCGTCTCCTGTTTACAGCCCTGAGCCAATTACTGAACTGCTACATTCCTAAGGTGGGGATGTATTTTATCCATAGGATAACCACTCTACTTTCCACAAACTGGTTCTCATTTTATCAGCCCCGAATCTTACTTTGTGCTTTAAAGCTGAACTATTTTTAAATGTTTTATATTTTATTCTGATTTTATTTTCGTGTACAAACGTTTTGATACACTGAATTGTGCTTTTTAGAAATTAATATTGATTGAGTCAAGCATAACTAGGATTTAAACTGGTAAACCAAAAGCTGCGTCTGCAAATGACCATCAAAGTATATAAATAACATAACCATTATTTAATGGAAATGTTTTGTTGTTGTATACTACACAATTATTGACATCTATTTACTGAAAAAGGTTATAGGTTACACAATCAAATTACATAGAGCTTAGTATCAATATAAACATACAAAAATATATAACCATTAAAGTGTAACAGCATGGCAGCAAACTAGAAGAAAAATCAAGATCCTCTTTTGCCACGGTCAATGATAATTCTATTGGAGATCTGCTGTGCATTCCAAATTCTCCATTGCAGCAGTGGCCAAGAGATACACGACAATAACCTATAGAATATATTTATTGAACAATGTCTTTGCCCTTGCATTTGCTTTTTTGTGTGATTTTTGCAATTCTATCTGGTTGAATTTCTAAAAAAAATATTTCCATGCCTTATCATGTATGCATCTTGCATTTTATCAGGTCTTGCTTATTAAAAAAATGATTGACAGATTTACTGCATTAACCTTTGATCAAATATGCCAAAAAATATAGCCAAAGACACAGTATATGTCATTTTAAAGATGCCAGGATCAGAACAGCGTGGATATATTTAATACTGGTTACATATGTCTTGAAAGCTCCAGTAAAGTGATAATATGTGAAAATGTTGGTGCCAAAAGTCGTGCAAGACGCCCACGATAGTTTGGTACCATCGTTGCCTATATCAAACGTGACTGCTCCCACCATAAAAACATCTGACAGTAGCAGACACGTGGCTGCTCCTACAATCTCATGCCTGAGCTCACGACTTAGTGTTGCAAATTAGGGGCAGTGGCAGTCTATTTGACTGTCACTGAACTAAAGCTGCCCGTGTTAGGTGTTTCATTCTCAGACACGTACAACTACAGTGTTACCTATCGTTTTTTAGATCATATTGCGCTTTTCTTTTTAGAGAACAATTACAATCCTACAAGTATACATTTCGTACAAATAACAAAAATGTACGTTGACGATAGCTTCCTTCTACTGAAGAAGGCACGAGATGGACATAAGCTATTACAGTAATTTCTTGAGCATGTCCAGAGAAGCACAGTCCACACAGCCATGCACATCCACAAATGATTACCGCAGTCTATCCGTTTCTTGGGATTCAATGGAAGCTGTTCATATAAGTCATTGTGAAGATGTTATTGCATCTGGATCCTCAAACGTCACCTTAAGCAATGCTATGGCTGATGTAGGTTTGCCGTTAAGCAGCTAGGCTGCAAGCAGCTCACAGCAAAGGAGCTTTATGAATGCGGTAAATCCATTTCGCAGCTTGTTGGGTGGCGTATGGGTTGCTGAGGCTTGCCTGACGCTTGAGTGGCGTGTGCTTGTGAACGGCAGCGAAGGCTGCCATCTCCTGAGGCTCAACCATGAGGAACCTGTCAGCAGCATAACATGTATTTAAAACCTGAACCAGACACACGTAGAGGCTGTGAGGCTCTGGGACGTTATGCCCATGATTATGTATCGATTCACTTGCCCGGGGATCCAGGGTTAAGGGCTCGAGATGCCACCCAAAAGGATTTTCTGTGCACAGCGAGTTAGATGTTCTGAGCCCAGTTGCGAGCTTCCATTCGAATAACAGAAGTAACGCGAATGCAACTTACAACCCTAACAGCCATGCATAGTTCAGAGACAAAATAAACCACGTATTTTTCATGCCGCTACACACAGCAAGTAGGAGACAAATTGATGGTTTTATTGGGGAAGTCGAGTATGCCGGATAGATACCGAGAGATGCCAACTAAGGAATATACAGGGTATTCCCAAAAAGACGCTCCAGTTTACACTACAAGCACTTTAACCTGAAGCGTCTTATTAGAAATAGCCTGCACTGTCCGACTGTGATTAGCACAGGTTACAAAATGACTAAATCACAAAAAAACTAAGCATAGCAATGCTAATTACTAAGTGTCAGGTGCACATTAAAACTACGTTTGATTGTAATACTCCAGAATGATCATTTATTTTTCACTATTATACTTGTTTACGCAGCAAAGTCTCATTGAGTATGAAGCCTCTTTTTCAGGTGGGTCCTGCCAAAATGTCATATGCAATCCCAACTGAGTCACTTGCCAAAAAAACTAATCCAGAATGGTGCAGAGTTGGGGATCAACCCAGGAAATTCGTGCTGTGCAGCACGAGTGTTACCACTGGGCCACTAAAGCATGTAGCTAAGCCTTTCAAGGGCATGTGGCTGAATTATGTGCAAACACCCAAATACGGTAATGCTTTCCTTGAAACCCCGATAGACAATACATATTTTGTTGTGTGCACTTGGGAGATGGCTATGAATTATATGCAGCTGCGTGATTTCAAGCCATCACTTAGGAAATAGATTAACTAAATTAGCTTGGTGTCTGTGAGATTTCAGAATTTATCTAAAAAACCCCACGCACAATGTAACTGCTATTGACCAAATATCCCAATGCTGAAAATTTAACTCAAAATTACTCATTTGGGAATACACATATCAACATCGTCCCCTCCTGCGAAAACTTGGCAGGACCCTCCTGAAAGATTCTTGAGGCTAAGTGATGCTCTCCTGGGTAAAAAATAATTATGTTATGCTAAAGGAATACATAATTAGGCTCTTAAGCTTGTTTGTATTGTGAAATCTAGCATTACAGATCCTGTCTCATTATTTTTTAGGTAACATTTGTATTGAGCAACTCAAGCATTATTCTTTATATTTAACACAATGTCCAACTATTTATAAACAATATCAATTATTGAATGCTTTAATTATCTATTGAATCACATATTAATTGTGTTCACACGTTAACTTTAATCAATGGCTGTGGTTGCTGTGAGGTTATTAAAAGAAGCACTAAATGTGAGCAATAACCACAAATTAAAGAGCCGGGTGTTTCAATCTGTGCCTACACGAGGCAGGTTCAATGCATGTAACTCGAAATGCATGGTGCAATCATACATCAACTGCAGTGGAATAATTTTAGTGCTCTAAATAAACCAGGCCAGTCCACTGTATAGCATTAATCAAAGTCCCTATAAATGTACCTCTTGAGAAACAGCAGTCACCGATCAAAAGCAATATTTGCAAGAAATTAACAAAGAAGCTCAATAGTAGGATAAACTTGATATACAAAATCATAAATATGTTTTAATGGTAGACATTGCATGAATGTAAGACTATCCGTCATTCCAACACAAATTAAAAACGCTAGAATTCGTGTTGCGTATTCTTGATTCATAATCGATTTTGGGTTTGGCCAGGTAATGCTCTGGCCAAATATATCACACAAAACCCTCCACCACCCGACACAGACAAATAACCCATGTTGCATTCAATGCACTAATGTTTATCGCACCATATAACCCACCAATTATTATTGTTTCAGCTCACTGGTAAGCTGAATAATAGTTCTAACAAGCAAATTAAGCAATTAGATACAACGTTTCGTTTGAAACTATGCCAAGCATCTTCAGGAATATTCAATAACCCATAATGAAATATACGAAGTCCAATCCAAACATCTATTCTAAATCATATTGGTTATGATCAACCTAGGTGTCCAGAATTTTTGTTTCTTTGATAGGTATAATGGTACAGCACACACTTGATACTGCAAGTGCAATGTCTTCTACTTGGTGAGTGAATGGCTCAAAGCTGATGATGCATTGCAACACAGGACTTACTTGAGCGATCTGACAGTAAGAGGGACGTCTCCTTTGCTCCTGCAATGCGCAACAGATAGAAGGAACAATCCTGCGTTAGCACAGCACAGGACAGTGAAACAGTAATGACAGTGGAATTTGCAATAAGTGACCTTTCATTGCGAAATACAAACCTAAATCTAACTTACCAAGTCAAAATCCTAGCCTGGATCCTATTCAACTGCTCTCGACTCTGACCATACGTCCCAAACCCTTTTCTACTTTATCTTAACCCAAGCCCTAAACACTTTAAACTGTATTCTCGCAATTTAACAAGTCTTAATGATAATGTTAATCTCAAATGTCTAATTTCCGGCACTAGCACAGGGCCTCAATGCTCATTTGAGCAAGAACTCACTTTGACTTAGCATGAACACTGATTCGGAGATGACAATGCCATGTCTCAATTGCATGCACCATCTCTTTTAGCAGGCAACACTCCATTCATCTCATAAAAATAAATACACAAAGCACTACGAGCAACATTTCCTTGTAAAATCAATGTCACAAATAGGGCTTTAAAAGCTTCCATTTACCGTATGTTTTCCAGCATTTCCTTGAGAGCCATGTAGTCGATTTTGTCCTAAAATATT
>JAZEWU010000002.1:16604085-16624351 GCA_036362915.1 Geotria australis | reverse complement strand
GCAATGATGCATATAAACCTCACTTAACATTTTTAAGGACAGCACGACATTGGGATGTATGGAAATTTTAATGAATGATTGGTCTAACAAAAGGAGGCCTTGAGAAATATCAGGTGACTAGGGGATATATCTATTCCTAAGACTCATGATTTTTGTACTGATTAATTATTTAAAGAAAACACTTTTTGGTATATGCATATTATACGATTAGTCTAATAGGGTGAAGAAAAGCACACACATGAAATAGAATAAATGATAAACTAAGCAAACTAGTTTACACTAGCAACAAAACATTATTGATTTTTGAATTAAGGAATTTGATTGTATTGATAATAACGATGAACGTTTTGCTGGAAGGTTTAAGGAGGCACATTTACCTCTCTCGCTTGCATCCAGAGCTCCAGCTCCAGCTGGTTGACCTCAAGTGGGGGCAGGGTGAACTTGAAGTAGGGCCGCAGATTCTTGTAGACATACACGAAGGGGCCCGAGGCGACGGCGATGGCGGGCGAGCGGGGCTCGTTGGTGTCCATGAAGAAGGTGGCGACGCCTGTGGGCAGGTCGATGAGCGTGTTTTCCACGAGCGGCGCCGTACCGCGGAACACGCGAAGCTTCATGCTGTACGCGCCCGTACCCAAGTCGGCCACCACCAACTAGTCGCACAAACAACAATCGTCAGTGATTTATATTATGGTTGTTAATTGATAACCGGTAAACTAGCTCCTTTTATTTCTCAGATATAAAGGTGAAAATGCAATGTATATTGATAGATATACGTGCAGCAAACCAGTCATCATTTGTTTACCTTTCTCATCAGAAAGCCACAAACATGTGCAGTACTAAATAAAGCCACATTGTGCCGGCCTGGAGGCTTTTGGACTGAGTCCCAGTGCTCACTAAGCTTGTAGTGTTGAAGTTCTGGGTTCGAATGGGATTCAGCCATCCGAAGTTAAAATGGGATCTCAAGTGAATAGTTGGTGAGCTCCGTTTATTCACAAATGATTGAACAAAAAAAACCTAAATAATATGAAATGTGGTTCTCACTTTATTTGGCATATTCCCAGCAATGTGGACTAAACAAAATGATTGATTGACATGACAGCATAGTTGAAACTAGGAGAAAAAACGTAATTATATAAAGGCATATTCATCTCATGTTTTTTTGTGTCTGATTAATTGAAATAACAAACAGCTTAGGCAGGTATATAGCACTACGTTTTCAGCAATTCCAAATTTCAACAAGGGTGGCACTGGCGCAGTGAGTAGTGCTGCACGTTCTCCCAGTGTCTGTGTGGGTTTTCCCTGGGTACTCCGTTTTAATCCCACAGTCCAAAGACATGCTGCTGCCTCGGTTAATTGGCCTGCTGACTACGTTGCCCCCAGTGCCCTTTGATTGACTGGCATCCCGTCGGGGGTAAAGCCCTTCCTTGCACCCAGTGTCTGTTGTGATAGGCTTTGGCCCCCGTGACCCTGTACAGGTTTAAGTGGGAACTGAGAATGATGATGATGATTATGATGTTAAGTGTAGGTAATATTTTTTATGTTCTATGCTACACTGTTCTTCGTGGTCCTTTAGCTAAACGCAACAGATATGGGGTGTTATAGCAGGTAGGTGATGTCCCCTGATGGACCATACTTGCACGTACCTTATTGTCTCCATCTCCATGCAGATCTGCCAATGCTGTTGAAAGATAAATGCAAGTGTTAACTTATAAACTGACATATCATTTCCAAGATATGTTGCTTTCAAATAAACAGCTACATTTCCAAATCAATCACATACAATTATAAGACATTACATTCCATGTAAATGTTTCTGTCATGTAATCATGTGTCCCGAATATAGACTCATCGGTGGAGGAATCCACAGAATAAAGTTTTTACTTTGATTACGTTGTACACCTCACCCATGCACGAAGTGAAGGTGTAGAGGTTGGCCACTGGGTCGTAGTGTGCATCTAGCCACTTGGGGTTTCCCTCCACACTGCAAACACAGGACATTGCTTCATGTCACCAAAAGAACACATTTCACTCTTGGGCCCCACAATGACAAGATGCACTGGCTGTTGTCCATTACGGATATGGCCAAACCTAACGTGCCTCTACTTTTGACCAAAAAAGCACGGGCGAGATGTTATGTTAGCGATGTTACTTCCTATGACACTATATGGTAGATCAATCCGAGAAAAAATAGATTTCCAGATACGCCGACATTTTCTATCACAGCCTGATATTCGGATTACGCTGATAATACATCCATAGTATCCATATATTATGGTAAAACTACCCTTGCAACCCACACGGTGTGCTGGAAGAGGCTCCTCATTTAGCAGTGGATAGGGTCCGTGTAATGAACGCCAGGGACCCTAATCCCATCCATCCATTGTCAGAAACCGCTTAATCCTGTACAGGGTCGCGGTGAGCCGGAGCCTATACTGGCAGACACAGGTCGCAATGCAGGGCTAATAACTAGGATGCGACGCTAGTCCAGCACAGCTCATCGGGGGCAATTTAGTCCGCAGACCAATTAACCCATGCAGCAGCATGTATTTGGACTGTGGGAGGAAACCGGAGTGCCCGGCGAAAACCCACGTGGACACGGCGGAGAACATGCCAACTCCACACAGAAAGGCACCCGAGCAGGGATTCGAATCCGGGACCTTCTTGCTGTGAGACGGCAGCGCTACTCACCGCGCCACCGTAGGACCCTAAGCCGTTCAGCATTAAGCCTCTGACAGTGATGGCGAGCGAATCGCACTCACTTCTCCTTGGTGTCCGCGCTCTCCATGGCTGTGAGGCGCTGAGGCGACGCCGTGTGGAGGCGGCGGCGCGGCTCTGTGCAGAGAGCGACTGGCTCAACCTCGCCGAGCAGAGATACGCTCCGTATAGAGAGACTACGTGAGGGAGTGAGCTTCTCGCTGTTACATTTACGACCTCGCGCCTCATGGGCGCCTCCACCGTCGCCTCGGCTACCGACCTTTAACCCTGCGCCATGACGTAATCTTCTCTACTCCAGCCAACCGGCTGCGCGATGACGCCATTCACGTCTTGGGGCGTGACGTCAAGTTCAAAGTAGTTTTGTTTGACTCGGACGGTACTCGTGAGACCCAGGGTTGGATTCTCATTTTTACGAGGGGGCATGGCTCACTAACAAAGACTAAAGTAAACCAAACGATGCAAGGAGCTAATAGATACATGTATATTATTACAGCAGAAAATATAAATAGCGGCAACATAACGGTCAAATAAAATATGTGTGCACGTTTAAATCAATATTAAATATTGTAACATTCCCTTCAGAGTAAATGGACAGCACGGTGGCGCAGTGAGTAGCGCTGCAGCCTCGCAGCGAGAAGATCCACGGGTTCGATTCCGAGCTCCTCGGGTGCCTTCGTGTGGAGTTTGCATGTTTTTCCCCGCCTCCGTGTGGGTTTTCGCTGGGTACTCCGGTTTCATCCCACATTCCCCCGATGCCCTGTGATGGACTGGCGTTCCATCCTAGGTTTAGCCCCGCCTAGCGCCCTCTGTCTGCCGTGATAGGCTCTGGCTTTACTGCAGTCCTCCGAGAGCAGCGGTTCCCAACATTATTATTTATGCGGACCATTAAGCTCGTCATCGAAAGCTCTTTCGGACCACCATGTATGGAGGCCGTTTACATGTTTTTTTTACAAAGCCTATGGCTGACGGGAGTCAAAGTAATAATATCCACATTCACGGGTATTAAAACGCAGCAATTTCAAATACTTTGCTATTTTATATCCTTAAATAATAATTATTCCTTAAATAAATATTTATTTAATAGTGTTTTTTCACGGACTAGGGGGTCCACGGACAAAATCTACACATGCTGTTCCTGAAAATGTGAATGTATTTCGATGATTCATATGTATTTTAAAAAGCCATCTGGATTTAACCACATTTGAAATAAAACTATATAAAGCAAACACTATACAAACAATACTCATCATGGATGGGTAAAACGAGAAGCATTACAAAATGAAGTTGCAACATTGCAAAAAGTTTATTTCAGCATGGATGCACACAATCTGCAATTCACCATTACAGTACACTAGTAAGAGAAAACAATTTAAACCACGTAAGTGTTCTTTATTTCAAACAAATGAAAAATACGTAGTTTAGTAACTGATATAGCATATGCACATCCATGTGCAGAAACTAGCAACTCGTAACATGTAGGTTTTCAGAGCGATTATTATTGTGGATTTATTTTAAAGTTAGGCCACAATGATTTGGTCACATTTATGTAGTAAATTTCATTTGATTGACTATGTTGGTGGTAAAGGGTCCCAAGACAGAAATGTGGCCAAATCATTCCATAGTGTAAACCAAACATCAATAATTATAACTAACAACTCATTAGCACGGTGTGCTTATGATACACACATTTTATGCAAACTATATTAATTTTAAGTACCCACATTCGTTTAAACACCCCAGAACTGGGGTACATTCACTTATAATACCAGATTCTCACTCAAAACGCCTTATGTGGCCTTTGGACCCAACTTCAGTGTAATGGGCTGTGAAGACAAGAAACATGTTATATTGGTATAACAATTGAAACCTTACAAACCGACCTATAAGTGGTACAAAAAATGCGTGTATATGTAATTAATTACTATTAAAAACAAGTCTCTTAAAATGTAGAGTCACAATTTTACAAACATTAAGGGAGGAGTACGTTGTGTAAATACCTTGTTGCAGTAAGGACACTTCCCAAACACGATGTTAAAGCTCTGTGTACACGAGGGGAGAGCCCTCAGCCACTGCTCACATGGCAGACGTCAAGACACAGAGAGACGCATTGACAGTACGCAGACAAGTTGTTTAATAGACAAATGGAACAGGGTGCAAAACTAGGATGTGAATATTTAGCAAAAGCTGAAACCACCGTGGCTTAACAGGCTACACGGTTACATTTCCATGTTATTTACCTTTTCAATACGAGTGGCAGGACAAAACATGTCCAGGTGTTTAATTAAAATTATGACACATTTATTGCCTAAATGAAGTCACAAGCAGGTGTTAAATAGTACAAACATGGAATTAAGGTGTTTATCAGAAATAATTGATTTAACAAAGAAGATGACCTCCTGTTTTCATCATGATGGAGACAGTAATTAAAATCGTTACATAATTACGCACATGACAGCAGGTGTCTTAACGGTGAAACAAGCCACTGTCTTTGAAGCTGTTGTCCAAAAAGATTACACGAATTAAATAGTAATTAAATTCTGACGCACTGCAAGCAGTCACTGAAGTATTTGTCACTTGGAGACACCACGCTAGGGATGGGATAAGTATATTTTAACGTAGTAAAAATACCTTATCATGCATTCCATGCATAACATTTGATTTTAGGCATTCTGTACAATGGGGTTATGTAAACCACTGCTTATTTAAACCTGTCAAATATGGCTAATTCACTTTAATGTTGGAGGTCACGCTTTAGCCATATATACTTTTGGTGCTTGCATATTATATGGGCCAACCTTCATTAATAATGTTGTAACTCTCCTCTGTCACAGCATAATGGGTAATGAGTGATCCACTGCGTGGGTGTGTGATTTATGCTGGTATTTCTTTTTGACTCGCTATGATTGTACGTCAAAACGTGGCAGCTCATCAAGTCCCATTCAAAGAGAAAAAGTTAACCCTTTTTAAGACCCTATCATTTTAAATGCTCAATTGTCATTCGCATTAAAAATATCCGATATATTTTTTCCCATGATGCATTCATTTTGACTTGTTAATATAACACCTATGCTACTGGTGAAACGCATCAATTGTGTCTGTCAGTTATTTTCTGTTGATGGCTTATTTGCAGATGTTACTGCTGAAGCACAACATTTTTAAGCATCGCCAAACCTGTTAATCTAACACGACGCTGCCCGACCATAATCAGCTGCATTATCTGATGCAGCCAGGATGACTGTTGGCTTTAACAAGATTTAAGCTGCCATCGTGTCCGACATACAGCTGTTGGCTTTTTTGCAGCATTTTCAGAATGTTTCATGTTATCGGCTGCTTTATACGACACAAAACATGACACAATGTTGTCGTTGATGCCGATTGCGACCCTGGAAATGTCATATTTTGATTGCTGTTCCATTTGCTGCTTCTGGAACTGGCTTCATAATAGCATACAATTGCTTAAAGTTTAACTGATTGGAATGTAAATTTGCTGCGTGATTTTAAAAGCAAGACAAATGAATCACTTCGTAAGTTTTCAACAATTAACAAACTGTTAGCACTGACATGCTTATCTAAACGTATACTCTACTGTTTATCTAACACCAGTAGCCTTTATATGACCAGGTGAGTGCACTAAATGTTCTATATTAACACATGAACAATATAATAATTATAAATGCCTTTGTTCACAGTACAAAAAAGTATTAGTGCCAATGCTGGTTATACCAGGGGTTCTCAACTTTTTGCACCTCAAGGCCTACTTGCTCCACTTAGGTATGGTCTTCACAGACCACTAGGTGGTGCTCGTGGCCCACAGGTCGTGACCCACCAGTTGAGAATGGTGGGGTTAGACCACAACCTAACCTTAATATCCAAATATTAGTATTGTTAATTTGTAACCATGACAAACCAGAATTACTACTGGTAGCTTAAATAGAATAATACAATCAAGCAATGTGCCAATTATATTGTACCCATGGCAATGTTAGACCCAGAAACATAACACATACTTAGAACAAGATCATCAAATTGCTTATAAATAGTCATAAAACGAACAGCAAAAGCACAACAAATATCCAACAACTGACCTCAGTGTAACCAATGAAGCAATTAAAGTTCACAATGCAGTCAGACGGCTTGGCATACCTCGTAAAGGCAGGCCTGGTGGAAGGGCTGGCCACACCGGGGCTCGCTGCACACCTGGTCAGGGATGGCTGACTCCAGCCGGTACGCATAGCAGATGCCACACTCCATGCTGAAATCCTGCGATGCACACAAGTCAAATGTCCTTCATTTAACCAAATTAATATAAGACTACACTATTGATTTCCAAGGCGAGGAGGGGTAGTGGTTACATTTGTGTAGGAACAGTTATGAGTTTCAAACGACAGTTTATTACACAAATAGAAAACAACATTTTTTCTGAAGGGTGTTGTGATTGTAAGTTTGAATATTTTCTTAAAGGATATTTTGCATGTGAGAGGAAAATGGTGTGCTGTAGTAGCATAAAACCCATGCACGTTCTGTACTGCTCTCTACAGGTCACTGTGTGACTGCCGATACGATGCATCACACATAATGAAACATTTGAACAATATCCCTGCCTCCAAAACAAGGCATTCAAGCCTACCACCAGCTTTCAATTATGTTATGGGAGACTTTATAATTAGCGATTTGACATATACTAGATTGTTCTTCATCACCCAAATACATTGGACTTCGAGGCCAAAGCTCAATGAAATCACAAAAGTGCTAAATTACTGATTAAGTGGTCACAAAAACAATATTTTTTTTAGAAACAGATTTATTTATTTTACAGTTGATGATGATACACAGATGGGATATGGCGCTTAGTGTTTTTAACGATTCATGGTAACTGCTCCAACCAGTTAATGAACCTTGGGAATGCAGCTGTGATAATTCGAGTGTTGGCAGTGGCAAGTGCGAATGCAGCCTTACGTCCTTATTGTGGGTTGCGGGTGACGGAAACTCAATCTCCAGCAGGTGGAGTAGGTTGTGCAACACAGAGGCTTCAGGATCCCTGTTTCACAGATACATTTGTTCATTTGTCAACATTACAGTGAATGCAGGCGTTGAAGGGATAAATGCACTGCTTATATAAGCATGAACTGCCAACAGTACCCTCAGCCACAATTTCCACATGAACTAAAACATATATTGTATACTGTTACTTACCAATGATGCATGTTTGCATTGAGCTTGTTCCTTAGAGGGGTGACCACTGAAAATGTAACAACATTATTGTCATACAATTTCTTCGTTATGCAGTTGTTTTAGCAGATAGAGTTTATATTTGCGGTTCTGTTAACAGAAGAGCATTTGAGGAAACAGCAGAAGTTAAGTATATTCCAAAAGTAATCTTGCAACATGACATCACTCAGTTAATCCGATTAAATCTTAAAAGACAGGCATTGACTCCACTCCCACAATTGGGATACAAGTGGAATATGAATTATGAACATATGATCAGGGAAAGAGTGTCACAGCAATTAACGCACCACATTGTGATCTCGGCGAACCTGGTTTGTATCCCGGCTAAGGCCAACAACAGTGATGAGTGATATCTAAACCGATCCCAGCCCCCACTTCACCAATCCACACTGACCAACTCTGAGGAGGCTTTCATTGGAAGTGGACAAAGGGCTGACTTAGCATAGGTTATATCAGGGATACGATTGATTTATCATTCTGTGGATTGGATTTAGAACAAAACCCATGGCTGTGGACACCCTACCGTGGTCAGCACCTAGGAAGCGACATTCAGGACACATCTTGGGATGCCGTGGGTTCACCTCCAGATGCAGCGAAGCACTATTGCCTGGAAATCAATGTGTTACTATTAATGGGCATGGATGTAGATACAGAAACATTATACAGTGACCAACTATATTACATTTTCCATTATCTGAAAACAATACTATATTTCCAAAAGGAATGTATGTATGGTGTAAAGACAAAGGTGGTCCATTTCTGTCATCTAGTGAGTAGTCTCATAAACCCATCTGTATAGACATTTGAGAGTTTATTTCCTGTTATGCAAAGGATTTTCAGATACTTCAGTTTGCTCAAGATGTCCTCAAGCCCAAAGCCGTTAATGACACCACACCTCGCCAACGCTTTATATCCTTTGCCAGACAGACCCTGCAGCTGCTGCAATCGACTTACGATCTCAAAGATTTAGTCCTAAGTCTTCCCCCTGACCATCATAGAGTTTACTCCATCAAAACAATCTTTACAATAATTATCCATATTTCTCAATGCAAGGCCCTCATAAAACAAATAATATTATTCTGTTTATGCCCATAGTGGCTCTGGTAATCACTACGGGTGGTGCTGCCTGTGTGCGGCCGACAGACCGATGGCGATGCGGCGTGCGGTGGAGGCGCGGGAGGGCTTTTCGGGCTCCAGCACCCAGGTGTTACGGTCAATCTCATCCATCGTGTCCCAGAAATCCTTTAGGGCCTCCAGGGCCTCCAAGAAGCGGCTCCGCATTGTGGCCAGGCTGCTCTGTAAGTGCACGGTATTCACGTCCATTCAGGGCTCGAGTTTAGGAGGCATGGTGAATCCTTAGATTTCTTACCGTTGATAAGGGTGTTATAGTAATTGAAAATGTTCAATCAGAGCCAATTTTTGTGCATGCATACCAGAATTACAAATACAAAGTTATAAATGTAAAGTTTATCAGATTATTATACGAATGGCATAATTTGCTAAATTGTATAATTTATGAGAATTTTCATCCATCAGCTATATGCTATATCATTTCATTAGATTAAAAGGTTTTACAATGCAAATGAATGCATGAATGTGTCTTAATACTGGAAGACAGATACATACAGAGCTACAGAACCTCTTTAGAATATTGTAATCAACCATTTGCTTGCAGAGCTCAGTTATGGTAATCAATCAATACTGGTTTTCTGACATTACAATATCCTTGACAATGACTAAAAATTCAGGCTCCTATTATCACACCATGTCACCCGCTGTATTTGGTGGGAATGTGTGATTATTCACAAGTGGAGTGGATATACAAGGTGGAGATTTGTTTCCCGCTGATTTGCGTTCATCAACTATAGTATGTGTTTATCCACTGTGCAATTAAGTGGTTGGCAAGCTGTAGCAGGGATATTTAACAAACATGTAATAAGAATAGCAGGTAATTAAAACACTGTCTGTGACTGCTAGGTCCTGATGGGGTATGCTCAGGTCTTATTTTGTTTGTTAAAACTGAGTGGAGAAGAGGGAATTGCATACGAACAAGCCTGCAATCATGCGTATTGTTTGTGTGGTTAAAGTGATACGATTTAAATGCAGAAGGATATGCTTTCCAAGTTACTGACATGAGATGATATAATTAAGACTAACCTATTGCAATGGCCTATTCAGTATCGTTATTATCAGTCACTATCTATCCACTGCTGACTGAAGGCCTCACCACACCAATGGTCCCGCGATGCCACAATGCATCTCGCTCCCACACATGAAGTTATCTCACTGCTCTATCTCCACGGTGTCCATTTTCTAACTTGGTTACAATTCCATCAACAGTTTTGTCCACTAGGCATGATTCTGTCTAGTCGTGCATTCTGCCTAAAGCCCTCAGTATGATGTCTCGGATTTGGATATGTTCCCTAATCCACATGTTTGTGTTTCTTATTCTGTGTCCAAGTGTCCATGTTTCTGATGCATGTCATTTAGGGGACTGTTCACGGATTCAATTTTCTTCCTTAGGTACATTGGTATGTTGCTTTTCCCCATCAGTTTAAGATTTCCAAAAACACACATTCTTAGTCATCTCTTCATTTCATAATTTTGATTCTGATCTACCGTTTGTAATTGCTCGAGGTAGTATATACATTCTGTCCTGGTTTCCAACTGTGTCCATCCAACAATTATTTGGGAAGCGGTATAATGATTTAAAAATACCTTAAATGTAATTCAACAATGCACAACTTTATTGAAGGTATGTGATCATGGATAACTTGAAAAGTATTTCGCTTAAAAACTGTGCATTAAAAATAACCACTTTGTCACTATTTGACCTTGTATTATGTTATGCTTTATACAATTAATGTGTTACAGTGTGACCAGCAAAATGTTGTCTCTGGCCTATTTAGATCAAAGACTTACCTGTGGGGTCCAGTGAAGGTCAAATGCCACAGGAATATCTACCAAGCATTCCGGAGCCTCAACAGGGTACTGTGGGCAACAACAATCATAAACGTGATCCATTAGCATGCAAACACAATCAGTTACACATGTGCGGAGACATTGCTTTATTTCACGTGAAAGGTGAATGTTTTTAAACAGCATTTTCCGCTTTGCTTAGTATCAGGGTGAAACTATTGTATTTAGCCAAGCAAATAGACTGAAAGCATTCACTGTGCACTTGGCATTCCCCCTTGTACAAGAGGTGCCAGAAAGGGAACATGCTTATCACTAACAATGGCAAATTAGTAGATGTGCTACTACACACAGATGTGGCTAAGAACTAGTCTCTCAGCTATGTTGGTCTGATCAGCATGGTAGGATCCGCCATGTGACCTGACACATACCATACAGGTGTCAGTGTGTAATTTACTGTCTCCTGTCGGTGTGGCTCACAGGAGCCAGTGGAGGATTAAGATGAGGGCGAGCGACCATTGGCATTCAGTGAAAGGGACACGTTCATTTTTGTCCGCGCACGCAATTACCCGGCAATCGTAAAACCAGTCACCCGCACCGGCTGTCGGGATTGACCCAGAAAATATTTTCTGAAACGGATGAGTAGTATGGACAATAAATGGTCATGGAGAGGACTCGTGCAGTGTATATATAGATATATGCTGTATCCAATTAACACAACTGTCAAGTATTCCATTAAATACTGGCGCCGCTATTTAAATGAGAGACTAACACGAAGCACAATTATACAGTCAGACTCACAAGGGAGTGGGATTTTTCAGCACACACTTTAGCCCCATTACAATGTATTGAACGGTTAAGTGTGCTAATTGATCTACATGAGCTTGTTGGCCTTAACACCATACATCCTGTTGCTAATAAGCGTGAATGCACTGAACAAAATCTATTCTCCTTGCAGGCACTACCAGCACACCTATGTGTTACCATATAGAGCATATTTAATTGGATACACACAACCCTCTCCATTTCACGTATACTTATCAGTATCACAAATAAATCGATCCTCGCCAAAATGGTCTACGAATAGGGTTTTCTTAAGTCAATCAAGAATAGAGAGATGTTCCTGGGACACATCCTGCAGAAACCTGGAGACTACCTCGAGAAGATGGTGATTCAAGGCTCAGGGCCAGGAAAGCGAGGATGAGGCAGACCCAGAAGAACCTGGATTGATAATACTGCTGAAGATAGAGCACTTCATCACAGTATAGTGCATCCTCCCAGCCGTTGGATTGTAGATGGCTATAAACGGAACGGAATTTGATACAAACATATTCCCTCCATTCCACAGATCTACAAATTATCGATGCAGGCTGCTCCATATAAGCCCAGTCAACAGCAGTGGGATTCTGTAATCCATGTATTTCTAATGCACTCTACATACACACATCTTGCGTTTGTAGGATTCGTAATATTAATTGGGAACCGTATATAAAGTATGCTGTAATGCATTCGTAAACTTCATACAAAACTCCAAAAATCCATGGCAATATGGGTGGAAGTATCATGGATCTTTTAGTGCATGGCACACCACAGTATTACTCCAAATAGCTCTGCGCTTACATTTGCAGATTTTTGTGGAATTTAGATTTTAGTCATGTGACTCCAATAATCTGAAAAAACATCGGAGAATACATTTTCTAAGTAGGACTGGAAATGTGTATGCAAAGAGTGTGCTATTTTTGGCTGGTCAACACATTGACACGAGAACAATATCAAGTTGGCTACCACAGGCTTGCGATGATGTTATCATATTATAAGAGTGTTTGGTGTTAATGCTAATCAAGTTAACTTACTGTTGCAGCATTATTAAACATTATTAAGGCTGACCAAGGGGGTCAAGGTAGAAGCGTTCACGTCGCGATCCCTGTCAGGTAATACTTGGTATTGCCTGCGAATTCTACCAAACACTTCGAGGCCGAGCTGAAAGACAACGATGTCCAGAGGCTGACCATCGTGCTTCGAAGAATCGCAAAGAAGAAGAAGAGAAGGCTGACCAAGACCTTGGACTAAAATATTTTGTTGAAAGCTTGACTTAAAAAAAAAAGAACTTCTCTGTGTGACTCTATGGCCCAGAAACTGTGCTTCATGTTGGACTGCATAGACTCCATGAGGCAGTGTGCATGAACACCTGTGGCTTCAGGTTGAGGGTGATGGTATGAGGGCGTCCACTTGCATCCCAGAAGCTGAACCCAATCGTGTTGAAGTTGGGGTCGATGAAAGTGAGCCTGCCGAAAATTCAGTCGGTAAAATGAAACTGGCTGCCCAAATATATACATATTCTAAGAATGTCAGTTCCTGTGTCAATAAAGTAAAAAACAAGTTATTTGTACACGTCACAGAGTGAATCGTTCATACAATGTATTTCTTGATTTCACTCTTCTTCTTTGCGATTCTTCGAAGCACGATGGCTAGCTTCTGGACATCGTCGTCTTTCAGCTTGGCTTCACTGTTAAGTGCCTACACCCCGTGTGAGTGGTCTGAATGTGGTAAACAGGAAACCAGAACAAGCTCAATCCGAGAGATCACTGTTCATTTGACTCTACTGTGTGAAATGTAAGAAAATTTTGGAACACAAGTCAGAGGTATAAAATATATGATATAGCATTTTTAAATATTATTCTGTACTTATCTCAATTTTATGCCAAATGTGCATCACTGATCTGTCAAAACATAGCTAAATCCACCTCTAGAATTCCCCGCATCACCAACTGAATAGCTACACCTAAACCTGACAGGGAACACTACTGGAATCATGATTACATCTTCGGCATTAACCTTCACAAGGTCATGATCCCGCATTCTCGTAAACACTGGTGCTAGGTATTGTTTCTTTTACAGCAGGTTACAGCATGCGTGCAGAGCATCAAATCGCACAGGTTAGGAGCCTACCCTCGCATGCATGTTTTTCAAATGGCTACATTTGAAGAGTTTTTACTTGTGAAATTTTCTTAAAAACTATTTGCACCAAGAATTGGATAAACGATCGTGTGTCTGTTTCACATGCTGTTATTGTTATTACAGTCAGCGGGTGGTTGTATCGGCCCAGCTGTCAGAACACAGGAGCCTGTTCTTGCACAGCAATGCGGTACCTTTAATGTGCGCAAGCAGACCGCCGCGTAGATTGCCTGATGTCCCCAAATCAGCCAGCACACACAACAGTGATGTACAAATGTATAACCTACATGACGAGTAAAACAATTTAAACACTGCATTGTGTTTTTAATATTTTAATCAAACCGAATGTAATGGTATGTCTGTTGTTCGTTTTGCAAAATACATTTTTAAAACTTTTAATAGACTGCACGAAGTGGCGTTGATCTTTTTGCTGCATTCCCAGTGGAACTACCTTATGAGGTACTTGTACCACAGAGAATGTAAGTATTCACAGCTTGAATCCCATATCAACATGGTAATGGTATGGGCCATTAGGTAAGCATGCCATATGTTGAAAAGAGAATGTTAAAAGACTATAACACATCGTTTGTAAAAGTAGGCCAATGTGTATGGGTGACCATGGCTGTAACATAAAGATTTAGAAGAAATCCCCGAAAAGGCGATGAAATCTTAATAACTATGCTTTTCTGATATTACCACAGGTTTAATTGCTAATCTGCATGTATTAACTCATTGGGCACTCACCTGGTTCTAAACAGACTGACAGATTGACACTGCAGTGCTTTTACAAATAATACACTTAAGAATATTTGCGTGTCAACCTAAAAACGTATACAAAAATCTATTTCAACGTACTTGCCTGGTGTAGTAATTACAAGTCACAATTTTCCTTGCCCCACTTCAATTTTACAGTTTTACTTTAAATTAACATCAGATGTTCTTGTATTTGACACATCTGCCAGTACATCAACAAGCTTGCCAAGAAATCCCTTCTGCACCTACAATGCCAACCAGCTGCAGTATGCTAAAGAAACACTATACATCTGCAAGAAATGAACACGGCCCATACGGCAATGCTCTACTACTTTTGCACTTACGTTTCCCATCCTAGGGCCTCAATTTCTCCGATGAGCCGCGAGTAGTAAGAAGGAGGCGGTGGCGCGTGCATTGCTCTTTTGCTCCTCAAAGAAGCCTCCTGGGTGACAGCGAGTGGCACGAAGGCGGCACACGTCCACAACAAAAGCCCGTGCTGTCAGTGGGAAGGGGCACTACTCAACATACTAAAATGGCAGTATACCAGTGTTACACTGAAGCAGCAATGCTCACCAAAATCATCTTTAGCTCCACGATGAAGTCTTCCAAGGAATGGCTTTGCGCTAGCCTCTGAAATAGATTAGCATCCCTGTGACATACTGAAACGTGCCACCGTCTGTTGATTGTATGTTAATAACACAATGGAACCTTTCACAACCTCTTTGTAATCCACTGCTAGATAAAAGCTGCCCATGCCATGTAGGTCATAGGGGTTGTTTTACCATATTTCACCAAGCTAGTTATAGTGCAGATTGCTTAAGTGGGGGGGGCTCATAGTTGGTTCAGATACTACTTGCCACCGACGTTAACCATGGTCAGGAATCAAACTCAGGTCACTGGGTGCATAGCGCAGAGCACTGATTTCTACAATACTGTCACTTATTTAGAGACCTGTAATTTACACTAGATTATTACAAATTGTGTCTTATGCTAGTACTGTAGTATTTTTTCAGTCGAAAATATGAACAGCATTTTTAATGACCAAGTAAAAAGGTATGATAAAACATGGATGCAAAGCGTATAAAGAATGTTCACATCAAACTCTAAAATGTCTCAAACATTACAATGTTGAGACCGTAATTATTATACGTGAACTATTTTATACTTAAAATTGTATAATTACAAAAACGTGTTTCTACTGGTATTCTGAAGAATTCGCAATGCAGTTTTTCTACAAAAATACAATGCAAGAAATCTACACTTGACAGAGTAGTGCAGAATAAGGCAAAGGAAAGCCACATCCATCAAAATTTGTGAAATATAATGCAAAAGCTACATCTATAAATATAGAAGATGAATAAATAAATCCGTACTAAACCAAAAGCACAAATTATTATTTTATCTCTAACCTGGTGAAAGCCATTTGAGATGCAATTAGCATGCACACAGTGTATGTATTAATGAAGCCAAACATTACCTGCTTCACAAGTGCCTGGTGGCCTCGGAGTGCCTGCTTGAGCTGCCAGCTGCAGTGCAGCCTGGAAAGAGAAGAAATAGTATTTCAGGTCAGTGGGAATGTGAGAGACAGCAGATTCTCACAGTTGAGCCTTTTTTTGCAGGAACACAATATCCTTGCAGAATATACTATTTCAAAACATTTAGAACAGTAAAAACTACGCACAAGGGCTTGTTAGTAAATAAACCACACAATAGGTGGTAAAATGTTTTAATATTTAACGGCCAGTAAGTACATGTACATGTTAGATTTTGACAAGGACATCTCACTCAGTAGAAATCGATAATCATCGCAGCTCTCTCTCAAACCTTGGCCTTAGTTTAATTAATATAAAAAAACACATACCATTATGAAAAACAGGACAGTCACACATTGCATGAATATAGTACACCTTAAAAGTGGAGTCAGACAAGGTGATAAGCTTTTTAAGACGTGAGAATATATTGTTGGAAAATCGTATTCGAGAATTAAAACCATAAATGTTGATCAAAAGAACATTAACCTTATTGGATTTGTCGATGAAATAATGTTAAAATAACTTAAAGACAACTGCAAAATCGGGCTCAGGCTAAATATGAGAAAAATAACAATGAGGCATAACGAGTCCGCTAAATGAATGGAGATATCTGTTTGGAGGGACATAACTTGAAACAAAGGCAGAATATTATGTTGAGGGCAGTTTTTTAAAGGCCTGTAGGAATGAAAAAGAGGTTGACAAGATCAGGTTGGATTGCTTTTGGAAAAATGAACTTGATTATAAAAGTAACATAAAAATGCACCTGAAGAACAAAGTAAAACATCAGTTCATCAATATCCAGGAACATGGATATTAATAAGGAAAATAGAAGATAAAATAAAAGTGCACAAGGAAACTTGAGGAAAGGCATGCTTGGAATTACATTAATAGAAAGAGTAAAATATGGTTTGGAGCAGGGGTTCTCAACCTTTTGCACCTCAAGGCCCACTTGGCTCACTTTGGTATGGTCCCCACAGGTCACTAGGTGGGGGGTGCGGTCCACTGATGGGTTGCGACCCACCAGTTGAGAATGACCGGATTAGACAACATACACAGGTTAATGAAATAAGTCAAACTCTTGAGAAAAGTAGTCTTGAGCATTACACGTTGCTCAAAGGGGTGATTGTCGATGTGCAAGAGTAATAAAGGGGGTGGGTGGTTAGTAGTTTTTCATCTGCCTTGCTACAAAGCGGAATGCTTGGTGAATGTGAGTCAAACTAGTGTTTCTAAATTTAGAGCTGGATTTAGCCAAAGTACTAAACAAACTTTAACGTAATATAATCTAATATATTTCTGTGGACAATGGTGACCACGTTGAGATGATCAACTTACAATGCTTAAGAATCTAGTTTTAATCAGGATATCGGCAGTTGCCAGCTCAGTATTCTGACCTGTGAGCAACCTCTGGGTACACCATAATTTTAAAATCTGAAGCATGAAAATTACGGTGATAATTAATATTTACCTTGCGTTTTTCACTTGACCATCTGGTGGAAGAGCAACGTGCAACCTAAAATCTCTTTCCTAGAGAACATGAGATGATAAATCTGTAAAATGTGTATGCAATGTATTACATTTAACATTATCAGATTTATAAACATATTTTCTGCGATGGACTGGCGTCCCATCCTTGGTGTTCCCCTGCCTTGCGCCCTGTGTCTGCCGGGATAGGCTCCGGCTCACCGCGACCCTGTATAGGATTAAGCGGTTTCTGAAAATGGATGGATGGATAAACATATTTTCATTCCATACATTCAAGAGTGATTTACACAATGACGGCATGATGTGATTGGAGACATTTCCAAGGAAAAATATCACTGCTGCAAGAAAACATTTAGACTAAAGGGAAACTTTAGCAACTGCATTCCACATATGGGGAAAGTTCAGTCTTAAATAGAGCGTTAACTGACCAAAAACACAAAAAGGCTTGGTTTAAAACATATGAGGAAAAATCATTGTCATGAGTTCGCTCGATTAAGAGTTTCTGTTCTATGCAATGTGAGTGAAACGAGGGCTTACCCTGACGGTGATGAAGCCATCATAGAGGGTTCCCTCTTGGTTCAGCGGCACAAGCAGAGGGCACTCCTCCATCATCCCACTGCAAGCCATGACTCCTGGTCACAAACGACAGGACACTCGAACATATATATATACCACGGTTTATTTTTTAGAAATCGCTTGCGATAGTTTTCCACAATTGCTAATCTTTATTTACAAGCTGTTCAATAATCGAATTACATTTCTACAAAAACAACATTTTACATATCTGCTGACAAAGTAATCTTAATTATAAATTTACCTATTTGGTAGCAAATAACGTGATCCTAAATGTTCTTTACTAATCGGCAATATAATTAGTTTAAATAAATGCAGGCTCTGCTCTAGTGGCATAGAATTTTTTAAAAGTTACTATGACATTATATAATAAGTATTTAGTTAAGTAATGTATTGTTAACTAAGTGTCTTAGGTGGATAATTAGTTGTTAAAGCCATGAAATTAGAATTGGTAATGTAATTGTTTGCCGTATGTGTAGTGTTTATGCTGACAAGGGAACTGGGACTGATGGGTCCAGCGGGGTATACCGTATAGGTACAACACTAAGATGGAACCCACTGAATTGTAACATTGCCATAAACACCCCGATGTTATGAAAGTACTTTATGTCTTACGCATTATGGGAAAAAGACACATTACTTAACTATTGGCAATAATTTCTCCTAGCTCTCTCCAGAAGATGACTGGACCCCCACTGAATGAGACCTCCACTTAAAAACAAATATGTTCCTTTTGCAATGGGGGTCCTTGGACATAACAGTGGAATCCTTTGCAACATACCAATGTAGCCCGTATACCGCACCACTCTGTACAGCATTTCAACGAACCCCTGATTTTTCATTAGCAGCAAATTAAAGGGTAAACGCTAACCACTTGTAGACTGTGTAAAAACTCCCCATGTTATTAACAAGACAGAGCATATATTGATGTAAGTTTACACGGCTCGTTTTATGACGGCTCCTCTTCAGAGCTGTTATTTCGGGATAACCGTGTCGAGCGATCTCCATCTATCCTTCGCGAGCTTTCGCCTCCCACGTTGGAGGCATCTTCAGGCGTGAGGGGCGAAACGTCGCGAGGGAGAGATATGGAGATTGCTCGATACGGCTATCCCGAAAGAACAGCTCTGAAGAGCAGCTATCAATAAATACACTGCATACTTCACAACGCTAGGCAGTGCGGGTCGGTGAACGTAGGAAGCAGCATAGCCGCGTGTGTAAAGTACAATATCGCAAGAAATAGCCGCCTATAGCACCTTGTTATGCAGCCGGGGTGGCTGCCCCACGCAGGCGTGTATCCAGGCTCAGCTTCCGAAATGTGACGAGTTCCCGCGCATTCCGGCCGTTAATACCATTAATCACTTGGCTGTTATCGTGAACTATTTATCATTGCTACTTCTTATGTAATGACGACTTTACTAGTATTGTTCGTGATAACTGCCGTGTCACACTAGTTTGCTAGTAGTTAGTGTGTAAGATAATATAAAGTTTCGGTGTCGCGGACTAAACGCCATCACGTCCGCTGTCCCAACCAAAGACGGCTTCCGTCTCCATAGCTGTTACCAGACCAGAGGGAGTATACAGTTTAAGCAAATGGGGGAATCCCTCTAAACTACAACGATTTCTTAAAATAATCCATCCATCCATCCATTTTCAGAAACCGCTTAATCCAATACAGGGTCGCGGTGAGCCGGACCCCATCCCGGCAGACACAGGGCGTAAGGCAGGGTTATACATATGATGGGACGCCAGTCCATCACAGTGCACGGGAGCAGGCCAGTTAACCTATGCAACATATCTTTGGACTGTGGGAGGAAACCGGAGAACCCGGCGAAAACCCATGCGGACACGGGGAGAACATGCAAACTCGACACAGAACGGCACCCGAGCCGGAATACGAACCCTGGTCCTTCTTGCTGTGAGGCGGCAGCGCTACGCACCACGCCACCGTGATGTAATGCTTAAAATCCACCTCTCAAAGTAAAGAACCTCAGCAAATATTATCGGTGAATAAAACATTTTTAATGCAACTTTAAAAAATCTATGAAACTCCCGAGTACTATACTGCATCACATTACACTTGGAAAGTCATCATCATCATTAGAGTACCAGCT
>JAZEWU010000002.1:16567820-16599766 GCA_036362915.1 Geotria australis | reverse complement strand
GATATTGAGAGTAGCAGTGGGGGTGGTGGGAGGTGGTGATGGTCTTGGGGCCACAGAATCTTAAAAAAAATGGGGAGAATGGGGAGTTAGCTGGGAGGTGGGGGCAGAGGGGGGACAGTAGCAAGAGCCCATCGCTGATGAGTGCAATTTACTCCCCACCGGCCATTTTCAGTGAAAATTGTCCCGCGCATAATTGCATGGCTCGGAGCTGTTGTCTGGAGTGTATGGCCAGGTTTGTGTGGAATGCCTCGCTTGCAATAGGGCTGCAAGCTTGCTTTACGGAACACGCAAAGCATACGGATGCACACACACACGCTCGCTCGTGTTCTTCCATTATGAGGAATTATACAGGTCTGGTTTCTTAAGCGTGGAAATCCCGTGCAAATTAACATGAATCATATGTTTTAAAGGGGAATAAAATAAAAAAAACATTTGCTTATAATGGTCATTCGCTAATAATAATTGAATAAGGCTAAACTAATTCACGTTTTAATCATCTTAATAGCCGCGTCACGGAATAGAGACATCGTTTTCACAGCAATTTGTTGCTAATACTTATTGAAGCTGTCCCCCAAGTGTGTATATCCACATATAACGCGGCACACACATGCACGCACGTATGTGTAATTAAGAGGGGAAAAGCAACAATTCCTCATTTAGTGCCAACTACGATTTCCTAAAAAAATTATCTCAGGCAAATGCCACAGAGTTGTGATGACTCGTCAGCCCCAAAGAACCCCACTTCCATCAGATAGTGTGAAAAATCACTGCCATTAAGCATCTTTATTAAAAAAACAGTTTTGCTTCCAATGTTGTTTTATTTAGCAGAGATGTATTTCTACGTTTTCAAATTGTATTTTAATGGGCTACATCTGCTCCGCAAGGTCATTAGCCTGAATATATTTTTTTTAACTTTCCAATCGCCATCCGCTCCCAGACTCGCGATACATTTCCTCGGACACGCTTACTTTCACCGCTCATTGCGCTAATAGAGCCCCGTTCCTTACAAGGCATTAACGAAATTAATTCCTATGTATAGCGTTTGGGCCTAATCGCCTTCATCAAATGAGGCAGAAAACTAAACTTCCAGCAAGCTATTACTGTCTGTGGCGCGGCATATGTTCATTCTGATAGATTTACGATCATTTGACCGCTGCGGTATATACAGAGCTTATCATGCAGCATGCAGCCAGACAGGCCACTTACACCCAGACATGTACACGGCACGTGTGCACCCGTACACACGTGTTTACCCACACTTGGACCTGCGTGTCTTGAGAACGAGGTCTTTGATGTCACATTGCTCTATCAACTGTAAAGGTTTTGATGAGTATATCTTGATGTGCCAATCATACATGTTTTTAGCGCCCCTTGCACACATTATAAGCGTTAGAAACATACACTTCTAAACAAGGGCTCTGTACCGCTGTGTACGGACACGTTGTGACACAATAACCAAGCTCGATGTGAATAGAGTGCTGTTGCGCGGCTGTTGGCGAACCAACTCCTGTATTTTCTTTCTTTACGTTGCACACAGTGCCTGAGCAATAGTGAAGACCAGTGGTAATTGAGGCAGGAACACAGTAGTCACGCGAGCGGTCAGCAGCTGATTGCAAACATAACAATAATGTCCCAACTGGCCTATGCTGACATCACGTTACCGGCTTTGTATTTGTCATTTTACTTACTTTGGGGCCTGTGTTCAGTCGTGTTGGGTGTGCATGTCAGCGTTGTCACACAACCAGGGTGGATAACACACGCTGCAGAAGAGTACGCGAAACATCGTTTTTTTATTCTTCCAATACAGAAACTCTAAGCGCACCGTTCCCTGCTTTTATTGAGCAGATGGCCTTGAAGCATCGCCTGCCTTGATTGTACAAATTCTTAACTACACGCCTTGAGATGTACGTTTTTATTTTACTAAATTGTTGACTGACTCGCGTTGGCACAGCCGCGGTGAAAACAGCAAGTGGCGCGGGCCAAACGTGGGATTGCCACTCGACGGGCACAGCCCAACCATGCCCAACATCTCCGACGTCTCTCACTCTTGACAGCGTTCCAAAAAAAAGACACGGAGACCCGCCGTGAGGAAGCGCAGAGCACAATTATTTCTTTACCCCGTCCCCAGGTTTTCAACCTATTTCACGTTCAAATCACTTTGCATATGTCTTCATTTGCTTTCCGATTATACAGTTTTAAAGCCTCTTTGCCTGGCTCATTAACCTCTAACGGCAAGCAGCATATGTCGTATGGGCACCCAGGGACAGCCAATAGCATTCGCAAAAACCCTCCAAAACAGCCGGAGCACTGCGCCTGCTGCTCACCCTGCCACAGGCCAATCAAACAAATCAATTCTGCTGTCACTTAATAGGCAGCTTAACCCCTTGTGCAGATCACTCCAGGCGACACCAACAACAACAACAACAACAGTTGACCTTGTGTGGTTTGGGCTTGGCAAAGGAACTGCCTATGAGCAAATAACCCAGCATGTGCCCGATCTGGGAAGTTAAGCAGCGCTGAGCCGGGATCGTGCTTGGATGGATGACCACTATGCACAGCAGGTTGTTACAAGCTGCGGAGCTACGCAGCTAGCAGCAGAGGGCAGTATAGCAACATACATTGCGCTGTACTTCCATGCTCCCCGCGTCTATGCTCCCCGCCTTCACCAACCCGCACTGACCAGTGTCGGTTGGTCAAATAGGCCAATGACCGGCACGGTGTAGGAAAACCCTCATCCAGCAGTAGATTCGATTTTGTTTGTACACGTACAAAACAACTACACCGTAGCTCTCTACTGTGAAGTCTGTGCTTGAGATCCTGTGGCATCATGTGCAAGAGTAGACCATAGTATTCCAGTGTAAAAGGGCATATTCGTTTACATTTTGAATTTAAGGACAATTACAATGAAGTTAAAAAGAGGTGATGTCAGTAATGGTTCATTTGTTACACTTGTTTCCCGGTCTCCTTTTAAAAAGAGGGATGTCGCTCTGGAATGCAACATTCACCTTTTTACATAAAAGAGGAATCTGTTGCCCCATGTGATAGACTGGCGTCCCATCATGGGTATAGCCCTGTCTTGCGCCCTGTGTCTGCCGGAATAGGCTCCGGTTCACCGCAACCCTGTATAAGATGAAGCGATTTCTGATAACGGATGGATGGGATGGAATCTCTAGCCACTTTAACACACAGTCATCCTAAGGTCTCATATTAAGTCTACTGGATAAATACCACAGGATGCCAGCCTGAGGGAATGCTTACACAACCATGTACGGCACTTAATAAAATCTTGTTTTGCCAAAAACGATACGTTTGTAATGAAGTAAAGAAGCACGCCATTGATTGTTCTTTCTGGAACGGATCAGGAATTAGCTCAAGGAGCACGTGAAATCATTCACAGTGCGAGCCAACATCACTGGCCAAGTTTGCCAGATTTGCAAATTACCCGCAATGGCTAATTTACAATTACAGTGATGTAATGCGAGGGCTGGGAATTCCTTGCAATTGAGACTAGGTATGTCTCTGGCTTTGGGTGGCATAAACATTCTGGAAATACACAAGCTATAATCGCTCAAATGTAAACTACATTTGAGTGATGATAGTATTTTATAATTCCACTACAGCAATCAACATCGCACTGCTTATTGTTTAATGTTAGAAAATGCTCCGTGGAATTCTGGCCCTTTAAAAAAATACAACCATTTGGAATAAAAACGGTAAGTTGGGATTATGTCGGCATCATTTCCACTTCATCTTAGGTGATGTTGCCCACAATAAGAGGCATTTCCAATTAATATGCCATGCTACCATATGGCCCGTGCTGCACGCTGAAAGAACGAATGCATTTTTTTTCAAGTCTTCAGGCCACTAATTGGCCGATGACTACGATAAATTAACCAAAGCAAATAACGCTGCTCGCACACTGGCCGGCACCGAGAAGCCGTTGATTGCACGTGGCCTGCTGCGAGACATTGAGTTCAGCCAGTTTTCCATGCGTTGTTGATTTCGTTTGATTTGTTTAAAAACACTGTGAATTGCAAATACTAAAAATGGGTTTGGTGAATTAAAACTTTTTTAGCAGTTTTTACTTAAATCGAAAATGAGTAATGTACCACCTTGAAATGGGAATTCAGTTCCCATAACTTTAGCAAAACGCATAGAATAGGGCAGATTATGGAAAGCGTTGAAATGATCATAATCAAAAACCATCCCACTGTGCTGGGAAATTTCAAAAGCCCCCGCATTTAATTCTAATGTGAAAATGCCTTTTAGTTGGGAAGAAAGTTACAAAAAATATAAGTTTCAATAAAATCCAATCCATATTTTTTGGCTTTGATGGATACAGTGACAGGTAAAAGCAAGAGGCAGTTGGCACCAGCTGATAGGTATTGAAGACCAATGAGAGTGTTTTTGTGCTCATGTCTTGACTGAGATTCCTCTCGTGAGCATGCAGCATGCACACACGCGTGCACAAGCGTACCTTTGCGTGCAAGCGCGTTCGTGCGCTTAGAATGTGCACGGTAATTTAGTACGTTTTGTATTTGCACCAGACGGACGCCGTTCGCCATAAGGGCGCAATGCTGCAGTGTAATCTCAATAACATATCATATTTTGATAATTTACCAAAATGTGCTAAATTTGTACCGCGACGCCGGCACGCTATGGCCTACTAGTGTCGATTGACGCCACGGGTCCATTACGAAGTAGGCAGCACGTACTTTACAGTTAACACACTCATTGCAATAACCAGGGCGGCCTCCTGTATTCGAACCGCGAACCTCTGCGACAAGCGGCTGAAGCACGATCGCTCGGCCGTGTCACCGCCACGCCCCACGCCACCGCACACCCGTGCGCCAGTGCGGTCGGGCTAAACTGAGGTCGTCAAAATGTCTGATGTCCTGAAACTGCGTCCACCGGTGTAATTTCCTCCCGCGGGTCCCGTTCTGTTGCGCGCCTGATAGTGGGGATGTTTGCACGTCCTGATTAGAAAATGCCCCCCCGTGGGGACAGACCGGCGGGCCTCGCGCGTGTGCAGCGGCCTTGGGAGAGCCCCCCCTTCCCGCCCCTGGTTTCCACCGGAATGAAAAGAGGCACAAAAAAAAAAACCTCGTCGCCGAAACCAGGCCCCACTGCGCGTCCGCGCGTTGCGGGGGCCTCGCGCCGTTTGATGTTCCTCCTCAGATATGCAGCGGCGTCACCGCCAGAAATCCACACGGAATTGTGCGCCGAGTAAGTCGCTTGTGAACCGCCAAATGTCTTTGAAGGTCTTGGCGGACAGGAAAAAAGAATTCGAGTGAGATGCAGAGAGAGGGAGAAATAAAAATGAAGGTGGGGGGGGGGGCGGAATCTGCCTAACAGCTTTTGAGGGGGGGGGGGGTCTCAGTGCACGGGGTAAGAGAATAAAAGGGAAAATGAGGGCAGAGAATTTGTCACAACGCTTGGTTGAGTCTTCACCTCTGAGTTTACCGCCCGCGATCGAGCAATTAATGGTCTTTCGTGTGAATGTGTACGCAGCGTGCTTGCGATGCACAATTAAGCACGCTCGTATGGCGCGTACAAATAAGCGCTCTAACAGGGGCCGGCATGCGCTTAATGACGGGTGACGCGGGGTTTGGCTCTCCAGCCGGGACCGCGACTCTTCCCACATAGGTCGCCTGCCGGAGGATCAGCGCGCTCGGCACTCGGGGATTTTGCAAGGCAGTTGTCGCACAGCTGAGGGGCACTATTTGCAGATTGCTCGACGTGCAATTGGAAGCTTACGCACTTGCGGGTTCATATCCCGGTCAGAGGCCATTTAACCCATCGCTTCCTTAGGCGTGATAACACGAGTAGCTCGTTGTGGGAAATCAACAGAGGTTGTGCTATGGAGAGGCTCGCCCCCACCATAGGAATGAGGAATTTCCAACACCGGCTGAACTTCCAAAGAGGATATGAGCACTATCTAACTCATTGAGCAAAAATAACCTTGAATAATTTTTAAAAAAATATAGAGCGCATAGAGAATGGCTCACAGAAGATGAAATCACAGACCTACTTCTGGGATTCTGGGCAAAACCTTGCCACCTGCCCTGCCACGAACGGTAATGCTCATCACATAGAAAGATGTTTAATATTACAGCAGAAACTACCCAGTGAGCTTGCAAGCTCTGGAAGTGGGACTCCTGCGACAAAAACAAACGTACGAATTAACCAACATATATATATATATAAACTCAGAAGGTAATAAGCATGGCAGTCAATGGCACAAAAATGGAAAAGTACGTATTGAAGCAATACGATACGCATTGTTGGAATTACATTGAAAGACAGAAAGAGGTACACTCGAATCAGAGAATGTACGTTTGTTATGACGTAAAGCAAACAGTTAAAGTAGGCCTTGGCAGGGCATGTGTGTCTGGGTATGGGCCTTGAGATCTTCTTCTTTGCGATTCTTCGAAGCATGATGGTCAGCTTCTGGACATCGTTGCACGACGGTCAGCTTCTGGACATCGTTGTCCAGAAGCTGACCGTCGTGCTTCGAAGAATCGCAAAGAAGAAGAAGCTCGGCTTCAAAGTGTTTGGTAGAATTCGCAGGCAATACCAAGTACTACCTGACAGGGATCGCGACGTGAACGCTTCTACCTTGAGATGCCCCCACGTGACGTAATTGTTTTGCACCTGTGCTATTGGTGTGACACTGTTGGAAAACGGACTCAGAAAATGACTACTATTGTTGCATAATTGAATCGCATGTCATATAAACCAATACTTAAAAATACATTTTCTGAGCAGGAATAAACCGGATTAAGTTAAAATGACACGTATTGATTTGTGTGTATATAAATTGTCACATTTCTGAACCAACCGACTCGCTGCACTTGAAAACCCTGTTTTACCACAGGTGGTTAAAACCCGGACTCAAACGTATGCCCTCGGCAGTGTGGGCTCAGAGCCCCGACACGGCATTAGCCTCCATAGCCACGCAGAACCTCCTCAACTTCAATTGCTTTGACTAATTTATTTATATGTAGGCTGCGTAGACTCAGCGTAAATAATCAATTAACAGATTAATAGATTGCCTTAGAATGACACAAATGAGCGCGGTTATTTGAAACACATAATTGATTAGTGTCATTATTCTGGTTAATTGCTCAATCCTAATACACATTGACAACAGGTTTATAAAGGTTGGACAATGCGCTATGCAATTACGTTTACAAGCAAAAAGCATATTTAAAAAAGTAAACCAACAATTAACGTTAAAGGCAATGAAGCTCCGCAAAGATGATTTCTTAATGGTTGCTTAAGATAGAATTACAATTAAAAAATCCGAGGAAGATGTGTAGTTATTTAAATATTTCACTTCGTTAATAAATAATCACAATAAATTTGTAGCTAAACTATGATGCTGACCATGGTGCATTGTTATTTGAAGGCAGGCCCTGAAAATTACAGTGATAATTTACGGCCATTGCTCTTTGTCTTTCTAGCATTGCCCGGCACTGTGTTCAGTGTGGAATTATCTACGGGAAATTGCAGACCTCTTACTGGATTCGCATGCGCATTCATGCGGAGAAAACAAACATTTAAACGGGGGGAAAACATCTGCTGACCTTTGTGGAGGTAATCTATCCGACAACATCGTTCTCAAGAGTATTGTTGCTTGGTAGAGTTTGAATCACCGTAGTTTTCCCATCACAATATTGCTCAAATTGTTTCTTCTGAATTACTTAGAAGAAGGAATTGGTCAAATTTTCCATAAGGAAACGCTTGGTGAATTGGTAATACTGCTGCTGCTGATCATGATTATGATGACGAGAATGACGATGAAGATGAAACGTGTAATACAGGTTGTCGTGTTGCTCCATGGAACAGCAAATCCCTTAAAACAAAAGATTGGCGCTTATACAACGGACTCGTTTTAAACCCTTCATCATCATTACCATATTTCTCACGCGTTTTCGCATACCCAACGTAAATCAGGGTACACACAGACGACAGCCTCTGTCGGCTGCTGCTGCCGCTTTCCACAGGGCAGCAAGAGGCCGAGGAGTGACCTGGTGGCACACGGTTAAGGTCGATCTCAGACATGGTCATCTCGCTGCCCGCGCTCGGCGTGGCGTCGTGCACTGTCCAGGGCGGCCTGGTAGTGTCTGGGGCCTGCAACTTATTCAGATAACACACAAAACCCTCATCATCATTATCGGGCTGCCGGACTGCCGAGTCAGCAGTTGACAGCAAAATAACAAAATCACTGCAGCCAGGGCAGCATGCTTCACCAGTCGCTGACTGCAGATGCAGTGTTGGCAAGTTTGCTACAAAAGGACCACATTGCATCATTTTAAAAATCACCCCTCGTTTGCAGGAAATACAGATTATATTGTGGTGCAGTGTGTGAAATCCATACCTTTCTGGTATCGGTTGGGATGAAAATGGCAGATCGACAAAGTAGTTTCAGCCCTGGAGAATAACACTTAAAGAATACGACCAGCAGGGTGACAGAGGGAGACGAACCAAACTACAACAATTGCTGCTGCTTTTTGGCACAATCATAAATGGATGTTTAACAGTGAGAGTATCTCACCCATTGATGTACAGCATGGTGGGCTGCAAGGGGGCGCTGCTGCCTCACAGCATGATGCCCCCGGGTTAGAGTCCCGGCTCGGATGCCTTTCTGTGTGGAGCTTGCATGTTCTCCCCGTGTCCGCGTGGGGTTTCGCCAGGTACTCCGTTTTCCTCCCACAGTCCAAAAACATGCTGCCGAGGCTAATTGGCCTGACTATTGCTCCCGATGCCCTGAGATGTTGAAAATTGCCTACCCCTCCTTGCTGGACAACTGTTAAGAAAAGCTACATAGCTCAACCTTTCCTTCCAGCTTAAATAACAACTAACTGATTGAGCATATTCCTCATTCATTAAGCCACCAAACGGTTGTCAGGCCAATTAAATAAGCGCTCACTCTTTTGGCCTTCATCACATTCAGCACAGGAGCCACATAACATTCCTTCGAAAAAAGCTGTGGGACCCTCAACCAAAGCAAAACATCTTATTATTATTATTATTATCTGCAGGCCGATTCGCACATCTCCTCAGAAATTGAACATTAAAGACAAAAGCCACAGTAGTACGAGTGTGGCCATGCTACCCAAACTATGCACCATATAGTCATACCACCGTGATCTGCGCTCCTCAGACAGAGGACGAGGAACAGGAATACTCCACGAACTCTCTCTCTGCTGAAGCGCTATTGTCGTGGTAAGTAGCAGGCCTCCACATTGTCATCCAGCTCCCGAACATATTGCTGCTGCCAAACGCAAGAATAGAATGTCTGTAATATTTTTGATGAGAGTGCACATTGGCAGCACATCACATTTCACAAAAATCACGCTTCACAACGTCACAGATCCAACACACGATAGTTGTTGATCCAAAATAATTCAATTCATTTTCACATGTATGAATCGCTCGCAAATGTTTGAAAATATTACTTTGCAATCCGTGTGAAAAATCAATGTATAGTAGGTGAACATGTTTTGTTATTCATTCAATCTAGGGTTATTTTCTAGATGATTTGTAAAAAAACGAACAAGTCATCGACAATAAACCGATACATTTCACTCGATACCAGACTCTGCACCTACGGGTAAGACCACTTCACTCCCAAAGGGAACAGCATCGGAAAGAACCTTCACGAGACTTCTTCTCCCCTTATAGGATCCCTCCTATCCGCGAGCCGTCGCTTACACGCTGCTGCGTTAATGACCACACCGGTCACACCATGCATGGGGGCGATTAATGCTCTCTTGGAGCCGGGTGTACAAACAAATCAGGAGCAATCGCTAAGCTTGTGCCATGGTTTGTTGATGCAATCATCGCAACGCGCCTGTAGATCGATGACACTCGCTACACGTGCTGACAACTGGTGGCTTTAGTCGCGAGGGCCTACCGGTCGTCTACCACTTCATCCCCTGTGCATTATATGGCTTGGCTGTGGCGCGTGCACGGAGCTGTCAGTCGAGCGCGCCACGCTTATGGGCGGCAGATCCACACGAGGACAGATGCAATGATGGCACAGCGGCGGTGAAGAGACGTGCGATGTCGATGCCACGTCTCGCCGTGGGGACATTGACCAAAACATTTTGATGTGATATAAAAAAAAAACACGCTATTTCTTGATTTGAGTAATTGTCAGCGGAATTGCTTGCAACGTGCAGGAAATAGCGTAAAAGTAATGCTTTAATTTAACTTTTTAATTTCACGATTTAAAAAGCATTATTTGTTCCCCTTCACACATTTCCGACAAGTGTAGAATTACCGCGAAAGCTGGGCGCAAGATACACATCTCACTGTGGCTTTCCACAGAATGTCAGAGCGCGCTATGAGTGCACTTTTTTTTAATGTCAGAAATGCATTGCGTCGAAATTCTTCTTTAAGAGATGAGGCCTATTGTTACGGCATCCCTCATTTATTATTAATCGGGAATGAATGTTGTGACATTTTTCCAAATCCAATACCAATTTCTCTGTAATTGCCATAATGAGATACACTTGCACAAAATTAGTGCCCATTTTCACTTGTGTCTGTTTATACTGCATCCGCTGATTGGCCATTGGTTCACTTACAGGCTGGAGCTTTTGCTGTGAGCCATTACATAAAATGTCAGAATGCAGCCCATCCCAGCGTCCTTGATATAATCAGATCACAACCCTTTAAGTCATTATCTTTGTTTCCAGGGGAGACCTGGGTTGACACATGCAAAAATGATGCTCCGATTTTGAGTTGTGACACTGACACATGGCATTTTGGTTATTGTTGCAAATATCGATGATTCTGTATAGAAATTATATACTAAATCTCACTGCAGGGGCTTCTTACCCCAGAAAATTAAACTCAAGAGGGTGCTCGAAACAAAAGGATCTGCTATCCACACAGCGCATCTTAACCCTGGATATAAGGAATTTATTTTCACCTTGCAGATGTGGTGTCCCAATGTCCTTGAACGTGGTCTCACGTCATTAACAATATCCTATTAATATAATGAACGTTCTCGCTCACAAAACGTGTTTATTAAAAACCTCATGTGAACCTGACAAAATCACAACAGCGACTTGGCCTAAACCATGTTTAGTGGTGAGACGTTGGAATCCGATTCTGTTGTCATATGCGGGATGGAGCACACAGTGCCTACCTCACTGCACTGGAGACTCCAACGGAAAGCAGTTGAGGTGACTGATGTTTCAGCACTCACTGATTTACCCCAGTCACTCTCTCACCTACTTATCACTCTTTCATCGCTACTACTGTGGTTACTCTTCCCGTGCACTTTACTCCTTGATTCCCTTCCATATATGTTGAGAATCCGGTCGACCAGACTGACTGATTCATCTCATCCATACTGACATCTACAACTGTACTGCTGGTCACAACAACACACTCACTCACCTCCTCACTCACCCACTCACTCACTCAACTGCCATGCTCGCAGGCACAACAACTCACTCACTCACTCACCTCCTCACTCACCCACTCATTCACTCAAGCACCACACTGCCAGTCGCAGCAACTCACTCACCTCCACACTAATTCACATAACCACCACACTTGTCAGAGAACCCGGACGAATCCCACACAGAACAGAGGGAGAACACATGAACTCCACAAACACACAGCATCAAAGTTTCAGACGAGTAATCAATAAGCAGGAAGCAAAGCCGGAACAAGACCGAATAGCCTTGGTGTTGTGCAGACAACATTTGCACTCATGAAGGATTCCAACCTGGCACGCTCAGCACGGACATACATACATAACCAACACTTGCTCCATTATGTATTAAAGGTACGCAAACAAAAGTGTCTGCACAGCCCCTCGGGGTGACTTTGCCGGGACTGGGCGCCGGGCGGCGTTTTCTCGGAGCCGCCGAGGGGGCGGCCGGGCGGACGCGGGGCTCCAGACGGCCGCTCCTAAATATTACATGAAGCGGCGGGGTCAAGGGTAGCCCAGGAGCGAAACAAATGACACTTTAATAAATCGTGATGCATATTTAATGAGGGCCGGATAAAATATTTAATTAATGGTGACAATAACATAATGTACGCTCACAAATGTTAACGATCATTAATGTGGCGTGGGGGAGAGTGATGATCGCGAGGGGCTCGCGAACGCTTGTCGAGCCCGACGCGTGAGTGATGCCGCGGTTGCGGTACCGCCGCGCGCTGCGCGACTCGCCTGGGCCGGGAGAACGGGGGCCCGGGCCGGGGGCCGAGGGCCCAAGACAGGCCACAGATTCTCGCATTGGGCATCGGCGGTCCTAGTGATTCTGGGGCACCAGGCAAAATTCACTGATGAGGCCGCCTTGCCGCCCCCCCCAACGCATCGATTAAAAAGCACTGAATCCGCCCAATGAATGTTGCAATAATGGGCTTCAATTTTAATCTTAGATTTAATAGATTTGATTTTAACAGAGCAGCAGGCAATAAACAAGCATTCATGTATACATGACTAGCCAATTGTGAAACTATTGTGGAATTGCCCGTATGCCCAACGGCCGGCCATCCCCGCCTTTGCAGGACCGCTCCCCCTCACCCCCCTCCACGGCTGGGGGAGGGGGCCTGTAATTGCTTGGTCTGCCCTATGGTTAAGGCCGCTGGTGGGCATCGGTGCCTGTTGGTCCAGTGGTTGATTCCCGACTACAGCTAACGTCAGTGGTGGGTGGCATCAGAACCTGTCCTGGGCCACGCGTGCCCATGCACCAACCTGTACTAACCGGCGTGGAGAAGTACGGTCAATCACGCCCCATGTCTGACACGGCACGGGGAGGACTTCACACAAAAGCGGCCTGACAAATGACTGTACGGGATATTTAGTGATTATTAGCTCGTGTTTTACAGGAAGCCATTTTAAAGAAAAGTATGGGGAGCGTTCATTATTAAACCTGTGCACATTAATTCGCTGTGTATATCGGCGTGTTAATTACACGTGGGTTTATTTCGGGCAGTGCGGGCGGCAGGGTGGCACAGTGGTAACATCCACGCTTTACAGAAAGAAAGTACTGCCCGAGCCAGTTCGATTCCCGCCTCGGACGCCTTTCTGCGTGGAATTTGTGTGTTTTCCCCTGTTCTGCGTGGTTTTCATCCGGATTCTCCGGTTCCCTCCCACATCAAAAAAATGCTCAATAATGAATTGGCCGATATATAGGCGGGTGGCACAGGCTGACCGCCTGGCTGACTCCTCCCTTTCTGCTGTTTCCTCGCTACGCCTCCGTATCCGTGTCTCGTCCGTGACCAGGCGTGGCGTTTGCACGGCACGTTATACATTGTATTATTATCGTTATGTTCTGCAGCTATCGGGGCTCGGGAGTGGCTCCTGGGGCAGCGTCCCGCGCGGGCCTCCCACCGGCCGCATGCGACCCCAGAAGCGTCCCGTCATCGCCGTCAAATTCTAGATTGTTTCTCCGGAATTGGCAGCTAAGCCACTGACACTTCCGTCAGCTTACGGTTAATTTGGAAGCCTAATTGCGCCTTCGGGCTTTGCTTTATTCACGTATGCCGGCAATGTATTGCTATTTGTTCCGCTGGAACGGGATACATTTTTTTGATTTGCCTAAAAATATAAACGCCTGATTATGCCTCCAACGTGGGAGGCGAAACGTCGCGATTGATAGAGAATGAATACTCGACACGGCTATTCCGAAAGAACAGCTTTAGAGAGCAATTCTCGTACATCGAGCCGTGAAAACGTACATCAGCATATAAATATAAACCCGAAGCATATGCTAGCGTACACGTGCACGTGTACTGTAAATAATAACAGACTTACTGTATAAGTATTTTTGAAAATGCACCTGCTGGATTAAGGCCTCCGGAGTCCCTGTCAGTCATGGGGCTTGTTTAACCATACTTCCCCACGCTGGTCGGAGGGTGGATGGAGCAGGATCAGTTCAGGAATCAAATTCAGGTCGACGAGTGAACAGTGCAGTGTACTAGCCACTGCGCCACCACTCATATACATTGTTTTATGCAATTCCAGGTAGAAGATGTTGTAACCGCATTTCATAAGAAAAAACATTTAAAAAAACAACAACCCACAACGGATTGAAAATACATCAGCACCATCTCGTTTCCTCGTACAATTACTCAGGTCAGGTCTCCCTTGCTAAGGGGACATATCTCCACGGGCTGTCACCTATTCCTAAATAAAGGGAACGTAATTGAATTTGCAGCAGCGAGGGATTCAATACTGCTTACTGTGCAAACAGCTACAGTTCTGTGTAAAAGGGAATTTTAATGATTTTTTTTTGCTACAGATGTTCGCCTCATGCATCACTCCACTCACCCACGGCCCCCTTGTCTCCGGGGTCAAATGAAACTGTGGCCAGTTGCCTCTGCACTTGTTTTTCCTCATTGATCTATTACAGTGTCAGAATGACAGCCGGCTGTGAGACATGGGTTTATTTGGCCATAAAAACAAACATTTAACCACATCAACAACAAGCTCAAACACACTTCTGATGATGCCTCCACCGTGCGAGGCAGAACAATATAGGAGGAACACTAGGCACGGCTATCCCGAAAGAGCAGCTCTTAAGAGCAATTGTTATTCATCAAGCCCTGATATCCCACATCAACACAAACTTCTGTTTCGTTAGCTGCCAGGGCACGTGTGGCTACAAGGGCCGGTTAATAGAGTGGCACCGCGAGGTATTAGTTAATGACGTCAAAATGCGCATCGACACAATGCTCATCTCCTGTGTACAGCCCTGAGCAAGTGATGGAAAGTCCACATTACTCTGGCGGGGGATAGTCCATCCATAGGACAACCGCTATTGACCTCACCACACAGTGTTACTTATTTTGTTGACCCCGGAGGGATGATACGCTCAATCAAGCTAGCCATCGTGCTTCGAAGAATCGCAAAGAAAGAAGAAGAACCCCCGACCTAGTTTTGAACTCGCGACCTCGTGATTGCGACTCGATCGCTGTGCCGCCGAACCCCTGGGCGGCCGAGTTAACGCGCAGCGCGACGAAGGCTCAGCGACGCCTCGTCTCAGAACGGGGCTGCGTCCCGTCGCGCCATCACATCCCGTTTCGTGCATCGATGGCCACGGCAGGTGTCATCTCCACGCAATAAGCCCGAACATAGACAGGCCTGCGCTCCGTCGTCAACGCGCCCCATTGGGGGTTCAAACTTTCCTCCGCGCGGTTCATTCCCGCGGTGCCCGCGTCCCGCGAGCTCGCGGACCCGAACGGGGCGGCGATCGAGGGCGGCACGGTGGTGACGCGGTGAGTATCGCTGCTGCCTCACAGCAAGAAGGTCCTGCGTTCGATGCCCGCTTTGGGTGCCGCCTTTTTGTCTGGAGTTTGCATGTTCTCGCCGTGTCCGCGTGGATTTTTGCCGGGTACTCCGGTTTCCTCCCAGTCCAAAGTCATGCTGCCTGGGTTAGTTGTCCTGCTGGCTAAATTGCCCCAGGTGCCCTGAGATGTTGTAACTTGCTTACTCCTCCCCACTGTACAACTGTTAAAAAATCCTATTCCAGCGAGGTAGGGCTATACACATAACGGGCCGCCAGTCCATCGCGGGGCACCGGGGACGCTGACTCGGCGCGGAGTAGTCGGTGACGAGAAGCGATCGCTCGAGCGAACGAGCGAGCGGCGCCTTTCATTTCCCGGCGAATGAAAGACAAACGCGAGTAAACGAGCGGGAGCGGGGGTCCCGCGCGGGGGCTCAGCACGCGTTCGCCTCTGATGCGTCGCGTGACATTGCCTCGGCTGGCGAGCTGGTCACCTTGTTTGCGCGAGATAGCGCCGCCGCCCCAGCCGCCGCCGCACCTCCGTGCGAGTTTCTCTCAGACTTTGTTATTAAATGTTGATTAAAAATAAATGACGGTCTGGTGCGGGAGGCGGGGGGCGCGGCGGGGGGGGGCCTTATTCACCTCTTTTCACGACCCCCCCTTTCCACCACCCCCCCTCTTCTGCCCCCAACCCCCTTCTCCTCCCGGCCCCCACCCTGGCGCACCTGGTCAATTGTCTTATCTGAGAGGCTCGTGCGGAGTATTTCTTTTTCAAAAGCTCTTCTTTCGGGATAGCCGTGTCGAGCGCCGTCTCTCTCTTTCGTGACCTGTCGCCCCCCGTGCTGGATAGATAGATGTTTGTTTTTACAGCAGAAACTACCCAGTCAGCTTGCGGGCTCAGGAAGCAGGATTCCTGCGATAAGCGGGGTTCCTGGGAGTCCTGACGATGCTTCCAGCATCTTAAGGAACTAATGTCGCAATTTTCACACTTCGAGCCGTGAAAACCTACATCAGTTACAGTAAGCTAGTTTATTTTAACAATAGCGCCACGATTTATTTATTTTTATTTGCAAATCACTACGACGGACTGGCGTCCCATCCTCGGTATCTCGCTGCTTTGCGCCCTGTGTCTGTCGGGATAGGCTCCGGCTCACCGCGACCCTGTACGGGATTAAGCGGTTTCAGAAAATAGATGGATGTATTTATTTGCCAATCGGATTTATTTTCTTCTCACAAATGTGTAAATCGGCCAACAGTCGGGTGTTGATAAGTTGGCGGCCATATTGCAGCGCGTCCTGTGTAAACGATGAAAATAATCTCGGATTAAGACAATTTAAAATCCTCACAACTCTCCTCTGCCTGCAGATGCTGTCTGGCAATGAACGAGTGTATCTGATGACCTGCGTTTGTTGATCAGCTGGGTGGCATTGAGGTGGGCCACTCATCCTACCGCTAATCTCAGCCAGTGTTCCACTCCCAGGATCCCTACAATGGGACCTACCTCGTGGGAGGTCACCAGTCACCGTCCTATGCGTACAAGGACCCTCCACCGTAGGATTGTGAAATTAGCATCAGTGGCTAAGGCCCATGCATGGGGATGAGCAGCATCCCAGCGTTTATCTGAGCGCGCGGCTCCGATTTGACTTTGCACCTTGCTAACGAACACGCAGACGCGTCCTCGCGACGGCTATCAATAACAACGGCGTCTTATCCGCGCGGAAATGAGGCATTAAACGAGTCAAACGCGTAGGGCAAACTTTAACGAGGAGTTTGCCCTGGGAAGGTGGCCCGCGCCCCCCGCGGGGCTCGCTCGTGTCGGCGGAGCGAGCCGCGGGGGACCACGGGCCTCCTCGGGGGTCAGCACCGCCGCGGCGCCGCGCGCTGTCGGCGCAATGGGGGCCATCTGTCTTGGGCTGCACCGTGAACCGCGCGCCCTTCCCCGGGCAGAGCGCTCCCTCGCCGGGGGCTGAACCTCCTCCCTTCACCCCCCTCCCAACACTCCGGCGCCGCGAGCCACGCGCCCTTCGCCCGGGACAAATGTGACCCCCAGGCAGCGTCCGCCCGCAACACAACTCCGGCCGACGTCACCTAACCGTAAAATAGATTCAAATTGTTTTTATAAATTATAAAAAAAAACCACCCAAACTCTTTTCGATGTTTCCCATCGAGAGATAACAGAAAGCGCATGAAACGTTCCCTTTTTTTATCATAAAAAAACTATTCTCTTGTTGCGTATTGCAGCAATATGTTCATGAGCGACACGCCATTGTCGGGGTCTCTTACCCACAACGGCAGGGCTTCAGGAGAGAGCTCGCGTAGTTTTGCTATTCATCCTCCGTTGAAGAAGCACAATCTACAGAGGCTCAACTAAATTCTGGCAACAAAGGCACTTTGGAACATTTGCATGGGTTGGAGAAATGTTTTACAAAAAATAAAAACGGCTAGCAGATAGAAGAAAAAGAATGCACAAAGTTCAAAACGATTCAGCCACGATAGCGTAACTGGTGCTCCCAGAAAGGATGAAAAGGTGTTACAGTGGGGTTCATTTAATACCTCCGCACGGAGATGTGAACATCAGTGGATGCCACTTAACATCTCGCTGTTGGGATCTCAAACGTGCACGGAAATTAACGAGGCCAGCGCAGCAACCCCGTAGAATCCACGGAGGGAACAACCGACGTGCAGATTACAAAAGATCCCCGAGCACGGTGGGGCCTAATGAAAGCTCTTGAGATAACGTCAAGTTTTCTACAGGCTGGTCCAGATGTATTGTGACCCCCCAATTTCATAGTTTTCTTTCCAGTTTGTGATCTTTTATGAGCCCATATTAACTCGTATCAGCCATCTGAAATAAAGAATCATTTTTTTATTTTAAATGAGAAATGAATGTGCAAAGGGAATTATTGTTAGGGGTCAATTGCATGAGAGTCACAAGGTATCTGCACCACCCTGTTTGCACTACAGGCCATATACTAGTTACATATATGTACATCCCCACATTGTATGAGCGATGAAGTGATCAAAACACCTTTGGCACACTCCCATTACATTAATTTATACAATTTGATTTAGGAAGTGATTATTTGTACTGATCTAGGTTTTCACGGCTCGATTTATGATGGTTGCTCTTCAGAGCTGTTCTTTCGGGATAGCCGTGTCGAGCGATCTCCCTCTCTCCCTCGCGACGTTCCGCCTCCCATGTTCTACCCGTGTCGACGTGGGTTTCCGCTGGGCACTCCGGTTTCACGGCACAGTTAAAAAACATGCTGCTGCTGTCTACGTTAATTGGCCTACGGACTAAATTGTTCCCAGTGCCCTGCGATGGACTGGTGTCCCATCCTTTGTATAGCCCTACCTTGCGCCCTCCTGACCGCCACCGTTCGTGCTATGGAGCGCTGCTGTGGCCTCTCTCGGGGCCGCTGAACAGTTGTCCAGCGGGGAGAGCTAAGCAAGTTGCAAGATCACATTGCACCGGGCCCAATTTAGCCAGGACAACAATCCTAGGCAGCATATCTTTGGACTGTGGGAGGAAACCGGAGTACCCGGCATAAACCCACGCGGACACGGGGAGAACATGCAAACTTGACGCAGAAAGGTACCCGGTCCGGGAATCGAACCGGGAACCTTCTTGCTGTGAGGCGGCGGCGCCACTCACCGTGCCACCGTGGCATTGACGGGGGTGGCCGCCGGGCCTCGAGCGCGGGGCCCCGAGTCCGCGATGGGTCCCCAGCCCGTCAAGGGGCCACGTGGGCGCTCATCGCAGGTTTTATCTCGGCGCTCAGAAACACAATCAATCAAATGCGTCCCATTCTTCTAAACAATGCCCGCGACCAAAGTATTGTGGGGAATTTCAAATAAAAATTTCAATTGATTTTTAAATGCTCCGAGAAAATCGATGCCGGTGTTTTTGCGGGGGTTTTCAGCTGGCGAATGTCCGTGAATTAGCGAGCGCTCTCAAAATGCCGGCATTCATCGGTTCATCAGCGGTGTCTCCCCCCAGATTCTTGAACAAAGCTTGCTATGATTTTCACATTTTTTGGGTTATTTTTTTATCAATTTATTCCAATTATATTATTGACATATTGTCACGTGACAAAATAATTCACATGGCAACCTTGCAGAACAGAGCATCCCATGTGCCGACTGAGCATCAGTCAAACCGAGATATATTTACATTGTTGCAGTCGGAATTTAGCCAAGCTAAGTGGTAAAGCAGCGTTAACGATGTATTTTGTTTAATCACGTTTGGCCACCCTCATTCACACCCGGGATCTCAGCGGTGCTGTCTCAGCACTGACCTGTGAGCTACCGGGCCACTTCAAAACAAGCGTGTAATCTTCATGAGAATAATAAAGAGGCGGCTTTTGCACTGTGGCAGTTGGGGCTTGCTTGTAGTCGGGTGCAGCGGATACGGTAGTGCAAGAAATCGGCGTAAAGGTGTATGGGGGATTGGTGGATCACATAAAGAAAGAACCAGGGGGCCCGAGACATCACGTGCAGAACAGTGACCCGCACGTTGATGACCCATCTGGGTTTTCCCCAGGTTAACCAGCATCACCACACACTCGGCACTAAACTGCCAGCCATCTAAAGCAGGACCTCTCTGCGAAGCGGTCTTCAGATTCAGATAAGCTTCACTGGGTAACTAAAGAATTATTATTATTATAACCTCATGTCTCCACTAGAGGGTGGGATAAGACCTTCTGTGAAGGTGACAGGTTAAGTCTGCCCAAGTGCTGAGTAACTTGAGTGAAAGGCGCAGACACTCGCAGCGTCCTGCCGCCGAGTGGACGGAGGCAATGTCAGATGAAGAACGCCACAGTCGAAATGTCACAGTCGAAAATCACGACTGCCGTCATGTCTCCTAGCATCAGCTATAAAACCATAAAGCTTAATAACCATAAAGCTGGTGCTGGTAAACACGGGGCATTTCATGCAACAAATAACGGCACCAGCACTGTTGTTACTTTGAGCATCAACAACATGCGTTAACTGCATACCGTGATACACATAATAGGGTAGTGGTGCAGCAGGTGTAAACTGTTAAAAAGAGCTACATAGATCAACGGTTCCTTCCAACTTGAATACAATCTGACTCACTAATTGACTAAAACACTTGCGCAATAAACCGCGCCACCTCGATCTGATTCCCAACCACGGTTAACATCAGCGGCGATTGATATCCCAATCAGTCTCGTGACCCCTGCTCTTCACCAAGCCGTACTGACCAGTGTGGTGAAGTATGGTAAAACAACCCTCTCCATGACAAGGCTTTGGGAGTCCTGTATCTAGCACAGTATTGACTACAGGATGCCAGTTATCACGGTGTAGTAATAATAATAATTACAATTTAAACGCTCGGCGCAGATCTGTTCAGTGTGGCAGCTATTCAAAGCGGTTAGCAAGATACCGGTGGAGTTTGTGGCCTCTTAGCATTCACTGACCTGAGACTCTCTCACAATCCATAGACACATCGATCGCATGATTACCCAACCCCGTGAGAGAAAACCCTTCACCTCAAAACACCTGAACTCCTCAATCATAACAATAACAATGATGACTACTATCATTCCCTTGTTTATCCGGGAAAGGCTGAAGACTCTTTCACAGGAGGATCCTGCTTTAGGATGTTCGGCCAATTCCATTAACGAGCGTGTCGTATCAACCTTTTAAAAAACTGCCGTGGCAATTTACGTTTCCCATTAAAGCTTTTATTCCTTCCCCACACGCACGATTAACCCCACGCCTCCCCCACGCACACGGGCTCCCGTATTCCCGACACTCCCAAGTCACTTAGTTTGGCCGTCTCAGCCACAGGCTCTTCAGCCGAAACTTAAAAGGAAACATTCTCTTCAGACTGCCACACGCAAAAAAAAAATGTTGTGAGAAAGAGAAAATAGGTCACGGTTATTTTTTTCACTCTCTCCTCCTAATTTTTTTTTTCCTCTCTCTCTCCTCGTGCTGCTAAGACAGAACATAAATCAATACAAATGAAGAGCACTATCTCATAAAGCGATTTGTTTAAGTAAACAGTTGTGTTGATTACGGCGCCGGGCAGAGCGCTGGGGGCAGCCGTTGATCGATGACTGCGGCTGGCGGACGGAGCGCCGCGTATGTAAATGTGCCCGGCCCGGCGGTGCCACAGCGCTGATCACCTCAAGGTCACCGGCGATACATCCCCGGAGGCGAGCGCTCCCACTCTGCCCTCTCTCCCATAAATTACCTCCTCATTTAAATTCGCCTCCGCCCAGCGGTCGGGAGAAGCGCGCCGGCGGGCGAAACGGACGCTCCTCGATCCCGGGTACGGACGCTCCACCGTCTTCAAGGAGAGAGACGTAAAAACGACGACAACAAAGATGACTGAGATGAGATGCGTCAGCGATGCGTCTGGTGCATCAGTGTCGGTGCTTTCATCCGGCACGGTCGCGCGAGGTCGGTGAGTAGTGATGCCGCACCACGGCAATAAGACCCCGGTTCGATTCCCGGCTCGGGTGCCGCCTTTCTGTTTGGAGTTTGGGAGTTTGTATGTTCTCCCCGTGTCCACGTGGCTTTTCACCTGGTTCTCCGGTTTACTCACACATTCAAAATACACGCTGCCTACGTTAATTGTCCTCACTAAATTGCCCCCGGTGCCCTGAGATGTCGTAACTTGCTTACCGCTTCCCGCTGGACAACTGTTAAAAAGCTCTACATAGCACAACAGTTCCTTCCAGCTTAGATAAAAACTGAGTGACTGACCAGCCAGGTGGCTCAGCGGTAGAGCGGGCGCCTCGCAATCGGAAGCGTGTGAGTTCACATCCTGTTTGGGCGATTTGTCTCAGCCCATCATCACTCCCCGGGTCGTACTATTAATCGACTCTTCCCCCGTCAGATGAATGTGGAATTGCCACCTCTGGCTCAGAATTGAAAAGGACGCAAATGACGGAACGTGTCAGTTGCATCCGTGACATTTTCAGTTGCAATATACTTGCAATGGCGGAGCGAGTTGCACAAAGAATATGGACAGAATAGGATCTGACTAAAAAAGTTGCAGTGTGGCCACGAGAGAGTTGCTGGGAGAGCGGCTAACCGACAGGAGGTACCGCATTAAAAACAACAGCCATGGCAATGTTCATGAGTGCGTGTGAATAATTAATAATTTATATCCATCACAGGAGCACGCGTGGGGGAGCCAGGGGGACGGGGAGGGGGGTGGATGCTGGAGTCATTGAGGGATGAGGGTGAGTAGGGAGTGAAGGATGAGTTAGGAATGAGGGGTGAGGGAAGGATTGGTGAGTGATGGGCGAGGGATGAAGGATGGGTACATGGGGAGTGAGGGGTCGGTCGCGTGGTGAGTGAGGCGGGGGGAGTCAAGCCACGCGGTTAGCTGGCGTCAACCCGCCAGACAGTGCGTCCTATATATTGAGATGTTATCGGACAATATCTATGGGTACATTTTTTGCCAGTACACAGTTGATGTAAAAACAGAAAATATTTTACCTTTTATATCTGTTTTTTTTTTAAGTTGTTAACACTTGTATTATTGCCAGAAAGGGTACAACATTTTCTTTGTGTAACTAATGAGTGATTGTGAGTCGTGGGAGCAAACAGGAGAACCCAGAGGAAATTCCCACGCAGTGCAGGGGAAGAACACACAAACGTCACACAGAGAGGCGCCCAAGGCGGGAATCGAACTGCCTAAGGCAGAACATTACTTCTGTGAGGCGCAGATCTTACCACTGCGCCACAACTGTGAGTGACACATATGTTTTGATGTTGTCACCACGTCTAAGAGAAAACGTTGTATTTATATTCGGGCTTTCTTGTCAAACAGCTTTAAATGTCTCAACACTGCTCCACAGATCGATCCCTAGCCGTGCCGACTTGCTATTCCACTGTATTACAGTGCGATGGTAATTTACATTTCTAGTCCCATAATTATATTTTAATTCAAAAGAGCTTACAGAACATCTTTTTAACAAAACCTCGTTAAAAATACTTTATCATATTTTAATAGTTTGATTAACATATTCATGCATTCTGCTAAGCTCAGTGTGAATGCTTAATTAATTAATTAGCAGGATTATTTAGTTTTAATGGATCGAGAATTATACGAATTAATTTGAGTTCTGGGGAAATTTTGTAAACACTCTAACGCTTGTGTTTAATTCTCCATGATTCTCAGCACTGTACTTTGCAAAGTCAGGAAGTTTTCACGGACCTAATCCAGTTGCTATCAAGGCATTTCTTCGGCATTTTGGACAGTACTTAGGACTGTATTGATGTAGGTTTCCACGGGTCGATGTATGAGAATTGCTGTTCTTACGGGATAGCCGTGTCTAGCGTTCCGTGACGTTCCACCTCCCACGTTGGAGGCATCGTCAGGCTTTTGAATGGTCTAGCTTAAACGTTACGTGTTATACATATGCGTGTAGTACACGTGTGTGTGTGATGTTGAAATATTGGTACGTTTCAAAATGCTGCCGACTCCACTATTTCAGCTGCAGTGTTAATGGGTGATGTTAAATTTCGAGCTAATTCCAAAGTGTGAATGTGGTCCTTTGATACGTCCTGCATCTCTATATTTGCCCAAGTGCTGTCAGCATCTTTTGCATTCCTTTGTGTATTTTACGTCAATTCTTGCCATTGTGTATTGGGATCAACTGTACGTGTTACTAACTTTAAGACCTCTTCCTTGCTTGTCATTCATGTTTTCACTGCTCTTATAAATTGCAGTGGCTGCACGTGGGCCATAACGCGGGAAGTACACATATCGTGTCGAAGTTAATTGTTGTTTATCTACGGTGTGAGCCGCTGTTGCTGATTTCTCTGTGTGCAACAGGCTTACTGCAGCCTCGTGTTTTTTTGTATTTCGTGTCGCGACTGATCTGTCCGTCTGGCTGTCGTCAACCTCATCACGACTCCTGAACGGGAAACGGTATACGGCCCCTGTCTGTAGTGGCAGTCGGTCTTTCGGTGATCTGATCACCTCCTGTATCTGCTGGGGAGCTGGGAAGATGCTGTTTCTGTCAGTGGTGCCTTTGACATGTGGCAGGAAGGTTCGCGAGTGTTGATATTGTCATGTTCCTGTCTCAGCGTGTAGATGTCTAATCTAGACGCGGAGTCACAGCGTCATACTGAGTCACAGCATCGCCCGAGACAGAAGCGAGGGGTCCTGCACAACCTAGCCCAATGATTCTCAACCTCTTGCACCTCAAGGCCCACTTGGCCCACTTAGGTATGGTCTGCACGGAACACTAGGTGGCGCTAGTAGCCTACTGGTGGGTCACGACTCATCGGTTGAGAATGGTGGCCCTAGCCCATCGCTTGAAGTCAATATCGAACAACAAACACCTACAGGAAGAGCTACAACACTTAGAATGAGAAAATCTCAGTAAATAATTTAAATAATAAATACAATTTATAACCCACACATATTCATTCTATTTCTAAGGCATTCATTCCAAAAGAGAACGACTCAGAGGCGCAAAGAACTCGCAGAGAGGTGGGAAGGGGGAAAGGTAGCCACGCTTTAGCCGCTGCCAACATTTGCCAGACATTGCGTCCTAAATATTATGATGTTATCGGTCAATTACTTAAAGAGTGTTTTACCTTAATTTGTGGGTGGAAACCGAAGAACCCGGAGGAAACCCACGCAGAACAGGGGGAGAACACCTAAAATGCATACAGAAAGACACCTGATTTGGGAATCGTATTAGGCGACCTTCTGTGTAAGCTGCCTTGATGTTTAACTATCCGGTGAAATTAAAGTTTATTACGTTTGTGTATATTTTTTGTAACGTCGGATTAAGATTATTCGTGATAATGTAATTCTACACGCGTGGTGCGTCACGGCTTGCGTTACTGAATTTGCTCGTGATCCGGGTTTCTGTTGACGAACAGAAGTTAAGTCTTAATTGGCACCCGCTCTCTTCATAAAAGGTTGAGACGTTTGTTTGCAAATCTAAGTCTATTCATCCAGAGGCTCAATACTTCACATCTGGTGACACCAGCCCCTGATGGCCATGTGCCATTCGGTGAATTTGCATTTCTCCCACTGGGAGATACTTACACGCTCGGTAGAGGGCACAACAGCACAGATCCCTGTTCGTCCACACATCACCGACAAATATAAGACGTACATTAAAGATTAAGTCAGGATCGTTAGATGTTATATGCCGATAGTGGAGTCTGCCAAGTGACAGCGCGCCCTAGTGGCGATATTCTTCAAGCAGACGCCAACCGGGCAGTCGAACAGACGCGAGCACACGTGGGAACTAACACAACTACTACTCCGACAACAATCACAATTATTTTAAGAAAACGAGGCGAGCAGTCTGGTTCAGAAACGCAGGTCGCCGCAAGCTGGCAACGTCACGCAAGTCCGCGTTTAGGATTCTTAAAATTCAGCGCCAACGCCAAAGGCTCCGACAGCCAAAGCGGAGCAGCTCGTCTAAGGCAGCAAAAGTTCATTCATTAATTGTCAGAAACCGCTTAATCCCGTACAGGGTCGTGGTGAGCCTGAGCCTATCCCGGCAGACACAGGGCACAAGGCAGGGCTATACAAAGGATGGGACGCCAATCCATCACAGGGCACCAGGGGCAATTTAGTCAGCAGGCCAATTAACCTATGCAGCAGCGTGTCTTTGGACGGTGGGAGGAAACCGGATTGCCCGGCAAAAATCCACACGGACACGGGGAGAACATGCAAACTCCACACAGAAAGGCACCCGAGTCGGGATTCGAACCCGGGTTCTTCTTGCTGTGAGGCGGCATCGCTACTCACTGCGCCACCGTGGCGCCCCGCAGCAATGTGCGAGGACAGCCGCCCGTCGCGGGTGGCTGGTTACTAGATGCAGCGATGCCCATTACAGCCGGTGCTCAAAGTAACCAACATAAACAATATATAGAATCAGAAAGTAATATAACGGATTTAACACATTTACACCATTAAATTGTGCAGAGATAAAACTTTAACCAAAGGAAAACAAAATGTTAGGGCTCGCGTTTATCGACCGTGGATAAACGCTTAGACTTTGGCCCGGATGTTAGCACACGGTGGCCGATTCCCTAAAATTATCCCACCGTCGAGAATCCACTTCACAGTCATCTCTGCGCGACAGTCATACGTTGTGGACGTGGGATCTGAGCCGCTGAACCCCGGCATCGTGACGCGCGAGTGGCACCCTGTGTACTCACCACCGCGCTAACAAGTCGCGCCTTACATTCACTTGTGAATGTAAATAAAATAACCAAACAAGACTTTAATCTTCACCACCCTTACGATCGCCGCGGTCCGCAAAGTGACCTTCACACTTTCTGTAATAAAAAAACCCCAAACCGCCCCTCCCCGCCTGTGGAATGTGCAGAACTCGTATTTCAAAAAGGCGAATCTTGGGTCTGACACGAGGACCTTTTAAAAGTGTGATGTCCTTCGCCGTTAATAATGAATGCTTTTTAAAAATGCATCGGTGTACGCACGCACTTTGACAATTTATCTTCAAATAAATCTCAAATATGCCAGCCGGGCTGGTCCACGGGGCGAGACGAGGCGCCGAGCCCGGGGCGCGGGCGCCACCACCGCGGGGAATGCGGGCGTCCTCTCGCGTCGCCGCGGGCCCGTGTCCTCCTCCTCCTCCGCCTCTCACTCCTCCTCCTCCTCCTCGGAGCGCCGCGTCCCAGCAATGAACCACGCCGCCCGAGCAGGAGCCGCTAAATGAATTTGAAATTTAAAGCAGCGTTTGATTAACACGTAGCCTGATTTAACAATTACCTTTAACCTCACCATGCGCTTCGCTAGCCGTTCACATGAAGCAATTTGCAAGGAGCACTAAGAAAGCCATTATGCAGTTGGTGCATCGCCAGAATGGGTCCTGACCCTATCACTTGCGCGTGTGCTGCCGCAACAGACTTGATTACGGCTCCGCTACGTGAGCCGCGCCCGGCGCCGCGCTGCGCCTCCACCGCCGTGTTTGTCATGCGCATGTGTTGTTCTCCTTCGCTGCTGATGCCACCGGGTTGGTGGGCGGACGGGTAAGGCGGCTGCTAATGCTATTGAGTTGGTGGGCGCGCGGGTAAGGGGCCGCTGCTGTTGTGTGTCAGGGAGAAAGGTTGGAATCAGGCGGGATGGGAGGACGGATTTACAGGAACTGGGGGGGGGGGAGTAAGTAGGAAAGTTCAAAGTCACACCTAGGGTCGGTGTGTGGCAAGGACCGCGGTCCCGGACGCACGCGAGCGGCACAATCCGGGCTTCATGACCCCGCGCTCCGGGGTCCGTGACCCCGCGCTCCAGGGTACGTAACCTCACGCTCCGGAGCCCGTCACCCGACACGCTGGGATCCGTGACTCTACTCTCCGGGGCACGTGACCCCGCGCTTCGGGATCCGTGACCCCGCGCTCCGGAGCAGGTGACCCCGCGCTCCGGGGTCTGTATGGGGCGCGTTCTGTCACGGCGCTAAGCGGCACTAAGCAGCACGTGGACGCGAGTCTCAGAGTTTACAGATTTAATCTATTCACTCGAGCCGAGAGAACAGCTTAGCAACCCCGGTGTTCTATCTCCCCCGGTGTTCTATCCCCTGAGCTCGTGTGGTGCCGAGGCTGCACTGCTGCACAGAAGTGGCTCCTCCGTTGGCGTCGCTCTAAGTGGTGGGCAGCAGCAATCCAATCTGCACGCTGGCAGACACAGTCTTGTTTAAAGTGACAGTTTTACTTGTTTTGGTGAAGGTTCATTAAATAAGTCGTGCACTTACACGTTATGTTTATGCTCAGCTAAATTGACAGCTGTTAAATCCGACATATATTCACGCAAAGCACAGACAGACAGTTTGCATTCAAGCTGGAAGGAACCGTTGGGCTGTGTAGCTCTTTTTAACAGTTGTCCAGTGGGGAGGGGTAAGCAAGTTACAGCATCTCAGGGCACGGGGGGCAATCTAGTCAGAACATGCTGACGTACGCTCTCGAGAAGGGAGGTGACTCGTATTATCCCACTTGTTTACATTGGTTCAACTCAACAGATAAGCACCATGTTGAGTTCATGCTCCCCACCAGGCAAGCCTAAACCTGCCACTACTTCTGCACAAAACCAGGAGGTGAACCCATGTTTTAGGACTGTAAGACGGCCCGCGCACGTAAACACTCACACTCCAGGTGGGCAAACAGGCAGCAGCCACTTCACATGACAGGCGGTAGGGTCAAATGCCCTTAGCGAGTAGCACCTATGATGGCTGGCACGGCACCCCAGGTTGGTGGGTGGCCAGCACCACGCCCGGCCGCTTTTGTCCTCCAATGGGAGGCCCAGACCACGGACAGTCACACACACACAGAGCAAGCCTAAAAGTGCACACCTACAAGCACACACACGCGCACTATGGGACATATCAAACGAAGGAAAAAAATTCCCTTATAGCCTTAATAGACTGTAGTGTCAAGTGCTGTTAGCGAGCACCTAGCGAGAACCGGTTCAGAAAATCGTCAGTGGTGTCAGCTGTAAGGGGGTACCGAATTCGTGGCGCCGGGTTCGTAGTGCAGCGTGCTAACCACTACACTACCGCTCCCCCAAGTCGGACACATACACACACTCGAACAGACACACATCCACAATCTTACACACACAAACGCGGACACATGCAGCAACTACACTACGACACATATACACAAACACAATCGGACGCATGCACACACTTCAACACACATCGGCAAAAACAAAGATCCCCGTATAGCCTTTACAGACTGTTGTGGTTAAGTACTGTTATCGAGCACCTATGAGGGTCGGCACAGCACACGAGGGAGTGAGTGGTTACCACCACGCCCGGCCGCCTTTGTCTCCCTAGCGGCGATGTTAACACACCGCACCGGGTATTCATTTGAGACTGGATCGACCTACGGGGGGCCCAGAACCCGTTCAGAAAATCGTCACTGGTATTGGCCGCGAGCGGGAATCGAACTCAGCTAACCAGGTTTGTAGCCCAGCGAGCTAACCACTGAGCTACCGCTCTCCACACACACGCACGCACACACGCACGCGCACACACACACACACAACGGCTCGGCGCGTGCATCTCAACGCGCAATCACGCATCCCGGGGCCGCGGCTGCAATTGGCCGTTGCCAGGAAACTGCAAATCTGCATGTGCTGTTGGCAGTGATAAATGGACTGATGAGTCGCCATGGCGACAGGCCTTTGTCACGAGCTGGCACGGGGAGGCCGCCGATGCAGCCGCTCCCCGAGACCTCGACCGCCGCCGCCGCTGCTGCGGAGGGATGTCCAGGCGGAGCGAGGGGACGCGCATATTGCGGGATTTTGTCTCTCGATTTGCGATTGTTGTTTGTGGAATTCGCTCCCCCCCCACCCCCTCCCCTCTCTGTAAGTCTCTCCCTTTTCTTTCACATTTCGCTCAGTCGCCATCAGGCCGGTCACCAGCAATGGTTGTAGCGAGGAGGCTGACCTCTGACGGGACGACGCAGCGTGGGTCAAAAGCGGTCCGGAGGCTTTGCTTGTGTTGAACTCCCAGGAGAAATGCCGCGTAGCTGATGGGTTGTGTAAAGGAATAGGGTATATAATAATGATAATTTCGATGTTAAAAGCGCCTCTCACCCGAAGGTCGCAAAACGCTCCACAAAACTAAGATTGCAGGAAAAGATATGTGAAAGAGGCGCGTTACCCGCGTGTCTAGTTTGCTGCTGATATTCACCACAATGATGTTGATGATTGGTTTGTGTTCAAGAACAAAAAACCTGCCGCAATGAAAACTCAGATGAATACCGATTCCCGCTGTAGTAGAAACTGGCAGCTGTGGTGCAAACTCAACACGCCCGTGGACGTGTCTCTGTCGTCAAGATTAACATCGCCGCGCTTGCCTCCAGTAGGAACATCTGACGAGTTTGAATCTGTGGCCCGTGTCGCAAAAATCAGGCGATTGTGCCGCCAGTGCCGTAGCAGGATTCTCAAATTAGAGAATTGACTTTGCAATCAGTCGCGAGACACAGGACACGGGCGAAATGAAACATGAGAAAGCAATTGTGGCTTGCTACTAAACAAGGAATTGCACCAAGTGCAGGGCACGGCTAAGAACTACGAGATGTGGCGGTGGGTGCAGACAGCCTCCAGTTACCGCCCGTGGATTCATCTGAAACGTCTCGACAAAGCGTGAGAGGGCATGCGTGCGGCCACCACCACTAAACTCTCCTCCCTCTCTTAGACGTGAAACCACGGACAGCTTGGACAAAGCGAGGCGCAGCCCCGTGCAGCGTGCCACTGCAGCGCGTGTGTTTATTGTATTCAGATTTAATTAGGCTTTAGATATTTTTTCACCTCCCATCTCCCCCCCCCCTCTCCACTCTTCCTCTCCGGCTGATCCCAGCGCCCCCCCCGTCTTCCTCCTTGCCACCTTTTCCTCCACTCCATCGCAATACAAACGCCTCCTCCCTCCACTCTCACCCGCGCTCCCCCGACGCCAGCAGCAGCAGCTGTTTTGGGGGCCCCGGGCCGCCCTGGGCTGCAAACCCAATCCATCATGGCGTTAATTCCCAGCTCCTCTGAGAGCCCTAGCGCAGGGCCTTCCTGACGTCGCAAGCTGATTAACTGTGCTGCTCGTGGCAGCGGGGTTGGCTGCCTCGCCTCGGGCTGCCAGGCCATAGTCACCACGGGCACCACCACCACCACCACCGAGCTCGCCACCGCTACTACCGTGGCCACCACTCTCACAGCACGACGGCCAGCACCACCGCACATCACCACCACCACCACGCTCACTACCAACCCACAGTCGAGTTGCCACCTTTTCCACAGACCAAACCCAGACATATTTCTGATTCCGCCAAGGTCAAATCTGAGCAGTGCCCGCGCACTGTCGTGAAGTTCAGCACAATGCTGCCACCAATGCTATTGCGGCAAGCGGGAGATGCCAAATATTCGACTTTGCAGGTCAGAGACAGATGGAAACCAGACAATCACCACTATCACAGGCACCGTCACCACTTCCACCTCTTTCTTCAACGTCCGTGGTATGTAAGTAGAGCTGCCGCTAGCTTCTTGGCAGCTGCGATTGGCTGCTCCTCTGTGCCACCATGTCGTAGCTCCATCTCGTCAGACTGAGCCCATTTCTCGAGAGAGGGAAAAGTAAAGTGCAGGCCAAAGTGGTGCTTTCCCGCGCTTAGATTCATTCGTTTTGCCTATCAACATTGCTACTTCTATCATCACAATCTTCACCATCACTATAATGGCTGTGAAGTGGCTGGCTCGGCCGAATGATGTTTGGCTGTTGGCTGAGTCTGCTGTCTACTCAAAGGCAAAACAATGCGTTATCATTGTACGGCTATAGGTGTTCACGTTAGCATGCAAATAAGTCGTTGGCATTGTCCTAACGAGGAGTAACCGAATATAATATTAAATACCATAAATTTAATTTCGAAGGTATTCATTCGAAGAGAGAATGACTCAGGCGCGAGGAAACCGCAGAGAGGCGGGGAAGGAGATAAGGCAGCCACGTGGTTAGCCGGAGCCAACATTTTCCAGACACTGCGTCTTATATATACATGATGTTCTCGGCCAATTAAATAATTAGTGTTTTTAGTTGTGGGAGGAAACCGGAGAACCCGGGGGAAACCGACGCAGAACAGGGGGAGAACACACAAACTCCACACAGAAAGGCGCCCGAGGTGGGACAAGAACCGCCTCGGGCTGGACTTTCTTTCTGTGAGGCGCGG
>JAZEWU010000002.1:16557375-16567701 GCA_036362915.1 Geotria australis | reverse complement strand
AACACCGTGTCGCAACGGAAGATATGCCGCATGCACTGTATTCTATCTGTAATTGCTGTGCTTGCGGAATTATGTCAGCGCAGGAAATTGAATGTGCGCACGCACGCACGACGCATGCGTGTGTAGCCAGAGGATGACTCACTCAGTGTCCAAACTCTCACCGGCTCATCTCCACAGGAAGATCCTTCAGTCGGTTTTTATTTAAGTTGGAAGGAGCCGTTGAGCTATGTAGTAAATGTAGTAAGATAGAACATCTCAGAGCACCGGAGGAATTTAGTCAGGACAATTAACCTAGGCAGCATGTCTTCGGACTGTGGGGGGAAACCAGAGTACACTGCGAAAACCCACGCGGACACGGGGAGAACATGCAAACTCCACACAGAAAGGTACTCGAGCAAAGAATCGAACCCAGGGCCTCCTTGCTGTGAGGCAGCTGCGCTACTCGCCGCGCTACCGTGCAGTAGTGCTGCATTACAAGAGTAATGGACACATACGCCCGCCCGTCTTACAGATGAACGCAGTTCTATCACAAAAAGCTAGTCCTTGTTCACGCGTGCTGAACGAAAGAGACGCCCTATCATACTTCTTTGAGCAATACAGTACAGTATTTATTTTCTCTTGCTTCTCAATTGATTCCCACTGTGCTATGGGCTTCACGCGATGAGATGGAGAATGCGTCAGAAACCACACACAGTCGGGGTCTCCGTGTCTCAGAGAATATCTGTGAAATAGGTTTTTCACAGGACCTGTCCTAAAAAAAAACTCTCCCAGTGACTTTTGGGGTTGTTACACTTCCCCAAACGATCTGTTACAATGAGCATGCGCCTCGCGTGACGGTCAAACCGATATTACTTTAGTTCTCGGAGTTGCAATTTAGCCACTTTAATGGAAAAGGGAAATGCTAATGTGAAGCGTTTTGTGTATGTGTGTAGTCAATGTGGATCAGACTCAGACCATCGTCTCGCTGGACTTGAGAACCTGGTTATAAATCCTGCCTGGCCCAAACCCGCATTCGAAGCCAGGTTCTCTGCGGTGCGCGGGCTGTGCGGGGGCTGTGCCAGCGTGGTGTATCAATTTCTCCGCCACGCGGCCACAATGACAGCAAGGCCCTCTTTAACCGCAGCATCTCATCGAGATACACGTTTAACGACACGCCTCTCGTTAAAAACAAATTAACTTTACAAAGGTGTGACTAAACGATTACAAATACTGAAACAATGTGTACAAAGTAGTCAACACAAGGTAAGCATAACATTGACAAAACGACCTTCACCAATTGACGGCCACAGATCCACAAAGGCTGCGTATGGCTCGTCTTCTTGCTCAGGGACCATCGTCAAAAGAAATTGCGCAGACGCAGATCTCTTTATGTCCCTGGCGTTATTTGAATGGCTGCATGAATTCCTCTGCCAACTGTCAACAACTTTCGGACAAAAAAAGGGAAAGACATATTTCAAAATTTGGCTGCAAGAAATGAACCACCAAGATGGGGAAAATGTTGTTTTTGCTTCGGGCAAAGCTTCGTGTGAAGAATCATTGAAGAGATCAAGAGAGCTGGTGGTGTGGCCAGGGCCCGCCGTGCCACCACGCCAGTTTATCAACGAGTGAACGGTTGATAAACTGGCGAACGAAGCGGTGAACGAAGAGGTTGCTTCGTTCGCCGGTTGCTTCGTTCGCCGCCGGTCCGTCGGCCGCGCCGCATGTGCCAACGTGCCGCGGCCCCCGGTTTTTTTTTATTGCCGAGCGGGTGTAACGTGGTGTGCCAGGTTTATTTACGAAAAAATATGATATATTGCCATTAGCTGAAAAAATTAAGCCGGTCGTATATTTGTAATAATGGCACACTGTGACAGATGTTCGCATCCTGGGTCACATATACCGACTAGCCATTAGCGGAGCTCATTCATGGCCGCGCGCATAAGCAAGCCATTACTGTCACACCGTACGAGCTGCCTTGATGGACACATTACAGATTTGTACCCAACAGGCTTATTCGTCGTACAATCTTTAAGTGTTAACCAGTGTGACTGCGAGTCGCCGGGGGCTACGATTCACGGCAGGACAAGTATCTCTGCCACTCTGGTGTTTCGTGTAGGAATCTCTGCAGAAATCCTTAACTGTGGCTTGTCTTTCTGTTATGAGATTTAAAATGATAATAATAATAATAATTGCTCAATGGGCGGGCGGCGTCAGAAAGCAGGACAGTGAATTCCGCAAGTGACGGCTGGACGAGGGACGTGTGTGGCGAGCCGCTGCCAGGGTTTGTGTGCGAGGGCAGCGCTAAATCAAACCAGCCCATCATCATACGGCCAAGCGGCACTGAAAGAGAAAATTAATGGGAAGCAAGCACATGCTTACAAAACAGCCGAGGCAATTGCATAAAAGGACAAAGTATTTCAATCCGCATGCAGCAGCTCTTAATGGTTTTCTCTTGCGGGGCTCGCGAAACGCCTCGTACGGCACACAGCAGCCTTCAATCCTGCGCGCGGGGACATCTGATTGCCGACGAGACCTCGCCGTACATACTGTCTTTTAATTTATTTTTTATTTCGCGATATTTTACATCTTTGCTTGTGTAAGTCCGGCGTAGCAGCGCTGTTCTGTGCCTGGAGATTATGATTTTTTTTTTATGAATTGCAATAACATTTTAAAAGGCTTTAAAGCAGCAAGAGGAAGTTATTAAAATATGACTGTACTGTGCCCGGGAGCAAGGAAGGATTTTGTATCGGTCTTATCTCGTTACCGAAATTCATTACAATGTATCGCTTAATGTAATGGAAATTATTTAATACAGGTCTAGAGGTTTTAGGCTATAAAAATAATTTTCGCAATTACAGTAGCTATTGAAGCAAGTCAGTTCAGGGCAAGAGTAAGCCAGCTTATGGGGCATTATCATAATTGACTAAATATATGGAGTAGGGCCAATAATGTAGCAGACCCCCGCCACGTGCGGGAGCGGGCAAGCCACCGTCGCCGCGGCACGAGAGGAGCGGCGCGCGCTCGGTGCCCGGTGGCATTGCTCGCTCGCAGCGACCCAGTGTTACAGGCGGCGAGGAGGCCGCGTCCATTACACGTCGCGACGCCGGCCCTCGTTGCTCAGAAAACGGGACTGTGACCCGCATGACAATGTGCCAGTTAAGCACCCGTGGCACGAGCGTGGAGGTTCACGTGCTGGGCAAGGGGTCTGGCGCATGCGGGATGGAATACAACCTCAGTTCGACTACTGAGCTGGTGGTGGACTGTGGGGCAAATGCAATCAAATCCTCAGCGGGAAAAACCAAGGCGATGTGTGTGTTGTTTTTTTGCAGATCGTTGTCTGTCACCGCCGATGCGCGCCACGTGGGCGAAGCGTGGGGCGTCGTGTGCCATCGCTGACGAACCGTACAACCGGCGCCAACCAGCCAGACACTGCTTCCTATATATTATGATGTTGTCGGCCAATTAATTAATGAGTTGTGGGAGGAAACTGGACACCCCGGAGGAAATCCACGCAGAACAGGGGAAGGACACACAACGTTCGCATAGAGAGGCTCCCGAGGCGAGACACGGAGCTTAGGGAGGGCTCCGGGACACACGGCGCTGCGGTGGGCAGAGTGGCCCCGGGGGGAGGGGGGCAACAGGGGTAGGTGACCCCCCCCTCCCCTCCATCTCAAGATGTACCGATGGCCATTCCATGTCGCAGACGGTTTCAGATGCTTTCATGAAGTAATGTTGTGAATAAAGATCGATGTTTACGGTAACGAGGCCGTAATATTACGGACGGTTCTTGTCGTGATCGTTGGTTTGGGAAACGTAAGACTATGTAATCTTGGTAGGAAAACTACGTTTTGCCCCGGGTTGTTGGGGTAGTGGGTACGTCACATGGCGGTGCTGCGTGAGGGGACGGTGACGGGTGAGGGGAGCCCCGGCTAACACAGTGCTGAAGTATGGTCAACAACCCCGTCGACGATAAAGAGTCGGGAGGCTTTCCATCCAGCAGTGGACTCGCCTCCACCATAGGAATATAAAACTTCCACCAACGGCTCAGGGCCGTAAACAGATGATGAGTATCCGTGCCTCAACGCTCATTTGGGCAGGAAATCACTTTGACTAATTCATATAATGACTTGGCTTAGACTTGGCTAAACGAGGGACTGTGTGGTATGACAAATAGAATAGAGAAGATGCTGGCATAGTCCTGTACTGGGCTTCACTGCTTCCTCAATCCCTCGCGTCTTGATTGATTCTGAAACCGCCTGAGCCAGAAGCGCTCGCCCGTGATTGACTGCTCACCTGCCACACGCGGCGTCGTTGCTGGAGACACTGATGCGGCAGGTGATAGCCTGCTGGCTCCGTGACCCGTAATCTGGCTTAAACTTCTTGAGATTCTTTGTGCGACTCGCCACGGATGCCCGAGGCTCAGGAAGCCAAACTAAGGCCCAGTAATAAAACAAAGTGACAAGCGACGCGTTCCGGTGTCGGCCGCTGCAGACATTGGGTAAAGAATCAATTGCGTTACATCCGACAACCGCGTGCGTGCGACGGATTGCACCACAAGACCCGGTGATCTGGCGGGTTTGTTAATTATTAAGAAATACATTGATACATTGATACAGGACCGATAAACATCGCTCCCATCCTCTGATGGTCCGTCAACCCCAGCAGGTTGTCATCATGCCATTGATTAATCAATAAATCAACAATACATGTGTATAGAGCTCACGTTCCGTGAGAGCTGCATTGCATCGCGCTCCATATGACAACGCGTGAATTCTCGAAGGCGCACTGAAAAATGAATCCGGTGCAGGAACACCTCCGATGGCAGTAACGCTTTAGTGACGTAATTAAGATTATTGAATGAAAAGGGCACGCATCTACGTGGACAACATTGTCCGTAAACATGACTCTCCCTCTCGTGAAACCTAATCCGATCCTTAGATCACAAGCACGGCCAAATCGATTTAATGATTCTCACCATCGCGTTAAGCTCTCAATTGCATCGCTCTGTTTTAATGTGCATTGTGTGTGTGTGCGAGCGAGCGAGCGCGCGCGTGTGTGTGGTGCAATACATTTATGGGAGAAACGTGATGTCATTAATGCCAGACCACTTTTGGTTTGCGCCCCCAGCCCTATCGGGCCCTCTCCCCAAGGCCTCCTTCAGTGAAACAGGCGGCTGCGTTGCCGACTGCGTCTCACGCAAAGCGAGAGATAAGGCTTTTGGGAAAATCACGAGACAAGCCATAAATAAGAAGAGACATCAGCCACTGCATTGTACACACAAACACAACTTACAAAAATACTTCAAGGAGAGGGGGCTTCGGCTTGAACAGATGTGGCAGACGGTGTCAAGATTAAGCACCGGAGCCTGGGATAAACCCAAAAGGGGAAAGTTAAGCTCAACAACGATATAAATATTGATAGAGGGCGGCAGAGCATTAACCAGAAGGCCAGGATTTTGTCAGAAAAGGTCAGTATTTCCACCCTGCCAATTCTGCTCGTGCGTCTGACGCGGAAGGAGGCCGTGGAACCAGCCCAGATGCCAGCTGCTGTTGCCCTCTTCGACCACGAGTGTGTGCCAGACGTGGACTTCTTCTTTGTCATATAAGAAAGTGTGGTCACTTTTATACCGCGCCTGTGTCGGTGGCTTTTGGCAGAATGAAATTTAGCTTTCGGTTGTCGCCACTCCAACCGCCAGGCAACGGTCACGATCAGTGGGGACGGTGCGTTCGATAAACATCCCGTGCTGCGATTATTTATGCTGTTTTAAAAATACAAATTTAGACGACGATACTTCCGCTGCGTCCTGATAATGAGGCGCAGGAAATGCCCATACATTACATTTAACTCGTTACAATGTTGGGTTTAGTTGCCACTTAATTTTACATTGATCTATTTTTACTTTATTAGATATTTATCCCGAACATTACAACCGTAACCCAGCACGGTAGAAGTGAGGGTTGGTGGATCACACAAACGTTGCGAAACTCGGTTCCCAAGTGTCCGTGAGGAGCCGTACCCTGGCTCGCCAGGAGACGGCAGTAGAGTCTAAAACGTGGACTCCACCTGTTCTGTCAGTATGGGATAGAGCGTTTCTCTCTTGCACATATAGGTTTTCTCCGGTTTCCTCCACATGTAAACACTCATTAATTGTCCGATAGCACCTTAATATATTGAGGACCGCAAGCTTGGGCAATTATTGACGCTGGTTGATAACGTGGCTGCTGCCTGTGGTTCCTCCTCGTGCCTCTGAGTCCTCCACTTTCTATATTGTGTATGTTGGTTAATGTTCACGTTTGTTGTATCGCAGTAATCCCACTTTCAGAGCTTTCAAGCTCACGGGGTATTTTCTGCTGTAATAATAAACATCTATACATCTATTTACAAGAGCGATGCGTGGCGGTGGCGCAGTATTAGAAGTTGAGATCATTATGTTTTACATTCCCATTCACGGCCCTCTTCTCATCTCTCGGGAAGTGGAGAACCCAAAACCTTCCCTATTGGGCCCTCCCTTTGCAAGCAGATGTGAAGCCACAGCGGCCCAGTTTGTGGGGCTCACGGGTCACGTCGTGGGGGTCAATGGCGGCGCCACACTTGCCCTCGGTGACTGGAGGCCGAGTGACACGAATGTCACTAATGTGCGCAACGTTGGCAAGAGCAAAATCACTAAACCCACCCGTGGACGTGAGCAGTGCAGATGGGAGACGCGCTCCTGGGGCCCAGCCAGGAGCGCGACGGGCCCCAGCGGCCGGAGACAGAGGCCCCCTCTGGTCCTTGTGTTCCTCCCGGGCGAGACCCGGCGGCCGCACCGTGGAGAGAGCGGCGCGCGGCGCCTCGCGCTGCATTCAAATCGAGCCCCGATTCTGCCTGTGTCTATTGGCTTAGATTATGTAATGCATTATAAATATGCACCGTCTATCTTATCTGTAATGGTGTATGACCCTGCGCAGCCATCAGCGTCGCACTGTAAACGAGACGCTTGTGTCTTTCCTGCTTTTCCCGGGGAAGTAGTTTTCCAGAGAGAGAGAGAGGGAATTAAGCACACACGCAAATATACGCATGCATGCGCGCTGTGTGTACACAAAAGGGAAAGTTCCCCCCGTATAGCCTTAACGGACTGTAGGGTCATGTGCTGTTAACGAGTAGCAGCTATAACGGGCTGGCACGGAACACGAGGGGGTGGATTGCCAGCACCACACCCGGCCGCCTTTGTTTCCCTGATGGCAATGTTTACACACGGGATAGCCGTGTCAAGAGAGAGCACTTGATACGGCTATCCCGAAAGAACAGCTCTGAAGACCAACCATCGTGCATCGAGCCGTAAAAACCTACAATCGCTATAATCGTTTAATAAACGCAGATTCTCAAAACCCGCGTGTCTGGATTCCTTGGCAGCTGATCATGATCCGCAATGTCTGGGCAGTCGCCGAGTCACCGAATTGGAATTCGCCGTCGAGATTCGGTTCTCCGCGTGTAAAGCTTATTGCTGCCCCGCTCCTGCATTAAACTGATTTTCATTAGGCCTAACCCACGGTGTAGGATTTCCATATGTATGCTCTTACACGGACACTGCAGCCCGGCGCTGAGGATTAATCAGGGTTTGAGCTCAACTTTCACGAGACACAGAAGGAGAAATGTCTAAAAAACATCGGTTGAATGACTTAATATGGGAATTCTTATACGCCGTGGCTACTGTGGTGCGTCTTTGTCTGTTACGTGTCAGAGGACAGTTTGTCACTGACAAAACATCTGACGTTGAAAAACTTGCCGATTAGCCTCCACAGATACTGGAACATGCGGAGAAAGGATTGGGTTTTTTTTTCAAATGCCGTACGAAAAGAATAATACAAATTCAGTCGGGAGTCTATCCACATCTTCATTACAGCCCTAATTGGATGGGTGGGAGATTTAATAAAGATGAAAACATCACATTTCTCAACGGCATTCTCGCACATGTTTCTCATATTGTCTAAGCTGCTATCCCTGCTGTAATTGATCCGTGTGTCTCTGTGTTTAAGCAGGAAACCATCGTCGGGCTGAGTCTTTCTCAGCCTTTTATGTGAAGTGGAAGCCGGTCCGAACACCCCACCGCCCCCCTCTCCCCAACCCCTACCCCCCAACCCCCTCCCCCACGAATATAAGGAAATGAAGATTCAAATTGACTAAATCTCCCCAGGCGCCCTGCGATGGACTGGCGTCCCATCCTCGGTATTCCCCTGCCTTGCGCCCTGTGTCTGCCGAGATAGGCTCCGGCTCACCGCGACGCTGTACAAGATTAAGCAGTGTCTGAAAATAGATGGATGGATGGAAGATTCAAATTACACACACACACTCTACCGTCCAGAAAACTACTTTCTATCAACACACACACACACCAGGGCTACATCTGTACGATATCCACCAACATCTCCACCAAGACACTGGAGTGCAGGCGTGCATCAGGAGAGAGGGGAAACGCTCGACACGGCGATCCCGAAAGAACATCTTTGGAAAGAAATTCTCAATGTTTATATGTATTTTTTATATTGCTTACATTACATTACACACCCATTGGTAAACAAAAATATTAGATTTTTAGAGGATTAAACGGGGGTCACAAGACATGTTGACCACCTTGTACAAGGTGCACGTTAAACATACTGCGTGGTGCATCATCCGGGTGCTGATCCGCTGTAATGGGACAGGGCTGACAGGCGCTGCGCAACTATTGAACAATTACTCCGCTTTGAAAAAGTGTGTTTGATTAGATCCCGTGTCATTGGAAAATCAATAAATCCCAGCTGAATCAGTGGTGCGGGGAGGCCTGAGCACCGCCCGTAAAACACCCAGGGGGCTGGCGTTGGTTCCACGTTAATTATTAACTGACTAATACAGCGAGGTATTAATTCACAAACAGCACTTTATGACAATTGATTCCGGTTATTCGTCCACGATCTTGCGCGTTTAGTCTGGGCTCGGGGAGACCGTGACCCGGTGAAAAAATCCCGTGGCACTCAGTCACTTGCGGGAAGCACTCCCTGCAGCAGACAATATACTACCGACAGAAAAGGGCACTGACACGATATTACTAAGAAATATGTTACGCGGTATATAAATGCACAAGTGTGCACTCACACGCGCACACTCGCCTACACGTGTAAGCACTTGAGCACAGCCGACGACATGTGTCCGTACGAACTGTTGTGACGAGTGCTGTTAGCGAGCACCAATTAAGGCCGGGACTGCACATGACGGGGTGGAGTGGCCAGCACCACCGCGCCTCACTGCTTCTGTCGCCCCTGCACTGAAGCTGACACGCGACACAAGGTCCTCGTTTTTAGGCTGAGTCAACTCGGAGAGGCCCTGGTCAGGTGCAGATAGAGCAATTACCGATGGTTTGCATGACCCGGAATCAAACCGGGGTCGCTGGGATCATAGCGTGGTGCATGAACCACGCCGACACACACACACTGGCATGCACGCACCAAGCGAAAGATCCCCCGTACAGCCTTAATAGACGGTTGCGGCAAGTGCTGTTAGCGAGCACCTATGAAGGCCAGCACAGGGCACGGGAAGTGGGTAGCCAGCACCGCACCTGGCCACCTTTGTCTCCCAAGCAGTGATGTTTACACAACGCATCGGGTACTCATTTCAGGCTGAGTCCACCTAGGGGAGGCCCAGGACCGTTTTAGAAAATCTTCACTGTTATTGGCCGTGAGCGGGAATCGAACCCGGGTTTGCTTGGTTCGTAGCGCGGTGTGCCACTAACCACTGCACAGCTGGTGGCGCGAACGTGGGAGGCGAAATGTCGCGAGGGAGAGATGGAGATCGCTCGACACGACTATCCCGAAAGATCAGCTCTGAAGAGCAACCATCATGAATCGAGCGGTGAAAACCTACATAAGAGACAAAGCTCCCCCGTGTAGCCTTAACAGACTGTAGGGTCAACGCACGCACGCACGCACACACACGCACACATCTGTGCAAAACACGAGAAAGAAAACGCTGTCCCGCGTGCAGTCTCATCGCGCTCCTACGGACCCCGCGCGGTCCGGGAGGTGGGGGTGGAATTGGAACGGGGTTGGGAGACGGGGCCCGCGAGGTGGAGGGGACCTGGCTCCTGGCCTCACAGCTCCACGCCTCCGTGCAATGGCAGCAGCAGCGGCACAATTCCCGTGCATGTGCCATTTGCGGCGGGCGTGTTTTATTTTTTTAGTTTTAACAGCGGCCTGCCATCACGGCAATTTTCTGCTCGCAGCAGGTGGTCACCCGCCTCCGAGCCCCGACAGCGTGATTATGGCCCGTCTCCACTGACACCTCGCCACGTCACGTCATCTCGCCGTGTCAGATTATGCAGATTCTACCCCCCCC
>JAZEWU010000002.1:16513193-16539528 GCA_036362915.1 Geotria australis | reverse complement strand
GACGCCCGAGGCGGGGATCGAACCGCCTCGGAGAGGACCTTCTTTCTGTTAGGCGCAGATGTTACCGCTGTGCCAGCAAGGTGGAAGTTCCACGTACGTGTTCATGATGCACATGTTAACGTACATGATCTACCGGCAGCTTTTCGGAGACGGGCCACATTGCAGGGGACACCGGTTTGATTCCATCTTCCAGACACTGAACCAGCTTTTCTCAACACTCACTCGCCTCTGTCCACCCAGCAGCACAGTTCGTCTATATCAGTGGTTCTTAACCTTCACAGCAGCCAGCACCCTATTGGTTCTCAAAATAGGTTCTCTCACTCCTTATTGATAGATACACATACAATATGATAAATACAAAAAGCTGGCATGTCTCGCATCCCCAGCAAGGGCATCTCGCGCCCAGATTAAGAACCACTTGTCTATATGGAGCTCGCGCATGCAGTGGTGGGGTAAAGTGTGGGTACGCCCTTTCCCGACACGTCTGATCAACGCGGAAGAGTAGGCCAAAATACCCCTCTAGTGTTCCCGTTAGAGCCCTTCAGCCAGCAGTGCAGTGAGCAAGGAATTCTAGGTCTTAACGGCGATGCGACACAACTCCCTTCCAGTACAGGGTGTTCCAGATGTCTTGTCACCCACATTGAATCGACGCCTAACCTTGTCTTCGTTGTTCCTTAATTACCGATGGTTGCTTTTTCAAAGCTGTTCATTCATTTATTTCAAATAACACTTTACTTATTTAATTTCACATCAGTAAAACATTCTGACCGTCATTTGTATTGCTTACATTACACAAAACACACCCGTTGGTATACAAAAAATAGACACTTAAATCGGGAGGAAGGGTCAGGGGGCAAGGTCACAAGACATCAGGACCACCATGCGCATAAAAGCAATAACCAATAGGTGATGCGAGAGCACAATTTGAATGGGGACGTTCATCGTTTCACGGTTTTCGTTTCAATATCCGAGGGCATCTGTGTTGTTCTCGGCGGCGCGCCGCTCTCTCGTCCCTGGCCCTGAACCGTAATTGCCACTTGCCGCAACGCTGCTCCCCACGCCGGGACACGCGGCGTCATTATAATGCGGCCACGCGTCTCTGTTGTGCAGTCTTCTCAGGGACAATTACACAGTTGACCTCATCCTAATATGCTCGATCTCCAAACACGCCGCGATGATTCCAAATCGCTCAACCCAAACAATCATAGAGGCTAGAGCGCAGGCACTTCACTGGAAAGTGTCTCTCCCGGCTCGCTGTGCGAATGTTTGTTTGTGCCGGTTTTGTTTATTCATTTCAGCGGTGTCGTTAATCTGCGATTGTTATGGTCATTCGGCTGCGAGTTCAATTCCTGGTTGGGAGTGGTTGGGATATTGGAAGTTCACTCAGCCCATCATTGCACCTGGGTCTATAAAACGAGTACCACTCTGTGAGGAAGTCAAGGATAGATAGACTCGCGTGATCCATCATTTATCCTTTTCATGGGTTGGCTCACGTTCGAGCTATCTGATGAAGCTTATTGCAATATCAGCGAAACGTCGTATCTTCATTGTAAATGTTGTGGGTTCGCTCTCCAACATACCAGTTTTCTGAATTAGTAAAGAACTGGCACGTTTTGTTCACGTGACAAACCTTACAGATTGGTTGTTTCGGGTGGAGGCGGGTTTTACGGCACTTATTTTTTACGTGATCCATCCCGTAAAAGGGCTATATTATAGATAGACTCGCCTATGCCATAGGAATGTGGAATTTCTAGCAGAGGCTCGCGGCTGAAACCAGAAGCTAAGAGCCTGGATGCTCGTTAGAGCCGGAATCTCTTCGATTCCGTTACGTGATCACTCCAGCGAGTGGAGCGGGGCGGATCGCTTGACACGGCTCTCCCGAAAGAGCAGCTCTTAAGAGCAATTCACCCGTCCTTACAGCACATCACTTGGCAATGAGCGATTCCCACCTGTCTCATCAGCATCCATCGGCATTAACCGCGGCTCACCACGAGACGGCTCGGCTCTCGTCTGGTTATAAGGCTGGGCCGGAAAGAGCTGACACGTTTACATCTAAAGCACAAAGAAATGTGTCAGTTATTTCTGGCCCAGCCCGGACATGTCACGGACGATGCGCCTCCTCCACTTTGACTGCTGTCTCTGTGACCCGGGAGGCCCTGCTTAGAAGTTCCCTGCGTTTATGGTGTCAATTGACCGATGACATCGTAATGTATAAGACGCGCTGTCTGGCAAATGTTGGTGCCGGCTAACCGCGTCGCTCCCCCACCTCTCCACCTCTCTCCGGTTTCCTCTCGCGTCTTCGGGTCGGTCTCTCATCAAACGAATACCTTCGAGATTGGGCAGTGCAGCAATAACCATCGTTGTGTTGTTCTTGTATGTTAGCGGCAGGACCAGGCTCCCGGCCTCCATCAGCAGGTGAATCTGTTCCCGAGCTGCCTGCGCGTACACACTGCGCTACGCAGCCACGGCTCTACCTGCCCCACCCTTGTAGGGGCTGCTGCCCTTTAATGACTGCAATTGGCCACGCTCTAAGCACCGGCTTAACTTCCCTAAGACGGAGAGCACACTCGGTAAGACGGGAGCGGGGGGGGGGGGACCCAGGGGTCGCTCTAGAGGAGTGGGGGACAGGCAATTTCAGTGGAACCTCGCGCCCCGGATCGGGAGGAGGTGACGCGTCGCTAATCCGGTTAATGCCCCGCGCACCTGGGCGGCGCGCGTGCGGGCTGCTAGCGGCACAGGGGCTGCCTCCTGCACCGGGTTGCATCCTGCACAAAGGTGGCTTCTGCACCAAGCTGCCTCCTGACCCGAGCTCCCGCCGGCACCGTTATTGCAATAGTAACTAGGAGTGTTCAGTGCTTTTTAATAAGTGTGTGTGGGGGGGGGTCTCATCATTGAATTATTCCTGGTGCCCCAAAATAACTAAGACCGAGGCTGAGTCATACACGGAATCCTACACAGAGTCCTACACAGAACATTTAGTTGTGTTTGCAGGAGCAGACGCTTACGCTCAGAAACACATATATATGCGTAAACATTTTATAAAACTATATGTGTGTGAACTGCTGATAGGCGTAACTGAACTGTGACCCTAATGTAACTTCATCCTTTTGGTAAATAATAAGCCACGTGAGTCTCATTCAAATGAAACTCCGATCAAGAGGAAAAAAAGGCAACTTCCGATGTGGCCTAGCGCACGGGGCAGAGCGCAGCCCTCTCACGACCATCTCGGCCGCACCTCGCTTCACAAACACAACCCCCGCTCCACAAAAACAAAACACATTCATTACAGTCATAAGAGTGCGGGTCAAACACATCGGCCAATTCCAGTGTGAGACCCGGCGCCTCCGGCCTCCACTCTTCGTGTTGGGAACTGTGCGAGACGTGCTCCGGCAGAATCGATGCAAACACGATCCGAGGTGAGCAAGCCCTCAGTCACGTCGGTTTTTTTTTCCCGCCCTCAAACCACTCAGAGGCAATGCCTCCCGTCAGCAGCAGCAGTTCAGCTCATGCCCAAGGGGCGAATACTCTGTCTGGCTCCACGCGCACGCACGGGGGTACGTGTGCGCAGGCAATGGGGGGGAGGGCGCGTACACTCCCAGCTGCGTGCCTACGGGCCCGTGTGTGTGCCCCTGGGTTCGTTCAACCACACTCGCCCGTGCCACGGAGGGCTATGCCAATGTTTGCCGTGGTCTCTCGAGTGGGACCCGCGCAGGAGAGCGCGCGCGCGCACGTGCGTGGCCGTTCTGCGGAACCCAGAGGCAGATTTCAAAGCTGTGCGCAAAGTGCTGCTGCTTTGGCGTGTTGGCTAACTAGCAGCAGCAGCGTAGGTCGCCCGCCGGGCTGTGGTTCTGGTGGTGGGGGTAGGGGGACAGGTGAGTGCTGAGGCCACAGCAACGGTGGTTTCAGAGCAATGTGTGTCGGTCCGAGCTCGTCCTGCATAAAAATAACGCGGCGGCTCCGTCCGCTGTCTCCCTTGGCCCAGGGAGACGCGCGGCGCTCTTTACGCTGTGCTCGCTCTCAAATGCAGCGGGGAATTTTGGACAAGTCAACCATGTTTAATGGGTGCCAGATGTTTAAAGCCCGCTCAACGGCGCACTGTACGCGCATGTGATGCTAACCTACAAATGACATGTGCCGCGTATAGCCGGCACTGCCACGCAAGAGCCCATGATCTAAATCCTCAGGTTTCCTGCACGTTTAGCCACGTCTGCGTTGGATATTGCTGGGTCAGACAAGGATCCGTCTAGTAGAGAGGCAAAATTACAAGGCAATGGTCGGCAAGCGGTTGTTAATTTATCAAATGCACGTCCCTCCCTTTGACAACTGGGTAAAGGAACACATTGTGAAGTGTTCGCCAACTTGTGTTAAAGAATTAAATTAAACTATGGCGAAACGTTACAGCAGAGAGATCACAATGGTGTTGCGCTCGGTGAGGGCTTAGACGATTCTCGTTACAGGCTCTCTTCCAAAACTGGTCGTGAGCATTTGGCTGCGTTTCAGTGGAGATTGCAACTCGCCTCTCACAGATTGGAACGCGGCTAGCACAATGTTGAGATTGTAACTCAGCTATCACAGATTGCAACTCGGCTCTCACAATATCGAGTGTCTGTGGGTAATCGCAAGGTGGACCTTTCCAGCAAAATCTGTAAAAGCACACGTACACACCATAGTTTGCAAAAACACTCGTACACCCGGAGCACACGTACATACCGGAGAAACAACGTGGCACGTTTAACCCCCACACTTTGACGATGCGACCAAACCTGTAATCATCTTCAGCACCGATTACGCCCTGAATTAAATCACACACGCGTACGGTCGCATTTTGATAACTCTTTTTAAAAATCTGGCTTGAGCCCGCTTATTAAGAGCCATGCCTTTTAACGAGAGAATGACGTAAAAGTGACGCCGAGCACGAATCCTAGTCGCGTCGTTCGGACACGCATCCAATTAACGGCTCTCTCGGCAGGCCCGAGTACCGGTACAGATATACAGTTACACAGAGGTACACAGAGGTACAGATACACACAGACAGTCGGCGATGCGCCACGCGTGCGTGTGTGTGCGCGTCTTAAGGAGACACGGTGGTGCAGTCAGAAGCGCTGCAGCCTCACCGCAAGAATCCGCCTGGTTCGATTCCCGGCTCAGGTGCCTTTCTGTGTGGGGTTTGTATGTTTTTCCCGTGTGTGCGTGGGTTTTCGCCGGGTTCTCCAGCTTCCTCCCACAGTTCAAAGACATGCTGCTGGCTAGGTTAATCGTCCTGACTAAATTTCCCCACGGTAACTTTCTTACCCCTCCCCGCTGGACAACTGTGAAAAAGCGCTACACCAAACGCCGTTTCCGATTTATTTAGTCGTCTGTATTTTTAACCAGTGTGTTTTTTTTTTTAAACGTGACAGAATAAAAACACTCTGGTTGAAAAGAAGCCAGCACCGAGTACAATTGCCACATCGTGGCCCCACCGCGCCGGGTTCCACAGGCGCGGTGCCGGGTTGAAACCCAGGCGCGACGCGGGGCCATTGGCACGCGGGGCGCGCGGTCAGTGAGAACGTCCCGGCCTCCCGGCTGCCCCCAGGGGTTCAATGTTGCGGTTGTTATTGTGACTTGTGTTTGTTGTTATGGTTGTTGTGGTGGATGTTTTTGTTGCTGTTGTGGTTGGCTGCGGTGTTGCTCTCTCCCGCGTTTCTATGAGCCTCCCTCCTCCCCCGACTCACCACAGCACCCCCATCCCCCCTTTACCCCAACATTCCTCTATTAATTTCCTTGAAGTGTCTTGAAATTGCATGGACATGTTGTACGCAATTTAAATTGCTGTTATTGATACATGTTGGGGAGACAGTTCTGCCCAATCTATTTCGGAATGTTTACATCCCTCTGCTGGGAGCTCATATCTACATAGGAATATTGATATGATGATGGCCGCAACACATTGGCACTTGCTTCCTGACTTCACCTTTGCAAGTTCATTATCACAAGCTACGATCGGTCCACTGCTGGTTCGAGTCATCAGTCCGTCTGCTCTCCAGCCCGTGCCGCGCCCGTTTACTCCCCTCTATCCGGCCAAACAGAAGTTGCTTGTGCATGCGGTGGCTCGACATGCGGTCTAGAGAACCCAGCCAACGCAGTCTCGCCACCAGATTGGGACGCTCACTCATTGTGGCACACATACTCGCACCGTGACAAACACCTCTGGCTTCATCACCTCCCGAGTTTGGCCGTTTGGATAAATCAGGTGATAAATATGTGCAAAAATAACTGCGAGATAATGTGTGGCGACTCGCTGAAAGCAAGAAATATCGCGCGCAGTTTATCAAGATGTCTTGAGGTTTCCGTCTAGCGTATTTAAATAAAACCACTGTCATCTTATGTCGGACTTCTTTGTCAGGCTCTGAGAGAGGTTAATGATTATCCACACACTTCGAGAAAAGCAATTAATGCGGACTGATGCAAAGCAGCAGCTTTGGCTTAAGTACACTTGACAGCACGATGGCAGAGTCTGGTAAACAAGTCGTCCTTTCAATTAATGTAACGTTGAAGCCCCGTTTCACGGAAATATATCGGCGTGCGTGTGTGTGTGTGTGTCTATTTATCTGTTGGTCTTTGTCTGCAGCGCCTGCCTTCCTCCGCCTCGCCTTCTCGCCGCGCTCAGTCGCAAGGCGCGCGGTTGCTGGTAGGAGGGCACACATGGGCCTGCTTGATAATTAATGTGCAATGTGAGAAAATGCATTCTCACATCATTATCCGGAATGCTGTGGCAAGGCATCCTGTTTCTGCAGCTGTTGACAACAGGCTTAAAGTTAGCAAGGGGTGTCACACCCCACTTCTCAAAACAATTAAATCCTGATACTAACCGTCTCTAGCTATCACAACACGATTACGCGCGGCGCACTCAAACATTTTTTTGTAATTATATTAATTTTGACGCATTGCAATGCACAGACGGTGGCGCGGTGAGTAGCGCTGGCGCCTCACAGCAAGAAGGTCCCCGGGTTTGAATCCCGGCTCGGGTGCCTTTCTGTGTGGAATTTGCATGTTCTCCCCGTGTCCGCGTGGGTTTTCGCCGGGCACTCCGGTTTCCTCCCACAGTCCAAATACATGCTGCTGCATCGGGTAATTGGCCTGCTGACTAAATTGCCTGCGGTGCCCTGTGATGGACTGGCGTCCTATCCTCGGTATAGCCCTGCCTTGAGCCCTGTGTCTGCCGGGATAGGCTCCGGCTCACCAAAACCCTGTGCAGGATTAAGCGTTTTCTCACAATGAATGAATGGAATGCACAGCTGACAAAGTCATCACGGGTTTCATCGTCATCTCTGGGTGCAACCTCTGACGCCGTGTGCCGTGTGAACGATTCCATCTTTATATGTTTGTGTTACATCTATTTTAAGAACATAGAGGTCCACGCTTTAATTTGCTAACTCAATTTTTTCACGCCGATGGCTTCAAAACCGCGCCGATTTGTGTATTGTCGTTCTCGCTCAAGTCTCTTAAAGCAGCTTTATAAACCCGCGCTGAATATTTATTGCATCGCCAGTGCAGCCACTTTGATTATCAAACAACGTCAATTACGCAGGAATACGGCGCCTTGATTGTTATATATGCATTACCGCCCCTGCTACTGATGCAGTAAATCTCTTTAACGGGGGCTCCTGGACAATTCATTGCTTTATTATTGCTGCTTGATTTTACGGGCGACTTTGTAATTGAGAGGGATTTAAAAGATGAGTCTCCAAGAAAAGCACATTGTTGTTCTGATGAATCAGCTGGCAGCAAGCGGCCGCGTTGTAAATTTTAAGACGCCACTTATGCTTTATTGTGTGGCCGCTCTGTTGTGTGCTTAAACAACTCGCGGGGCCAGCCGACGTCTCCGCCGTCATTGGAGCCGACGCGGAGAGCGATGTTTTAACCCCGCCGACACCTGCCTCCGGGTGGCTGCGGAGAGGCTTCTCTCCCACGCTGGGCCCCCTTCTGCACGGCGCGGCTTCTGCTCTTTCTTCCGAGGCGGCTCACTCTTGTTTGTTTGGTGCGTCATCCTGGGTCGGGCGAATAACACCGAGGCCATTTATCGGCGTTTGCTACGGCACGGCTGTGGGATGCGGAGCTCGGCGCGGTGCTCCCCGCTGGCAGAGGCGGTGTTCCTCCGCGAGAAAACGCCGGCTTTTCTCCCTCGAATAACGGTCATTGCCCGCGGAGGAGTTCCCATCACCTGCCTCGCGGGATCACGGCGTGACCCCGCCGCGGAGCGCCTCTGTCCACGGGGCTGGCTCGGTTCACATTCCCAGCGTCTCAATTTGCGATCAAGGCACCCGGATGCTTTGCGCACGCGTTTGGTGGATAGAGGAATATCTCCCAGCCTGGATGTCTGTGTTGTTTTTCTAGCCCGTGGGGAGCGGTTTCATGCTGCGCTTCGTGAGCACCGCTCCGGAACTCGCAACCCGACTCCGATTCCCGCTCACGGCCAGCACCAGTGACGGTTATCTGAACCGGTCGAGAGCCTCCCCCCTAAGTCGACTCAGCCGCGAATGAGTACTCGGTTAGGCACGCGGGGAAAATCTCCCGCATGGCTTTCTACAGAGTGATAGTAATTTTAGAGGCCACGGAGGGATGATGGGTGTAGTCGAATTGCGACGAGGAGTTGACTTCGCAGCCTGCCGATGAAGTGGGAGTTTATGCGGAAGCCGTTCGCGATTGTATCGCCCGGACGTCTGACCGCCACCACTGACAGTGCCACCACCACCGTGACCACCACTGTCACTCACGGTGGTTGTGTGACCACGCTCCCTCATGATGGTTAGTGAAGGGGTCGGTTGCGTATCTGATATTAGTTTTGAACACAGCAACACGTGTTCACGTTAACAAACACACCCTAATAACTAAAGATACACCGTGAGCAACAACAGCAGCAGCATCTATCCGCTGGTAGAGATTTAACGCAACGTGCCAGAGATTCCTCAGTCATCTCGCCTAACACGCGGCTCTCAAAGCACCGCCATCTCTCCCTTCCTCATGACGAAATCAACATCTTTAAACAGCCGCCCCAGCGCCGTGGAGTGAGATTCGGTTCAGCGTTCCTCACCAACCTTTCGACTCCTTGTGGCATATTAATTTCCCTTTGAAGTAATAGAGATTAAGAGGAGCTTATAAGTGAGGTTGTTACGGAGTACTCAACCGAGAGCTGCGAGATCCCAGGTTCAAGGAAGCGCCTTCAACTCCGGATCAGAGAAGTGGGCGAATTTGTTCCCGTGGCGGTTTGATCGTCTCGGCTTGATGACTGCCCAAGAAAAATGAAGTAAAATAAATAATAATAAAAAAAATAACCCATGGGAAACTATAATGATAATATATTACGTTTATATAGTACCACCTTTCACCTAGAAGTCCCAAGGCATTGCAGGAAACCGGAGAGAGGTGGCGGGGAGGCAGCCACGCGGTCACCCTGCACTAAACCGCTAGACACTGCGTCCCTATGTAATTTGATGGCATGAGGAAATTAACAAATCAGTTTTTTTTTTTTACGTGGGAGCAAACCGAACAATGATTAAATCCGGTGGAAACCCACGTAGAACAGGATGGGGATCACACAAACTTCACACGGAAAGGCGCCACGAGGCCGGAATCAAACCACCTCAGGCAGGAACTTTTCTGTAAGACACAGATGTTACCACTGCACCACGCAGTCTTTCCCTGCACTCTATTTTGTTCTGGCTCTTAGTTCACCGAGCAGAACGCGAGAGACGTGGTGAACACTTTGTCACTATAATGTCCTTCTTCCTTATGGCCAGAGAGAAGAGTTGACTTATGGTAACCAGGAAATCACTCCTGGGTCTTTTTCAGTCCGAATGAGAGAGACTCTGCTACCGAGTGCCGGTTCGCAGGACGGAGCAGTCAAACTGAGCGATGATCCAGCGCACGGTGATTCTCTACAATCACTCGCTCGCTCACTGGCAGGCAGTCGCTGCTATCATGCTTACTGTTCTTGGGGGCTCACTTGCTGCCTTCCTCTACCCGTGTTTAGGGCTCGGTCAAGCAGACACTGACTCACTCACCCACTCACCCACCCACTCACTCACCAAACTGCAGGTCACAAAATTTCCCTTTCTGCTTTTGTCCATGGCGGCACAGTTCCACTTTGTAATTCGCTGCCCTCATCGTCTCTTGTCCCAAGCCCTTGCAATACATGACTTTGCTCAAATCAACAAACCTGTTCCGCACTTACTTATTACAGATCTGATAGTACTGTTTGTTTCCGCTCACTTCACGTTTTGGGCCTTTGGGCCTGTGTTCAGCGCCTGTGTTTAAACAGAGAGCTGCGTTCTACTGGGAATCCCCGGAGTGTGACGGCAACACGCGCAACAAAACAAAACAACCCAAATTTGTGAATCTGTGAGCGGAGACACGGAGACTGGAGCGGCGCAGATTCACAGTCGGACGGCACGGTGGATGTGCAGTGAGTAGCGCTGCCACCTCACAGCAGGAAAGCACCCAGGTTCGCATCCCGGCTCGGGTGCCTTTCTGCGTGGAGATTGCATGTTTTCCCCTGTCTTCGTGGGTTTTCTCAGTGTACACTGGTTTCCTCCCACAGTCCAAAGACATCCTGCTATCTAGGTTAATGGACCTGACTAAATTTCCCCTTGCGATGGACTGGCGTTTCAACCAGTGCATAGCCCTTCCTTGTGCCCTGTGTCTGCCGGTATAGGCTCCGATCCCCCCCCCCCAGCGCTCCGCTGTACTGGATTAAGCGGGATAATAATGATGGCTTCACAGTCGTGGCAGCGGAGCTCCTCCAATGGACACAATTACACCCAAATCAGTGTCCAATAAAGCCGATGTGATTATGATGAAGTGCACTTGTGATGGATGCTGTGCAATGGTCATGCAGCGGCCACGTGGTAGAGCGCCGCTCGCGCCGCGCTCCCGGCCAAAGCGTCCATAATCACATCCCGACGCCTTTGATGTCCTCTGCCTAACGCCGCGTTTTTATCAATGGGGTGAGATGAAAAGGGAGCGGCTCTTCGTCACGGAGGTCGTTTCGTGCGAGAGTTTGCGGACCCGACGGGAGCAGGCGACACGGCGAAATATTAAAATCAAGCAGAGTCGCGTTGCAAGATGCCTGCGTTGTCTTAATTACCCCTCTGGATTTCTGATTTTAAAGAAAATGTTTAACAGAGATTTAAAAATGTAAGTGTTACTGACTGCTAAGAGGGCATCTGGATAAGGCACGAGGCGGCAAGAGAGACGGGAATGATTCGCGTTCTGTTCGAGAACCTGTGTGCGTTGTACTCACCATCCACATGGGACGGTAGAGTATTTAGTGTCACCTGTGAGTTAAAATTTTAAATGGTGATTGACTCGGCCCATCATCCCTCCAGGGTCGATAGAATAAATATCACTTTGCGGAGAAGTAAATTTCGTTGACCCTATAGAAATTAAACCAACTTGCCCCCGCCATATGAATGAGGAATGTCTACTTCTGTCTCAGCGCTGTAAACAATAGATGAGCAATGACGCAGTGTTGATTTGAGCAGAAAATATTTATATCTTCGCCTTTTTTTTTTGAAGCACAGGAAAACATCAGCAGAATTCTACCGGTAATAAGGCGTGAATCGCAGCCACCTGCAGAACAATTAGCAAGGATATTGAAGAGGTGGGGCGCGATGTGACGACCTCAATTTTGTCACGTGTACCACGCGCACGGCCCGCCGAGCGCTAACGCACTTTGCTCGACACCGAGTCGATTTGCATGGAATTGATGGCTTTCCTCGCGGTGGCCGAGCGGACAACCCCTCTGAGAAATCACACGTCGCCCGTGTGTGGCTCTCGAAAGACGCCGTGACACCGGTCGCAAGAGCGGCAGACGCAACGTGCGGGGGCCGCGGCCCAGATTCCGCGTTTGCAAAGCAGCCGCGTCGCGTCGTCTCGGCGGTGCGTCGCGGTCTCCGGAGGGGAGCGGCGCGGGGCTTGCGCGCGCCGTGTTCTCCGTCCCGTCGGCGGCCCGCGTGTCATCCTGCCTCGGGTTTCTTGACGCCGTTGTGCCGCGGATGAACCCAACAACAGCACGCGCGGGCGCCTCGTTAATCAATCATCCGACCAGCGCACGGGAATGTCGCTAAACAGTTTTTATGCCGAGCGGCTCCGGCTGGTGGTGGAGACGAGATAGATAGATGTTAATATTCGCTCTGCAAAGTTGTTCCTTTTAGGGATAGCCGCATCCAGTGTTCCTTCTGTCTCCTTCGCGACGTTTCGCCTCCCACATTGGAGGCATCCTCAGGCGTACTGCAAACCTCTATTCGTTAAGGATGTTGTCAGCCGATTTCTGGACTACGCCGAGAGGCAACCCACACGGCGTGGCAACGAAACCTTATTCTAAATCGCACAGTCCGCGTCTGAACGATACCATGAACCGCTCGGGACGTGTTCTCGCGCGGCGCTCTGTGCGCCGTGCGCCTCGTGCCTAAATTGGCGCCAGGTGTGTGCGCTGCGAGCTGTCTCGCTGGCGTCACTTCAGAGCGAGCGAGGAGCGGGCCGCGAAGGTGACTCGGAGCTGCTCTTTGCTTGCTGCGAGGGGGCCGCTACCGGAGGAGGCGGCGGCTGCAGGGGCCAGATTTGTGGGGCCGTGACCTCTGTGGGCCCAATTATCACTGGCTCTGGCAGGCAACGGCGGGGTTAGACTGGAGGGACGTGTGCCCCGCACCCAGATAATGCCTCGAGGATGCGTTGGGAGGAGCCCCGACCTTTAGCGAGGGGTCAACGCCACGTCCCGCCCAGCTCCATCCGCCATCCGCGACGAGGCCTTAACGAAGCGGCCTGTGGAGCGGCACTTCAACGGCCCATTAGCGAAGCCCCGTGGTAAAAAAAAAAAAACCTCCCATATTCTTCAAGCCTGAAATGACTCCGGGTCAGAGTCACATTATTGTTGGTGATTGCCCAACAATTCCGCACGGATTTATAATTGACGAGTGACAGGAACCGCGGTGCGCGTGCGCGCAAGCGTCCGGTCGCTTTAGGGGGTGTGAGAAGTAAGGATCGTCAATTAGAGCGGAGTTGGGATCGATGTGGGGTAATCTGGGTGGAATGGGGAAACAGCTGGAATCAGTCGAAGATTTCTGGGCATCCTCCTGAACGAATTCAGAAGCGGATTTGAATTCGAAAGCGTGACCTTCGCCCATTAGGGAGAGAAACGATGGGTCCGGCAGTCGTTTGAAGGGAAGGTCTTGGGCTGCCCCCCGTCATGATTGCTGAGAGGGGGGAGGGGGGGTCGTTTAAAAGCCTCATTATGCCACGTCGCGTCGTGGTACATCCTAAACGTTCCTCACCTCACATTTCCTTGATTGGTGTATCCTTTACCCCAATTCAGTTTCCTGCCGCCTCACGCCGAAATTTCATAATCTGTTCACATTTTATTTTCACTTCGTGGCGGTGCCTTAAATAAAACAAGTTACGGTGTGGGTTTAACAAGTCGTGGATGCGTACCAAAAAAGTAATTAAGGGGTAATGCAACTTAGGCTGAACGCTAATGAGCCTTCACTCCGCCAACTGCCCGGGATGGTGCTCGCGCGAACACGGCTCTAGCCGTGAAACGCTCCCCGTCTGATCTATAATTCACGGACCTTTGTCAATCCACTGGTGGATGAGGGGCCCCCTTACGCCGTGACGGTCACGGGGAACGCGTGACTATACTTCACCGCTCTGGTCAGTGCGCGTTGGTGAAGGGGTCTTGGGAACAGAACCGGTTCGGAAATCGCCTGCCACTCGTGGTTCGCAGCCGTGGTTAGTTACAGAACTTCGGTGGCCGTGCTCGTAGCCCGGTGTGCTAACCACTGCACGATGTATAGCTGACAATCAGATATGAAGGGTTTTGGATTTTTGAAATGTAGATTTTCAAGAAATGCTTAGATTTTTTCCTGAATTTCCTTTTCGTAGGAACGCACCTGTGTCGGGGCTGGTGGCGAGCCTCTCCCCACGTGACACCACGTGCGTCAGGAAGACCCCAAGAGCGCCGTTACGTTAGTGACACCACTTCTTGTTTTTGGATCAATCCGAATCAATAAATTGTTTTCGGATCAACCGAGATTTCGCATCCAGGTCTGATTTTCGAATGTTTCGACAGGGTGGCACAGTGGCGGTACGATTCCCGCCTCTGGCGCCGTTCGGTGTTGAGTTTGTGTTTTCTCCTCTTTTCAGCGTGGGTTTCTCTGGTTTTCTCCCGCAAAAACAAAAAACCCTCACTCATTAATGAATTGGCCCATACCATCATAATATATAGGATGCAGTCTCTGACAAATGTTGGCGCCTTGCTAACCGCGTGGCTACTTTCCACCTCCCCGCCTCTCTACGGTGGACAGACCTAAACCTTCCCGCTCCCGGCACCAAGAGGGAGCGTTTACACATTCCCGCCGACCCTTGCCTAGCCATCGCCCAGCCCGACGCTACTCTGTCAAATGCCACCCGTGTATTTTTCTTTGCTTCTAGGTGGTGAAATGTCTCCATCACATGTGCTTGGGGTTTAAAAGCGGCTGGGGGGTGACGGCGTTGGTTGACCGTGACCAGATCACCATCAACCGCGCCCGATCTTGGCACGTTTCAGAAGACCGGCAGGCCTGCTCCTGGTTAGTTCTGCATGCCGCCACGTGCTTGCTATGGCAAACCTGGCAAACGATGCGTTCCATTTCAAGGGATATGTCCAAAGACATGCTACATAGGTTACTTGGCCTGACTAAATTGCTCCCGGTGCCCTGCGTTGGACTGGCGTCCCATTCCAGGGTATAGCCCTGCCTTGCGCCCTGTGTCTGCCGGCATAGTGTCCGGCCCAATCTGACCCTGTACAGGATTAACCGCGTACCGATAATGATGATGAAATAGAATATCCTAAATAATACCATCCCTACCATTCACATTACCCACTGCATTACCCATGTCTTATGCTCGTGCCAGACAGTTATATTAATAATGCCCTTTGTTTAATAATAATAATAATGCCCTTTGTTTAACCAGGAAAACTTCACGGAATCTACAGACCTTCTCATTAAGTGGCCTCGTTTGGGGCCTTTGACCGATTCCATTAACGTGCAAAAAAAACCCTGGCACAAATGTGAGTGGACAGCACCAAAGGCTCCGCACAGACGGATTGAAGAATCCATATGGTGTGCTTCCATCGCTGGGCTACCTTGCCCTCCTAGGGTGCCCCACCATCACCGCCTCCACGGCGCTGGATCACAGGCGGGCGGTGGTGGCTGTGCTGCACGTGCCTGTGATCCTGAACTGTGCAGGCAGCGAGGGTTGGTGGATCACACAAACCCGTGACGTTCCCGACTCGTGGGTATCGAAGTCGCCATCTCCTGGCTTGCCAGGGTATGACAGTACAGCAAGTAGCTTCATTTCCATCTGTGTGCCATCTGTACAGTGACTCAATGTGACCCTCATTTGCACACGTGGGGTTTCTCTGGGTTCTCTAGATGTATAAGCACTCATTGCGAACGGAGATGTTGGGAAAATGTTGTAATAGATAACCGCAGTTCTGGCTGCCCTTGCCACGTGTCTGTAATTTCACACGATTGTGAAGCATCCTCTCTCTCTAGGAAACTGAACACAGACCGTGGGCGTTACACATTCCCCATCGTACTGATGTAGGGTTTCACGACCCGATGCCTCCAACGTGGGAGACGAAACGTCGCGAAAGAGACAGGAGGAGCGCTCGACACGGTTATGCCGAAAGAACAGCTTTGGAAAGCATTTCTCAGATTCCGCATTATTATTGCGAGGCTATTGTTTCAGCCACGCGCCACGCCACTCGGCTCTTCCTGTATCGTAACGATGCAAGTTTCCACGGCTCGATGTGTGATAATTTACTCTCCATAGCCGTCCATTCGAAATTGAATGAATACGTGCCCGTTATAAATACGACTCATTATATATCTCGGGATAGCCGTGTCGAGCGCTCACGCTCTCCCAACCTTGGAGGCATCATCACACCTCAGTCTCGTGCATACGGAGAGAGATAGAGAGGGCATTTCGGGAGCAGCGTCTCACTTTATCATTCACTCTTCCCAATTAGAAGCTCGCCGCGCGCCCGCTCCAAGGGCCACGCCGCCGCTGTAGGAGGGCGCGCGGGTCGCGTGGCCCCGTGCTGCTGACTACAGACTTCCCGATAGAGAGAAGCCAGGAGTCAGGTCCACGGTCCGATTAGGGGCGCTTCTGATGGCCTGCCAGGGCCCTTGACAAGCTCTCGCCGTGGCCGCGGATAATAAAGCCCGGGGTCAACGCGTCGGGTTCGCGGCCGCTTCGTTAATTGCGGCGCCTCGGCCGCGCCGGGCGCGGTGTCGGCAGCGTTAACAAAATCAAATGGCAGATCAGCGGGCCACGCGCCCAGAGCGACCAAGCGGCTCCGCGTGGCTTAGTTGTTAATTTGCTTATTTATTTACACGCTGATCCTGCCCAGCTACACCTGTGGTGGTGGCGGTGGCTGCGTGTGTGTGTGTGTGTGCGACTGCTGTACATTGCACGGTTCCTGGGGTCAACGCCCACGTGCCCTCGACCACGAGGCTTTGGATGATAATAATGGGCTCGGTGGCTGCTGTGAGGTGCGCATGAACACTGGCGGGCTTAACCGTGGGGCAACCCAGGCAATTGGAGGCCCCCCTCACAAGGGGGGTGGGGGTTGAGGGGGTTCGATGACCAGCCGTCTGGCCTAGCCACGTTCGACAAACAGACAATCCCACAAGAGTTTGATAATGTATTAATGACGTATACAAGAATGCTTGTTTACTGTTTGCTGCTCTGTTAAAATAAATCTATTAAAAGTGAGGTTAAGATTGAAGTCCATTATTGCAACCTTCATTTGGAGGATTCAGTGTGTGTTGGGGCGCCGTATCATTGAATTTAGTCTGGGGCCCCAGAACCACGAAGACCGCCCCTGCATGTGAACCGCATTTGTGACGTCTCGCGTAGCGAGTCCAAACCCGCGCTCGGCACACCACGGCCGTGCAGACCACAAGTGCCTGGCCTGCGCGGCCACGGTGTGAAGCGGTCCGCGGAACCATTGCATTGCACCTTTATTCCCGAAGCATCGGATATGGTTCGTGTTGAGTAAGCGGCGAGCAGGTGTGAGTGTGGACGGTGGAACGCCGGCCGAGTTAGGCTGGGAACCACTGCTCTACGGAAATCCATTATCTGCCGGCACCAAGAACCGAATGTCTGCTCGCTACGTGGAAACTTCACTCGGAGTAATATATCCGGATTACGAGATAGTTCTCGCTGGCACACGCCGTGCTCCAAGGCAATGCAGGGCTGTAATGCACATTTGCATGATTAATGTGGACTAGCCTGAATGTGGGGGGCGCTAGCATAGTGGTTGGCACGCTGCGCGACGAACCCGACGACCCGAGATCACTTCCAGCTCTTGACCAATACATTGCGAAGGAGAGAGAGGGGACACTCGACACGGCTAACCCGAGACAACAGCAATTCCCCTAAATCGAGCAATGACAAACCTACTTCAATACAGAAAAGGAACACTCGACACGCCTATCCCGAAAGACCAGTCATGGAGAGTGAACTTCCCAATGAAGATCGTGGCACGACACCGCTAAAGGTGAGTGCACCGGTACATCGCTCGTGACGCTGCCCACACTCGGGACGCCGAGCCGGGGGGGGGGCAGGGGGGTGGGCGGCGCATCACGGATACCCGAGCGGAGCGCTACACCCGCATCTCATCCGCGTAACTACATCCATCCATCCATTTTCTAAACCGCGTAACTACATGTGTCTTGTATTTTTAGCCCCTCCAAAACATACCGCGTGGGGTACGTTCGTGTCATGGCCTCGCAATCACCAGAGGCGGTCAATGATGAGCGCTGACGAGATTGCATCACGTCGTTAGAGTGTCATAATTGGGAAATAAAACACAACAATTTAAACATTGTTTTGCTTTGCCCAACGCTGGAGATTGTCTTCCGATCCCGCCTCACATTACCGACCAAGTGCGGCTCTTATAGCGTGTGAGTGCACCTTCAAATCACGAGTAATTTAGTGAATAAAAAACAGCACACGAATGGTTGTAAAGCAACAAATATAATGATTTCACGGCTCATTGCGGAGCGACAGACCAGAGCCGCCGCGTGCACTTCGCTGGGTGGAAAACGGATATTTTTTTTCCTCTCCAAATTGTTTAACTAGTGGGGTGAAGCGGCGGCGGACTGGTTAGCGCACCGCGCCGTGAGCCTGGCCGCCTGAGCTTGATGCCCGGTCAAGGGCTGACACCAGCGAGGCGAGACATCTAAGTTAGAACGGGGTGCCTCCTTCTTCAATAACACCCGCTGAGTTGGTGCGGTCAAGCAACGTGCAAAACTGGCACGGCATAGTGATGATGATAATATTACATTGCATAACACATACAGAATTTGTTCACTGTCGAAGGTATTTGTTCGAAGAGAGAACGACTCAGAGGCGCGAGGAAACCACAAAAAAGCGGCGAGGGGGAGGGGGGAAGGAAGGCAGCCATGCGGGTAGCCAGCGCCAACATTTGCCAGACACTGCGTCCTATATATTATAATGTCATCGGCCAATTGATTAATGAGTATGTTTGTTTGTTTATGGAAAGAAATCGGAGAACCCGGAAGAAACCCACGCAGAACCGGGTGAGAACACACAAACTCCACATAGAAGGCACCCTAGGCGGGAATCGAACCGCCTCGGGCAAGACATTCTTTCTGTGAGGAGGCGCGAATTTTTCCGCTGCATAGACACCCTGGGGCATGAAGAAGCCTTCATCCAGCAGTGGATTCACAGAGGGCAGCACAGGGATAAGAATTTACCTATTCATTTTGTGCTTAACCAATTACGCACTATGATTGAGTGCCCGTACAGAAACAAAGGGCTGGTGGAAATCAATGAAATCACAATTCCATAAAAATGAATAATGACTAAATTGGGCCACCCCAAGTGTCCCATTAGATGTTTAATTTTTTTTTTAAAATAACAGAAATACTGCGGTCTAAACAAGAAAGCGAATATCAATATAGGACGGGTAAAAAAAAAAAATCTAAGCGGTGTCACTTAGCGCGATGAATTCGCGGATGCTCCGATGGCGTTTCCGTAGCCAAGTACAAAACGTCGGGCGATTGGCGTTCAATTGAGATAATTAAACGCGCGTGTGCCACACGTGGCGGGCGCGCGCGTGTAATAATTGTACGTGTACACGCGCCGCGATACGCGCGCACACGCATATATATTTAATTTCTCGCTATATTTTTTATCTGTTGTTGTGTAGCTTCGACAGAGGCGTTAATTGGCTGAGAGAATGTGCAGCAGCAGGCTGGGCACAGCTGGGGCGCCGCGGCGCGCTGATAAATTGAGAGCGCCCGGCGGGGCCACGCAGCGAGGGGGGCCCACAGCAGCCCGCGGCGCGAGGCACGGGAGCGTGAACTGCGGCTCACGTGGCCCGCGTAGGGGGCGGGGTGCCCCCCATCCTCGTGTGGCCCCCCACACCCCACCACAGCTAGACCCCCCCCCATCTCTACACAATCGACCCCCTCTCAAGCACTCCCCAACTCGTCCCTGTCTCCTCGACCCCGAACCATCCCCGAATCGCCCCGCTTCTTCTCAACTCCAGTCGTTCTCCTTCGCTCCCCTCTCCACCACCCCAACTCCCCAGCTCTTCTCCACCCCGCAAAACACGACCTACTCCACCCTCCTCCTACAACTCGCCTTCCCCCCCCAACCTCCGCCTGCTCACCGCAGCTCGCCCCCGTCTCCTGCACCCTCGGCACACACTCCATCTCTGCTGTCACCACCGCTCGCGGGCGGCCAGCACCCCGGCCCGCCCGTCCGCCCCCCCGGGGAAGCGCCTCCGCTCGGCGGCCTCTCGCCGGGCGCGCGGGCTGAGTGCGGATGGGTGGACGATGCGGCACGGGCCGGCCACTGGCACTGAGCCAGGGGCCCGTTCCTCCTCCGCGCAACCCCCCGGGCACCCCGGGGCTGAGCTGCCCACCCCCACCCACCCCCATGGCACCGCCGCGCACACGGCGCGCACGCACGTGTGGATCGTCCCAATAAACACAGGAGGCCCGTAACAGGAAATTAACGACCGCCACAGCAGCCCTCCACAGCGCTCGGGCAATTAAAGCTTTGTTTATCAAAAGGCACGCGTTCTATTAAAAGCCAGGAGAGGCTCTGTAATTATTCATAAAGCCAGCCAATGGAGTGAGGCCACTCGTTTGTGCACTTAGAGCCTGATTAGAAATTTTTGCATAAATTTGCATAATTGCGCCGGTTGCGATGACAATTTCGATGACTTCTCGCGTTGCACCGCAATAAAAGTCCACCATTAACGACTTTAATGAGCGGGCTTGAATATTCATAAGGGGCGATAATGAAGTTACGCGGCTAAATGCCTTTTTTTCCCTTCCCCCTTTTTTTTCTTGATGAACTTAATTTTGACTTCTTGCCAGCAATGTCCCCCAAGGCCACTCACACGTTCGAGGGAAACTTCCTGTGCCAGTGCTTAGACGGAATCAATCAGGGAGATGCTCCGCCGCGCTCTTGTGTGCGCCATAAATTATTCTCGATGCTCTTTGTGGCTTTGATGCAATTTGTCTGACTGTACAAGGCACCCGCGTCGCATTTCCATATTTAATTACGAACCCTAATGGGCTGCAACCATGCGCTTCCGAAAAGGTGCAGCCGCGGCGCTTCGGGGTGTGGATGCCCGGAGACACGGCGCCGCAGCCCTTGTTTGTTTGAGCCGAGACAGAGCGCGTTCCGCGGGATAAATTTCTGCGAATACCTGCTTATTCACAGATACGGGCGCGGACCAGGCGCGGGTGTGTGATGCGGTTAGAGCTGGCGGCCTCGCAGTTCGGAGAGAGTGAGAGTTGAAATCCCTGGCGGGGAGTTGACTCCGTGGTTGATGGCCGTGTGTATGTGTCACTTTGCGTGGAGGTCAACAATGCCTATCTCATGAGCCGACCGGCACCCGTCGCAGGAATGTGGAATGTTGTACCGTTTGCTATGAGCTGCTAAAAAGGAGATGCGCGTTACCGATTTCGCTCACGAGAGCAGGGACACACTCTGACTTTGACTGTGAGCCACATAAATGTAACACTCACAGACTAATGGAAACCGGTTGATCCTACGGGAATGCCAGGCATATAACATAGCCCATCACACGCTACATTAAAGCCTTTTGATCTTGTAGTAGTCAGTTAACACGTGGCATGGAATAGGTTGCATCCTAATACTGTTCCTGTGTGTTTTACCATTTATATACTAACATTTTTGTATTTCCCCCCAATGTCTTCCAATGTGCAATTGGCGTCCAGTCACGAGGTGAAAAATCCATTCGGAAATCTCACCGAGCAGAGCGTTCCACGTGCCAGAACACAAGAAGCTTCTCACAGCACCTTCAAGTAAAGTGGGCTTATTATTCGTTATACGTTAGAAGCTACGCTTGCCTACACACTCTGCTATCAGATGTATTGTTTGGATTCATGTAGGTTTTCAGAAACCTGACGATGCCTCCAACGCGGGAGGAGAAAGGGGGACTTTCGACACGGCTCAGCCCCCTTCAGAGCAATTCTCATGATGTTGTCACATGGCAATCAAAGTATTAGCTTCCTGTCATATCTGAAGCCAAATTAAGCCACCGTCCAAAATTAATGCGACTTTTCTTTTTGGGCAGTCCTGGGTGACCGGATCGGGACCATCAACTCGCTACTCTTGAGAAACCGGCTCAATCACTGGCAGCTGAAACCCGGATCGGAACCTGAGAGCTGAGTGGTGTCGGGTGAGCGGTCTGACCTCTGAGCCACCCGGCGACCCCCACCGCAGATGGGGTGGTGAGGACCTCACCGCACGTGGGTGGAAAGGACTTCATCCCACGTGGGGTGGTCCTGATTGCAGCGTCACTGCAGGGAGTGGAGCCGGTGAATCCACCGAGGACAAGAGAGGTCCTTCATCGTGTTGAGGCCCATCTGCGTGTTCGTCTCGAAACGCGATGACATCTCGAAACGCTCTCCTGGTCGGTGACATCAATTATTATAAATCGTTGTTGTTGTTGGGATACTGGATCCCAAACGGGTCTGTATCAACCACCTCCATCGCTATCTTTGAATCTTCATTCATAAGAATGTGTTCAGTATCTGCCCTTCTGCTAGCCATATCCACGTCCTGTTTGAGCACGGACAATTTCCTTACTGATCCTTGTTTAATTCCCACTCTGATTCTGTCTGTCAACGTTCAAATCGAAATTTAAGACATGTTTATTCTACCAGACTTTTGAGTACCTATTCCAAGTACCCATGAATATCTGAATGCGTATTTATTTTGCTCTCACGACCGAGAATTTGATTGGTCATCCCTCGATTTTCAGCCGCACTGTTCGAGTTCCATAATTCCAATAACTATCGTTGCTTTTTTTATAAAAAATATATTTATCTCCACACTGCATTTCAGAACTTTTCCTTCTAAGACGATTCATAAATCCATATTGAATTGTGTGATGAACAGTCCTGGGCATAAGTTTGAGCTTGTGTATGGCACCCGAGAGACCGAAACCTGATCAGTACCAACAAAAAGCACACACACACACAAAAATCAACAACAAAAGTCACGTGTCTCCCCAGACGTACTCCCGCCCCTCCATGGCAATGAAATATTCAGCCACTCCGATTGCCGGGTCTCGGGAGCACATGTTAGATTCTGCCACCTTTTATCAGTGTATCCAGACTGAGTGGAAACGAGAGCAATTTACGGTAATGGTAATTGTAAGATTAGTGCGTTTTAAAATGCAGTTTTTAAATGTAATTATACTAAAAATATGGTGTATGGTAATATCCACACACACAAGGCAGTGTGCATAATTGCTTTCATTGTTATACAATTTGAAAATACTCAAATACTACAAATACCCGTATGCACACTTAGGCATGGCCATATTTTCACTGTCATCTGATTATACAGTGCGGCGGCTGTGTGCTGCGTGCGCCCATTATGTGATACAGGCGTCTGCGGCACAAAGCAATTTTTTACATATGCAGTTCGTTATATTTTTCACATGGCTTTTGAAGTAGAAGGCCCAGCAATGTTTTTATTTATTTCTTGAAACTTAAAAGGTAAGGGGGAGGGAAAAAACCCAGTAAAAAAAACAGACATCCCTGTAATAAAGTAACTGGTGTTAGCCCAGACAAGGTCAATGTGGCTTTAACAGCCGATTCAAAATAATGATTGCGAAGCCCTCTGTCAGTCCCTGCCGTCTCATCTTGGCAGGTGGTGGCTTTTCAAGGTGACACTGCCGCGCCTAACCTTTGACACGCGGGTCTCGCAGGTCGGCCCATCAGCTGCCGCCTCTGTGCTCCGGTGCGCTCTGCTGATTTGTCAAGTGAGCGATGGCACCGCATTTACATCCGACAGGTCAGCCCGCTAATGAGATATCGCCTTGTGCAGAGATAAATAAGGCCTTGGCAAACTTTTATGTGGGCAGATTGAACAAGCGACATTTGAGCCGTCCGTCAGGGGGGTGAGGGTGCGTGGGCAGACTCCGCGGATCATGTGCCACCCGGCCAAGGGACGTGGAACGTACCCACCGAGCGAAATTAAACACCAGCGCATCTTCGGCGAGGTAGAGGGAATTCAATGTCAGGTCCAATTAGACGACCGCCACCCACGACCATTATTATTATTATCACATCAAGCTGGATGACGACCTCCCCATTCGAACGCAGTTGCACGCGTTTCAACTTCTGGGTTTTCGTCTGTGTTAGTCACCGTCTTGAGGTGAGTCCACGTTTTGGTCCTGCTACTCCGGCAGACGTCTAGGGGGTTAAGGAGGATTTCATCCGACGTGGAGGGCAGCTACCTCGGTTCCTGGTTTGTTGTTGAATATCGTGCAAGTGTGGTATTTTTGGAGGAGATGGGCACGAGAATGAATGTCGGCGTGTGATTGGCACACCACACCTTGGTCATATTATTTCCTACGTTACCTCCCGTGCCACCTCCCCGTTTATCTCCCGTGTGACTTCCAGTGTCACCTTCCTCGTTACCTCCCGACCTTTGTCAAGACTTGAGTCGCGCCGGTGTAGGTGACGCACCGCTTGGCTCTGTGAATTTATGGAAACTCCTGATGATGTTTCTAACATGTTTCTAACATGTTTCTAACATGGGAGGCGAAACGTCGTGAAAGAGAGAGAAGCAACACTGGACGCGGCTTTCTCAAAAGAACAGCTATGCAGAGCACTTCTCAGTTATAGAACGAGGCCGTGAAATATGCAGATATAAATTACGATAATGGTAAGTAGGAGTGTCATGCCCAAACACGGTTACCCTGGGCGTGTGCCTTCCCGTGTGCCTTCCTTGTAAGGCGTTAAGGAACAGAAATCGCTAGAAATAATTGGATTTCGATTGCACGCTGGACCCCATGCTCAACCCATAACGGCCCAATTCCACGTTCGATGCAACGATTGGGGAATAGAGGCTTTCCAATGGTGGAACCTTGCGTGGCAATGCTTCTCATGAGCTACGTTCGTCTCACGCGTGCAAAATCCCTCCGTATTCCCACATTCTATCGTGCCACAGCGCCACTAGAGGCGCAATGCGGAACACTTGATCCCTGAACATTACGGTCGCGGGGTGATGGGTGCCCGTCAGTGATAGATGTTTGTTACCAGAGCAGAAAATACCCAGTTTGCTTGCAAGCTCTGGAAGTAAGATTCCTGCGATACGACAAACCTACAAACTAACTCACGTAAACAATATATAAAATCAGAAGGTAATACAATGATTTTACAGCATTATTTTGCGCAAGTATGAAGAAATCATGCACAGGACAAAATATTTCAATAATTCCAATGACATAATACGAGACAAAGCATTGCAAGTGTAACAGCGAGATGGGAATGAGTTGAAGAAGCGCATTGCGTAATAAAAGGATAGAGCATATACAGCCCTTGACACCACCTATCATTTTTTACAATTGCAGCTCGGCAGAGATTTGTATTCTAATAGGGATGGAAGGTGGCGCATCGAAACCGGAGTGCCCGGCAATAACCCAAGCGGACACGGTGAGAACATGCAAACTCCACACTGGAACAGCAGCACCCGAGCCAGGAATTGAACCCGGGAGCTTCTTGCTGCGAGGCGGCAGCGCTACTCACCGCGCCAGCGAGTCTGCGTGGCTCTCGCTGCGCGCTTCCCGCGCGCGCACCTAAGCCAATAAAACATAATCGGGTTAGAGCGGTTCGCTGTTTAAGACAGCGCGTCTTGTCAGGCCCGTCTCAGGGATTATATCGCGCCGCGCTTAACGCTGAGAACAAAAATAAAGGGCTACTAAATAATGTTTGATCACAGCTCACGCTGTTATTTGTTTGATAGCGGAATTATAACGCCCTTATGTAGATGTAACAATTCAGTGGTAAATACGTGCGGCAATGCGGACGAAAATATAATGCGCGTAAGCTCGCACGAGCGATACTATGATGGGTAATTAGTTTGTTTTGGGTGAGACGGTGGAGGCGCAATGGCAGGTTATAATTATAACGCTCCACCACCGGGCAGCGAAAAGATTAGTTGTTGCGAATGCCCGATGCTGCTGCTTGCGATCTCCAGCGAAACGTCGGTTATGAAGATTCTCAACGACGTGTGGAATTGGAATTGCTTTCCGACGCTGTTCTTTCAAAATAGCCGCGTTGAGTGCTCCCCCTCCCTCCTCCACGACGTTTCGCCTCCCACGTTGGAGGCTTCCTCAGTGAGTAGGGCTGCCGCCTGGTGATGCCCTCAACGTAGACAGATAACTGTTTATTATTACAGCAGAAAAATACCCAGTTAGCTTGCAAGCTCTTTAGGGGATTCCTGCGAGGCGAAACGTCGCGGAGGAGAGAGGGGGATCACTCGACACGGCTATCCCGAAAGAACAGCTTTGGTAAGGTATTCTCATGCATCGAACCGTGAAAACCTACATCATTACGACGTGTTGAATCCAATCGATGGGGGCGTATTTGTCCCACTTGACAACTTGATCTGATTGGCTCTGTCGGGTGGTAGAGGGCTACAGCTAACACGTAGCGTTACTCCGGCGCGCTTTAACCCCAAAGTAAAACTGGATCATGAATAAAACATGGAACAACTTAAAAGTAAAAAAATCAATTCGACGGCAAAAGTAAAATCGCAGCGTAACGGAAAACAGTCCTTCCGTCCCGGAGTAAATGAATTCGGAATAATGGGAGGTGACGTGCTGATCAAGCTCATTAGCCTGGTGAAGGCGATGTGTTTAGAAATGAATGAAGGCGATGATTAGATCAATGTAAATATTGCGATTCATGTCCACGCGTGAGCCATATGCTGAGCGCTATCG
>JAZEWU010000002.1:16487127-16513173 GCA_036362915.1 Geotria australis | reverse complement strand
CCCCCCCCCACTTCTCTCTCTCTCTGTCTCTCCAGGGCCGAATTCTCTCCGTCTCCCAAGTCAAGAAAAGGATCTCGGCAGAACTGTGGCATTTGCGAGCATTAATAATGCAAAGTACACAGCGACAAAACCAGCACACTATCACACGCGTGCGTACACACGTACACGTGCGTGCAGGAACGGACACACGCGCGTACAACACAAAGACCCCCCCCCCAACCCGCCGCCCCGTATAGCCTTAACAGACTGTTGGGGGTAAGTGCTGTTAGCGAGCAACACCTATGAAGGCCGGTACGGCACACGAATGGGTTGGGTGGCCAACATCACGCTCGGCAACCTTTGTCTGCCCATTGCTGATGTTTTACACACCCCGCCAGGTATTCATTTAAAGCCGAGTCAACCTACGAAAGACCCAGTCTGATTCACGTATTCGTCAATGATGTTGGCCGTCAACGGGGATCGAACTCGGGTGGCCGGGTTTGTAGGGCAGCGCGAACCACTGCTACCCACTGCCACCCACGCAATGCGCAAAAACAAAGACAAATATCCCCCGTATAGCCTTCACAGACCGTAGGGGCGAGTGTCGTTAGCTAACACCAATGAAGGCCGACACGGCACACGAGGGGGTGGGTGGCCAGCACCACGCCCGGCCGCCTTTGTCTCAATAGTGTAAATGTTTTACAGACCGCACTAGGTACTCATTTGAGGCTGAGTCGACGTAAGGGAGGCCCAGGACCGGTTCACGAAATCGTCACTGGTATTTGCCATGAACGGGATTTGAACTCGGCTAGCCAGGTTTCTAGTCCCAGCGCGCTAACCGCTGAGCTAATGCTCTCCATACATATGCACACACACACACACCGTGTACACAGGCACACACACACATACGCGTGCACACACCGAGACGTGCAAGCGATTCCTTTGGTGAGACGCCTCTAGAGAAGTAATCTACAATATCGCACCTACCTGCTGTTTGCCCGCACTGGACAGGTCAATTAAGTGGCTATCATTCCCGCTGAAGCATTAATTTTGCCACCAATCCCATTCCCAGGCAAATTGGACGCTTTTGTAAAAAAAACCTCGGTTTTCAATCCAATTACATATTCACTTGAGGCTTAGCTATTTTCCGTATTAAACAGTGTGTTTTATTACTTCTTTCTGATAACCCTTCTGATAGCTGGCACTCCAATATAACCCTGATTATGTATGTATCTTAGGCACAATGGTAAAGTATTGTTGCGGTTTGTGTCGGAGGGAGGGAGTTAGAGTCAGTGGCGCGGTTCGGGGTTTATTTGGGGAGGACAACTCGAGGTGGCTGACGATGGTGACGACGATGTATGGAGTGCAGTTATTGTTCTGTTTGAATACAACTGTGTACGCGGCACTGTTACCCCGAGTGTCTCACAACAAGACAGCTGTGCGCGGGGGCCCGAGACGTTTCTTCCACTGATACGCCGAGGCTTCAAGGTCAGTTTGGAGACTTTGACTATTGCACGAAGGCTTTGGCATCAACCGCATCAAGGACATCGACAGAGCGATGCGCGCATCGCCTTTGTTACTGGAATATTAAAGACACGAGCAACAGTAGTAGGCTTGTGGCCATGCAATCCATGGAGGGGAAGGAAAGTTACAGCATCTCAGGGCACCGGGGGCGATTAAGTCAGGACAATTCACCTAGGCAGCATGTCTTTGGACTGTGAGAGGAAGCCGGAATACCTGGCGAAAATCCGCGCACACTCGGCGGGAACATGCAAACTCCACACAGAAAGGCACACGAGCCGGAATCGAACCCGGCTCCTTCTTGCTGCGAGGCGGTAGTGCTACTGCTTGTGCGCCACTACCAGTGCAGCAGCAGCAGTGCATCACCAGTTTAAAACAGTGTTTGAGGTCAGTTGACGGGCATCTCACTCACATTATCATTAACAACCCATCCATCCACCCATTGTCAGAAACCGCTTAACTTAATCCTGTACAGGGTCGCGGTGAGCTGGACCCTATCCCGGCAGACACTTTTAAAAAGTCACCTCTTCACCGACTCACAACAAACCGACTGAGCCAGGCTCCGCGCCTCCGAATCAACGCGTGCAACGCGCCCGGAGAATATGCGCGCGTTACGAATATATATTACTATTATAGGATGGGACGAATGCCTTTCCTATGCCACGCTCGGTCACGGAGGGTGTGTGAGTACGGTATACTTATATTGATGTGGGATTTCACGAGAGAGGAGGAACGCTCGATATGACTATCCCAAAAGAGCAGCTCTTAAGAACAATTCTCAAACTGTATACTCCACCGCGCTGGTCGGGTACGTGTTTCTTGAAGATGTCAATCACCACAGATGTATTCGTGACCGAGAAAACAAAGTCAGGTGAGTGAGTTCGCAGTGCGGCGTGCTCACCACAGCACCACCACTCAACCCCCGCCTGCAGTGAATTACATTTTGTGAAAAAAGTGATTTGCTCCCTTACGTGTTAACATTAACCTCGTGGCCAAAACAAATATCGATATATATGTGTGTGGACGTTAATGCCACCAAGTGATTAAGTGGAAACGACCATACAGATAGCACATTATTGCAAGCTTGCGCTGGAATGTCTTGTCATTCAGGGTGAGTGCTATTCTCGCAAGCAAATGCTCATTGTTGGCATTTAAATTCGTAATTGGTTGCTGCCTACTGATTAAATTACAGTATTGTCCTATTAATTATGCGACTTACGGTTTAAAAAAAAAAGAGCCAGGCTGTCGATTGACCAAATGCAATTGTGACAGCTAATAAATGAATAAATAACATCGTGCATAGCTGCAAGCTTATTTAGTAAAAATGTGGCTTGTCATTATGCACGCTGTCAGTGAATTGTGACTGTTAGGCCGCGTAAGCCTGCCGCATATAATGTTTGGCAAATTAACAGTTTGTATCTTTACAAAGGATAACAGTTCAAATGTGTGGTTGCATTAATAAAAATGTAAATTTACGAGTACTATGGCTGTATAAAAATACGAGGCTATAATTCCACGTTTGAATGACGGAACATGCTTAAATATAAATGGCATGCTCTCTAATGCACGGTCTAATGTTAGACACTGCCTAACAGAAGCAAATGATTGCTATGTAAAGCAGCATGCTGTGGAATAGTTTTCTAATTGATAAAATGCGCCGTTCGTCAGTAAAAAAAAAACAGTCTGTAGTCATCCATTCATTATCGCTAAGCCAATAATTGGCTTTTTTGGCAGTACTGCAAAACCGTGATTGCATTCCAAACTTCGCTTCTCATCCCGTGACGAGCAGGGCTCTCGGAGCGGGGCGCTGCGTGTGGCGCGCCGCCGGAGCGCGCTCACACCACGGGCTCCGTGAGGCCCCACGAGGCCCCCGCTCTGACTCTGAGGCCCGGCGATAGAGGCGCGACCCCAACGACAACCGCCGTAGGCCACTAAGTGGCGGTGACAACACCGTGGAGCTTGTGCCAGACCAGGTGCACCTTGAGGCCACGTGACGTGGTGTCGAAGGCTCGCTGGAAGGAGTTTACGGGACAGGCCCAGATGCCATGGGCTGCCTGAGATAACTGGCGCGACCCCTCAGCTCGGCACGATGGCGGGGTGAGTAGCGCTGCCGCCTCACCGGTTCGAATCTCGGCTCGGGTGCGCTTCTGTGTGGAGTTTGCATGTTCTCGCTGCGTGGGTTTTCGTCGGGCTCTCCAGTTTCCTCCGGAATAAATTGCCCCGGGTGCCCTGTGATGGACTGGCGTCCCATCTTGGGTATAGCCCTGCCTTGCGCCCTGTGTCTGCCGGGACAGGCTCCGCCTCACCACAACCCTGTACATGATTAAGCGTTTTCGGACAATGAATGAATGAATGGTTTAGATCCCAGGTAGGCAGGGAAGGGCACGCGCTCTTCATTCTATCGCCCGATGTAATCACATGGCGCTACGGGCATCGGGTCGCGGGGCAACAAATCCGTTCGGAAATCTCAAAGAGCGGTGCGCCACCCCGTGTCGGGACCACGGCTCGCGATCAGACGTTTCGGAGGACGTGTGGAACATGGCGTCAAGTGGCCGCAGTCATCGTCCTCCTTTCGAGCGGAGAGGCGAGGACGAGGTGAGGGGGGAGCATTCAGTTTGAGACGCAGTCGCTCTATGAATAGCTTCACGCTGCCAGATTATGCGTCCCAATCAAACCCTTGTCGACTGTGAAATACATACATTTTCAAACATTAATTAAACTATCAATTCATTGTTTCATTTTCCCCAAAGAGAAGAGAGAGAGAGAGCTTGCAAAAATGCGCTGTCTTTCTTTTGAAGCTGATGTAAATAAAATAAGAACAGTTGTTAGATTTTTATCTTTCAATTTTTTTTTTGCTGCAAATAATGCTAATATTAATGAACGAAGCTGTGAAATTTGTCAAGGCAGACAGCACTTGAGGGACTTAATTCAGACTCATCATCGCTGCTGAGCAGAAGATCGACGTGACACGAAGACAGAGACTTGTAATGTGGCGCATTTGGGCTACTTTGTGCCGGCACCACGCAACGGCGACACGCGCAGACGACGCGCCACGTGCTTCTCAACGCACACGTGACAGCGACGGACGGCACGGTGACACCGTGGGCAGTGCGGGCCACGTGGAGACGACGGCTGAAGAGGCAATGGATACGAGAAAGCACATATGCTGCCAGCGATGTAAGCGTGGGTTAAGGCGATGCAAATCAGGTAGCGGTATTAAGAAAGTGACGACGTATTTCAGAAACTCCGTAAAATGGGAGCCGTAAATCCGGGTACGACTGTACTGCTACAGCCGAGGATGGCGCGGGCGGCTTCGAGCGGGATCTGAACGTCGCACGCGCGGTTCGGCGGCCGCCCGCTGCTCCGGCGGCGGTGAGAGACGAGATGCCTCCCACGTGGGAGGCGAAACGTCGCGAAGGAGAGAGGGGGATCCCTCCACACGGCTATCCCGAAAGAACAGCTTTGTAAAGCGATTAACTGTCCACAAGCTCACACAGCCACTGTTCGTTCCCCTCCCCGGTGTCTGAGTGAGGGCCTTCAAGGCCTCCCGCCACGTGCCTCCAAAACCCCTTGCGGATGCGGCGACACGGGATTGGTCTGGTTGCCCCCTACGATGGAAAGCGTGCCGTTGAGAAGCGCGTTATCTTTACCGAAGAAGGGACGGTTGAAGCAAAGGACCTTCGGCATACCCCTCCCCTCGCACCACCCTCTCACAGCACCCCCCAACACCCCCCCGCCTGCCCGTCGTAAAAGTGATTATACAGAATAAATCTTGCATCGTGGGATTTTTTTTTCGCGGGCCGCGGAGACGATGCCGGGCTGCTGAGCTCCATCATTTGTTTAATAATAATAATGCAGAGTGTGAGCGTGGCAGCGCCATTATTTACGGCTCTCTCTGCCAATGGCAATTCTCGATTTTGCGAGCGAGAGATAAGAGAAGCAGCTGCCAATTCGACACTGCCACATCCGCCGTCACCATTAAATCACCTGCTCTACATTACACGTCTGATTTTGTTCTTTTTGTTCCTCACTTCTCCCAGATAAGCCAACGCTGGGCTCTGGCCTTTATTTAAACTGACAGCTCGCACACGCGTTTTACTGGCAGGCCGGATAGCCGTTGAGCTTGGGAGACGTGACCTAGAAAATTATAACTTGCTCACGGTCCCGATCAAACGAAACGAGTCCCCGTCTGAACAGACGGCAGACGGGTGCCGCGCGTCGGTGTGTAGCAGTGGCGCGGAGAGAGCAACGTACTTGGATAAACATTTGTGGAGCAACAGCCCCGGTGGAAGAGCGCTTATTTTAAGTTGGCGCCCTCTCAGCATCGTGGCAAGCGTGCGAGCCTGCGCTTCAATTACCGCACACGCTGCTGTCTGGATGAACGCGTGGGCATCCCCAGTGATACCCCGTTAATATACCATCCCATGTAGGTGTGCGGGATTGCCGCAGAACATACATGTAACACAGATGCAACACGTAACGCGCGTGTCGCTGTCTTGCACGAATGCGTGTGACCGAGCGTGTCGTTTCACACGTATTGGGTTATGTGCGTGCACGGTCATACGTGCGTGTGTTGGTACCTCTGCCAACACCAGAGACGATTTTCAGAAACAGTTCTGGGCCTCTCCTAGGTCGACTCAACCTCAAATGAGTACCTAGTCCGTTATGTAAACATCACCACTAGGGAGACAAAGGCGGCCGGGCATGCTGCTCTGGACACCCACGCCGTCTTGCGGCTTGATGGCCTTCAGAGGTGCTTGCTAACCGCACTTGCCCCAACAGTCTGTTAAGGCTATAGGGGGCATCTTTGTTTTTGTCTTGGTACCTCTGCCAGCCTGCGCGCGCGGGCACCGCACACGCAGGCACCACACACGCGGGCACCGCACACGCGGGCACCGCACGAATTTGCAGGCGTGTTGCGAACAACGTCCGGCTGGCTCGTGAATTCAAAATTGAAACCGCCGCCGCCACCACCCCTCAATAAACAACCCCCTCCCTCCGCCCCCCCCCCTCATGGTCGCGGAACTCGGATGACACGGCCCTGCGACAACGGTGGAAACTCCCCGCGGGATTCTCGACTCAAATGTGAATTAGCTGTGCGGACAATCTGGACGCATCGCGACGGCCGCGGGGCGCGGATTCGCGATGCAAATCCAGCCAGCCGCACGCACGCACACACACGCACACAGGGCGAATCCACGGCGCCGTGCGATAACCGAAGCCGGCATGCACGATTGCACGAGTGCCGGTCGGTCACTCTGCTGACTGAATATTCCCGACCGTGTCCACTTAGTTGAAATGTTCTACTGAAAAAAACTCACTCGCACAGCGTCTGTGACCGGTACAATAATAAAAATAACAATGTATTACGCGTGCCCTATATACTCGGAGGCACGAGGAAACTGCGGAGCGGTGTGGAGGGGGAAGGGAGTCACGCGGTTAGCAGGCGCCAACATTTGCCAGACACAGTATCATATGTATTATAATGTTATCGGCAAATTAATAAATTCGTTTTTATGTGGATTTTTTTTTACAGCTGGAGTATAATCTCCACAAACTGGTGGCGGGGAGCGCCATCGAATCATTTACACACACGTGTATTTATTCATTTATGTGTTTGACCGTGAGTGATGTTGATTGCATAACGTACATTTTGTTAGAGTTCACAGTTGCTTTTTAAAGCTGTTCTTTCGGGATAGCCGTGTCGAGCGCTCCCCCTCTCGCCTTCGCTCGACGCGGCTATCCCGAAAGAGCAGCTGTGAAAAGCAACTACCATGCATCGAGCCGTGAAAACCTACATCAGTAACGCTGTTAAAGTTACCGGTGTAAATATTTGTATCGAGCCGCCGATGCCGCCGGGCGTCGCCATGGCCTCGCGGCAGCAGACTCCCCGGACTCCGCTCACAGGCGAGCCGCTCCACCTCGAGGTATCCTCCAGGTGAGATAAGTTAATAGGTTAATACATTGATTCATATGGGGTCAAGGTAGAAGCGTTCACGTCACGATCCCTGTCAGGTAATACTTGGCATTGCCTGCGAATTCTACCAAACGCTTCGAGGCCGAGCTGAAAGACAACGATGTCCAGAAGCTGACCATCGTGCATCGAAGAATCGCAAAGAAGAAGATTGATTCATACATTCCCTCCCAATCTCAAGGCGCTTCTGCGGCGCCGTCACCCAATCGCAGCGCTCCCCGCGAAGTGGCCACGCGGAGACTCAGTGGCGCCATTCAGAAATGTTAAACTCCACGCAACAATTATCTGCGCCGTAAATTAAATTTAACGCCCGTTTGGACTCGTGCTTCGGGACATAAATTTGAAATAGGAACGTAAATTGCGGCCCAATTTACAAGTGAGTAGAACACCACTGGTGTAGACGCCGAGAGACGGACTGCCAAGCCCGGAGCGGGTCCATTACAGTCCCCTTGATTATACGCCCGTGCAGAGCCTGCACACCCGTCACTGCCGTCGCACGCAGTGGCGGCGGAAGCTTCGGACGAGACACCCGGGCACCGCTACTGCTAGCGTCCCTCCTCGTGTCGGAAGGGCGGATCACTTGTCCCCACTGTTCAACCTTGACCCTCGTGAACGCCGACACTGTAATTGACACATGTCACGCGGCCCGGCAACTAGGCCGATATAATAACGTTTGTCATTATCGGAGAACAGCGCACGCTCTACCCGGGTGTGTTTTTTTCTTCCCGCCCCATTCTTGAAAGTCTCTTGATAAAAGGGAATTTTCGATTTAGCGACAACAGTTCCTCCTCTCGCAGGTGAGCTAATGAGGTTCGTGTTTACATATAAAGCAAACATACACGCAGATGCATATGTACGTGTTGGATGTATTTTACCGGCGAGTGCACGTTATATCGTGTCTGGCACTTGACAACCCAAGGTGTAAATAAAAAACAAGCGGCTATCGCCAATAACATCTGGTCAACCGTCATTATTTGTTTGACACATGTAACGCTGCTGAAGAGCCCCGAGATGGCAAAACCAGCCCAGTGTTTGCGTGCTGGAACATTTTCTGCAGGTTAACCTGTGTGGCAGACGGGCAGCTCGATAGACTGATGATGCTCCAACGTGAGAGGTGAAGCGTTGCGAAGGAGAGGGGAGTGACGCTCGACACACCTATCCTGAAAGAGCAGCTTTTGAGAGCAATTCTCAAACATCAAGCCGTGAAAACCTACATCAATACAGCCTGAACTACACTTTTCATGATGATGATGATGATAATGACAACAACGTTGGAGAAAACACATTCCCCGCTCACAGCCCAAGAGGGCATCAATGGCCACTTGAAGCCAAAGCTCCCCGATTCTCACCCGTAAGCTGGATTCAACTCCGCAAGCAAACAGACACAAAATAAAATCGCTCTTATAGGTTTCAGCGTGTGTATATTATGTATCGAGTTATTTATTTATTAGTCCCCGCGTTCCCGCGGTAAACCTGCGAGTTGTGGAAATGTGGCGAGAGCGAGCGAGATAAGGGCCCGCCAAGCATCTGTTTCAGTGAGCGTCCGCCTCGCGCGCGGAGGGAAAAATCACACAAAGCGCAGCCATAGGCCGCGGCTAAGACTCGATAACCCTTCTAAGCCGCCAAATCTTCTACGCTACATATTTTTCAAGTTATTACAACGGTGGTTCTTGACAGCCACGCTGGAAAGAGAGAAAAAAAAAACACCCCCCCCTCCCCCTTGAAAAAGGGACTGTGTAATTTAAGTGACGCCGGGGAAGAAAGGAAATAAAAAAAGCTCAAAACGGTCAACATTTCTGGCCGATAGCAGAACGCAACGTGCGACAAATTCTCGTTCCGTTTCTGTGCAGCGCAATATCAAAGACATTTGCGTAACTGTTTTGTTGGGAATGACTGTCTCCCCGCGTAACCTCTTCTGACCTTACATTTTTTTTGCGTTTAGCCATATTATCACGCCATCAGCCAAAACACATTTGCGGCTGGCTGCACAATGCTGCTTCCTCAGCCTCTGTGGCGATTGGCACCTAATGGGGACATTTGGCACTGCGCCACTGCTGGGGCTAGTGTTTGCATGGGGTGTAACGGATGCTAAGCAGAGCGCATGGGGCGACAACAGATTTACATATCATTAACTCTTTCGTTGCTGAATTAGGTAGGGAAATGTCGGCCCGGAAGACAATCCTCCGAATGATAAAGACGCCAATCTTATGTGCTTATCACCATCACCACCATCGGCCTTGATTTATCTGCTGCTGGATGAAGGCCCCCCAAAGCTGTCAGCACCTCTGATATGGTCTGGCAATGCAACAAGGCGTTGAGTATGTGCTCACGAGCTGCCTTCATCGCTCCGTCTCCATGGTGGAGGCGGTCTTTGGCTGTGATCCCTCCATTGGCTAGTACATTGTGCTGGATAATGGTGGCTAATGCTTAAACACATTTTATTTGAACTGAATGCAAAGTTGGGTGGTGGCATTTGCACTCTAATCTCTGGATAATACAACAGGCGTAACCTACATCAGTACATTCCAAATTATTTCAGTGTTCCTATTGGCTGGTCGTGTCACATGACAACTCTGCAGAGGATCTCGCAAATCAGCTGTAGGCTGTTCTCTCGGCTCGGAGCTGATCGCGTCATCGCCATCTAGCGGTGCTTGTCAGAAATACAACACTGGGCTAGAGATACATAGAGACTCAGAGACACATAGACTCATAGTGATACATAGAGACGTATAGATATCCACAGAGACTCAAAGATATATAAATATTCAGTGACACATAGAGACTATAGTCATCTAGCGGTGCTTGTGAGAAACACCATACGGGACCGTACAGGACCGTACCGGCTTACTGGCACCTCTGAGAAGACCGACGAGAATAAGCTAGGAGACTTTCAGATCTTGGAGTTGGACGGTGCGGCAGCGGGGGATGTGGCGAAGGGGAGGGAGCGCTGCCGGGGAGCGGTAGCGTCACCTGCTTAGGCCGCGGGCACATCTCGAACTGGACTGACGGCATGGATCTGTGGCTTGAGTGTAACGCACGGGCTCCGCGTGCAGACAAACATGCAGCCCCGCGCGTACGCGTCTCATCAATCACTGCTGGCCGGCCTCCCCATTGGTTCGGAGAATCTGTGTGGTCAAGATTGAGTAAATGAGATTGGCTGTTGCCCAAAATGAATTTTTCAAACGGAGAGGTTATTATAAATTATATTATTTTAATGTGCGCTGGCAATAGCGTTCGAATGACATACATTCACAATGCTATTAAGTTGTTAGGAACATGTGTAATTCTTTCGCGTGTTGGTATAATTGGCAGGGCCACTAGAACGCCATGCGAGCATCGGATTCATTCATTACACATGTCCTCAATCTTTTAGCAATTGGAGAAAATGAAGCCGTAAAACATGCTCAGCTCAATTAACTGTTGGAAATGTGAGCAGTTATTTATTTATTTACAGGGAACATCAAACCCATGCACATAAATACATATCTTGCCTGAACACGATGATAATTTTGATAATTTACAAGTCACTGCCTCTCGATGAAGGCCCTCCCCCGATGCCGTGTAAGTCGTGGGGGTTGTTTAGCCATAGTTCACCTCGCGGTTAGCCCCGCTCGGTTGCCACGGTCAGACTGCAGCGCGCACACCGCTGCGCCACCGCTCCATCTCTTCGCCTGCAGTATTCCGTAGCTAGTAGGATGGACCGGAGTACTCACGTCACAAGTGCTCACAGCCTTAGCGAGAGCTATACTGGATGTTGGATGCTGTCGTGTTGCAATAGGCAGCACACTGCTTGATGGTTTGATTCCACGTTCCGGTGTGGAAGTTGGAACGAGTGTATACCCCGCCATCTCCCGTCCGCCCCCCCGCCCCTATGCACCCAGTAGTGCACGATCGACTGTGGTGAACAGGAGTACACCACAGTCGATTTGCAGGTCTGGTAAGAGTGGAAGAGTAGACCAAATACACTCCAGAACGCCCTCTAATTCAGGCGCTTCTGCCAGTAGCGGCGTGGGCAAGCAATTACCTCTAGCTTTAATACTGAATGTGGTGCGCTGGGAGAGACTCGGCAGGAATGAAGCCCTGGCTGTAATACAGCACGTGACGCATTCACATACCGACACTGATATCAAAGTACAGATATAGGATTTCACGGCTTGATGGAGGCGTTCTGAGGATGCCTCGAACGTGGGAGGCGGTTACGTCGCGAACGAGAGAGGGGCAGCGCTCAGTGCCACGGCTATCCCGAAAGAACAGCTTTGGAAAACAATTCTCACTGATGTCAATGTCACGTATCTTCCGGCACATCTCCAACCAGAGATATTCCTCCACACAGCCACAGGTATTCCTCTTACGCACACCGGGCGAAACGTTTGGGTAGGTCGGATGGCGGAGAATCTTACGACGCAGATTGGGCCAGCTCATTTGCGTGACCTAACCTAAAACATTCGTTGCGAACCTCGCCAGAAAATCCAGGCTCACATTTTTGAGACCGACACGTGGGCGAGCGGACGCCTAGGGGGTCTCTCCGCTCTATCTGTCAGTCCGCTCCATCCACCCAGCGAGGGGGTTAACATCTGACTTTATTAATTGGTAAATTTATTCCGAGCAGCAGGCGTTGAACTCTCTTGCCTTCCCGTTTCTCTGGCTGCACCCCGCAGTGCCTGACTTAATAGCGAACTGGAAGTTGCTAATTGCTGTGGTGTTGGAAGTTTACCGCCTGCTTGCAGAGATAGCGAGCTTTTGCATCCCAGCTCGGAGACCTCAGGGGCAAATTAAAAACGTCTAAATAATAAATATGAATCTTACTCACTGCCCCAACCCCCAAGACTTAATATACCGGCTCTCGCAAACAGCCACCGTGTGCAGGCAGCGAAACTGTACTGGCATATTTTCTTTCGAAGTAAAAAAAGAAAACCGAATTCTGCAACTATTTGTCATCAGCTTTTATTAGTCAATAAGTTCCTCCGCTCATTACAGCCCTGAAACTTGCGCTACTGGTTAAATGAGAATAGATCATTACGCGAATGGTGACAGCCGCTTTAGTGTTGCTTGTGGGAGACATTTAGATTAAGAAATGCAACGGCTCTCCGCTTGATTTCTTAAATGCAGCCTCGTCTACGTATACATATTAAAAAATAGGTGAGTTGTAAACAAATACACGGACAGCTGCGACGCGGCGTGTGCCCGCGTGTGTGTGCGCGCGCGCAGCCACGGGCACGTTAATAAATAACCTCACAAGATAGATACACTCCACACACGTTACTGTGTTCCGAGCCGGTTCGTGTCACCCGTAACCGTACTCCAGTGCGGTTTTAAAGGAGTTCTGTGGCTCGTTTTCCCCCCGCTCTCAAAAGTAATGTGGCCATAATGGGCCCTGATTAATGTGCAGCGTGGCGTAAGGAGGAGCGGCACGTGACTGGCGCTACCTTTGTGTGTCTTATCAAACTTTTATTGCTTTGTACAGTGGGTGACCCACGCCTATTAACACACATTATCCCATTAGCTGGCAATTTGTGTTTGAATTACATTAATGCCTCTCTGTGCGCTCAGCTTCAAAAAAACCTTCATACTTTACATTTTAATGAATTGTGTCGGCTTGGTCAAAACACGTTGTTAAGATGTCGCTAATGAAATTTTCAGGAGGGCTGCCACCATACGTACCCAGAGTGCATTGTGGATTCCAACGCAATTGCGATAATTTCAAAGGAAACCCTTCCCCCCCCCCCTCCAGCCGCCCGCTCGCTCCACTCGCTGCCTCTTTATTTCTCCCCCTCTCCTCGTGCCTTCACTTCTTTATCAATATGCAGGGTGTGTTTTGTAATTTACACTTTGATAAAACAATTTCAAAGGCCACTGAAGAATATTTCCTTTTGTCAAACAGCGACAATGCCGCATCTGCCACGACTCAGTCGCGTCTTTGTCTCAGGTGTTGCGGCGTCGCGAGATCCCCCGTGCGAAGGGATTATATTAATTCAATATGCTAATGTCACCTGGCCCGTATGTATATACATTAATATTAATATTTATTAGGCACGCTGCGAATACAAACGGATACGTTTATTCAATTTGTGTTTACAGGGTGTTTGGCGATGCGTCCCGCGCCTCTCCTCGTAGCGGGGATCAGGCCGCGATCATCCTGACGGGGGTCCACGTGTGTGCGCGCTTGCACGTGTGCGCGTGTGTGTATGTGTGCGCGGTGAGTGGTGGCTCAGTGGTTACCGCGCTAGGCTACAAACCCAGCGACCCGAGTCTCGAAACCTGCTCACGGCCACCAACACCAGTGACGATTTTCTGAATCGGTTTTGGGCCTCCCCTAGGTCGACTCAGCTTGAAATGGCGACCGAGTGTAGTGCGTAAACGTTGCTATTAGGATGGCAAAGGCGGCCGGGCGTGGCCGTGGCCACCCCACCCCTTCGTGTGCCGTGTTGGCCTTTGTAGATGCTACTTGCTAACAGCACTTGCCCCGACAGTCAATTAGAGGTTACACGGGGGTTCTTTGTCTTTTGTGTACGTGTGCGTACGTGCGCGCGGGCCCTCAACACGCTTGTGTAATCACGCGTTTAAACAAAAAGTATTTAATGTTGTTCGTTAAGAAAAAGGTGTTATTCATTAATCGTTTACTCCAATGAAAGATGGAAGTTTTAATATTTAATTTACTGCAATTTAAGTGGGGGTAATTATAAGTTCTCGGCCGGTGGAAAGTTAGCGGAAGACTGCATTCGCACCACTCGGTTACTGTTAAAGAATGAAACCTCAAAAAACAAATTGCATTCGGTTCGAGTGTCATCCACGGTGGCAGCTACGGAGAGATAAGAAAGAGATTTTCTTCAAGTCGGGTTCCCGCAAATGGAACTGCCAACGTTAATTGATTGAATGACAGTAATAATTTCATCGACACAACTTTGTTATTAATACGATAAGACAATGCAAAACATTTTGCAAAGTGAATAAATATTAGATTCCCTTCTCATTTGTACTTTCGCCCCCTCTTCAATTATATTTGTAAAAGTGCCGAGCTCTCTGCGCGGATTACCCTCGCACGCGCATTAAGAAAGATCATGACTCATCTACATTTGGGAGGCGTCTGAGATTTACGGCCAGTTTGAGATCATCAACAACGGAAGTTTTAATTTTCGTGGTTAAAAATGAGAGTGGAGTTAGGTTGTTCATCGCTCAACATCAGAAGCAGGTCCTGCTGAACCGTCCTCACGTGACTCCTTCACGTTCCCAGGAGAGTGGTGACTCCTGACCCAGCCGTCTCCCCCCCCCACACACCACCTGTGCTCGCCACTCTGCCTTCTCTCTGCGCTGTATCAGCCCGGCGCTCCGCTCGTTGTTGTGAGCGTCGTTCACCCGCCCTCTGTTGTTACTGGAGGCCGACTGCCGCCAACTGGCGAGTATCGTCCTTCACGTACCTCCTCCGTAGCGTCTCTCCCCACACTGTCTCAAACCTCACAACTCCCTCCAAATCCAAAAACATCGCGCATCAGTGAGTGTTCTTTCCGGCCTTATCATCCGGGGATGTTCATAACAGGGGAGGTGAGGTTGGGAGAACAGACACACAAGCACGAGAGCGAAATGTATTTGATATGAAGTTGAAAAACGAAAGTCTCGCGGTGGCAGAGATCACGCTCCACACACACACACGCGCATATAACTTAACCTACCGCGCATCAGTGACCGAGTTGTACCTGTAAGAGTGCCGGTTTGAATCCTCTCCGGGCTGCAGCCACACGCTCACTGCTGTCTCCCCTCCGCGGAAACATCGCCCAGGAGAAATCTGAGCATCGCACTGTAGGAATCGGAACCGGTCTGATTGGTACCGGCGGAAACACGTGTTGGGTGTTGACAGTGATGCGAACACCGGCCCAAATCCACGGCCGCCTGCTGTGCATGGACAAAGATCCCCCGTGTAGTCTTTAACGGTCTCTTGGGGCAGGTGTTGGCGAGCAGCACCTCTGAAGACCACCACGGCACGCCGGCTGCAGTGCACACCAAGTTAACACGCACACGCAACCCTTTATCGCAGGCAGTTTGCAATGGCAGCGTCTCACTACTTGACACGAGCACGCGTGCGGTCCCTATCTCCATTAGCCGACCAAGTCCGGTGGTGGAACGGTGGAAATCCACATTTCTACGGGGCAGGATGGGTAGGGATGCTCTCAGCTCAGTCTCTGCCACTTACAAAACCGCTGTTAATTTATCACCAAGGTTGCTAGTCGTTTGCCTCGACCAGGGAAGTATGACCGGCTGAGTTGACACCCCAAGCGCGTCTACACGCGGCCACACAGGGCCCCCGCACGTGCGAGCAAACCACCACACGCGGCTGCGTACGCGCGTCCGCGGCGCACGGCGCCCGTAATTGCATCGCTGCGGTAGCGGCTCGCCGCGATCCTCCGCCGGCCGAGAGGTGAGTTTGTTTGTTGGCGGCGGAGCAGACGATCGCCTGGCTTCCCTTCGCCGCGGGTCAAGCAGGAACACGGCGCGCGCGCGGGGGAGACGCGAGGCCGCAGGCTCCCGGCGGCCGAAGGGCTCTCGCGATGAGCACGGCGCGCAATCTGCATGTCTGCACGCGGCACGTTCGACAGGCCCAGATCTCATGCATATAACATTAAATCGTGTCTGCCGCTGATGGGGCGACACACTTGCAAAAATGAGAATGCTTTATCATAACGGTGTATCAAATCAGAATGGCTCACAGTATATCAAAACCGTTGAAAAAAAAGGGGCAGGAGACAGAATAATGTATCACAATGCATTCGAGAATTTATTTGTTGCAATACGAACATGCATTTTGACTTCTAAGTAGAATTTGCGATTGAGGCTAGAGAAGGACATACGTTTGGGAAAAAATAGGTGCGCGGTAGGAAAGAAAACATATTTTCGCAGCTGGTCAGATTTTTGTTGTTGCTTTGGAACAGCCCGGTAATTTGTCTCGATCTAAAAAATATAATAAGAATCGTATTGAAAATGTGCTTCATTATTTTAGCGGCACCAAGGTGGTGGCACAATTCCTCTTTTATCAAAGATTTTTACATCTCTTTGCCAATATTTAAAATATGTTGCACCTCCCGCACGGCAAATTCAAATGTTTGCCAGTGTTGCAAATGAGTGCGATTTTGAACGTGAACCTTGAGTGTCGGTCTTAGCGCCTGTGAGACGATCTCGATTTCAAATGTTGTGACTCCATCACAGTGGTGGAGAAACATTCCTGCTGAGGTTTAATTAGATCCATTAGGTCCTTTGAAGAAAATATTTTAATGCTTGGGGATTTGACCATTACATTTCATCACACCTGCTCTGCAAATACCCGCTTTCTCCAGATCAAACAGGAGATTCCATCAAAATGCACATTTCACATTATGGGCCACGAAATGTGTTTTTTTCCTTTTTAAAGCACTTCTTGACTTAATATAATTTAAGATCAAAACTTGTTATTAAAAACCTAACAGCCTGTGACCATTTGAGGTGCATAAAATTGCTTTGTTGGCAAGCGCTTAATAGTCATTAATTTAAAATAGGCGCCGAGCCCTCGCCACTTAATGTGCTTACATTAGGTAAAGGAAGTCAAAAGTGACAGCTTCAAAGATTAAAAAAAGAAAACCTTAGATATGCATCACTAGGGGCAATTGTTGCCATCTTCCTGAGCAGCCAGCGTCTCTGCCGGTCGCTGCCGCGCCATTAACACTCACACATTCCGCTGCTCAGAATTTACTACCGGGGTTCAACTCAAACCCTCGGCCTTGCCGTTTGTTTTGCATCTGTGCCTTTTTTTCTCGTGTCTCCCGGTTACGAATTGGAATGTTGTCCGCACTGGGGCCGAGATTTATGCTCCGCTTATACACCCTGGGTGCCGCTATCAGCAATGTCACTTCAATGTGGCCAAGGACTGACTGTGCACCTTCCACGCGAGGCTGTTTAAAAGTTGTTCGTTCAGAGCCGAAAGTATCCGGCCACTGCTTCGACCGTAACAATGTAGACAGCCAGGCCGGGTGAATATAAACAACACATATTTACACTGCTTACTCTTGATTTTTTTTTTAAACAAACTTGTGTCGAAAGCAGCAGAATGGAGTGGCCTGCGGAGCGCAACATCGGCTCGCCGCCAGACCTGTGTGGTTCACGCCGCCAGCCGCTTCTCCACACGCGGGGAGGATCACTCACGCATCGCCCCGGCGCCTCCTCGCCGGCGACTTGCGAGCGCTGCGTTAAAGATGAGGTCCGCTCGGAGCATCCCCGAGCGGGGAAACCGCGGACAAACTCGCCTTGTCTGTGGCTTTAAACGTGAAAAGACTTTGAGGTGCGCCCGCCGCAGGTAAAACCGGAGAGAGCGCTGCTGCCACCAGCGACAGAGTTAAATGTCACCATTACCATCATTCTTTTTTTTCTCTCTCTCCCCGTACCTCCCCACCTGCGTTGGGAGTTTTATCGGAATAAAACGGAAATTTAATTACGCATCTGCCAGGCGGCACTATTGAAAAGGGATGGGCCCAACACCCTTGCCGGAACCCGTTAGCGGGAGGGCGCGTATCTGTGCCTCGGCTGATGGCATCTCGCGACATCACAGCCCCACTCGGCTGTTGCTGACACTTCAGCGCTGCCGGGATGAAATATTCATGGCCGAGAAAAACTCCCCCATCACCTACGATGCGAACCACGGGCGATGACGCCGCCTCCGCGGGCCCCCCGCGGCCCCACGCGGGCCCACGCGGGCCGTCTGCGGGGGCTGCCTTTGCACTGCAATGCATTTAACGTCTCCCCCCCACTGCCACAGTTATAATTTTGGTCGAGGCTCCGCGTGGCCCCTTCCTCATCTTCCTCATATTCCTTCTTCGTTTCCCAAAAATAATTTATGTTTAAACAACGTGCTTATCATAAACAAGCAGATTACTGTTGTTTCCAGTGGAAGTGTGAATGCTTTCACGATTCCAATCAAACACTTTCACACTGCCGCAGCAGGACATCCCTATCGCATAAGCAATTGGGAGTGGCAGGGGGTAAACTCTGCGCAAGAATTGGCTATTTTTGCCCGTATGGCAGACGAGGGGGAAAAAAGCGCTCTTAGCACCTGCAAAATTTACTTAGAGCCGTTTTACTGAATGACCATATTGTTTAAAAATGAAGCAAACTGAATAAGCAAACAAATGAATAATTACGGACGCATGCGGATTCGCCATTATTTCTATTTTACAAAGAGCCATTTCACCAAATAACCAGACTACAACGCAGACAAGCGAACAGATTAAACACTTGTTACTGCGATTACCGTATTCACAAAAGCCGCATCTCATCATTAGGTGCCGCTTATGATTTCTAGTTCAATCTAAACTTTTTTCTTTTTTTCCACGGCGGTATGTACGTTATTCTCAACCTTCATATTCCAGACGTGCCGCCGGCCCACGTAATTGTGTCGGGAGAGCAAATAAACTGCGCTCTCCTTCCCCCCTTCCCCACAACGGGACGCGGGAGCGCTGTGTTTCCCCGCCCGCCGCCTGTCACCCAGCACCCTCCCCTCCTCTCACCGCGCCGTGGCCGCAGGAAGAGTTCAGACGCCCACGGGGCGGCTTGGCAGGTCGGCAACCCCTGGGAATGCGATCGCCCCGCAATTTCCATTCAAACCCGATTTGCATCCAAATGACTTAACGGGGCACGATTGAAGTGTCAATTTCGGCGGGTAATGAGACGGCAGTGAAATCAGCGGGTGGGGGTTCTGATTGGAAGCAAGGTGGCCAGGCTGGAGGACACGGGCTCTCGGTTCTCCCCACCTCTCTCTCCAGTCTCTCTCTCTCTCTCGAGTGGACGGACACGGGGAACGCGGTGCAGCTGCTGCGGCCTCGTGAGCCGTCGTCGCGGGCAGACTGCTCGGCCGCTGCCGGAGCGAGTCGCTGGGAAGAGGGGACGCGTCCAGGACACGTGTTGCCCTCCACTCATCGTCGTCTTCGTCGTCATCCGCCGTGATGATTACGAGTACAGCATCTGCCCCATGGGTGATCTTGTTCCATGGGCGTAACACGTTCTTATGACATCTCTTGTTGATGACGTGTTCTGATGACGTCTTTGAGCTAGATTGCTTCCTAATGTCCTGTTGGAAGCGTTGTTGAGAGCTCATTGAAATTTCAGAAAAGTAATCAAGAAGGTGAAAGTCATGCTAAAATAAAGCGTAAAAGCCTTGGTGCTGCTCAGATAACATGTGCGCTTATGAAGCAGTCGAACCCGGGAAAACCTCAGTGCGGACATACATACAACTATATAGACGACTACGATGAATGGACTCCATAATCCATGGCCATCCCTCCCCATCACGCTATGGGACGTCTCCCATACGGTCCGTACACGAGGGGATTGTCTTCCCTTCCACACTGTTGACGAACCTAGCAAGACTGTGCATAGTGTCAAATGTGAGTTTGCCATAGGGAAGCTGGCCCTTGCCATAGACATATGGAATTTTCACCAATGTCCCAGCACCACTAAAGGTTTACTTAAGTACGGAGATGTTGAATCTTCGATAGCCTTCTTATAATCATCAGTGAATTTAAAAAAAATGCCTTGGAACTAAGGTCGTATTTGAGATTTGCAACAAGTGCCGGCCGTGATTTCTGGTAAGTTTCTAAAGAAGCGTGGAGACTGCCGCCCTTAAGCCACGGCCCAACTGTGCCTCACCCACTAGGGCTCTCAACCATGGGGCCACCCAGGATCGGCCGTTTGCCCGTGCAACGTTCGGCAAACAGACGATTCCACAATAGAGTCACAATTGATTAGTCATGCATACGAGAATGTATACCGCTTGTTGTTAAAATAAATCCGTGAAATCTGAACTTAAAATCGAAGCCTATGTTTTCAACGTTCATTGGGATCATTCAGTGCTCTTTAGCCAGCAGAAAATATCAAGTGAGCTTGCAAGCTCTGAATGCTAGATTCCTGCGACACTACAAACCATCGAGCTCACCAACGCACACCATATATACAATCAGAGGACGCGACTCGCGGATAATTTTCATCAACCCAGGAGTACCTCCTCCTGTCTGCGGCTTCTCCAGAACCTCCGACATGACACGTTTAGAGAAGAGGAGTCCACCACAGTTATTTTTTTAAAACTGGCCTGTCAGCAAACAATAACAAAAGCCAATGTAAATCCTGCTTTACGAGCACGTTCAATTGCTGGTGAGCTCGTGTGCATGAAACACCGCCATTCGCTGCTGTCACCTGCCCATCAGGCGTTCACAGTCTCCAAGTAACAATGCCTCACTCCTTCTGATATTCTACCTTTCATTGAACCTCTGTCTGTCCAGGCTACACCACTGAATCGCCCATAGTTTATGTGGCCGACTTATTTATGTGCTTTTTATTTCATTCTCTTTTCAGAATAAAAGAGAAAACCCCCACACAACCCAAGCGCGGCTCTCTCGGACTGTTATTTCACATGTATACGGTTCGGGCAAATACCTCATTTATATGACAGGGCTGTGGCCGATGCTGATATCATTACAGCGTTTTCAATGATTGGAGGGCCTCCCCCCCTCCCAACCCCCACTCCTGCCTCTACAATGGAGACATTTATTTATTACATTTTTTCCCCTCTCGACCATAAATCAGATATAAAATGCGTAAAATTGGAAGCAAACAAATTGGCTACAAGTTTGCAGCCACACAGCGCGTGAATGAAACAGTGTGTCTGAGTGGCGCCACCGCGACCAGCCGCGGCGCCCCCCCCGCCCCCCACAGCATCATTCCGTGAAGATGCTGCTCGTGATATTTAACTCGCGATTATAAAAACACAAGTCCTTGTTTAATTGATTTAACCGTGTTCATGTGGGTTTTAGCCAGGCACTCCGGTTTCCTCCCACAGTCTAAAGACATCCTGCTGCATCGGCTAATTGGCTTACTAACTAGATTGCCCCCGGTGCCCTGTGATGGACTGGCGTCCCATCTTGTGTATACCCCTGCCATGCGCCCTGTATCTGCCGGGATAAGCTCCGGCTCACCTCAACCCTGTACAGCATTAAACAGTTTCTGAGAATGAATATAACTAATTAATTGAATTAATTGTTTGAAGGGATGTGACAGCTCAAACCACTCTCCCCGTACACAATAACAACAACAACAGCCGTCACTTTCCACTAAGTGGCCGGGATGTCACCACAGCGCCCGTACCAGGATAGGCGCACTTCTTTGAGGCCACGTGAAATGTGGAAGGCTCGCTGGCAAGAGGTCACAGGACACACACAGGTGCTATTGATTGACTGAGATGGCTGGCAGATGCACCGCCTGTGCTCCTCACTGTGCCAACTTGCCGCACGTTAGCCACGCACATGCTAAAACACGCCAGCAATAGGCCAGAAACCTACTTGCTGCGCTGGCCCATCGCCCTTCCAAACCTTCGTTGTGACTCTACTACGCCCACTGAGTATCGGAGTTCATTTGAAAGAGCTCGGTGTGCGCAAAAATAGAGCTGTACATCCTAACAAAGTGACGCTTGACTCTTTACCAGCAAGACACCACATTACCTGTGTTAGTGTTGTGCACATTAGCGCACTAGGCCCGTTCTCAACACGGGAGGACCCAGCTGGTTTATGGCGCGTGCGCCTCGTCTTCAGAGCGACAAGAGCACGAATCAGAAAACGCGAAGCACTCGAGCAGGAATAATAATGAGTGGTGTTAGACACGTAAATGGGATTGGGTGCCAAGTTTAGGACCCCAGGTCAGCAACCTTGATAGCTTGAGTTCAATACCTGGCTGCCCGGCTGCCGCACAATGGGAGTACAAGCACAGATGTAAGAGTAGTTAAAAACAAAACTACATTCAGTTGCATCCTGCTCCGATTTCACAAGAACAGCATTGGAGATGACACAGGCTGCATGCTCATTCTCGAGCTGACGATTGTTCTATCAACTTTCTAACAATAATGATGATAAGCATTATCAATGGTATCATCTGCGCCTCACAGAAAGATGGTCCTGTCCGAGGCGGTTCGATTCTCACCTCGGGCGCCTTTTTTTGCGTGGAGACCGTGTGTTCTCCCCCTTTTCGGCGTGGGTTTCCTTTGAAGTCCTCTACTATCCTCCAAGATAACATCATAGTATATAGGACGCAGTGTCTGGCAAATGTTGGCGCCGGCTAACTGCTTGTCTGCCTTCCCCATCCCCGCCTCTCTGCGGTTTCCTCTCGCGCTGTCTTTGAATGAATACCTTCGACATTGGACAAACATTGCGCAACGTGTTATAAAATTGTATAGAATGTAACATTATTAAATGATTAAAAACAAAAAAATCTGGGGGCTCTGTGGTGCCAACGGCCGCCGACTGGCAGGGAGCCCAGCGAGGTTGATCCTCGCTTTGGCGGTGGCACAGGGCCTCCACGCGGTCTCGTGACCCCCACTTAACCAGGCGACCCCCGCTAAGTTACACAGCTGCCGCCGCTGCTGCACAACGCCAGCGCGCATCGCTAATGCAAACAAACGCTTCAAGCAAATGACAACAGCAACGGACAACAAAAAAAATCAAGAGACCATCGCCAACCTGTGTGGACTGGGAGCAATGCCCGGGATGTCCTGTGAAAGCCGGCCAGAGGATGCCGGTTCAAACGGCCGGCGTCTATGTTGCCCCGGCTTGGCCGGTGTCGGCGATGAAAATTCAGATACGGCGTGGTCGCGTGGCTGTGCCGTGAGACGGGCGGTTGAGTTCGGCGTACTTTGTTTTACTGGATAAAGGCCCCCGTCGAGATTCATTCTTGCGCGTTTTTGCGTCGATCAAGGACCGGTAACTAACGGGTAGGGTCTGTGCCTGTAAACAGCTGGCCGTTCGCCAGCATTCGCTCAAGCAAAGCCGGAGTTCTGCTGATGAGACAGCGAGTGTTGAAACCAGTGCAAGATTTGGTCGTACTGAACTGATGCTGCTGACAAATTTCATTCCCAGAAGGAAAGTTGTGCGGCTGCTAGGATTTGTAAAAATGCACTTATATTGTTACATGGAGGGATAGATCTAGGAAGGGGCCCTCTCGTCCGCTTGTTCATTTCGTTACTTGTGTTCTCCACCGCGACGCTCACGGTTACGTCGTGTTATGTCCGACCGAGATGTGGAGTTTTACATCGATCGAATGAAACGCAGCGAGGTGGCTTGTGTCACTGCTTTCAAACCCCAAGAGTAGAACCGAGTAACATTGTGGGCTCTCTCTCTCTGAGAAGAAAGAGACCAGAGAGATTGATTTACAATTGGAGATTGCACTATACACCGCGCGTGGCTCAGACGCTTTTAAAAGGTTGACACACGAACTCTGCTGAATTGCTGTATCAACAGCTTTTCTGCTAACCGACGTCAAGTGACAAAACAACCACAGGGAGAGCTGAGCGGTAGAGTGAGCGGCTCACAGTCGGACGAATCCTGAGTTCGAGTCCTAGTTACGGGCTGACTTAACCCATTATCCCTCAGGGGTTAATAAAATTAGTACCACTCTGGAGGAGTCAATAGTTTTTCCCCTGTGGATATACTCGCCCACCCCCCATAAAAATGTGGAATTCCACCACTGACTCCACCATTTCAACGCTCATTTGAGCTGGAATCGCTGACTTTGATTTGAAGATGTATGTTCGGCGGCAGCAGTGCATCATGGGAAGGCCTGTGTCTATTAATTGATTCTTCTTTGCGATTCTTCGAAGCACGATGGTCAGCCTCTGGACATCGTTGTCTTTCAGCTCGGCTTCGAAGTGTTTGGTAGAATTCGCAGGCAATACCAAGTACTACCTGACAGGGATCGCGACGTGAACGCTTCTACCTTGATGAATTGCTGCAGATATTAATCTACTAATCAATCGAGTGGTTCATTAATTAAGTGGTCAATAACCTCATAATATATAGGATGTAGTGTCTGGCAAATGTTGGCACCGGCCAACCGCGTGGCTGCCTTCCCCTCTCCCCGATCCTCTGCAGTTTTCTCTTCAAACGAATACCTTGAAAATGTTATGAATATGTGCCACGCATTATAATTTGTATGCATTATTATTATTATTTACACCTGCTGCTGTCGCGGGAACAGGACTCGCGCTCTTAAGCGCTATCCCAAAATCCGGCTCCAATTCTCCCCGAGGAGAGAGGATCGCTGCGCTCGTAACCGTGGTAATTCCGTGAGCCTGCGATGCCTCATAAGCTACACACCGACCAATCACGGGCACGCGTCCCACCTCCTCCACCCGCTTCTCAGCGCGCCTTCTCCTGCATCGTTACGCCCGATTAAAGGTCCATCTCTAATTTGTTTCCTTTCCGAAACGAGCGGCAGTGGACGCGGTCGAGGCCTCGCCCTGCATAGAGATGCACTGTGATCGCCGCTCGCCGACAGGACTCGGTTTAAGCGCCGTGCCTCCCCTCGCCGCGGGCCCCGCTCCTCGTCCTGCCGAGCCTTCCGCCTCTAGATTTCGTGGCGGCTGCCCCTCGTTTTTGGAACAATATTCCTGTGATGGTTGCTCTTCAGAGCTGTTCTTTCTAAATAGCCGTGCCGAGCGCTCTCCTCTCCGTCGCGATGTTTCGTCTCCCACGTTGGGAGCATCATCAGGAACAACTCTTCTTCTTCTTTGCGATTCTTCAAAGCACGATGGTCAGCCTCCGGACATCGTTGTCCTTCAACTCGGCTTCGAAGTCGAGGAACAGCTCTGAAGAGCAACCATCATGAATCGAGCCGTGAAAACCTACATCAGTGCAATATTGCTGTGAGTTTACCGCCTTAGATTTCTATTAGAATTAATATTTCGCCTAGCTGAAATTGTACAAAGTGATAGGTGGTTTCAAGGGCTGCATATGATTTTTCATTGTATCCGCAACAAGCTTCTTCTACTAATTCCCATCCCACTGTTATACTTTTGCCACTACTTTGTCTTTTAGTGATATATTGGAATTGTTTGACCTTTTTTTTTTCTTGTGCAACACTGTGTGTTACTGTTTAGCTTATGTTTGTTGCTTAAGTTTTATATCTGCACGGTGTAATGCTGTGAATGTGTTAAATTCGTTGCGTTACCTTCTGATTTTATATGTTGTGCATGTTGGTTAATTTGCCTGTTTGTTGTTTCGCAGGAATCCCGCTTTCAGAGCTTGCAAGCTCACGGGGTATTCTCTGCTATATTAATAAACATCTATCTATCCTGTGGCGGTGTCCCCTCCTTGTCACCCACCGGGTGCCCCCTCCTCCTGCCGTCTCATCCCGCCAGCGCTTGGTTAGCTTATTAAAAAGTGTTACACTTGATATTGATGATTTATGTTGACTGTAAGCGTCAATGCGTTTATTAAACAATTCGATTGAATGTAGCGGTATCGCGATCTGCTGCTGGCTTCACCGCTGTGCTTCTGGCGCCGGTGCCACGAGCTGGAGAAAACCATTCGGAACTCTCACGGAGCTGAGCGGACGGGGCCACACCGTCAGAGAGATCGATTACACAGCTGCTTCTCAAACCTCGTCGCGTGATCGCCTATCCACACCGGAGGGCAACACTCATTTATTAGCAGATAACATAATATCTAGGATGCAATGTCTGGTGGGTTGGCGCCGGCTAACCGTGTGGCTTGGCTCCCCCCCACTCTGCAGGTTACTTT
>JAZEWU010000002.1:16462798-16487017 GCA_036362915.1 Geotria australis | reverse complement strand
TTTCATCTTTTCAGACGTCACGCTATGAGAAGATAAAAAAACACGAAAACATTGTGAGCAACTCTCCTAAGCCACAAAAGTACATTTCTTCAGACCCTCCACTAATTCACGGAGAATGAAAACTGTGCGAGCGTCTCCAGGAGTTAAAGTGCGCCTGCTCAAGAAAGATCCAGCGCCTCTCGGCACTTTGGTTTGGCCAATCAAGAGGAAGAAATCACGTTGCCCCTGAACGCCGATAACTGACACGTGACACTGTCCCGGCAGAGTGGAATTTTTTTCCCATCCACGGTTAAATATGTTTCATATATTTAAATAAATCTGTAAAAGTATGGACGTTTGGTGCAAAGGGTTGACTGGCAGCGCGTTGAGTAATTGGATCGGTCCGTTCGAGAAATTCACAGCGGCGTTCCTTATCCCGATACCCAGCACCCACCGTCGTCCGCCACTCCCTCGCTCCCTGCTGGGACACAAAACCCACTTTGTAAAATAAAAAAACACGGTATATCAAAACAGAAAGGTTTTGAAACCACAGCTTCTAATAAAACGCTATGAATCTCGGAGATAAATTTGCCCATGCAAAATTTCACTCAACTTTGTAAAAAAAAAAAATGTTGCCCGTGACCGATTAAAATTCCGTTTTCCCTCTTCTTCGCCGCCTGCTGCTCACATCGGCGTCAGCCTCGTCGGACGTGGACGTCGCTCCCTCTTCACGAGCGGTTCTGAAACTCCTCTCCACCATACGGGCCTTTTGCTTACGCGCGCATTGGAGCAGTGCGTGTCGTACATGCGCATTTTGCTGTGGCTTGACGCGCCCGGGTGCCCAGGGCCAGACACAACAGACTGGTGTGTGACCGTGGGTGACCTGGTACCAGGGGTGAACGTAACTTACATTTCTAACCGGTACGGTCGTATCGCAACTCGCCTTCCGAGCTAGCATTTTTTTTAACGAATTATTCGGCCGTTTATTTACCGGCACGCTGTTCCGGACCGTCCCGGATTACTTTCAACTCTGCCTGGCACCCTGATGTGGCACCGTCTTGGTTTGTGTGACACCACTACTGTGGAGCTGCCCAGCAGAGAGCCGGTTACATTGCCGAGGACCGTGCCGTAGAAGTGGGCCGGCTCCTTCATCCGGATGAAGTGGCGACCGAGCGCTTGATTGACTTGCATTCAGACCTTTGGCAGCAAATGACAAGTATACGTCAATTGAGGCACACGAGGAATCTAACAAACACGCTACGTTCATCTTTTTTTTTACTTAACGCCTTTCAGTCATATTCGCGTAACTATGTAAGGAACATTGCTCCGCATCCGCTCTCTTCTCGCGTCGTAGATTGCGCAATGGGCCACAGGTGTGCGTGAGTTTTGCCGTTTATGAAACACTGATTAAGGTCTTTTATCCCGTGTCCCCTGGAAGCAAGCGGGGGACAAAGTGACTGCTCATTTTGATATTCTCTGGGCTTTGCTTCTCAAGCACACATCTGCCGATGAACGCAGGCCGGGTTTGCGCGTGGCCCTCCGTCTCGGCTGAAACGTCGCACAAGCAAACCGCATGGTGTCGGCCAGCGGTCATCGCTGAGTGCAGACAGAGCGGAGCGCCCGGTGCCCTGGCCCCGACACAGCCATGCGAGAAAACACAGCGTGAACGCAAACGTGCACACGGGCGTATTCGGCGCGAGACAATGCATACTTGACGTGGCTTAAGACAAACCGGCGCCACGGTGCATCGAGTCGACGACCTTGCGTTCTGTGCGTCGGCAAGACCCGCGGTGTCATTGCCACCGTGGCGTCTGAAACAGACCCGACGGCCGAGAAAGCCACCCCCCGACTTGGGCGGATGGACGGCGGCGGCGATGCGGTGAAACGAGGACCATAGACTCCTCTCCTTCCCGCACTGCCGCCGATGATCGACTGAGCAGGTGGCGGGTCAAACGCTACAATCGTTAACCCTCGAATTACAACTCCATCTCACCGTTGTATTTTTGAGAGCTAAGCAGAGGCCACGGGCATCATGAGGCTGCGCTGGCAGCCGGGCAGAGACGACGCTGGGCGGGATTGAACCCCAGGACCTTTGGAGCCTAGCACCCCCCCCGCCCCATCTCTCCCTCTGCCGCGAGGCGAGCTCCGGTTGAACTGCGGTGAGCGCGCCATATTGAGCGTCGCCCTGCCAGATTGCGAGCGCCGACACATCTTGATGAGCAAAGAAATATATATTTAACACTGACGAGCCAAACACGCCGCCTCAATATGGAGATCCAAGGTAGGTTTCCGCGGCGCGATGTATGAGAAGTGCTCTTAAGAGCTGCTCCTTTGGGATAGCCGTGGCGCGCCAATGATAGAGGAGCAACGCTCGCCACGGCTGTCTAGAAAGGACATCTTTTAAGAGAGTGATTCTTAACGAGTTGAATTTGTATCGTTTCGCGTCTCTCTCACCCTTTTCACGACGTGACGAGGTGTGCGAAGTGGCTCTCCTGGACCCCACGGACCCGTGCGTCCAAATGCTGCTTATTGAATAATTGATTTAACACCGAGCATTGCACATTCAGCGGACCAGTGGTTCGACGTGAACACTCAAAAACATCTGGGCGGTCTTACCGCGCTCCGGCGTCGCTCAGATGAAATTGAAGTTTGTGACATGAAGAGCGGCGCCGCCTCGTTTAGCAGACGGGACCTCGGGCGCGTAATGGAGACCTTCAGACAAACAATGGGATCATCAAAGCCGCGGTGGCGTTTACCGTGGTCCAAACAAACACACCGTGGCTGGTGTCTTTGTGGACTCCAAATCGCACACGCAGCATTGCATTTTGCAGGCACCTTAATAAGATAAGACAACAGACCACAAACAGAGAGGATTTCGGTGGCCAAATCTTATTTCTCAAATTGGGTGAAATCAAAAATAAAGTTATTGGTTTTTGTTTTTTTGGCGGTGGCTTTTTTTTTGTTTTCAGACTTTAATAGAGTAAGCATGGCCTCTGGGATGGTGGAGTAATGTATTCAGTGGGTTATTACAATATCCAAAAGTTGCTGACTGCTTCCAATATCCCAACAGCACTGGGCCACAAATGCAGGGATAATAAAGGGGAGGTTATTGAGAGACCTGGAGAAACGGGTACCTTGGGCATCAAGGAAGAGAGATTATTTCCCCCCAATGTGGTTGGGGACTCTTTCGTCGGGAATTAACGTGAACCGGCGCTTCCTCTGCAATAAATTAAATTAAAGCGCCTTGGTATTTCAGCATTTCGATTTTTCATCATTTTGTGCTTTTTGTCATCCTGTATTTAACTTTCTGAAAATTAATCTGTTTACTCAATTTAAACAATTGCATTTTTTTAATCGAAAAAAGGAAACGAAAGCATATTCACCACATTTGATTTTTTCTCTCAATTTCGCGGACGCGGGCCTGCGCCGCGGCGCCTTGGCGGCCGCCACGAACACCAAACACGCAACAGATTTGCATTTGTGTGCACTGTTAGAATGTCAGGCGCCGCACTTGTTAGTTTCAAACTGATTGTAACGAGCAATTGATCATCTCGTTAATTTCGAGAGCAGCCCACCGCGGACGCCTTGTTTGCTCGGGCTGCCAACGGCGCAGCGGAGAGAAAACACGGGGCCGGAGACATCGGACGCGGTGTCAGAGCCGGTTAGGAGGTAATTAGTCTCCCCAGCCCTCGCCCCCACCCCTCCCGGCGCTCCCACCAAGCCGGCAGCTGCCTCGGTGACCCCAAACTCGCCGGGTCCGCGCTCGGCCATATGGCCTCACCGCCGGCTCCGACGAGGGCCCCCGCCGCCTCCCTCCCAGCCAATCGGCTCGAGAGGCGGCGTTCGGCGGAGCTCGCTCGCTCGCTTCCCCACGCGGCTCCGCAATGAGCGGGAAGGGAGGAATTAGAGAGTCGTGCCGCGGGGCGCCGTGCGGACGGAGCAAAACGAGAGACACGCGTAACGAGGAATCGGCCGAGCCAACCGCGGGACGATGAATTGGAGGTGTGAAATAATAAAATAAAAAATAACGAGTGAGGTTGAGGAAAGGATAACGAATAAATGGTTCGAGGCGAGACGGCGGCGACGCGGGGAAAGGATTGGCAAGAGGGAAACGTTCGTTCTGCGGCTGAGAGGAATCTCGTCACAAATAAAGTCACGTACGTTCGACTGTGTCTTTAAGAAAGTTTTAAATCAAATTGGCTATAAAGCGGCTTACTCGAGTGCCACGGCTCCTGCGGCACGTAGATCACAAATTGGTTTAAACGTCGCGCGAGCCATGGCCTGAAGTCAAATGGGAAAAAAGTGGCCCTTTCAAACTCTTCTGAGCATAGTGAAATGGGGATGATGTGATTGGCCTTTCACACGGTGCCTACCAAGGGTCTCTTTCACTCACGCCTGCTACCAAACATTCTCTGCAGATGAACAATCGTTCACTGCGTGTGGAAGAGACGATAGACTACTCGGAGCAGGGTTGACCGGATTCAGCGCATCAACCAAGAGAGGCTTCATGTGCCGCCACTTGGTGGCCGGGTGGAGACCATACTCCTCACCGCGCGATAAAACCTCATCACCGCACGGAGCGAGTCCAGGTGGCTCCGTTTATCACTAATTCATTAATAATTAACATGCTTCACCTGGGAAATCCCTGGAGATGGAACGTCTCGTTCGTAAGGACAGTCCAGGTTCAATTGACACGTACCATAGCAAAGACAAAATACAAAGATCCCCGTATAGTCTTAACAGACTGTAGAGGCAAGTGCCGTTAGCGAGCACCTATGAAGGCCTATACGGCACACAAGGGGGTGGGTGGCCAGCACCCCACGCCCGGCCACCTTTATCTCCCAAGTGGCAATGTTTTACACATCGCACTAGGTACTAATTTGAGGCTGAGTCGACCTAGGAAGGCCCAGGACCGGTTCAGAAAATCGGTCACTAGTGTTGGCCGTGAGCAGGATTCGAACTCGCGTCGCCAGGTTTGTAGCCCAGCGCGCTAACCACTGAGCTACCGCTCACCCACGATAGCAAACGCGTGATGACACGCGTGCGAACGAGTACGCACGGCTAAACAACCATTTTAAATCGACAGCTTTTAACACGAAGGCCTTCGCGACCAATATTATTCATAATCGAGCACTTTCGGGTCGGGTAAAAAGTAATTGTCGTAAACCTGCCTCCACCCGAACAGGGCCAATCGGTAAGGTTTTGCCACGTGAAGAGAACGTGTCGATTCGGTCACAAGGTCATCATCACGCGGGGAGCGGGTCCGCGGGCACGGCGATGTCTGGAAAAAGCGCGTGTTCGTCGAACCGCGTAACTCTCCACCTGCTCCGCGCTCTCTCCAGCCACTCCACTGGAACTTGGCTTCAGTGGGTTTTTTTCAATATTGAGAGAAATTAGGGCAATGTATACCTCCCCCCCGTGCGCCCTCTTTGAACCCCCCCGCCGAATGCGTCCAATCTGGTCAGAATTTGGAATCTAAGCGGCGTGGAGCTTGGTTAGCACGTGGCGGCTGTGGTCACACTGGAGGAACCAGGTGTATTCTGGACTCGGGGTGCAAGGTGGCGAGGAGATGGCAGTACAATAATGGATTAATAAATCCATCTGAGTGGCACTTTTGGAATAGTTCTATCCAGGATTAATGCCAACTGTTATTTTGACGCTGGCGACACGCCGATCCGCTCGTGACTGCGGAAGCCCAGCTCTCGACACGGTCTCCATTTGGATCGGTTCAAGCCCCCTCAGGCCAAGGGCTGCCAGGCACGATGTGTTTCCTCGCTGGTGAAACGCTACACTCAGGTGACACTGACAAAGCGCGTACGGAACCTCGGAGCTTTCATAGCTCCCAAGACGTCTGACCAGTTGCAAGTGAGCAGGCCAAACAAACTCCCCACCAGAGCGACTCTCAAAGGATCGCTACAGCAATGGACCTTCCACCAGCAGTTGCATGGGCAGGTAATTGCACGGATGCACCTTTAGCTACTGCACGCTGCAAAGAGCGCAGCTTGACGAGACTGGAAAAGTCAACAAATAAAGAACGTGACGTTTATCCGCAACTCGACTAGATTAAGAAAATAAGACTTGCATTAATGCTGGCTTCCAGTTCTGCCTTGTATCAGCATCTCAACGGGGAGTTTTACCTGCTTCCAAGTGAAGAGCATTTATTTGAAAAAATAAATCACTTCTTTTAACATGGATTCTTTTTTTCACGTCACACAAATTAATCCTGGATCGGAGGCAGACTGTTAATTGCAAAGATTATATTTTTTTCTCGGTCCCATTAAAAAGTGTTAAATAAACAACGGCGCAACCCCAGCCAATCCCCAAAGTGAGAAAGAAAAAAATGCTCGTAAAATACCCTCCGTGAAAGTGCCACCTAAACTGACGAGTACAATTCCTTTATACGTCTCACAAATTACCATGCTATTTTCGCACAATTTTACTCAAACTTAAGCCACCAAATAGGCGGCTTTTAGCACTGTGCTGCGCTAAACTTACCTTGGTGCAAGAAAAGTACCCTTTCAGTCGGCCTCCCTCCCCTGCTAAACGGATGACGGGAAACCGCTTCGTAACGAGAAAATGTCACGCGGAACCCGCTCGCGTTATTTCATGTCTGAAGGCTGCGTGTTATTTTGTCCGCAGGTATTGCCGCTGACATTTGAAAGTTCGCCGTGTATCGCGCTAATTTGGCGAGAACCAAAAAAAAAAACAAGCGGTCGTGGTCTCGCCAGGAGACCAAATCAATTACAGACCTCTGCTCGCAACTCAGGGCTTTAAACAAACAAGTGATTAACTGTAATAAGCGCTACGCGCATGGCGGGTGCGAGATGACAAGGCCGTGCTTTCAGCGGCAGGGCGGCCGCGCCGACAGGCACAGCCCGCGGCCTCTGAAGTGCCGCGCCATCTGCTTCGATTTGTCCCGTCGCGCCACGCGGCAGCCTCTGTCCAGGCCCGGGGAACGATCGGTCGCTGGGAAACGATTGTCGTCGGGAAGAGATCATCGCCGGGAAGAGATAATCGCCGGGCAGAGATCATCGCTAAACGCTAAGTGATCAACTCTGAAAGGGCACGTCTAATTTTCATCAACGACGGTGTTTGACTCACAGGATGAATCCGCCGCCGTGTCCCGACACGTGGTCCCTGTGATACCAAAGCCAGATGTAGGTGTCTTGGCGCTAACGAGTGATGCTGCGACGCGCATCAACCCCCGGCCACTCGGGGCGCTTTGCAGTGAACCCGGCGGCCCCGCGCCACGGCCACTGGTGCTCTCCGATAAAGCAGTACACGCTTTATCGACCTCATACGACTGATCGGCCGAGTCAACCGGCAAGGCTCGGTGTGAATGCCCAACCTTTGATTCGCGAGTCGACGGAGCTAATCACAGTATAATCTTTCCGTGACTTTTTTTTTGTCGAGGAATGAGACTCAAGAATTGTAATAAACATTATCGGACAATGTCAAGTTTACCATTTATATTTGGCAAATATGTGTAGGCATCCACAGTTTACAATGTCTAAAAAACCCACGGGACGTCGACCAAGTTCAACGGTATTTTAGAGATAAAATTTGCGCTCGTGACGGATTCAAAGCCGGTAACTCAAGTGCGGACATACATACATAAATATATACATAAAAACACTTGCTCCATTACATAGGTAAGCCACACTAACCAATGACCAATTATCCATCTAATAAATTGATGTTATAATTTATGTTCATTGAGGGTTGCTTTTCAAAGCTGTTCTTTCGAGATAGCCGTGTTGAGCGCTCTCCCTCTCTCCCGCTCGAGACGGCTACCCCGAAAGAACAGATATGAAGAGCAACCATCATGAATCCTTCCGTGACAACCAACATCAGTAATCGGTGTTGTCTAAACAACCCAATCATTAAAAAATACCTGCCAGTTGCTAATTTGTGATTACACATAACATTACCCACTACTGCAAAATCCCAGCAAGATCCTCCTGAGAAAGTGTCCTGAGACTTGGTGAGGCTTGCCTGGGTAAACAAGCGCGGACCAACACCAATATGGGACGCTGCGCTACATTAGCAAAGGAACGCAATATCGAGCATGCAAAATCTGTTTTCAAAATTAATTGAGATTAATGATTGTACATCAAAAAGGGATGTAAGATGATGTTACTGCAGCTGTTTATTTTAAGTATCAAACTATTTGATTCAAAGCCAAAACGCACAGAGAAGGAGAGGCAACTTAATAGGGAAATATATCAAGACATTGCGTATCCATAATGTATTCCCGTCCTAACTACTGCCAATTAGCGCACAAAAAAAAGAAAATGTGAAACACGGTGGAGGGGGGGAGCGTATGAAAGCGTTAATCGGAACGCGAATTCCGACTGAAGCAACGCGAAGGCACACAAAATAACAACGCCGCCATTATACTGCAGCAGGCCTTGACAGAAATGGGACATTCCTCAACTCTACTAGGCAGACAACGCCAATGGCCTAGAAGCCACTTAGCAGCAGAATAGTATCTGCAGTAATAGATCCCAGCCAGGAAGAAGCATATTTTCCTTAGCCTTCAATCGAACAAACTTCTCCTGAACTAAAGGCCGCGGTTAAATTGCGGGCAGCGCACACGCTGGCTGCTCTACAGGTATTATGCAACGTGCGCAGATTTCAGATATTTAAAGTCCCTTCTTTTGCCAGGGACAAAGTCAGGGACCAAGTCAAAGTGTTCACGTGCTTAGTGTCACCGGGACTGCCTGTTGTCATCGAGCCGTGGCGTCAGGTCACGAGTCCCAGTGTTAACGTCTCAAACGCCGAACTCTCGCCACATATGTAATAGTCGTTATCTCCAGACCTGTGTCACTGTTGGATGAAGGCCTGTCCGCGGTGGGTCAGTCAAGGTGTGTTTTTAGAAGCTTCACTACGCTGGTTGGTGCGTGTTAGTGATAATGGTGGAAGGAGGGTGTAGATGCCCCCTGGATCTTTCCAAATATCAAATCTACATGGGATCAATCGATACCTTGCTGCAGGGCAATATTTAGCAGTGTGCTATCAGATTAATTCACATCAACAGCCCTGATTAATCCACGGCTGGATGAAGGCTTCCGCAACCACCTCGCGCAGTCTCGTGAAGCCACAGTGGCTTGCAGTGCCTGCGCGTCGCTCCGTCTCCGTGGCGGACGTGCCCATCGCGCGCGTTCCCTTCAAACGAATCAAACCGAAGCGAACCCGAGAAGACATTTCCACGATGAGCGCGCGTGCGCGCGTGCGTGGATGCATGCGTGCGAGTGGATTTGTCATGCGAGGACATCGCCTCAGTCCACCGACACGTCAGCACGACGTCTCTTTAAAGGATCCTTGTGAACTGCTGCCCATAAATATTTGATAGGGGAGCACTCCTCTCTAAGCTCCTTCATGTAGGAACGCTGGTCAGAAGCATTCGACACTCGCACATAAATAATTATTGAGCTGGGAATCTTTCGGCGGTTCACTCTCGGTCCTCTTGTAGTTCACAGGACTCGCCACCGATTCCATCGAGTTAAACGCGAAGAGAGCTGCGCGTCGCCGCCGGTCGGTGGGCCGGGGTGGGATGGGTGCGGCCCGCGAGCGGCGACGCAGCGACGCCCTGCGCGCCCGTTAGCGGAACCGCTCGGCCGCGCGGACGGAACCCCGATGCGATGAATTCAAGTCGCGGGGGGGCGAGTCGCCCCGCCGTCTCACATATGCTCCGTCGTCAGCGGCACTTCTGAGACGGCGCGTTACGCTCATTGGTTTGTTATTGAAATACTTAACCTGGGTCGTTGCGACTGCGCGGGGTTGACGGACGCGCGCTCAGCAAGCTCGCGATGACGCGCGCGTACGAGCGGGTTTGGTGCGACGCATCGCTCTCGGCTCGGCGGCCAGACTCACGTCTTGATTCTTAGCCTGCGTAGCTCGCCCGTGCGGATTACACGGCGGTGTGTAAATTGGCAATGTAGAGATTACGTGAATGTGGGATTCATGCGCGGATAAATCACACCCGCGTTTAAATGGTGACGATTACTGAAGGTCATTCTCCCGACTGTCTGGTCATCCCTCGTATAGGCGTGCGTGCGTGTGTGTGTGCGCGTGTGTGTGCGCGTGTGTGTGCGTACGGCAGTGCTTCTGTCTCTCAGTGGTAAGCTTAGTGGTTAGCGCGCTGGGCTTCAAAACTGGCGAACTGAGTTTGATTCCTGCTCGTGGCCAACACAGTGAATATTTTCTAAACTGGTCTTGGACCTACCCTAGGTCGACTCAGCCTCAAATGAGTACCGAATTGACGGTGTGTAAACATTGCCACTAGGGAGACAAAGGCGACCGGGCGTGGTGCTGGCCACCCACCCCGTCGTGTGCCGTGCTGGCACTTCATAGGTGCTTGCTAAAAGCACTTGACCCTACAGTCTGTTAAGGCTAGGGGCGATCTTGTATCTTAGTAGGGGCTGGGCTTCTCTCTCTCTCCACTGACTCTCTCTTCCCATCAACTCCAAAACAATAACACTGCGGTCTGCACTCATTAGCATTGTGCCTGTCTACTCAATTAAATTATGTCCTGTCATGGCATCTAATTAGGGTGCTGCAGTTGGCTCTGGAAGACTTTGGCATTTCCCCTGGAAGCTCACGGAGCCACTTCCACGAGGGCAGCCTTCATGTCCCCCGCATTCTGGGCTCGTCCGTAACAGTGAACGGTTATAATTTATTAAAGCTAACACTGTACCGAGTGTGTATATTTTATATATGCATAGCATGGCCCAGCCGCAGGGCGATCACTGCTTTCTGCAGAGGTTCACGGTTCGAATCTGGCAGGTCGCCCCGGTAAAAACTGCAGCTGTATTTACGATAAAATACGTGCCGCGCGCTTCTCAGTTAACGTCGACACATCCGGTGACATCACGGGAAATTAGCAGGTCATCGTGTGCCAGCGTCTGAACCCTGTCAACACAGGGCAACAATCATTGCCCCCTACTCGCACACTAATACCCACTTCCAAGCCGGTGCTCCCGTACACCCTGTCCCACACAGGGACAGCTGCCACTAGGAGTTCCCCTTCAAATGTTTGAGATGACATGTGACACAAGGCGCTTTCATTTGCCGAGGCATTTGGGCAGGCACAATACACATGCAAATATTAATTTAATTATTCATTGGCAGTCCCCACTTTATCCTGCGCATGGTCGCGGTGAGCCAGAGCCTATCCCAGCAGACACAGGTTGCAAGGCATGAGCTATATCCAGCATTGGACGCCAATCAATCGCAGGGCACCGGGGGCAATTTAGTCAGGAGGCCAATTAACCTAGACAGCAGCAGCAGCTTGTCTTTAGACGGTGAGAGCAAAACGAAGTACCCGACGAAAACCCACGCGGACGCGCAAAGATAATTTGTGTGAAATATTTATCAATGTCTGTTAAGTTTCAAGGAATTTTCACAAGACAATATGACAGTGCTTCTGGCCAAAGTTTGCCCCAAAAAGTGAGCTTCACACGCGTTAGCATACTGTTAATGGTGGTGGGTTAAGCACGTTAATGGTAGCAGGAATGACACCAAATGGAAGCTACGTTAGTGTATAAGCCCGCTCTGGTCACAGACGCACACACACACACACACGTGCGCGCGCACTACATAAAGGTTAATAAAGCGCGCACACATTCAGTGTAATTTAATTAAGTGCTAAGTGGACCAGCCCCGCGCTATTTTAAAAGTAGCGCTGCAATGCGGCGCAGATATACAGCCACTTAGTTATTAATAACATCTTTACAGAGCGCTAAAAATGGGCGTTAGCGTATTTAATATAAATAATAACCTCGCAGAGTTTTTTTTTCAATTAATGGAACTAATTGCCCAGTTGAGAGACACGGAGCGGATGGACCAGAGTAAATTTACGCGAGGGGTGATGAGGGCTTCCCCCACCCCCTCACCCCCCCACCCCCCACCTGCATCCCTCGGGCCGAGCGAGCAGTGGGTCCATTGAGCGGCCACGCGTCTACACCAAAGACAAAGATCCCCTGTATAGCCTTGAGAGGCTTTTTGGAGCAAGTGCGTAAACGAGCAGCTAAACACACGCAGGCACACACAGGAACAGGCGCCAGCATGCACGCACACGTACGAAGAGCCCCTGTATTAGTCACTCGTTTAAAGGCGAGTCGACCTAGGGGTGGCCTGGCCCGATTTAGATATACACCGCTGTTATTGGTTGTGTGTGTGGATTGAACTGGTTAGTATCGCAGCGCTCTAACAACTACACCACCGCTGTCCACATGCACAGACGCACTGAGAGACATGCGGAGGGGCGCACAACCACTCAGACATTCACATACACACCCAGCGAAGCACGCTCACACATCATCAACAGTTCGCTTACCAGCTTAGCGGTGTTGACGTCTGACATGGCAATTGTGCCAGGATAGGTGAATGTGTGGAGTGGCGGAGTGTTACTCTAAACCACGTGTTATGATTGGAAGCGCAGGTACACAATTTGCGAATACACCCACCAGCTACACACTTATTACTAACGTACACAGGCGCGACTCACTCAGAGAGTACAAAATACAAAGATCCCCCGTATAGCCTCACACAGGCTGTAGGGTCAAGTGCCGTTAGCGAGCACCTATTAAGGCCGGTACGGCACGAAGGGGTGGGTGGCCAGCACACGCACATACACACACACACACACACGTGGTAACACATACAGTCCATTAACTTATGTAACCAGTAGACTATGAAAAATAATGAAAACACTTATATAATAAGAATTGTAATTTACAACGCGCGCATAGTCGTTCAATGTCAAAGGTATTCGTTCGAAGAGAGAACGACTCAGAGGGGCGACAAAACTGCAGAGAGGCGTGGAGGGGGAAGGAGCCACGCGGTTAGCCGGCGCCAAACCGCCAGACACTGCGTCCTATATCCAGTATAATCTTCTTCTTTCCTATATCCAGTATTATGAGCCAGTTCATTTTGATCCACACCACCAATCGCACGATTGATTCGCTCGGTAGAACGGAAGGGTGTCGCTTGCGACTGGGCTTTGGCTATCGCGTGTCTCTCCACAGAAAGGCCAATCGCTGCGCTCACTGATGACGGGGACTGTATGGGGTTCTGCCGTCAGCACGAGAGCTGAAGCAACGTGGAGCTTTCGTCTCAGCCGCATATTTGAGTAAAATCCATCATCCTCTGGACCCATCATTTGCAGTGGGGTTCAAACTCACAAAATTTGTTTTTTTGATGTTTCTACTCACGAGCGTAGAATTGGATATATTCGTGACAAATTTCATCATTTTAGTCTGCATAGCACATCAATAAAATTTACATCAGTCGCTCACTCGGTAATGATCATCTATGGGAATTAGATGATGAAAAATGTATGAGGACTATAGCGTTAGAGTGTATGCATTTCATTGTGTTTCCTCGTGCAGGGCCCTTGCTTTGGAAAACTAGGTTTGTTGGAGGTTCCGGCGACACGAGGAGGTTTTGCAGACAATGACAGATAATGATCCTTCGGAGAGTTATTTTTACGACGCTTGATGAATGCCGGCTTGTCTGAGCGTGAATAATATCGGCACAGGTGCATGCGCCACGATGAAACCCAGCTGGCAATATCAAGCCGCGCTCCGCGAGGGAACGTTAAACGCACACCTACGCGGGAAAGAGTTCCCAGCGTTTGTACCTACACGGCCGCTTTGCCTCGCGCGGAACAACTCCGCTAATCCGCGGCAGTGTGCGAGCACGACACCACCCATCTTGTTATCCGCAAATTTCCTCCGCTCACCCGTGAGAAAAGATTTGCCGATTACTGGCGGATAATCGGAAGAATTTGCCGCGCACCTTCATTGTAACGGGACGGCTTTCAGCACTGAAAATATGGGGAATATTTTGAAGATTACGGCTGCGGTTAACACGTGTTTTCGCGGACTCCTTCAACCTGCGTGGATAATGGGAGTGTGCGCAGGAGTGTCGCGGATAAGGGGAGTTCTCCTGTAATGTAATTGTAACTGTGACTTCGCTAAGCTCATTGTAACACATCTGGGTATGAGTGACGCGTTAATCATGCTCTCGGAGCTTAAGACCCCACCACGGCTCACAGGGCAACTACCATGGACAGCTCCCTGGCATCAGCTACAGCTGTGGCCTCATTTCAGCGCGACAGCCACTCACAAAAACAACACTACCGCGTCTCATATCACGTTCCATACATTCCTTCTGAGCCAGTCTTAAAGTGAAAGTTGGTTTGGTTGGACGCTGTCCATGTAAATGGGCGGGAGGGTGGCGCAGTGATAACATCCGCGCCTCACAGAAGAAGATCCTGCCTGAGGCGGTTTGATTCCCGCCTCTAGTGCCTTTTCTGTTTGGAGTTTGTGTGTTCTCCCCCTGTTATGCATGAGTTTCTTCTGGGTTCTGCGGTTTCCTTCCATAATAGAATAAAATACTCATTAATTGGCTGGCAACCTCAGAATATATAAGACGCAGTGCCGGCTAAGCGTATGTCTGTCTTCCCCCTCTGCGCCTGTCTGTGGCTTACTCGTGCCTGAGTCGTTTTCTCTTTCGAACTAATACCTTCCACATTGAACGAGTACTCTGCGTGTTATGAATTGTAAATTTAATTTCATTTAGAGCGAACTTCGTTTCAACATTCTGACTCAAAACGTTAAGCTGTTCATTGTGGGCGTCACATAGTTATGTCCGAACAAAACAAAATCATCAGAGTCATTGTGGAGAATGTAAATAACAGAATCCTTAAGGAGGATATACTCCTGCTTTCCACCTGTCCCTCCACGTAAAAAAAGGAGTTTTATTTTACAGATCCCATTGGCCACATGCCCGTGTGGGAGTAAGTTCTTCCGACAGCATCAGGTTAATGCAATCCGACTCCGGACCGGTTTTAGAGTCACGTGAAGTCAGCGTACTGTCGGCTTATTTATTTTGATGGATAAGTTCCACTTGTGTTGTTAAGCCTTGTGTCGCTGAAGTGTAAACTGCTTTACACAGGGGTTAACCTAATACGCAGGTTTCCATAACCAATATTGAGATTCATAATTGTTTTTTGACCTGCGTAGCCTAATCCAAAAATCAACGAGTAAACATCATTCGGGCTGTGCTTCACTTTAACTGACGGTTTATTTCCGTCGCGTTCAATATTGCGCTGCTTTGTGACTCAAGTCTGCTTCGCAACAGTGATTCGTTGTCTCAGCGGTCTGCCACCCGGCTTGTGAACAAAGCTAATGAATGAATGTGAGTTCCATTAGCAGCCCGGTGCGACGCACTTCGGAGGCGCTCTCAATAAAGAGGAAAACATTTAAAACGCCCTGCTCTCTAGGGCACTATACAATCCTAGCTTCTTACTGTATTTCCAACCGCAGTTTCCCCAATTTTCACATCATATCAAACGTAATAGACAAAACAAAATTAAAGCTTTTGTTTTGTTAAACCGCAGTGTGAGAATAATCGTGATCAGAAGCAAATGGTTCACGTTATATGCTGCGTGATGTAGAAAGTAAATCGATACATTTATCAAACCCGGGAGAAGGGCAACTGATTTGTTGTGAAATATCACCGCTGCTAGCGATGACACTGGCGTTTCCCGGCCCTTCCGAGGCCCGAGTTCATTTGCAATTTCATTGCTTGCGTTAGAAAGACTCAAATAAATATATAATGCTCACATCCCATTAGGAGCCCTTTGCTAACATATTTGGAAATGAACCGTGTCGTGCGACGGCGTAATAAAAGTACTGTTAATTTAAGTTATTTGGCCTTAATGGAAAGTACGAGTTTATTCAATGGTTGATGGTAGCACGAGATTTTTGCACGATTGGATAATACACGCAGTGCATTTGTGAGCAGCGAACAAGGCAATAACGGAAATATAACAAAAACCTGTAAACTGTTAACTTAAGTGCCTCTTATAAAATACGTATCTAAATCAATGCTGGTCCCATGAGCGCCTCTTAATTGTAAGCAATAATGCCAAGAAGGAAAACAAGACATCTTCAGGTCACACTTTAAACGGTGGCAGCAAACCACAATATTAATTAGCGGAGAGCGCAAAACGTCTCATGCCATTCTTCTCCACCGCTGCCAAACGGCAAATTCACACTCGGCATTCGGAGGAGGAAACTGTTTCGGCTGAACTGCGGTGAACGGCGGCGCGACAGCGTGTAACACCAGCGCATAATGTTGCAGTCAGTTACATAAATTTATGCCTCTCCTGGCTGGTAATGGCCATTGTGTTGTGTAAAAAAGCCTGTTGATTCCTGTTAAGTATGGGTCAGGAGTTCATGCTAATTGTGCAGAGATTAAATGACCCGCTCCCGGGAGGACCGAATTACTTTCAGAACCGTGCAAGATGGCAAATTAAAGGCTCGCACCTGAAGTTTTAAGTGTCGTTTTATTTTAGCGCCTCTTTGCCTGACAGCGGAGTTTTATATTTCGCAACGCTCAAAATGTCTCGTTTAACTGTTATTGTGTGGAAGACGTTTGCGAATGTGGCTCGTGAATCAGGCGAGGCGACAGGATGGGAGCTCGGCAGATACGCGGCGCTAGAGTTCACGGGTTCAAAAGGAGGAGCGTGAAGAGCTCTCTCAACGCCGTGGTGCGATCGCCTCCCCGCTGGAGCCACTTTACACAATTCCTCTTCACCCTTCCCCTGCAGTCTCTACTTTCATGCAAATTATAGCTTCAAGTTACGGAAAAAAATCAGAATGTGAGCATAATGCTTTGAATATGAAACATGTTTCACGAGTTCTAAAGTACGCGGCGAAGGGGGAAAAAAAAACCCCACGCCGTGCGCCTTTCTAAACGAGCACGGTAATTCCACAAAGCGAATCTCTCCTGTGCACGCCATTCGCTCGCGAGACCACTTGCACGCTTGCTACCGCATGGCATTTGTCATTGTGTTAAACACAATATGCCCAGTTAGGATTATTGATGTTTTTGTTCCCTCGGAGTTCTTTGTTAATTTGTTTATATTTAGAATAAATGTGGCAATTCTTAATCGAATTTCATAGCTTCCTTAATAAGTCAGGCAAAATCAAGGCACGCCCGACCAGAAAACAAATACCTCCCATCACAGGCGCACACGGCGCGCGGTGAGAGAGTAAATAGGTTTCAAGTGAATTTGAAATCTCTGCAGACTAATGCTCGCTGACAGTTTCAGGAAATATATAGGTTTAGCGCAGGGCAGTTACTCAGCGACAGGAGCAAATTCATAAAGGCGCAAGGCTTTACTTTAGCAATGAAAACTTTGGCCAACACGAAGTTACATTTTTCTGGAATATTTCCTGAGCGGCAAGACAAGCGCGCGTATCTGGATGCTCGCGAAGAGTGCAGCTGGCCTCGCACGCTCACCATATATTTGATCGTGAATTTCTGATGTGAGGGAATGCAGGCTCGTTCACTTCAAGTAATCACTCGATTTGAACGTTCGACGTCAGGGTGTCGGTATTTTTAAAAATCGAAATTCCGTGTCGAACGTTCGGTGGCTTTGTCTTGGTTCGGCTTCCAGATCTGTGGTGAATTTGCTTGCTAGTGCGGCGGAGTCGCCCGTTAGCCTGGTTGAGTCGCCCGCTAATGGGATGGAGTTGCCCCCTTAACCCGGCGGAAGCGCCCGCTAGCCCAACGGAGGTGCCCGCTAACGTGACGGAGTCGCCCATTAACCCGGTGGAGTTGCCCGCTAGCGTGGCGGAGGCGGCGGTGGCGGCGACACGTTTCGAGCAGGCGCCGCTCTGGTTTTCGCGAGGTTGTTTTTTTCTCGAAGTTGAGCAAGCCACCTGTTTATATGCTTGGAAAAATTCAACCTTCTGTTCTCCATAAGGCAGTTTGAAGCCCTAAAGAATTCTGAAATTGTCGAAATTGTCGAGAGTTGTGCTTGATAAATTAAAAACACTCGTGTGGCAGGCAGATGTTATGGCATTGGGGACTTATGAGCGGGTCGTTAAGGCTTATTCATTAGCAGCCTCTCCGTGGTTATAAAAAAAAAAAAGCACGTGAAAAAAATGCGGGAGCTCTTGAGGGTTTTGGGAGCTAGAAAATGAGCGTCATTTGAGCGCGCGGTGGCGCGTGGGACGGTGCACAGGGCTCGGCCGTATGCCACAGAGAGAGGAAGCAGCTGGCGGTGGAGGAGAGCCCATCAAGCCCAGAGCCTTCCCCAGCACGATGTGTCCTTGGAGACCGAGCAGAGCTGTCCTCCCCTTTTCCCTCGCTCACAGCTCCCCACCGGCGCGCGCGTCAAGACCGTGACCTCCGCGCTCGACCCTGGCGACCTGTGACCCGGCGCCCCTCGACCCAGCCGTCTCGCGCGCGCACCGATGGCCCGGCGTGACCTTCCGCACCCGAGTCACAAAGCGCTCGTTGACGGCGCAGGCCCGGCGCTCGAAGCAGAACGAGCAGAGGCGGCGACTACGAAACCCGACGGCGCAGCGTGGGAGGCGGCGCCGGTCGGTGACGACGCGGCGAGCGGGGCTGGCGGCGCGTGGGCGCCGACAGACGCTCGCACCTTTTGTAAACGAGCCGCAGCTCGCAGGACATTTCAGCTCAATGAGGGCACAGCGGGGCAGCCGCGGATGTTAGCAATTGGTCATGGCGTTAATTCATTCCGTTAATTGTTTTTTGTTATTTTCTTTTTCTTATAACTTGGGGTTTTCTCTTTTTTTTATTACCACAGATGTTTGCTACCTGAGACGCCATAATTAGCCTGGTCATGTCACTATGATACGTTCTAAACTTAATGATGTGGCGTGCCAGAGGAATTTTAATCCGGCACGCTTTTCAGCGGAAAGTTAAGTGCGCATATACACAGGGGAGATGATTGACTGGTTACAACAGAATTTTTCTACAGCTTGAAATTAGGTTTTTTTTTTCTTCCCAAAGATTTAATTCAATTTCAATTTTACATGAGCATTACACACAATGTAACATGCGATTAACTATATATTAAATATGCATCCGTGTGGATGTGCCCAGTTTGAACACATCACAGCGTTATCCGAGTATCAATACGTCACATAACAGCCGCACGACGCTGGGCAGGGATGGTCTCTCCCATCGATTGATTCACATATCGTAGCAAGGGCGCAATTAAAATCAGTACGGCTAACGCGACGCCTCGGTGAAGGATCGTCTCTAGCGCGTGCCATCGCGCGCGTGCTTCGCAAACACGGAGGTCCTAGAGATGGGATTCCAAGCCAATGTGACGTGCAACGTTTCGTGTGAAGAATAAATGGTCGATGCACAATCTAACTAGGCGACGACAGAGCTGATACGCAAGAACGTTCGCATCTATAACGCACACGCAAACCGGACCGTCGGTGGACGTTCCATGTGTCACGAGGACGGTGGACAAACACAAGATGTAATCGTCGACATCCACGACAGTTAGTCACGACAATGCCGCGCGGGCTACTCACCCGCCATTCACGTGCAATTAGCAAGCAATTATAACAGACAACAAAAAGAAAAACTAAAATACACTTCGTTATAATGTCGGAAATGATTGATCCGTGAATTTCCGATAAAAGAAAACAAAGCCCTTTGTATCAGAGCTAAGATGACGACAGCGGTTTCTGGAGCGGTAATAAGAGTTTTTGGTGGTGCACTGACACAGGGGTCTTGTGGGCTCTGATTATAGCGGAGTTTCAAAGTGACTGTCACTGCATGCAGAGCAAGTTATTATGTAAATTCACACCCACCGTGGATTTGGTAAGTGTCACATTTTATGGATTGCCGTGCCGGATACTTAAGGGATTTATTATGCAAGTTTGGTTATACGCGCCTGCTTTCAAATGAAGCGCATGCATCATTTCATGAAATGACACAGAGGAAATTAGTCTAACATCTGATTCATTTTGGTTTTCTATTGCACTTGACGTGAGTGGTCTTTGTGTGGTGACGCCACCTCGTACAGAACTATGCGGTATCCAGCCCAAATAGCTCCAATCAGCCCGCAGAATGGCCTGGAATTGAGAGACATTTGTCAGTAATTCTCTAACTGCTTTTGGGAGCGTCTATTTTTCATGGAAAACGTCACACATTGTTTTGTTACATTCTCCAGCCGTGCGGTGTTTTTCTCTCTCTCTCTCTCGCGCGCGTGTTTAAAGCGTAAGTGGGGACGGGGGGAGACATGTCACAAAAAGGTGTTCGGAATAATGCGCAGAAGTGACAGTTTCATGCACCTCCGTTTTTAAATTGTGTTATATATTTGCGCAAGTTAAAATAAATTGCGTTTATATTATATAAGTATTTTCGTGTGGGACCGAACCTCAAATGCATCTGACTGTAGCTGCTAAATGTTGAAAATTCATACGAAAATAAAATAATAAAAATAACCTCAACGAAGCAGCTAAATGTTGTGTTTATATTCCTTGGTGTTTTATTTCTTCTTTCTGACAAAATGTTGCCCCAGGCTTTATTTTCAAGTTTTTTTTTTACTTCGTGGGATTGCTAACAAAGGTGAAAATTAGTTTGGCACTATGAAGGCCTTTCAAACACAATTGACAGTTGTAAGTCACTAATTAAAAAAAACCATCAAACAATTAATTATCAAACTGCAACACCAGACAAAGGAAGATAACTGTCAAACACGTCTTGGTGGTGTGTAGCATGCGTTCGTGCGCACGCGCGTACACAGCTATAGTAATGATGTATGTTTTCTTGGCTCGATGTAAGATCATTTTTCTGCTTAGATGTTCTGTAGGGATAGCCGTGTCGAGTGTTCCTCGTCTCTGCTTAGCGAAGTTTCGCCTCCCACGTTGGAGGCATCGTCAGGCTTCTGCTGCCCGATGACGCCACGAACGTGGGAGGGCGGAACACTCGACATAGCCAACCCGAAATAACAGTTATGGAGGGCAATTCTCGTGCTTACGTTAAGTAACGAACGCCGACGCATGATGCGGTTGCGATGAAGGGTTTGAATGTTCGATGCGTTTCATTACAAGCAGCGCAAGCGTTGTGACTTGCGCAAATTGTCCACGTGTGCAACTCACAACACTTGTGTGCATATCGTGTACGCAAGACAGGGTCGCGGTGAGCCGGAGCCCTGCTGGGACTGGCGTCCCATCCTCGGTATACCCCTGCCTTGCGCCCTGTGTCTGCCGGGTTAGGCTCCGGCTCACCGCGACCCTGTACAGGATTAAGCGGTTTCTGAAAATGGATGGATGGATTTTTTAAATCGATGGTTAACTGGGCTTGCTAGCGATACCGGTAATCATAGGAAAAAAATGATTAAAACCCAGAGTATCGGTTTGTCGCACGTATTTGACGAGCGGCAAAAGGCTACAATGTCGGCCTCACGATAAATGAGTAAAAACAAAGGCCGCACCGAACAAGTTCGCGGAACAATCAGAGACATGTGTAGGAAGCGTCTCAGCTGGAAAACACAGCAGAATATGTTGACCCAGGCCAGCTACTGAAGGCGGACGGAGGTCACGATGATGAAATACAGCTCGGCAGACGAGCTGTATTTGATATAATTTCACCATTTAACCTGTTACATGCTTGCGTACGGCAGGAATATGTCCAGGAGCTAAATACTGACATCGATGAGAGGGCTTCAGGAGGGAGTCCGTGTAGCTTTTCTGTTCCTCCTCCGTTGAAGGAGCGCAGACTACAGTGGTCCACTTCAGGGGTTCTCAACCTTCTGTGCCTCAAGGCCCACTTGACCAACTTGAGCATGGTCTCCACGGACAACTACGTGGCGCTCGCAGCCCACTGATGGGTCGCAACCCACCGGTTGAGAATGGCGGGTCTACATCCTCTACGATACGGTCCATAGCTTTGGTTGCACGGTCACAATTGCACTGCTGTGCCCTGTCTTTAATGCATCCCTATGTGTGTCTATGGATCTCTACGTAGCTCTATGTATCTCCGTGGGTGTATAGATATTTCGATGAGTCTCTTGTTGAGTACATTTTCTGTGTGATTATGACGGATTGGAACCCGGTGCCCTCAGTGCAGACAACAACAACAACCGCCATTCAGTGCGGACACACACACACACACACATGCAAACACATGCTCCATTACATAGATAGATTGCTGTGAGTAATATTCAACTGGTACCATCATCGTGCGTGTGCATTGTGCGGGCATTGCGGTGGGAAGCTGAGCGGAGGAGTGCAGCCGCCCCGCTGCTCCCTCTCAGGCAATGGTGCACAACAGACGGCCAGCGGGACACGTCTGGTCCTGCAATGCATCCTATCCGGCCTCAACAGAATAAAATCTATTGTACTTATTGAAAATAATGGAATAGATTTTTGGCCTATGTCAAAATACACTCGTTTATTGATACACTCGCATTTTGCTATTTTGATACAGGCCTATATTGCTAAAGCCTACTGGGAATGTTCTGTGTGCTCGCAATGGGAGGGAGGGGGGGGTTCCGTATAGGGAGCGGGAGTCGTGGCCAGTTTGTGGTCCTTTGTCTGGTTATTTGATCTGAAACTGGCCCTCGTGAAAAAAATAAGTTGTGCCACCCCTACTCTCAGGCGTACTGAGCCGAACGCCACAGCCGGCAAAGCGGCGCCAAACCCGGCGCCATGTCATGCCGGCCGACCCCTCCCAGTCGCAGGTTCCAGTGTTTTGGTTTCATCCAACGTGAACTCAGGCGACCAGGAGAAGTGTCCCGGACAGCAGGTCCCGGACGGGTGTAACGGGCAGCAGGTCCAAGGTGCGTGGCTAGAGACAGCAGGTCCATGGAGTGTGGTTGTAAAGAGCAGGTCCGTGGTGCGTGGCTGGAGACCAACTTCTCCGTCCGGCGACGCGAATGTTTGCTCCGTGCGCTCACAGCGGCGGTGAGAGCAGGGGTTAAAGTAACTTACATTTCTTACCGGTACGGGCTTATCGTATCGAGCCCTTCCCACCTGTACCACCTTCTTACCGGTATGGAGTATCGGATTGTACCGGCTTACTTTCACCCCTGGGTGGAAGGCACAGGGGAACCCAAGTGCGGAGAGGGACTCCGTTGGATGCGAGTTATCGGTGACCAGCCTCTTTTCGGAGGGAGACAGGAGTGCGTTTTATTTATGGGCACGGATAATCTTGCCTCCACGCGCACTCAGTCGTTACTCCTTCCACACAACTCCTTACAACCTCCCCTCCCACCTCCTTTTGTGTTGCATACGTGTGCACTGCTTTACAGACACATTCAAGGAATATTTTGAACAATACCGCCGCGCTTACTGGCTTGAATGGCACAGGGGAGGGCTTGGCAAAGTGCTCATGGACAGGTTCAAGGTTTGCCAGTTGAATCTGAATGCCAGGCCCTCGTGCTATCGCAGTGGCTCGGATATCTGCTCGCATCGTTAGGCAGCTGGCACATTGCTGCCGTACAAGCGTGTCCCATCAACCCTTAGCCTCTAAAGGTTGAATTCCCGTTAAAGAACATAACGGGGTCAGCCCCTGCTCGGGTCGTTTTGAAAACAGGAAGAAGAAGAAACAAACTTCCGCGAAAGAGGCCTCCTGATTAAAATTCGGTGTAAATGCATTTCACGTGTGAATGACTGATTGAAGAAACCGGGATGTTGGCAACAAGATAGTGTTTTTCTCTGAAAAGGGTTAAAATGTTGGTTAGGGTAGGCACCACCCAGCCAATGCACTCACAGGTAATTGCCTGAAAATGTTCCGTGGCCACGCTCTTACAAAAAGTGGTAGAGGTATTGTTAAACCCGATACAAAAGCAGTATAGAAAAAAAAACTCTGCACACACACACAAAATCCATTTTGAATTTTGAATAAAAAAAATATCGCTGTGCTTAATCTTGATATGCGGTTGTCAGTCTCTGATGCCGGTCTCATTCAATTAAAACCGGTGCTGGCGTGCGGCGCTGATGGACACTGTGTGACGGCACTGCAATTTGGAATTTGAATATGGATTGGCGTGTGAAAAAATACAAATTTCTATCGTAATAACGACTCACTTATCTGCTGCCACTGCCTAAATGTCTGCTCAACGATCCTCCCTTGGACAACAACAAAGGGCCAGCCGTGATTATCAGAGCCCCCCGCTGCGTGCGTGTAGAGGTGGAGATGGTGCTTTGGGGGGTGTGGGACGGGAGGGGGCACGGAGGAGGATTGGGAGGCTGTGGGGTGGGGGGCAGCCAGCAAAAGGAATAGAGCGGGAGACTGCGGGAGGTGAAGGGAAGCCGGATAAGAGCCACGTTTACCGAGACGGCGAGGGGCCCGTCGCTGCGGGGGGCTGAGCGGCGCGGAAGGGGGCAACTGCGCCGCGGCCGATCTTTTCGCTCCGTGCCGCGGTTCCTCTACTGGACGGCGCGC
>JAZEWU010000002.1:16432878-16462760 GCA_036362915.1 Geotria australis | reverse complement strand
CCTCACGGCGTGTAATTACTCGCAGGCTGATTGATGCACTTTGGCTTGATTTGTCCCTCTCCGAGCCTGACATTCTCGCTCTCCTTTTGTCTGCTCACACGTCGGAGGCAAAATTAGTGAAGTATTGTCACACTCTTTTATTGCTTCTTTTTTGTTTTTTTTTTACCTGTGGGGGGTCCGAGGCAATTTGCAACAAATTATGACCCCTGCTAGGGATCTTTCCACCGGCCCCCGTTCACCTGGCATCCTCTTCGCCAGCCACCTCTGCCAAAAGCCTACCCGCGCCTCGCTCGCTCGCTCGCACACTCCGCTCCGTGACCTCACCAAGGAAGGAACACAAAGTGCTTTGATGGTTGCATGTCAGAAAGAGTTTTCTTTCCCCCCGCCACCCCACCTCTGATCTATTTTATTCTCTGTATAAAATTGCTACCATAAGTGAAGCGAGCCTCCAAAGCAGATGGGGTTGTGTGTGTGCAAATGCTGACAAGGGGATTAACGTGGCTGATCGAGTGCAGGACGGAAGGCCCGGTGAAAATCCGCACGCTGACCTGTCCGCAGCAGCGGCCGCTATCAGATCTATCGGCTCGTCAACGGAGCTCGGGGCGTCTTGAGACATCGCGCCAGATATCATCCCCGTCCACCTGCATCGGCGTTAAGTATTGTTATTGCTGTTATTATTTATTTCGTTATTTACTTATCTCTATATACATCACAAAGAAGGACCGTAAATGTGTCCCTATCGGATTTGATCATCGACGACGTCTGACAGAACGAGCATCGCTCTGGCGGGGAGGGCGGCACAAAGAGCCGCACCTCGTGAGCCTCCCTCGCCCCCTGCGGCAAGCGATCCTCTTCTCCGGCAATGCGTGTTCTTCTCGGGATGCAAAATGAATACCGGGTGGCCCAAGCAGCAATCCGCAGAGGCGCCAAATGTATTAAACCAACGTTTGTTTTACCAGGGCTGAAGAGCTGCGCCCGACAGGATGCGCTGGCGTTCTTCTGGTACGGGTAGCAATTAGCATCGGGCAGCGGACTGCTTCGCGGCGACACACAACGAAAACGCTCTATGTGGTCATCGTAGATGGATGCACACGGACATGCGCTCACCTGCAAGTTCCCCGTATGTTGTTTTTAATATAAAGACATCCAATGCTTAGTTCTGGGCTCTGTCAGAATTAACGGCGAACGGTAATAAGTCGTTTCTTAAATGTTTATAAAAACGTGTAAAATAAATCCGGGGGGTTTTGAAGATTGTTAACATAATTATCCATGACACACAAGGCAGCCGGGCTCATCAGTTTACGCACAAGAAAATTAAGTGTATGCCACAATGCAAATTAAAATGTACATTTGTTTAAACGGGGCTGATGTTTTTCCAAACAATAATTAAAAAGTGCTAATTCAAGAACGGCAGCAGTCTCACAGAAAGCAATTGTAAACTTGATAATGACACGCAGCAGGTTTATTTTTAAATGTAGTTTTTAATGAACGGTGCGAAGGTCGAGCTGCCGTTATCTCGGTAAACGACAAAACACAAAACGGAGCAGGCCATCCCGGGTCTCGCCGTCTGCGAGCCGAGAGACGGCGGCGGCGGAGGCGCATTTCGTCGTTGACGCGGCGCGGTGGCGGCGCTGCCGGCGTCCGTGGCGGGTCTGAGCCGCCAGGCATCATCATCATCCCGTCTCGCGATCGCTGCCGATCGCTGCTGCACACGTGTCAGCGGCTGACATGTTAATCATGACCGCACGTCACGCGTGGCGTGTCCCACCCTTTGATACGAAGCGCTGACAACTTTGAAGTTTTCCTCCCATTAGAGGAATCGCGCTTTCGCCGATTAAAGAAAGGACGGGAGAGATAACACCGCGGCTTTTGTGAACTGCTTAAGATTAGTCGGCGGAATAATCTCATTTCGTAAAGTTTATCCGTAAATATCGCTATATGTACATCGGCAATTAATTTATAAGCATTGTATCTCTCACGGGCACGATGTTGGCAAATATAAAATGCGTGGAATACAGTTAATGTAGAATGTGTAATGTTTTAGACCGTCGGCATTTAATTACTTGCATGAAGACAATGGCTGGAAGTATAATATCAGATCCAAAATCCATTGTAAATTGATCCCAATGAGTTCACGAGGCTAAATTGAGCTCTAATTGAGAATAGAGATGACTTATTTAACCCCTGGCTGCTATCTGGTTCCATAATATGTGTGCATAGTATATATATAAGAGGCTTCATGTAGCATCAAATCACCCGGGTAGTTACAGATGCTCAATACTCGTACAAATGAAGGTCAGAGGTCCCCATTTATTCGCACGGACTGTCAGGGTAATAAGTGCTGTTAACGAGCACCTATTAAGCCCGTTCAACCCGCACGGTGGTGGTGTGGTCACCACCCTCGCCAGCCCTGATCGCTGACCTGGCCCAGCGGTCGTGCGCTTGTTGCTTGACGCTGAGGTTCACGGTTCGAATCCAGCGGCCATCGTGATTATTACTGCGGGCATAATAACCGTAATAATACCACGCGCCCTGGGGCGGCACGGTGGCGTAGAGCGTAGCGCTGCCGTCTCATGGCAAGAAGGTACGGGGTACCGGGTTCGGTTCCTGGATCGAGTGCCTCTCTGCGTGGAGTTTGCATGCTCTCCCCGTATCCACGTGAGGTTTTTCTGGGAACTCCGGTTTCCTCCCACGATCTATAGACACACTTGTGCTGCCTAGGTTAATTGGCCTGTTGACTTAATTTGCAACCGGTGCCTTGCAATGGACTGGCATCCCATCTTGGGTACAGCCCTGCCTTGTGCCCTGTCTCTCCACATATAGGTTTTCGGCTCACTGTGACCCTGTACAGGATTAAGCGGGTACTGATAATCATGATGTTGATATCACGTGCCATGGTAACATCCCGGTCCAATGTTTTTATATTCTAATTAACAGCGTAAGTTATTCAATTGGGATTTCACACATCAAGCATTGACCCCTACTGGCAGACCGTGTGCCCCAGGTCTCGCTTGAAAGTAACACCGTCCTGGTCTCTTAAGTTCCGATCTGGTTAAACAAGTACATTGGAAACTTGAATCTTAATCGTCCAGCTCCTCATATTTCTGAATGAACCTAGAGGGGTCCCAGCTTAGGTTTCGATACATATTTCAACTCCTATAGTGCTCACGGATACGCATAGACGTAGTGATTTCCCATAAAACCTTTAACAGGCGACTCGGGATCGTGCTGACATTAACACACTGCACCAGGCACTCATTAAAGGCAGAGTCGGGATCGGCCCAGGACCGTTTCAGATATTTGGCAATGCGTTGTGCTTCCCACGACACAGAAAAGACAAGGATCTCCCATACAGCCAACATGTACTACTGCTGTTAGCGAATGCCTATTAAGGCCGGCATAGTGCATGAGCGGATGGTGTGGCCCACACTATGCACATGCAAAGACAAAGACAAAGATCCCCCGTTATAGCCTTAACAGACTGTTGGGGCAAGTGCTGTTAGCGAGCACCTATGAAGGTCGACACGGCACACGAGGGGGTGGGTGACCAGCACCACGCCCGGCCGCCTTTGTCTCCCTAGTGGCGATGTTTTCACACCGCACTAGGTACTCATTTGAGGCTGATGTGCATGCATGCGCCAACACTCAGATACATGCACACACTCAAGCACATGCGCGCAGTCACATACATATACATGCACACACACACACGCACAGCGGTAAATATACAGAATTGTAAACCGTTCAAGACCAAATAATTTCTCAATTAATCTGAAGCCGTCAGTTGGAACACTGACTTTTCTCCTCCTTGTTGAGCAAAAATAGGTTTTTATCTTGTCATTCTAGTCCTAGTTATTAATTTATTTACAGCTGTTGAAATGGCAAATACATTATTTTTCAACATCGGTGTTAAGCATAACCGTCAGAAACCTGTGATAATTCGCAGGTCGTTGCGTTTGCACGTCATTCGATAGATTTTTTTTTTTTTAAGCGGAATGTGTAAAAGGTAAATGAAGAAGCCCCGGTGAAGCCGAGCGGCGCATCTCTGAACAGCGGCGCGCGCGTAACTCGAAGCTGTTCCGCTCACTAATTGAGGCCCATCCCCTCTCGCGAGCAGGCGGAGGACAATAAATATGAAAAGTAAAAAAAAGAATACTTGGCAATGAATATAAATATTTCCCCAAAACCCACGGTAATATCCTGACACCCATTACACACTTTTGCGAATAAGCTAGGGTCTCACAAAAAACCCCACCGAGTGTCAGAATCCCGCTACGCATCCATCACTTGGCATGTGACTCGCATCAGCCGTCATTTATTAATTGGATGTTTCGGTAACTTGCGGAGTAATCCCGAAAGTGAGTAATACAGTTGTGAATATGTGAGTGTCAGCCCTGTACACATGGGCACGTACACGCACGCACGTACTGTACACACAGGGAGGCTCATTTTGGCCTGAGATTTCAATTGCAGAGCCGCATTGAACCTACTGGGGTAAAACAAGTGCAGACAATAAATGTCAGTCCCAATTCCGGCAAAAATGTAACAATCGCGGCTATTTTCTCGGAGCCGTCCTGCATTCCCTCTTGTGACACACTGCAATTTTAGCGAGCATTATATTCAGCCCTTGCTGATCACGCCTGACAGAAAATTGCGTCGCTTCAAGCTTTTGTGCCACCTCTTCCTCATAATGCGATAGCATCCCCGAAGAAGTTGAAAAAATATATAAGTTAAAAAGTTTTTTTTTTTGCCGAAACACAAAGGGCTCCTCCGAGGGTTATCACTTTACCTCTAGGTGCCGCCCGCCCGGGCTTAGCTTATCGCTTGGCGCACACGTGTTATAATAATCACGAGTGCGTGCGGGACATTAGCCCCGAGAGCAGCGTGCGACATTTGGCGCCATCCCTGTTGATAAATCCACGATAAGAGCGTGGGGAATAACACAAAAAAAAAAATCAGGGAAAGAAAAAAAAGAGACCCAAAAAAAAAACTTTAATCCATGGTCAATGTCACGAGCAAGGACAGGCGGGGTAATGAGCAAGTACATTGGGGCCTGAAAAAGTTCAAGGCTATTGTATATTTCGCAGGAATTGCATTAGCCAGATTACGCCCAGCGGAGACCAGGCTTATTCACGCTCTGGTGAACAGACACATTTTCTTCGAAATAGCATTATCATATTTTTTTTTGTTTTTAAATCAGCCCAAGGCCTTGAGGTATGGCAAAGGGGACGCGCCACCCTGCTTCTCTTCCCCGGCCAATCCTTTGGATTAGGCCTCACGAAAAAAAACAAACATTACGAGTCAATGAGGTAATAAAGTTTCCCAGAAATAGATATTAGGGCATTTTGATATATATATTTTTTAAATTGCATTCAAAATACTGTTTTTTTTCCCTCTGTTGTTTGCCACTGGACAAGCGTAACCACATCATTCTGTTATGACAATGATATACAGTAAGCTGAAGACTGAGTGAGATTGCTTGAAATGCGAAAGACAATAAACAAAAACGTATTCTACTCTACGTGAAGATTTGGGATATTTGTTCAGTTTCTGTGTGTATAACTGAAAAGGATTTTAATAATTTGGTTTTCATTTTTCAAATTCGAGCCCAAGGTGAAATTTCATCATAACTGATGTCAAACAGACTTATTGATTTAAGCAGAAACATGTTTTTTCTGTGTATTCCATAATGTTCTTGGCTTTCCGTCATCATTCAGCTGTGGGCAATACCAGTTAACGACAATAATGAGTGTACAATTCCTCAACGCGAATGTTGAATTCTTTATTATGTTGCCGCTTACGCTAAAAATGTATGCTAATCTACCAAATTGTTAACAATGAGCTCTTTGCTCCTTTTTAACACAAACGCCATTATATTTCTTTTCAATTCGTGAACGACAATCGACTATTTTTCCGGAAGTTACTGATACGCGGGGTAAAAAAACCCCAAGTGTTTGAAAATTTAATTTAAAGAAATCTAAAGATGAAAGAAAGTTAATTATGTTTGTGGTTAAAGTGGAAGTCATACGGTCCATTATTGACAGGAGTGTTTTTGTGCTGCATTTTACACAAAATATAATCCATCAGTGAACACTGGAAAAGTGGCGCTGGAATTACAATTACCCGCGCCGCCTATGAAGGGCGAATAGTAATTCACTAGTCTGGCTTACTTACGTGGAGTTCCATCGGCCCTGGACAATTTTAATACGCAACACTTTTTTTTTCCTCTGGCGTTTTTGTTGTTGTTTTTTTTTCGTTTTGCAGCGACACACCACCATCAGACGCACCGCTGGGCTCGTATCATTTCGCTATTTCAAGCAGCGGGACGCTCCGCGAAAAACCGGAGCGTGCGTGTGTGCGCGCGCGGATTCACGCGGGTCGGAGACGGCACAATTATTTGGGTCGTAAATTGTGCTCGCCCTCTGATGTGGATAGCGGATAGTAAACTGTGCCGTTAGTGTCCGACGTGGTAAAACAGACCCCTTTTAGGACTGCGGGGAATAAGTGTTTCTTGTAAAGGAAAATACTGGGAGGCGCTCCCCACTGCGTGGCCCGCACGCCGCGGGCCCCGTGATTGACAACCTTCCGTGGCGCGCGTGCGTCCACTGGGCCCCCGGCGCGAGCGACGTGTTGCCCAAAACATTCAAACTCGCAGCCACCCCGCCGATCCGCCTAATGAGTTTGATTTCCTTGCTCATGGTTCACAACAGCTCTAACTGGTGTTACAAAAAAAAAAAAATAACCCCCCCGTCGTAGAATAGTGTGCCGCACATACGGGAGCAAATATCGCGTAGAATATAAAGGATTTTCTTTAATAGGGTAATGTGGATCGTGCATGCGCGAGCGCATGTGTGCAGGCGCGCGCCTGTATGCGCTCCTCGAGGGAAGGCGACGCGGCGGTTAGGCAGCCGCGCTGCGCACTCCTGTTTAGCCGAGTTCGTTTCCTAGCCTGGCGAGTGAAACCAAAACCTGTCTCGGGCCTCCGCTGTGTTTGCTCGGCCTTAAGCGTGCAGCTGGTTGTGGTCTTTATATCTCAGCACTAGAGAGACAAAGGCTGTTGTGCTGGCCCATGACCCCCTTCCTTGTGTGTTGTAGTCACGGCTTGAATAGGAGCTTGCTGACAGAACTTGCCCCGACAGCCTTATGAAGGCTATACTGGTGACCTTTCCCTTTGCCTTGTGAGGGTGGGACTGTGCAGGGTGTGAAACTGTTGGGTTTCACACGCATTACCTGATTTTACAGCACCGTCGCCCCTCAAACCAAGGAGCATATTGCAGGTGACGGCTCAGGAACTCTGCACTCTGCCTAAAGGGAACACAGAATTGCTCCCTTTCGGTGTGTAGTCTCTTCAGCAGATTTACTTAAACTTCTCGTGGTTAGCTAAGTGATATTCACGGTCTCTTGGCCACGGGTTTCTCTGTTAATTTGTACTGAAGTCAGCGATGCCCTGTACCTCACAAATGACCGTGAACTGACACAAAATCTGTCAGTGCATTTATACGATAGTCATTGTAAACGTTCCACAAAGCGTTACACGTTTTATCAGCCTCAAAGGAATCATAGACCGAGGACACATCCAACTGAGTCTCGAACTCACCCAGCCAGGTTTGTTTTTAACATACACAATACACAATGTGTGGCAGGGTGGCGCAGTGGTAACATCCACGCCTCACAGAAAGTAGGTCCTTCCCGAGGCACTTCCATTCCCGCCTCCGGCACTTTTCTGTGTTGAGCTTTTGTGTCCCCCTGTTTTACGCGGGTTTCCTCCGGCTTCTCCGGTTCCCTCCAAAAACAAAAACAAACAAAATCACCCATTAATTAAGGTACCAATAACGTTCTAATATATAGGACGCAGTGCCTGGCAAATGTTGGTGTCGGCTAACCGTGTAGCTGCCTTCCCCCTCCCCACCTCTGTGGTTTCCTCGCGACGCCTCTGAGTCGTTCTTTCTCTCTGTCTTCGACATGCGTGCGTTCAAAATTGTAGTAATTATATTTAAAAAAAATTAAAATAGTACTTATCTTAGGTCACTGTGTTCTTCTTTGCGTGACATAAATAGGTAATGAGAGGTTCACTTGCCACTGGTGCGAGCTGTGTTCAGGGATCACACCCATGCGGCCGAAGTCTGGTGGCTCTCAAAACATCCCTTTGTCTGCTGCTCAACGTCTGCCTGTTGTGCGATTTGCCTTGAAACGTCACAGCATGTCACGATCATTTTATACAGGAAATTGCTGTTGAAAGTGGTCGTGTTGCATAATCTGAGCATACGTCACAGCTCAAGCTAACTTTAAGTGTTCTGGCATCGTGGTATATAGATATTTCCGCACTGAAGAATCGGGAAAAATTAACGCGCACACACTCGCTCCACTTCACACTGGCGCTGTTCGCTGGCAACCAGAAGAGGTTTCACTCACGGACTAGTGATTGACCCCAATCTTGGCAGTTGCCAGGAAACATACGAGCAATGAGGTGGAAGTCCGAGCTAGAATGTGCACCTAACTCTGTTAATAATATTAATAACGTATATTTCTTGAGCACCTTTCACCCACGGGGCCCAAGGCACTGTGCAAGGCTAAAGACAGACTGATAAAAAACACAAACATTGCACGACTAAATATGTAAATTATAAACATAGAAAAAATAAACGTAGCAAAAACCCCCCACGTCCCTTTCACGACGTGCGAGCGCGTCTTGTGGCACCGTCATGGGGCGAGCTCTCATGAAAGCGAGCGGCACCTTATAGGATCTGGCGTTTTACCGGTGGGGCCATGGGCCTACGTTTGCACGTTTGGGACGATTAAAAAATACCAAACTCTGTTGGAGGCCACCTTTAAAAAGCCTTTTTTTTTCAAGTATTTTTTTTTACTGCAAACCAAAAAAACAACACATCTGGCTAAACTGGCCAATGGGGACAAAATAGCAGCACCCGTGAGTCACTTCTCATCGATCCTCGCCGCACAGTACCGTGGCATTCACAACAAACGACACGTGTTTGCGGAGCGTGAACGGCGCTGCTCGGAATCGTTGGCCATGCCGTCCGTGTGCGCTGTGGCCGGGCCAGGCGGCACTCTCTCAAGCACAGCGCGAGGAGACGGGGCTCCTGTGTTCAGCAGTCAACCGCGGGGAAACATGGGGCCCGTGACCCAGCACCGGATAGGCAATTGCTTATGACGCCGAGAAGGAATACAGTGTATTTGTCAATATATTTATCTTTTATATATCCAGCCAACATCCATCACTAACACTGCCTCATAAACTGATTTCATATATAAATACGGAATGCCGAAAGCAGACAGGGGAGTAGGAAAAAGATTGTGACTTATATAAGGTGAGCCAGACTTTCATCGCGGGTGGTGACTCAGACTGTAAAAAAAAAAAGAATTAACTGTCTTCCACGAGCCGATGTCAAGACGTCAAGTAACGCCGCTCACTCATAACGGGCAAGTGAATCTATTCATTAGAGCAAAGTTAATTAAAAATTAATAACAAAGTGACATAATTCGGTAATTTATTTCAATCATCTTAGCGCCTGCTTATCTTAGCGGACTCTTGCTGCATTGTTGAATGAAGCTTAAATAATTACTAATAATATGTATACATACGATTCATAAGCCATTTATTCTGGATTCCTCGGTCTTATCCTGAAGACACGCGGTGTAGTTTCAATCGACAGGTATTTAATTGCGGAATTTACTTGTGGGAGTTGCTTTGTAACGCGCCGGCGCGGGACGGAACAACGACAACAATCGGTGCGTCGCTCGAACACTCGTCCACGTGACAATTTACTTTGTTCGGCTGTTCTGGCCAGATCGTTACTGGGTGGCCTATCCCAAAAATCACACCGGCTGTGAGAAACACACCGCGCGTCAAAACGAACGCGTGCATTGCGAGACGCTGCCGCTGCGTAACTCGCAACTGCCACGAGCGGGGTGCAGCGATGCGGCGCAAGAGTGGCGGTGTGCGCGCGGGTGTGCGTGCGACACCGCCGTCGCACACACACCCGCTCGCACACACGGACCCATTTCCCCGCGTCGTCGATTGATTCCCCCACACGTTGTTCAATTTGAGTCTGAGAGAGAGAGACCTCTCGTCCACAATAATTCACCGTGATAAAAGCGAGGCCTGCTGGTAATGTGGCAGCTCAATGCACCCTCATGACTTTCGTGGCCCGCGGTGCTTTCTCGGAAGTGGCCCCCACATTGCGTCGGCAAATGTAACGACACAACGCGCAGGAATGTTGCTCCGCCGTTTACCCCAGGTCTCTCTGGTAACGGAAATGTTCGGCGCTCGTTCTCGGTTTAAATAAAGTGGCCGACTGAATCATCATCATCGTCAGCCTTGATCGAGCCACTGCTGGATGACGGGCCGAGCCGTCACCACCGTCTATCGCGACTTTACAATGTAATGATCCACCCGGCGCCCGCACGGGAATTGATCTCATCGCTCCATCTCCCCGGTGGACGTCCTCTCAAACGAGTTCTGTTCCTTGGCTGCGGCTCCGTTATTCGTCTTCGCTATCGTACATTATCCCTTCTGGCCGTGACACGCCCTGCCCAAACCCGCTAATGTAGCACCGCAAATATTATTTTGTTATTCGGCTTCATTTGACCTATCTCTCATCCCTACATTCCTGGATGAACTGGATAGTACCTTTAATCATTCCTTATATACTTTTCCTCAATTCAAACTTTGCTCACAGAATGCTTGTTATACGGTAAAAAAACTAATTGAAAAAACACAATCATAATTACATTAATAATAACATGACATAATTGTTTTTACATTTTTTTTCTTAGCAACATAAAGAACAACAAGGCGAGAGGGCTACGCTTTTTATTTCCTTCGGCTCCCTTATTAAAACGCATTACCCCAGTATGAGGGAAACCAAAGATAATGAAACTAATTTGAATAATTTCAAAACCAAATTGTGTTCAGGTATGAGCTTTACGAGAGCGAGGTAATTACGGCAGTTACCGAAAGCATCACAGATTTATACAGCGGTGCCAGTATTGTTCAAAACAACAGAATGCCTTTAATATCATTTTGGGACAATTTCTGCCAAACTTCCCCCCGCGTGCCGTAACGCACCAGATCGCGGTGCCGCCGCCATTACTCAGGCATTAACTTAATAACGAGTCCTCGGCGTCTTATTGTCTCCGTGCTCCTGTTGAGAGAACGCCTCGTGCGCTGCTACTTATCTATAATTTACTTCTTTTCATTCTGATTAATTACATCCCCCAAAATGCTATTTACCTCCAAAAGGAAAAAATATAAAATTCATCTTCCACGATAAATGCTTATGACCCTCGTAGGGTTGTGTTTTTTTTCTTACCTTTTTAAAGTCTCCACTACTGGGTATCGTTAAACGTGTCAAAAGTTTGCCGCTCCGTTTAATGGCCACAATGAAGCGATTGGCAGCGAGCGCGGGTGCGTTGGTTAGAGCACCGCGCGTCGCTCGACTCGCGGCGCCGTTTATTATTCTCGCTCGGGTTGCCCTGCCTTCCTTTGTTGCTTAGCATTTCAATAAAAGATTATCAAACCTTTGCCTAGTCCTGCCCCAGGGGGCCCCCCCAATGGAAACGGAGCAAAAACTAATTTCCTTTAAATTAACTCGGAACGCATCCTGGATGCCACGCGATGAGAGCCAAACTCCGGCGAAACCAGAATAACACTTTTGATTAGTTAGTGGCTGCACGCGTAGTGACAGACAAGCCTAAGCCTTTTACCCACGTTATTGTAAGTGATAATGGCATTTCTCTGCCAAGGTGTTGAGCTCTGATTTGCAATAAATAGTTGCGTTCCATAATAACTTCTTCCCAAAATCTTACAGCTGCCAACATCGCACCGTAAGGAAAAAAAAAAACACATCCTGACAAATTGCATTTTTGCGGAGGGAAACGTAGCGGGGTTTATGAAAACTCACATTCGCACTTTACTTCCTGCCGATCCCTACCACTGTCGGTAACTGTCTCCGCGTGCCACCCCGAATGTCGCGCGACGGACGGAGCCTCTCGACCTCGCGCGGGCTAGGTGAGGCGGGCGAGGCGGGCAAGGCGGGCGAGGCGGCGCCCCTGGGGATGTTGGACGAACGCTGAGTGGGAGCAGCGGCAACGTGGAGCACACGGAGCACGCGAGCACGCGCCGAGAGTGGAGCACGCGAGCGAACGCGTCGTCTGGACGCCAGCGTGGCGCGCTTATTGAGAATCGAATATCTCGTTACAGACCCGGAGTCTATGGTGCCGGTTTAAACGGCCGGTATCCAGGTTGACAGAGCTTGGCCGGTTGCTGTCCAATGGCGCCGGTGCTAGAGGGTTTTCGGATCGTTATTTGTCTGGAACCTCCCTCCAGACCTGTTAACTAAGGTAGACCCGAGCAGGAGTGGTAGACTCCAGACCTGTTTACCAACCATCATGCATCGAGCCGTGAAAACCGACATGAGTAGGTTTAGTTCCGTGTCAAACTAGGTTCCAAAGCAAATAGAGAATGTCCCTCTCTCCCTGTCTATAAACACCTGGCAGTTCACCAGCATTGCGTCAAGCGAACCCCGAATTTGCTTGTGTTGAACCACTGCTGCTGAAGTGAGGCACTCTCATGAGACCGTAGGCGGAGGGAGAGACTCGGGAAAATGGTGTTTTTCGCCCGCTTAATTATTTCCCATTTACAGTTAATTTTGGCCTTCAGCTCAGAAAGCATGCAACGTGACAAATGCCCGACGCTCAGAGGATGCACTCCGCTTTGATGGTGAAAATTGGCGGAGTCGAATTGACGGTATCGGCGCTCGCGGCGATGTTTTGACTGAAGAGTGAAACTTGCACCTCGGACGGAGCGGTCGTTACCGGGCGCTTCACGATGCATCATCTTCACCTCCGCCGCGCCGTGCCCACGTCGCTGCCCACGTCGCTGGGTTCACGTTTCCATCGGCATGCGGTGCTAACATTCCTTTAAAATGCACGGGAGGAGGAGGCAACATAACGGCAACGACAAAGGCGCTTAACGTGACTTTCTATCGCTGCATCCCTGAGCGGTGTTGGTTTCCCGTTTCTCTCAATTAAATGTGAGCACATTTAAACTCGCACATGAGCTGGAAACTTTCACAAATATTAAATTGTCAACCTCAATTGCGCTGCCCTTTGTCATCGAGCGGTGATTTAGCCGACTCAGGAGAAAGCGGGACGCGGGGCGGGATGTCGCGTGTGGCGAGCAGGAGGACGGGCGGAGGGTTTGTCGCTCACCACCGGGACGAGGGCATCTGTCCGGACATCGAGCGCAAAAATGCAGGAATAAAACACCCCCGCGGACAGCCTCCGGCTCGCACACGACGTGCGCTTGTGACGGCCTGTAACCACTCTTTTTTTTTGATAAGTTGAACGGTCGACACGCTCAAACGAATATTGCCTGCTCGTCATCTCTGTTGGCATCTCTGTGCCATTGGTGGGAATTCCACATTGCTGTCATCTTTCCACTTAACAACCGCCGGAACCTATTTTTTTTGTATCGACTTTGGTAGGATAATGGGCAAAGCCGAGCCCGAGGCAGGACTTGATTTCGATAGCAAGTTCGAGTAGCACGGAAGCGCAGTGAGTAGCGCTGCCGCCTTACAGTAAGAATCCCCAGGTTTGATTCCCGGCTCCGGTGTCTTTCTATGTAGAGTTTACATGTTCTCCCCGTGTCCGCGTGGTGTTTCACCAGGTACTCCGGTTTCGTCCTACCGTGCAAAAACATGCTGCCGCTTAGGTTAATTGTCCTGACCAAATTGCCCCCGGTGCCCTGCTGTTGCAACTTGCTTACCCTTCCCCGCTGGACAACTGTGAAAAAGAGCTACATAGCTCGACGGTTCCTTCCAGCTTGGATACAAACTGACTGACTGGTCTGTCAGGTCCTCTCTTCCCATTGGTTGGTGAACTCGTGGAGACTACGGCCCTCGCCCATGATTAGTTTAATATCTATATGTTTATGTCATCGTGAACTAAAACGAAAACAGGAATTCCACTTGGTCTGGAACATTTGATGTCTGAAATTTAGAGACAAATGTTACGGTGCACTCTGTAGAAAATACGATGTTTCCTCTTTTTTTATCACAATGGAATTGAACGGCATACGGTTATGGTTTTAGGGCTGCTTATAAACCGTACTGAATGAATCGTGCTTCGTGAAAGTACAAAAGGGGATTATATAAAAAAAAACGCGCACGGCAATGCTCACATTCTGTCTAATGCATTCTCCCATGCTGCACGTAAACTTGTCTCATGAATTAGTCAACGCTAACCAAAAACATATTTTCAATTTTATTATTGTTGTGTATTTATTGTGAACATAGCGTTTAAAGTAATAGAAACCCTTTAAATTAAAAAAATAAAGAAATCCATTACGTCGTTAACACCCGACGCATACCCAACTGACCAAACAACCCCCAGAAGAGGGGAATAACTTTCAAAAATCCATTCAGTGCTAATTCCTTGTTAAATAATCAGCCCGAGGAGCACATGTTAGGCATACCGCAGCGTGCCCCTTCTACACGGTCCCCTGACAAAATACACACACACACAGTCAAGATTCTCCTAGCCAATGCACACAGGGAAACAGATGGTGGACCCACGTTCTGATGTCACACTCCGTTTGCATCTGCATCAGCCTGGGCACGTGTGCAGCGCTGCGCCAGACACTCGTGCCGCACAACATTCCCTTCGCCCTGATTTCATTGGACGTGCCGCACCACTGTAACCGCCTGGCGCCTCTGCAGTTACTCTGCCGCTGTGCAACGATTTTTAGATAGATAGATAGATGTCGATTACTCCATCGGAAAATGCCGAGTGAACTTGCAAGCTCCGGATAAGGGATTCCTGCGATGCAACAAAACGTTCGAACTAACCAACGCATACAGTGTATAAAATCACGCTTGATTCTGAATGCTGCAGAAAGCCCTTCAGAAGCAATAACAATGTACACGGGCTGCAGGATCCTCCCCAAAACGAGTCCTACGACTCGGTGTGGCTCTCCTGGATAAATACGCTCAAAGGGAAAGGTTAAGGACCCTCTGTATTAGATGTGGATCCAAGCTCGACACAGGAATATATAACACGTGACAAATTATTTATATTCTTAGTTGGATTTTTCACGGTGACGCTAATGATTATGTTGTCTTACGTATTCCCCGTCAAATGTACACGCGTGCGCGCAATGCGTGTGTTCGCGTGCCGTGTCGACCTTCATAGGTGCTCGCTAACAGCACTTGTCCCTACAGTCTGTTAAGGCTATATAGGGGATCTTTGTCTTTGTCTTTGTGTGCATTTGCAGATCGAATAATCTCGTGTCGCCTCAGTGATTGTATGTTTGAGGTTGTTTTTTTATTAATCAATACAATTTTGTAACTAGAAGCGAGAAGTTGACACTAGGTGAGTGGTTTTTTTTTTAGAACTTAGTCGCAAGATAATGTTGGGCTAGAATTACAATGATGTTGTTTTGTTTATTGCCATTAAACAAACATTACGCTTTAACCCGGGGTTAGGATCGCGGCTCCTCTTCCATTATAGCAAAATGTTCACGTTACCGACGTTAAAACACACATTACGGAGCGTTAGCAGAACCGTCCATTACGTCCCATTAACACTTTGCCCCAACATATCATAAAATAAAATAAATCAACGTTCCTCGAACAACCCCACCACTTTGTCGGATTTACACTGAGAGCAGAATGCGTACATTACGCGCACTCCCGCGCGGCCCTTTGCAAATCCACTGCTGGATGAGATGCCTCCTCACGCATATACGTGGCGGCACCGTCCAGTCTTAAACCTTGCTTGGTTTCCAAGATCCGGTGAGATCGCGTGAATTCTGAACGATTTGCTCATCGGGGTATATTTGTTTTTATTTATTTATTAGAACACTTCGCCTGGGCTATGCCTCGAGACGGAACATCTCAATAGCGCGGGTGTCCAGGGTGACAGGTGACGCGTGGCACAGCAAACACGCGTTGACACGCGCACCAGCGGTTTAAATCGACACCGGATAGGTTACAACGCCCCAGACACGGCGAGGCGGCGTGAGTTTTATACTGCACGTACACCACGTGTACGCGTAAAATAACGATAATTCACAGCCCCGAGTGCAGCGTGCAACGCACGTACATATTTACAGTGTACGTACGCTGGCTTCTGCCGATGAACAGTAGTACAAGCGCCAAAGTTAAAATCGCAATACGGAAAGTCCAAATCCAGATTGGGAAACGGACTCGGCTAATCGCCCGTCTACAATCAACAATCGCGAGCACCACCACTTCACCGGCAATGCCCAAGCAAATGAGCCAACATTGCCCATCCTATGAAGAGATTGTTTTCCGCCACATGAACGAGGAATTTCCACCGCCAGCTCGGGAGCAGTGCAACTCTCGGCCGAGCAGGGATAAACGCCGACTTTTTAAAGAAATGTAAAACCCGTAAGCGGGGGAAGAGCTACTTATCCGACACGCGCGGGCGCTAAGAAGCGTCGTACAGTTTTAGCGGCTGTGTTTTTCACATAAATTATACCACAATATCTTACAGTTTATGATTATTATTTTTTTACCGGGATAAGCCTGTAGCAGCGGGGAGAAAGGAATGGCAAATGTGAGGATCAGTTTGATTGTGGGAGAGGTCACAACAACAATAAGAAATCGCGCCTCGTAGCATCGTCGACATTGCTTCCATCGCCCCGCGCCGGCGTCTTCACGGCGAGGCAGGTTTTAATACAGGCGATCCGATAGGCTATTATTAAATAGTGATCAGCGATACGGCGCGCTGCGGGACCTTGGCACCGCACGCCGAGAGATTTGCCCTCCCCGGTGGTTTTGTTGACATTTGATAATCGCGGGACACTGCCTGGGTCACGCATTTCAAACTCAACTTTGGCGTCGGCGTGCGGTGCCTCTGTGCCCGGGCAGCCCGCTGCGGCCGGGGGCCCGATTTATCCATTGTTACGCGCTGAAGAACAATCATCAAGATGTGCGTGCGAAACGGAGCTAATTGCGTTTCTCTTTGTAACCGAGAAGATATCCATTCGCTTTGCGGAGAGTTTTACCTTCTCTGATTGCACCCCGAGCATCGCACAGGGACGAAAGGGGGGCACGAGAACACGGAGTGTGAATGTCAAGATGCGATTGAGACGCGCGGACAATGCCGAGAGAGACAGGCGGCAGACAAGCAGTGGACAGGCAGTTACAAACACGTACTTTTTTGGCAGACAACGTGACAGAGAGAGTGTAACGTCAACAAAGTCAGGGTGGACCAGAAAGGCAAATGTGGAATAATGTCTCTACACCAACGTGTAGAGAAACGTTGCGACAGCCTGGATGCGTATGTGTAAATATTCTGCACAACACTGTCAACTATGTCTCGTCCGTTCCCGTGGTGCCGCTACACTCGGACGTCGCACTGTAAACGGGTTCTGAATGGACTTGTCTTCATCTCATGACATGACGCTCACAGCACAATCTATATGTAATGGAGCAAGTGTTTGCATGTATGTCCGTACTGAGGGTACCGGGTTTAAATCCTTCATAACCGCACATTGTATCTGTTGGTTAGTTCGTACGTTTGTTGTATCGCGGGAATCCCAGTGAGCTTGCAAGCTCACTGGGTATTTTCTACTTTAATAAAATACATCTAGCCATCTATCTGCACATCAAAGCTTTCACGTCTTCTGGGAGTGTCACGCCTAACTTGCTGATTACGCTTCTGGGGACGGCGTTCACCCATCACGGGCGGCGACGTCTGATGAGAAGGCTCCGCATCGAGCACACATCAACATCACTCTTGGAAGAGTATTTAACGTAGTAGGATTTAAAGGGGAATACAATTACACCGACGTAAATTTACGACCAAAAGCCTGAAATGTGTTTTCGTGATGCGCTTTAATGCCGACGTATTATTATCAATCTTTTGCAAAAGTGTAGTTTGAGCGACGTGTGTTCTCAGACCAAACACACACAGTCACGTTCCCATATCTACGAAGATCCCCTGTATAGCCTTAACAGACTGGAGGGTCAATTGCCGTTAGCAAACACCTATGAAGGCCGACCGGCATAGGAGGGGGCGGGAGACCAGGACCACGCCCGGCTGCCTTTGCCTCCCTAGTGATATTGTTTTACACACCGCACTAGGTACTCATTTGGGGCCGAGTCGACCTAGGGGAATTCCAGGACCGGTTCAGAAAATCGTCACAGGTGTTAGCCGTGAGCAGTATTCAATAATAATAATAATTTTACATTTATAACGCGCACATACTCATTCAATGTCGAAGGTATTCATTCGACGAGAGAACAACTCAGAGAACGATCCAAACTCTGGTTTCCAGATATGTAGCCCAGCGAGCTAACCACTGGGCTATCGCTCCCCACACACACGCGTACGCAGACACAACCCCCAGCAAAACAATTCTTCCGAGCCACAGGTGCCGCTCGAACACGTGAACGCGTGAACACAGAACACTCCGCTGGCAGGAAGCCCTCAGACTGCGCGTAAGCAGCAGCAAGCAGGAGTCAGACCATCAGCAAAATTCCCAAGCCGCCCCCTCCACTCGCACCCACGCTCCCATCATAACAACGCGGATCGCTCAACGACGGGCCCGCTGATCCCACAAGCGACCCCTTCCACCCGGTGTCCCACCTCCTCCTCCACGTTCAAGATCAAACTCCCGTCAGCAAGAACCCGCCGCCTCTCTCGGCCTTCAAGGGGCACGCGCGTCACTCCCCGCCCGCAGCTCCCTGGCTCGGCCCGGCTCGATTCTCCATCGCCCTTGCGAAGAAACCCTACAGGGCCTAATCCAGGCGCCTCCATGGTCTGGCCCAGCTCGCAGATTACCAGGGCTTTCAGGGATTAGCTGTAAGCCAGCACCGCCACGGCTAGAAAAAGGCTCGGAGGCAGATAGGGGCTGAGGGCATTCCTGCAGAATAATGCTGACAGGCTGAGGCTTTAAACCGTCGCAGAATTAACTCTTCTGCTCTCTTCCCGCACCTTTCAGTTTCATCCGCGCACCTGTTTTTTTTACTTTTTTTTTGTCCACTCGATGTCTGTAAAAGGACAGAACCTGCTGCTTCCTTTGGACTCCTGCGGCTGGCGGAGGCTGAACAGATGTTCACAGAATATTGCCCGGTTGAACAGCTCGTGCGGTTGGATGTTTGGACAACCTGGCCACCGCACCTCACTTTGTGTAATCCCCGTGAGCACACCTCCGTACGTGGGGCTCGTTTCTCACGTTGCCGTTTGCAAAAGCGGCAATTTGCAAGTGCGTGGGTGAGTTGATGAGTGGGTGAGAGTGGGCTAATCTGTGAGTGTGTGAGTGCGTGAGTGGGTGAGTGCGTGTGTGGGTGAGTGAGTGCGTGCGTGCGTGGGTGTGAGTGAGAGGGGTTAGTGTGCTAGTTGGTGACTGAATGAGTGTGTGAGTGAGTCTAAGAGATGTGATGTGTGAGTGGGTGAGTGCATGAGTGGGTGTGTGAGTGAGAGGGTGAGTGTGCTAGTCAGTGACTGAATGATTGCGTCAGTGGCTCAGTGAGTGTCTTAGAGAGTGAATGGATTCGTGTGTTGTTGCGACCTGCAGTTTTGTGATTGAACACAACGCGGATGAGCCACAACAGTGTCTGTAGTTCAGAGCTCGCCCTCACGGGTGAGATTTTGATTAAAAGTAACATCGCAACTACCCGAGGAGTCCCTTTCACAGCAGAAAAGGGCATTTGTAGTTGGATATCGCCAGTGTTTCCTAATTTCAGCACGGTGTGTGTGTGTACATGTGTGTGTGGGGGGAGCAGAGGTCGGAGGAGCAACGTTCCAACACCGAGCGGAGCACCGGGCGCTAAAACTCAGCGAGTTGGCACAGAAGGGACCACAGCTGGTGCATCTGCCAGTCACCTCAGTCAGTCAGCCCATGGCACCTGGGTCATGGGGACTAGACCACCGCTCCAGCAACAACAACCGCCGTTCACCACTAAGTGGTGGGGACGTCACCACGGCACTTGTGCCAGGCCAGGTGCACCTTGAGGTCACGTGAAGTGTCAAACGCTCGCTGACAGGAGGTAACGCGATAGACCCAGGTGTCATGGGCTGGCTGACTGAGATGACTAGCCGAGGCACCACCTGTGTTCCCTACCGTGCCAACTTGATGCATTTTAGCTGCCCGGCACTCTAATCATTGTTGTGGGCTCTGTAAAATACACAAGCAACAAGAAAACAAACGTAATAATCATGATTGTTTTTTTAAAGACTCGCCCTTGCCATGGGAATGTGGACATTTCCGCCACTGGATGAGGGCTCTAACCGGAGAGCAATGCTTTGATGCTCGTTGGAGCAAGACTTTACTTTGGATTGAAACACAAAATAGCAATCAGAATTTCTATCAAGAGTTGCTCTTTTGGGATAGCCGTGTCGAGTGTTCCTCCTCTCTCCTTTACGACGTTTCACCCCTTACATTGGAGGCATCATCAGGCTTCCGAAAGGGCATCTCATAAGAGCAAATTCTCATACGATGAGCCGTGAAAACCTACATCAATAAATACAAATCCAGCGACAAACAAGGTCGCGACTATTGTAATCACAAAATGAATTCGTGAAGGTGTTGCTTTAATAAAAAAACAAATATTACGTAATTTCTCAGAGAATAAATTATTTTATCCCCAGAAGCAATGATTTGCATAAAGCAGCGCCGTGCCCTGCAGAGCGTTTCGTACAGTATACAGGGTGGTCCAGATGTATTGTGACCCCCATTTAATAGGGTTTTTTGTTCCAGTATGTGATCTTTCATGAGCCCATACGCTCACTACAAGCCGCTCTTCAATGGTACATGAACTCGTATCAGCCATCTGAAATAAGTATGGGTTATTTTAAACAGATATGAATGAGCAAAGGAAAAATGTTAGTGGTCAATTAAATTGGGGTGACAGGAAATCTGAACCACCCTGTACCTCTGTAGAGCTTGACACCTCTCTGCGAAAACGTCCCAGCAGCGAGTTCCCGCTCGCATGAGTTTACCTCCCGTTTACGGCTCTGAGCAAGTTTTGGTAAGGCCAGTTTCCTATGGCGAGCCTATCCATATGGCACCCACGGTTAACTACCTCACCAAGCGGTACCTTTTTTTACAGACCCCCGATGGGAGAGATGTTGGGCTGAGTCAACACCCAAAACCAGAACTTGAACTTGCGACCTTCCGACTGCAAGCAGCTCACTCCCAGTCACCTGGCCAGGTATAACCAGTGACAAATATACTAATACTACTCCTGTTACAACTGTCAAAACTGTGCCATCACTACGATGATTTCTGTGATGCGATGAAATCGCTTAATATCATCCCCGGCACGGTGGTGCAGTGGTAACATCTGCGCCTCACAGAAAGAATGGTCTTGCCCGAGGTGGTTCGATTCCCGCCTTGGGCGCCTCTGTGTGCGCAGTTTGTGGGTTCTTTACCTGTGCTGCGGGGGTCTCCTCCGGGTTCTCTGATTTCCTCCCACAACTTTAAAAAACCTAATTAATTAGTTGGCTGGTAAGATCATAATATATAGGAAGCAGTGTGTGGCAATATGTTGGCGCCGGCATACCACTTGGCTGCCTTCTCCGCCTCTCTGCGCTTTCCTCGCGCCTCTGAGTCATTCTCTCTTCGAATGAATACCTTCGACATTTAATGAATACGTGCGCGTTATAAATGTAAAATTATTGGAGGAACAACTGACAAGTTAAACCCCAACTGACATTTCAACCCACCGCCTTTCCAACTGTGAGCAGAGTGGCCAAACCCAAGTGCCATTGGCCACAAGAAACATATACGGATGTTTATAATTACAGCCAAAAATACCCAGTGAGCTTGCAAGTTCTTTACGGGATTCCTGTGGTGTAACGGATGCAATACCAGGAGAGACGGTTTCATTTTCCCTCTCCGCTAGGATCATTGCCCTCTGCTATTGCACAATACGGAATGTGAGCTCAGATAAAGACAAGTGATACAGTCCGAGCTCGTGTTACAGAAGTGCTCTGGTTATGTAACCGGTGGAAATAAACTCCTACTTTGCTTTATTGCCAGCAGCCCCTACTGCTGGTCATGCCGAACACGTTTTTAGAGGCCATTAGTGCAAACTGATATCACATAACTACAGACGGCTTAAAATTACCAAACCTGTGTGTAGATGATATTCAATCAACTACACCTATCTATGTAATGATGTAGGTTTTCACGGAGGCATCATCAACGTGGGAGGCGAAACGTCGCGAAGGAGGGCGCAGGAACAGCTATAGGGAGCAATTCACATTTATCTATATTTTATATTAGAATTGCTGCACGTTGGTCAAATGTTATTAAATTCCCGTGGCATATATTATCCCAGAGGATGTCGTAACGGCTGCGACAGCGCGGTCTCGATCAGGTCACCGTTAAACCGACAGGAAAGCAAAAGCAATCTTTCGGGAAGATCTCCGTGCCCTGCAGCTTAGTCAATTTGCGTGTTTGTTCTGTCGCAAGAATCTTGTAAAGAGCTTTCAAGCTCACTGGGAATTTTCTCTGCTGTAATAATACACATCTATCTATCTAGTATCGAGCAGAGCGGGCGCTAGAGAGGTCGGCTATGGACGCCGCATGAGGCCAAACGAGGGCCGTTTTCGCGGCCTGTGTATTGCCCACACGGGTCTCTCTGTGTCGAGCGACGCGCGCGTTTGTTTACAGGCATTGTGAACGAGGCAGAGAAAGCCACATAACACAGAGACTCTGACCGAATCACCAACCTGAGCCGCCCAGGCCGGCCGCGTTGCGTGCACGCTTTACACGTAGCTAACCGACCTCCCAGCGGTCACCTACCCCAAAACATTTCGACATTCTACTGATGTCGGTTTTCACGGCGCGATTCATGATGTTTGCTCTTCAGAGCTGTTCTTTCGGGATAGCCGCCTCCCACGTTGGAAGCATCATCAGGCGTCATGGTTGTATGTGGAAACAAACATAACGCCTGATGATGAACGTTGCCGTTCGAATGTGATGCGCTCCTGGTTCTTGCGAGACCAGTTCCATCGCTAAGCCCCATCTGGAACAAAAAGCCCAATGCGGGCCCTGAGCGCCGGTGATTACGGTGCAATAATTAAACCGCCGTGAGCTAAAAAAAAAACAAGAAACGTACCCTTCGCACTTCTTTTCAATATGCGAGCGGTTATTTTTTTTAAATAGCATAATCGTGCGGTGAAAGAGAGAAAACGGTGTTGTGTACATTGGTTGTTGACAAAAACACATGGGAGACTGAGTAAACACTTTCGCCACAAAGCCCCCAATGATGGCGACGAGTGGGTATTCGGCATATGTTGTTTCATTTGACTCGACGAGGGGATAAATGTGAAAATACGTCGCCACGGATGAATCGCACGCCCGATCCTGGCGCTCGGAAACGTCCAGGAACAAACCAGGTACGCGGCAGTGAGCGGGCGGCCACAACACGACGCGCTGCCCTGCACCCACCTTTGATGAGCCACATTAGATTTACAAACGTCACCTTAGTCACTACCTTCAATGAGCCACCTGAGATACAAATTAGAATTTAGATTTCTGCCGAGCTGCAATTTGCAAACATTGCTAGGTGTCTGTAGTGGTTGCATATGCCCTTTTCATTTATTACGCAATACACGTCTTTAATTTATTCCTATCGCACTGTTACGCTGTTACACTTCTTTGTCGCTGGTTAATTTATTTGTCATTGTTGTCCTGTGCAATACTGTGTGTTGCTGTTTACTTTATAATTATGGTTTCATTTTAGCGCAATTTGGTGCTGTGCGTCCGTTGTATTACCTTGAGATTGTACATGTTGTTTATGTCGGTTAGTTCGAGGATCTGTTGTGTAGTAGGATACCCGCATCCAGAGCTTGCAAGCTCACTGGGTATTTTCTGCGGTAATAATAAACATCTGTAGAGCTTTTCTTTCGGGATAGCCGTGTCGAGCGCTCTTCCTCTCTCCCTCGCTGTGAAGAGCAACCATCATGAATCGAGCCGTGAAAACCTACATCGGTACACAATAAACATATATCTATCTATCTAAACATCTACTTGTTTTTCGGTCGTGGAACTGACGAATATCAAATTTTTAAAAAACCCTCTGCGATGGAAGCGTAACCGTCAAAGGCCGGTCCGTACGGAGTGGTTCACTGTACAGAGCTGGCTCACGACCTGTTAGAGCCCCCGGCAATATTAAATACTTATGGACAACGCGTGCGCTAAGATGAATCGACTCGGAACGCGCTCGATCCCATCGGATCTGATAGGATCAAGCCTGGTTCGCGCTTGAATGGGTGAATACGACATGTGCTACAGGTAGTGGCGAGGCTGTGCTGCACGGCGGTAGACGGCAGGGCCCTGCAGCCGTCTATACTCCTCAGATTTACTCAACCACACTGACCAGTTGTGGAGCAGTATGGTTGCATAAACCTACTGAACGTAATGGTTTTGGTTTCCACGGCTCGATGTAAGGGACGTGCTCTCAATAGCTGTTTTCTCGGGATAGCCGTGTTGAGTGACGTCCTTTGTGACGGACTGATGATGCCTCCAAAGTGGGAGGCAAAAGGTCGCGAAGAAGAGAGAAGGAATACCCGACGCGGCTATCCCGAAAGAGCAGCTATGGAGAGCATTGAACTGCACGGTGTAGGAAAGCCCTCATCCAGCAGTGAGTGGACACAAGTGGCTGCACACAGGCTGTGTGTACATCTCAGAAGAAGATAAATAATGTATCAAGCTTGTCACTTGGGCAGTAAGCTTTCAGATTGGCAAGCCGTGAGTAAAACTGCAAGAGAAGACATCATAGGCTGGATTGACATCATGAAAACGCTTTCTTCTCGGCCCTAACCTCCACTCGGTGCATCGTTTTCATGTTATACGACCTTCACAATACGGCATTCACAGGCACGGCTGTGGCAAATGACCCGGCGCCCAGCACCGGTAAACACAACAGCAACCCGCGACGCGTGAATGCCATCGCAGCGTGTTATTTCATCTTGATTAGCGGTTGCACTTATTCACAATACAGGAGCGGTTTCCGTGATTCTTTTAACAAATTCTCAACGCCTCTTCTCTAACCACGTCGCCAAGCCGCCCAAGCACCCGCATTTCGAGACGGCGCGCCGCCGGACACCGGGGCTCGCGAATCGCCGGCGGCTCGGCGAGAAACCGGTGGGCGCGTCTCGACACACGGCGCCGGCTAAAAATCACAAGACTGGCCCCCGCGATTGCGATTTCGCGATTCCACGCTGACAGTTTACATCCATTTTCTGCGAGCGAGAGAGCAAGAGAGAGAGAGAGACAAGGAGGGAGGGAGGGGGCAGCTGGGGGGCAGGAGGATGGAGTGCGTGCCTGCCCCGTGTAGTGTAAACAAGCCTCTTGCTCCGATCGCTCACGGCCGTGCCACGCCGCACTCACGGCCACGGGTGGAATCCATTTGCGACGAGGTAGACAGCGGGAGTGAGCCGTCAGCTGCGCAGGTCTTAGAGATTTCGGTGGCCCCAGGCAAAATTCAATTACGAGGTCCCACCCCATACTGATTAAAAAGAACGGGATCCTCCCAATGAACGGTTGCAATGATAGACTTCAGTTTTAATCTTAATAGATGTATAATCAATTGTGAAACTATAGTGGAATAGTCGGTACGCCAAACGTCGCTCGGCTAAACGGCCGGCCAATGGGCCTCCCCCCACCCGTCGGGAGTGGGGGGCCTGCAATTACCCTGGGTTGCCTCACGGTTAAGGCCGCTCGTAGCTGTCAGGGTGGACGAGGAAAGGAAGAAATTGGCTTCATTGTGGCCCGTGTCAAGGATGGGAGCACCCAGGATGGCCGGCCGGGCACATGATGGCGTGGGCAGACAGCACTTTGCCTGCCTGCATGCTCGCCTTTGTATCCCTAGTTGGTGAGGTTTACACACTACACCTGGTACCCGCTTATATTTATATTCTAACAGTTACGCATGCATGATGACTCTCACACACTGGAACATACACTAAAATACACACAGACAAACGTACTTACATACGTTAACACTCTTACAAATAGACATTCATGCACACACTCAAACACACGCACTCTCACAAATGCTACTTCACAGAGACGCAAGCGCTACTTGAACGTACCCATAGGACACACGCTCCCAAACACTCGCAGACACAAATACACACAGTCATGCATACACACAAAACCACAAAAAAGACAGACCACCTGAATAGCCTTACCGGACTGTAGAGTCAGGTGCTGTTAGGGTCGGGCATTGGCGAACAGGATGGAAGGTCACGAATCTCTCAAATAAAGACCACATTTGAGACCGAAACATTGCACCTCCTGGGTCTGGCATCCCTTGAAGACGCTGGAGTGCCATCAACCGTTTCAGAACGTCAACAGGCCGATGCACACATCGCCTCCATTAATGGAAATTCAAAGACGACCCACGGTGCGACTGTAGCCACGCGATCCAAACGATGGACCGCATCGTAAACCACCGCGGTCTGCGCTCCTTCAACGGAGGAGTAGTGGGACGGCACGAGACACGTCGAGATACATAGAGACCTGCAGTGTTGTCACGAAGGTGGAGGGCGGGAGGGATGTTAGTTGACCATACTTCACCACGCCGGCCGGTGCGAGTTGGTGAAGGCCCGTTTCGGATATCGCTCGCTATTGAAATTAGCCGCGGGCAAAATCGAACCTTGGCTTGTGGTCAGCGAGTGACGATTTTGTGTCCATTAAGTCGGGGATTCTCAACTCTTTGCGCCTGTCGGCCCACTCGGGCCTGGTCTCTACGCACCACTAGGTGGCGCTTTGGGCCCACCGATGGGTCGCGACCTACCGGTTGAGAATGGCGTGCTTTACGGGATCAAATCGTTGCTCCCGGCCCGATTTCTCCCGTGAACCTAGCGCCGCGATGAATGAGAGAGAACGGTTTCATCCGGCGCTGACACGCGCGGCTGTGAGTGGTGAACCACCACGAAGCGCCTCGTGTTCCCATCAGAGACAAAAACCACCCGACGGTAACAAAGGCCGCAGACACCGGGGCGCTCCTCGACGCGCCGCCAACACAAAGCACGTTGCGGTAGTGTGTGCCTGTGGACATGTCAAAGCGTGGAGCGCTGGTGTGGTGGTTAACGCGCTCCGTGACGAACTCCAAGGACCCGAGTTCACGTCCCGCTCACGGCCAACACCAGCGACGATTTTCCGAACCGCTTCTTCGCTTCCCCTTAGGTCGACTCAGCCTCAAATGAGTACCTGGTACGGTGTGTAAACATCATCACTAGGGAGAAAAAGGCAGCCGGGCGTTGTGTTGGTCTCCCAGCCACTCGCGTGCCGTGCTGACCTTCATAGACGCCCGCCAACAGCACTTGACCCTACAGTCTGTTAAGGCGGGGTGGAGTGGGGGGGGGGAATCATTGTCTGTTGGAAATCTAAAAAGGAGGCATGCGTTATTATAAAATAAATACAAATGCAGAGACTGTGGTGGTGGTGGGGGGACGGAGGAGGAGGGAGGAGGTGGGCTATCGATGTAATTTCCCATTTCGCGAGGCGCGCCCGTGACGGCGGAGCGTGCTGTCGCGGCGACGTGTGGGTATGCAGGCGCGAGCCATGCGCGCTACAGATGTAGTACAAGACCCCGAGGTAACGCGATGCTGGCGTTAACACGCGAGATATGGCAGGGAGCCTCTCGCATTAGTGACACTGTAACGCACATGCGCGTGTCGCGTAATTTATTCTGTCAGTCTTCTGACGGAGACGCGGAGGCGCGGCCGGGTGAGCGCGGCGCGCCGGCCTCCCTGCCTCGATCCGTAAATTCTGATGCAATCTTCGTTAATGCAAAAGCCGATGAATAATGAAGTCCACCCTCTCTTGCCTGCACCCCCCTCCCCAAGCCCTCCGCCACCAGCCAGCAGCCCCTCCAACTCTTCAATCCTCTCCTTCCGCACTGCCCCCTCCACACCTCCCCTGTTTCCATCCTCCATCCCCCTCTTTTCCCCGCGACCCCCCCCCTCCACCCACCCACCGCTGCCACCCACCCCCACTCACCCACAGCCCCCCACAGCCCCCACACGCGCGCTTCCTCCCGGCCGGAGCATGGTTTATGAGGCCATCGGCCGCCCGCATGCGCATGATTTGCATTGTGCATGTCACCATCGGATTGGCCGCTCACTTTCATATCCACAGACTCCAATCTCCCTCCCTCTCACATCGTCCTCACCTCACTGGCTTCCGCTCTCCCTCTCTCTCTCGCTCCATCACATTTTCTCCATCCTTCCACTATCACTTTTGTTTGCTTCCTCCTGCACCGACCCAGGCATCTCCAGCCACACGTGTCCTTCACATTCTTGAGTGCTTATATTTCCTATGCACAATTCCTTTGTTTTTATATTTTATATTTCTGTCGTACTTCTGGCCATTCATCCGTCCATTCATTCATCTGTCTGTCTGTACGGTGGGCGCGTTGAGTAGCGCTGCCGCCTGACAGCAAGAAGGGCACGAGTTCGATTCCCGGCTCGGGTCCCTTTTCTGTGGGGAGTTTGCATGTGCTCCCTGTGTCCGCGTGGATTTTGCGCCGGGTACTCCGGTTTTCTCCCACAGTACAAAGACACGCTGCTGCTGTTTAGGTTAATTGTCCTGAGTAAATTGTTAAAAATAGCTACATAGCTCAACGGTTCCTTCCAGATTACATAAAAACTGACTGTCCGGGTGTGCATCTGTCTGTCTGCATTTGTACGTCCCCACGACCCCCCCCCCCCCCCCCCCCCCCCNNNNTGGTTTCCTCGCAAGAGACTGCAATTGCTCTCGGGATAATGCGTTCCTCATGTAGCCGGGCCGCCCAGCGCCGGCTCCTCTGCCACTCGGCTCAGTGGCGGGCGACGGAGCACCGCTGGGAGGGGGGACGGCCGGCAGCCATCCCCCGAAACTCGGAGACAGGCGACCGCGCCACGTTATGTTTGACACGTGTACCCGCAGAGATGCTCGATGTCGGCAAGGAATGCTTGTGAGTTACTCCCGGTGATTGGCTCAGGAACTCGGTGCAGGTTGCTCTGTGCAACTCCCTGGACCGTTAGGATGTTGGTGAATCCTTTAGCTCGTGCTCCTCCACGCTGTCCCCTCACACGTGTGTTGGAATAGACTATAGTGCTCTCACACCGCTTCATCTGGCCTGCGTTGGGCGTTGGTCTCCAAGCTACACACTCAGTGGCTTTCTCCTAGTCGTCTCATTATCCACTTTGCTGTTGAGCTATTCACCAAACGTACACAGCATACACACCCTGCGACTCTCTCTCTCTCTCGCTCTCCGTCTCCCTGCTTCTCTCCCTCCTGGTCTGACATTAGCAGACAACCCTTATTAAAAATGATATTTTATCCGAGGCGGGCCGTTCCGCTGGCGTGCTCTTTCATTTCGCCTCGAACATACATTACACTCATCCTAATGCGTACTGATGTCGTGTTTTAATGCTTCATAAACTCCGTGAGAAAGACAAGAGGCCGTAAAAAACCGAGGTGCGAGTTGCTTGGGGGGGTGGGGGGAGATGGCGGGGAGACGGGGCGGTGGGGGCTGACATCGGTATAAAACAAAACAAAAAGGGAATGACCATTTAAAGGAGAGAAGACGCGCGTCCCCTCTGTCCCACACACGGCGGCGGGATTGTGTCTGTGCGCGGCCGAGCGCGGGGCGCGCGTCGCGGGGCGCCGGCCCGAGCCGCGAGCCACGAGCCGCGAGCCGCGAGCTACAAGCTGCGGGCCGCGTGCCACGAGTCGTGAGCCTCGAACAGTGAGCCGCGAGCCATCCCGAATCGCGAGCCGCGAGCCGCCCGAGTTGTGAGCCGCCCAAGACGCCAGCCGAGTGCCGCGAGGCCGTCAGCCGCCAGAGACGCGAGCCGTGAGCCGTGAGCCGAGCGCCATCCCGAAT
>JAZEWU010000002.1:16419578-16432722 GCA_036362915.1 Geotria australis | reverse complement strand
GCAAGCCGCCCGAGTCGTGAGCCGCCCAAGACGCCAGCCGAGTGCCGCGAGGCCGTCAGCCGCCAGAGACGCGAGCCGTTAGCCGAGCGCCATCCCGAATCGCGAGCCGTGAGCCGCGCGCGGCAGCGTTGCGACTGAGGACCAGCTCCGGTATAATAATTAACCGTGCGGCAGCGTCAACAGCGGCCGAGTGGCACGCGCGGTTGCTGGACGAAGGTGTGGACGAGACGCGCCGCTCTCTCTCTCTGGGTAATTGGAGGAGCTGTGTGAACATCCCCATCCCGAGCGCTGGCGGCAACCGAGACGCCCTGCGTTTGGTCAGGGCGACTCGGCCCTGTGGACCAACAAAGCTGTTGCTAACACACAACAAAATATAAATCTAATCAAATGTACAGGATACCTACTTTTCAACAGACGTATGCAGCATTTTAAAAAGCCAGTTTAATCAATGAAAACATCGCTATATATATATAGCTAAGCAAGAGTCTGCCGAGATACGGTTTCTGGGCAGCAGCACTGACAGCAAAGCGATTTTGAAAACGATACGAGCAAAATCAAAATGTAAAACAATCCTCCTGGCACCAGGAGTAAGCGCACATCAACACAGTATTGGGCTTTTCAATACAAATTATGGGGTTATAAGACAAATGATCGGGTGACGTTGCTGCATTGGCAGTAGTGCACACGCTCAAGTAACACAAAACTCAACACATTCATCAATAATAACACTGTGCTCCCAAAAGGAAACATTTTTAAGATGACGTTTTGGGCAACGGCTCTTCCTCTCATTGGATAGAGATCCCAGACGGAATTATATAAGACTGAGTGCTCCGGCAGAGCCGGGGTTGACGGAGTGCGCTGATGGTGGCGCTGGGCTCTCTCTCTCTCTCTGTGTGGTGCGTCTGGTTCGTCCGCGTCGCCGTCGTAGTGGTGGCACGCGCACCTTTGTGGCTTTAATAATAACAGCATTTATATAGCGCCTTTCACCCAAGGGTCGCAAAGAGCTGCACAAGGCGAGAAGGGCATGTCAACAACATCAACGCAGATTAACTGATAGTCAAGCAAGTATTGGTGGCACAGGCACCTGTGTGGTAGTGGTGGGACGCGCGCCGCGCTGGTGGTGGCGGCACGCACACAAGGCCGTGAGGGCAGGCAAGCGCACGGGCTACTCGCGCCGCCACCGCGTCCATTCACTGCCCGGGAAAACGGCCGCCAGCATCAATTAGCGGCTGATTTAATTGAATCGGTGAGATTGTCTAATTTGGTGGCTCGCAAGTGCCGACAGAATCCATGCCGCCAGGCGCGGGGGGGCGGGGGGGCTGGCTGCCACGTTTACTCGGAGACGCAATTCACGCCCCGCTGGAAAATAATGGAGATCGGTCCGGTTATAAATCTAAATCTTTGCTGCGCGCCTCGCTAATTAAACTAATAGACGGGACGCGGCGCAAAGGCTTTCGGTGGCGCGCCACGCTGTCTGTGCGGGGCGAAGAGTCGCGGCTAAAGTCCCTCTTAACTCGTAGCCGATGCACGGCTCGCTGTGTGACAATTGTTATCCGTAGATGTTCTTCCGGGCTAGCCGTGTCGAGTGTTCTGTTCTCTCCTTCGCGATGTTTTGCCTCCCACGTTGGAGGCATTGTCAGGCGTTGTGATGATGCCTCCAACGGCTGATGATGCCTCCAATGAGGGGGGTTAAACGTCGCGAAGGAGAAATAAGGAATGCTCAACACGACGGTTCCAAAATAACAGCAATAGAGAGAAATTCTCAGAGGCAAGTTTCGCTACAGTTTACTGATATTAAGGAGAAAAGGAGTGTCCATGTCTGGAGCGGTGGTGCGCTATAAAGCCAGCTGCCAATTAATCCCGACCACGGCTAACATTGGCAGAGTGAACCAGTCCTGGTTCTCCCTTAGATTGACCCTAGTGAGTACCGTTTGCGGGTGACAAGGTGGTGAGGCAGTCGATTCCACCTAGGGCACCTTTCTGTGTGGAGTTTCTGTGTTCACCCCTGCTCTGCGTAGGTTTCCTCCAGCTTCTCCGATTTCCTCCCACAACTATAAAACCGCATGAATTAATTGGCCGATAACATAATATATAGCACGCCGTGTCTGGCAAATGTTGGCGCCGGCTAACTGGGTGGCTGCCTCCTGCGACCCCACCCTCTGCATATTCCTTGCGCCTCTAAAGCGTTATAAATTATAACATTAGTGTTGACATCAACGCCCGGAAATACAAAACGAGCCAAGTGCTGTTCTGTCCAGGCCTCTCCCGTATCCATCGCACCGCCCTTAACAGGTGCTCGCTAACACCACTCCCCTAGTTCTGAGTGTACTGGTGCTGGCTCAGTCCCTATCTATGAGCTTCACTGTCAAATGATTACCGAGCCTTCCTTTGGCCTCTCCTCCGTAGGTCGACTCGTCCTCAATTAAGTTATTTGCTCAGCGTGCGAACGCCAACACCGGGCGACCGTGGCGCAGCTCGGGATCTGGTCGCACCACTTGCCAGGGCTGCCTCGATAGGTGCTCGCCAACCGCACGCTCTCACGCCGCTCAGCTACAACGGGTGCTCTATGTGTGTGTGTGCAAGAGTGTGTCTGTACATATGACCAAGTCTGGCTGGGGCGTCGGGATGTGAATAACTCTCCGATCATAGGCCAGAAACTAGGGGGGATTGGGGTGAGTTGTGGGGGAAGGGGGGCGGAGGGGGGGAGACCGAGAAGAGGGGGGGGGTGCAGCAGACCTGGGCAAGCAGCCGCTAAAGCATTTCAACGTGTCAGCCAGAGCCTGGAGTGGATTTATCGTGTTTGACTCCAGTGCGATCGTTTCCATCAAAGGAACGTGTTTTCGTGATTCCAGACCCGACCCCACTCCCTTGGTGTGCCTGGCTCTCTGCCCAGCCGTGCATTTTACCAAAGCCCTCTTACTCGCTTATACTCTCTCTCTCCGTTCTCTCTCTCTCTCCGTCTCTGCGCCTGTCTCTATCTCTCACGGTGCAGCTCTATTCCTTTCAGGAACCTGCTCCAGCGATTGTCCTTGTTGCATCCCCTCCACGGCCGCCACTCGGTGCCGTCACGCGGTCACGATGCTCTCCCACCGCAGAGCCACGCGCCGGCACGGGAGAAATCCTGTCTCGCAGAGGAGATCTCCTCCTTGTCCACACGTGATCCAGCGCTCTGGTGCCATATCCCTGGCTCGCCACAAGAAGGCAGTACGGCAAATTGACTAATCACGATGTGTTTCCCATCCGTACGGGGATTTAGTGTTTCCCCCTCGCACAAGGCATGGGTTTTCTCCCTCCACACTTAAATTGGCCGAAAACATCTTAAAATAAAAACCCAAGGCGGGATCCTCCGGAAAGAGAGTTCTACGACACAGCGTAAATAACAATAGTGCAAATTAAATACAATAAGTTAAATTTATCGGCGAATGCCCATCAGGGACCACACAACCCCGGCCCTGTTGCAGAAGCCTGTACGGTGTGTAAACGTATCTACGTGCACGGATGCGCGCGCGCGTACATGCGCATTAGGAATACAAAGGCGGCCGGGCGTGCTCGTGGCCGCGCACCCCGTCGTGCGCCGTGCCGTCCTTCATAACTGCTACTCGCCAACAGCACTTGACCCTACAGTATGTCAAGGCTACACGGGGGGTCTTTGTCCTTGTGGGCGCGTGCGCGCGGAGTGTGCGTGAAGGCATGCGTGCCATCACCGTCACCGTCTCAATCAGCCAGCGGCGGCGGCCCGCGCGGGGTTGCCAACCGTTCCGAGTCGACAGGTCGCGAATCTGCAGGCGGCTGGCCGAGTCGAGGCGGGCTGGTGAACAGGGACGAGCATCAGCGGCAGAGCGCCCTTTCAATTGTGCAAAAGGACTGTGAGATCAAACGCGTGCCGCCTTTGTAGGCCCTCCTAGCGGCGCTGCCAGACCCACCTGGCAGACTCTGCGCCTCTTAATCCCTCCCTCCACTCAGCCAGCCTCGCTCCGCATTTACTGGCATTGCTCCAAGGAAAACATGGAAAGAGGGCAGGGGATGGGGGGAGACGGGGGAGACGAGGGAGGGGGCGTGCTGGCTGTGGGGGCAGGCGGGGCGCTCTAATTGAGAGGGAAGACGAGACCCGCTCTCTGTCTGTGTCACGGTGTGCATGACACGGAAAGCAGTCGAGAGCATTTCTTGTTTAATAGCTGTGGTTTTGCGCGCATGTGCGTGTTTGTTCAATATTCACTTAATTGCCGTGTTTTAAACTTTAGGAGAGCGCTGTGAACAGTAAAAAAGCACACCGGACGCGTCTGTTTAGTAGCCCGCGTGCCAACTCTGCTGCAATTGATCATTTGAAAACGCCTGAACTTCATAGCCCGGCTTAACTGCAGACCTATAGAACGGTTGCGCAAGTACAAATACAGACCGCTGGTGTCACGGGCAATTACGCGTTTAATTGTAAATATTGTGTGCGAAACATTGCACACAATGGGAGTATAGTCAAACGGGTTTTAAAAGGGTTCCGGAGGCACGTGGTGCGGTGACTAGCGATGCTGCTTCACGGCAAGAAATAGCCGGGTTCGATTCCCGCCAACGGTGCCTTTCTGCGTGGAGTTTGCATGTTCTACCCGTGTCCGCGTGGGTTTTCGCCAGGTATTCCGGTTTTCTCCCACAGTCCAAATACATGCTGCTGCTTGGGGTCATTGGCCTAGGTTAGTCAGGTTGTATTTAAACTGGAAGGAATTGTTGAGCTATGTAGCTCTTTTTTACAGTTGCCAAGCGGGGAGGGATAAGCACGTCCCACCATCTCAGGGCACAGGAACAATTTATTTAGAAAAATTAAGCTGTGGGAGGAAACCGGAGTATCCGGTAAAACCCATGTGGACACGAGGAGAAAATGCAAACTCTAGCTGTCAGGCGGGAGTGCCACCGTGCCCCCTTAATTGATTAATTGGCCTGCTGCCGAAATTGTCCCAGTGCTCTGCGATGGACTAGTGGTCCTTTCTGGGTATAGCACTGTCTTGGGCCCTGTGACTGCCGAGATAGACTCCAGCCCCCCTCGACCCTGTACAGTTTCAAGGGGTTATTGATAACGATGATTAAATAAAGGTCCTGCTTTTTTCCGGTCTCATTTGTATCACCTTATAGTTTTGTTTCTAATTTGCCCTTTGCCTAGGTTAATTGTCATGACTAAATTGCCACCCGGTCCCCTGCGATGTTGCAACTTTCTTACCAGTCCCTGCTGGATAACTAATAAAAAGAGTTACATAGCGCAACGGTTATTTCTAGCTTGTATAAAAACTGATTGATGTGTACGTTTCGCTTCGCTCTCGCATCGCCTAGGTAAAACGACCGATTCCTCCATGCACGATTCGACACGCGCGCGGTATGAGCGAGGGAATCGATGCGTAATCGACGCGTGGTTCCACGCTCGATGTTCCAGCAGCGCGCGTCGTGATGTACGCCCCGCGATTCCGCTAAGTAAACGGGATCCGACCCAGACGCCCAGACAGCAGTCTTACCGACTTACAGGAGTGAGATTTCAATCAGGCACAATTGGGATTACAACCCTTGCTCTTTTCAAAGAGCACTGCGGGAACTATAAATTACATCTGCAGAGTAGGCAGGCCCTCCGTATAATGTCCCATCCGAAAAATGACACCTCGAACGGCACAATAGGCATTAGTACCACCTTGGGATGCCAGCTGAAACACGGCGTCGCCGAGAGCACAGGGCCCTCCCCTGCCGAGTTCAAAATCTAAATCACACTTTGTCACCACTCGTGCAAGTAAACAGGTCCGAGCCCGCTTGCCTTGAGCGCAAACCAGGCACGAACACTCCGCTTACCGTGAACGGACTCTTGTGAAATTCCTCTGACTGGACACTTTTTGAAAAAAATGTGACAGGGCACGAAAGCGGATATCATAGAACTTCCTCTGAGATTCTTCCACGTGTTCGGGGAAACACTTTTGCTACTGACAGCAATGTTAATCAGTGACAATCGAGATGGTAATGTTAAGTCACAGCTGGAATTTAGCCAAAGTAGGCGCAGAATCCAATTTGAGCCGCCTTTGGTGACAGGGCTGAGACCATCAACCTACTGCACTTGGTTTAATCCGACAGGGTCGCAGTTTAGACAGTGCCTGTCTCGGCAGCCACAGGGTGCAAGGCAGAGATATGCCTAGGATGGCACGCCAGCCCATCACAGGGCACTGGGGACAATTTAACCTCGGCAGCAGGATGTCTTTCAACTGTAGCAGGGAACCGGAGTACCCAGAAAAAAACCGACACAGACACAGATAGAACGTGCACACTCCACACAAAAAGGCACCTGAGCCAGGAATCGAACCCGAATCCCATATTTCCGTGAGGCAGCATCGCTACTCATCGTACCACCTTGCGGCGAATAAAACCCACATTGGAACCCACATCTCAGCAGCGCCAACTGTGCCCTCTGCCATCTCCGCGCCACCTCACCGTCTAGGCCAGGGCACGTACTCTGTAGGACAGCAGGGCACACGTGAAAGCGCAGGGGCAGTTAGCATGTTGGCCTTTTCTTCCCAATGTATGCATCGATCACATTACAATTTGTCCGCGTCAATACCCAGGTCACGTTCACTTTCAAATTTCCACAGGTGCTGTGCCTGGCATGCAGCTGAGACTGCGCCACTGGTGCCACGGCACAGACTGGTAACCACTGCAAAAACAAAGGTCCTCCAAATAGCTTTGACCGACTCTCAGGGCAAGTGCGGTTATCGAGCACCTACGAAGGCTGGGACGGCACATGATAAGGTGATGTGGCTAGCAGCACGCCTGATCACCTTAATTTTCCCCAATCGAACTCAAGTCACCGGGTTCATAGCGCAGCATGCTAACCACTACACTACCGCTTCCTATAAACAAAGACAAAGATCCCACGTACAGCCTTAACAGACTGTGTTGTCAAGTGCTGTTAGCGAGTAGCACCTATAAAGGCCAGTACGGCACACAAGTGGGTGGGTAGCCAGCACCACACCCAGCCACCTTTGACTACCTAGTGGCGATGTTTTCACACCGTACCAGATACTCATATAAGGGCGACTCGACTTAGGGGAGGCCCAGAACCGGTTCAAATAACCATCACTAGCTGTTGGCCGTGAGCGAGAATCAAACTCGGGTCACTGGGTTCGTAGCGCAGGGCGCTAACCGCTACACCACCGCTCCCCATAAACACATACACACTCACTCACTCACACACACGTACATAATCTTGTCATCTGCATGCCAATTATTCCCCTGCTGCCACGTGGCCAATGGTTGAACTCCCTGAGCTCGACTTACGGGTTTCCTACTTCGACCTGTATATGAGGGAGGCAGCGTTACCCTATTTCATTTTCACAAATTTGGTTGCGGGTAAATTTCGAGTTTGGGATTTGGGTTATGACACGAGCGCTTTACAGCCGACAAGCATATCCGCGTTATGGCCGCAGTGGTATCGCGCAGCATGGCCGCCGCACGGCACTTACGCGTGTTTTACATTTAGTGAGGCTGCAACCTAGGAATAACGGCGCAATTATTTGAAGCTCGGCTGCAGTCAATACTGGATCAATTTGGTGCATTTTGAGGATTTGTGGCGATGTTTTCGCATGAATTGTACGGATACTGTGAATCGGCACAATTGGCCAACACATACCGCTGTATTAGCCACCTTAATTAAATCTGTCTGACCAACAACTGACATTCGCATTGCACACAATTAGAGATTTCTGCAAATGATTTTTCAAAAATATAGTGTACATGTGTGTGACGTAAGTAGTGGCCAGTGGAGAAAATACCACAATTCTATGGCTGGGACAAGTCTCTCCACAGGGCAAACAAAACTGCTGGCTTCCTTACAAAGCGATATTAAGTTTATCGCCCTCTGAGCGATGATGGCCAGAGTAAACCCACAAACAGGATTTGGACGCACAGTCTTCCGTTTCGCGTGCTGCTTGCGCTACCGCTGAGCCGGGTTGAACACGCGTGTGGATTCTCATATATAGCATTGCAACGCACTTCACTACAATGCTAAGCGTTACGCGTAATTACCGTTCATTCAAAACGTAACACACCAGGGCCGCGATGCCGCCCAAAACATAAGCGCGAGTTCACGCGTACGCACCACACACGCTCGTACGACACGGCGCGGGGGCCCGTCTCTGCCACCCGTCTCACCGCTCCGCACACACACACGCCGCATCGACCGGCCGCGCTCCCTCATCAGAGTCGAAGAGGCTGTGGCACGTTTGTCAAGTGGAGGCCGTTGCGTCGTAGAGTTACGGCCAAATTAGCCGGCACGAGATATACTCCCCGAGACGACACCGGCGCTTCTCTCGCGAACACCCAGCTCGAAGGCGCGACACGGAAGAGACATCCTTGCTTGTAAATCACGGCGGATTTCTTTCGGGTCTCACAAAAGCGCATCGCTAAGTGGAGCTGATTTTAAAAGGGGTAGAAGCTTGTGTGCAGCACATGTGCCTAAATGAAAACTGTTTTTGAAGCGTAAGCTCAGGGGTAAGCAACCCGGCAAAGCAGCGACGCCGAGTTTGTAGACGGGCAATGAATTAAATATTGGCCACGTATGGCTTAATCATCTGCGATTATAATTAGTATCCTTCATAAATATAGCACTCTGGTAAAATTCTGTCTGACAAGGAAATATCCGAATGTCTGCACGATGAATTAAAAGTTCAAAATTCAGCCGCGTTATTATGCAGGGTGTTTTACGCGCGTAAAAGTGCGTACTCTTACACCGTAAACACATTCGTATACCGAGGAAGTTTTACTGGAAAAAAACTTTTTCATGGAAAGGAAATGAAAAATTCCTTTAACTAAAAAGAAAAACATAAAACTCCTTGCCTCAATAAAAAAAACAACCGAGCATCCCTTCGCGTCGGTGCGCGTAGAGGAACCGTGCGGCGTCTGCATTTGGCATCTCCTGCCACACACGGCACACTCCACGCTTCGTGATCATCGTGGACCTGACATCACGGCCGAAGATGCCGCGCGACACTTTGCTTGCAGCGTTTAGCTAAGTAGGGCAAAACGGGCCTTAGCGCTAAAACCTCTAATGCTCGTGAATTGTAAAGAATAATCGCTACAGGTAGACAGTCGTCTTGGTCATAATTTTTGTCCAGGATGTGTGTTTGTCGGTTTGTTTATTTGTCTGTGTGTGTGTGTGTGCGCATTAGTTTGAACGAAAGTTAAACATGTAAATGTGATGAAAAAACGTTTTTGGAAATGGTATTACAGAACAAAATAGGATGTTTAAATTTCCTCCAGCATTTAGATCGGTCCAAATCAGAATGAAGTAAAATCCATGTCTGGTAAATTATTGATTCAGGCAAAGTCATCTCGTATCATGTTGTCTTGTCTACCTGGATCACAGTCGACACACAGTCTTGTAATAATAATAATAAGAGCATTTTATAGAGCGCCTTTCACCCGAGGGTCACAAAGCGCTACACAACGACAGAAAAAAACAACTAATAAAAACCAAAGCAACAAAAAAAAATTAAGGCTGTTTCGAATACACTGAAAGGTCGTGAAACTGGCAATCTTAAGAGCGGCAAAAATCTGCCAGCGTCCCCTAAGATATTAATACCGATTATTATGCGCAGCCCTGTGTCAATCAGCTGCTAGGAGAAGGCCCCTCCATGCCATGGCAGTCATGGGCGTTGCTTGGGCATACTTCACCACGCTTGTCAGTGCTGGTTAGTGAAATCGTGTTTGGAAGGCTAGACGTATTTCAGATATCGCCCGTAACCGATGTTAGGCGTCACTGGGAATCAAACTCAGGTTCCCTGGTGCATAGCGCGATATGCAAACCACTGTGCCATCACTCCACTTCTCGCTCACGGACAAAGCCCCGAATATTTCTGTTTCGTGACGCACATGGGGCGGCGGAAGGAAACGCAGCATTTGTCAAAATCTGAGCCTGCGGGAAACGCCGAAACCCAAATTAAACATTAACAATTTCGCGACCAATAATAAACATTACAAGGCACTTGTGAGTTGGGTTCCGTAAGCGTATGAGTGTCGTAAACCCCGCTCCACCCGACACAGCTAATTAGTAAGGTTTCGTCACGTGAGCAGAACGCGTTGATTCATTACTACTTCAGCACACCGGTGTGTTACAGAGCAGCACATCAGTGTGTTTGAGCACAAACTCACAACATTTACAAAGAGGTTTAAAATAATAATTACAATTCATAACGCGCACACATTCGTTCAATGTTGAAGGTATTTGTTGGAAGGGAAAATCACTCAGAGGCGCAAGTAAACTACACAGAAGTGGGGAGGGGGAAGGCAGCCAGACACTGCATCCTATACATCAACCAATCAATTAATGAGTGCTTTTTTAGTTGTGGGAAGAAATCGGACAACCCGAAAAAGAACCCCACACAGAACACTGGAAGAGAACACACAAACTCCACGCAGAAAGGCGCCCAAGGCAGGAAATTAACCGCTTCGGGCGGGACTTTCTTTCTGTGAAGCGCGGATGTTACCGCTGCACAGCCACGATGCCGCCCAAGGTTTGCTGCGTCGCAGCGATGCTTGTGGGCACGGACGCGCCGTTGCCGGCTCCGCGGCATCGAGAGACGTGTCTGCGAGGGGCCACCCACCGCGGCCCGCGCGAGTAACGCAATAAGCGCGTAATAAACTCCAGGCCGGACTGCACCTGCACCCGTTGACATTTTTGTCCCGCTTGCATCGCCGTCGCATTTTTTCTGAGCAAAGAGCGCGAAGCCTGAAAGGTCGCCGAGCGAGACCGTGCCGCCCCGTCTCGCCGGGGGCCTCCGGCCGTCGCTCCGCCGGGCCCCACGCTCGGGGAGCAACGCGGGCAGGGCGGCGTGTGCCGGGGTCGACGTTAAACCGGCCCGGCTGGTGAAGTGACGCCCGGGACACTTGGCGCGCCAGCACGGAACGGCGTGTGAACGGCTCCACGGTGAACGACGATACGACGGTGCAATCTCGTGAACATAGGCTAGATGTGTATTATTACACGGGAAAATACCCAGTTAGATTGAAAGCTCTGGAAGCGGGATTCCCGCGATACAACAAGCGTATGCAGGCGCTTCGCAGCCGCGGGTGTTGGGACACCCGCACTTTCACAGAAACATGATTCCATCCCCCCCACTTTTTCCTGAGGTAGTCTCATATAATATGTTGCGACACCCCCCACTTTCACAGAAACATGATTCCATCCCCCCCATTTCCTCCTGCAACACCCGCGGCTGCGACGCGCCTGAGCGTATGAACTAACCAAGGGGCATCGGCTTCTTAATTGCCGCGGCGCTGTGCGGCGAGCGGCGTTATCTCGTCGTCGTCGTTGTCGTGGTCGGGGAAGCGCCGCCGTTACCTGCCCCTCGCGGGCCACTCTGTCACTCTGCTGCCAGAGCGGTTTGGAGACCAATTTGCTGGGATCGGCCCAGAGGGGACCCCAATACAAACGGCTTAGTGTTTTGCACCAACCGCCGACGCTAATCCCTACGGACCCCTTCATCATTCCCGCTTCTCCCTGCTCCCCGACACTGACAATCGCCGTGACCCCTAAGGGGGTCCGTGTACCGCCTGGCTATGAGTGCGTGCCGTGCAGCGGCAGTTGCCCGAACTTGGGGACTGTGAGGTCAATACTCCCGCCGCACGTGTTTGCTCCACCCCAGTTCCCGCGGTCTCCACTCACACGTGCTCTCCCTGCTCCCCGCGCTCCTCCTGCTCCCCCCCACCTCTCATGCGCTCCCCCCTCTAACACGTGGCTCCAGCGTCAGAAGCAGCTTCAGATTTGCAGAAAACGATGAGAGCAGCGCAGCTGGCAGCCAACAATGGGCTGAGCTTAGAGCCTTAATTGGCGAGAACTCGTTTCCCACCTTCTACCTTTCACTGAGAAACGTTCTTGCGTTCATACAAACACACCTGTGTGTGTACGCTAATGCGGCGTCTGTGTAAAGGTGCAGCGTTCAAAGGGATCACTCCACTAAAGGGAACTCTAGAGGGTATTTGGTCTACTCCTCCACGTGGAGCAGACGTGTTCTCAACACACGTGAACTGTCGATCGACTGTGGCGATCCCAGATATATTGTTGACGGGGGTGACGGGGGTGGCGGGGGTTGCTTGGGGGGGGATTTCGGAGATTTTACTCCATGATTTAATAATGTAACCTTTTTATGGGTCGGGTCACATATAGAAAATAAGTGTCGTAAACCCGCCTCCACCCGTCACAGCCAATTAGTAAGGTTTGTCACGTGAACAAAACGTGCCAATTCCTTACTAGTTCATCAAACCGGTATATTGGCGAGCCAACCCACAACATTTACAATGAAATACGACGTTTTGCTGATAGTTGCAATCAGCTTCCTCAGGTGTCTCGAACTGCCACGCCAGGAGATGGGGTTGAACCGGCGACTTTGGGATTGAAAATCCACCGTGCGAACCGTTATACTACGGAAGTGTATACACATGACAATATGGCATACGTAGTGAAATAAACTGCTGCTGCTTTAGCAATCAAACTGACTAAATATCACGTTTGGTCACAAAAACTGGAATTCCTTTCTTTCACTCGGCTCAAAACTAAAAATTACATCTCACCCTTTAAGCCTTGAGCAACACATAAATGTGAAATAATTCCTGAGAACGCCATTCAGCCAAATTGTTGAAATAAACTGCCTTTCATGCCATGTTTTGAACAAAAATATATACGTGCATGCAGTGGCGGGTCGTGTGTGTTACACCTAGGCCTTCAGTGCTATCCTCCCGTAATTAAACCGCCTTCGAATAACCTCACCATGACACTAGGGCTATAGGCTATTGTCATTCGACCCCATATTCACAGTGACAGTAACCCTTATAGAGTGGAATAAAGTGATTTAACACGAGGCTCAACACCTATGAGAGTTACAATACACTAATTGCAGAGACACGAATACATGGTGACTGAAACCATCAAGGACGTACCACTATTACGCAGTATGACAGGATGCTCCATTACAAATAGACATTGCATCGCCCAAATCAATGTCGTTACCAAAGAAACAAGAACAAACTAACAACTACCAGTCACATTTACTGACACGACCCCCAAGGAAGCAAAAATGCCGTCTTCTTCTTCTTTGCGATTCTTCGAAGCACGATGGTCAGCCTCTGGACATCGTTG
>JAZEWU010000002.1:16395101-16416428 GCA_036362915.1 Geotria australis | reverse complement strand
GGGTTGTTCATTCGACAGGCACGGCTCGGCCATGTGCACATACACTCTGTACTTATTATTATTATAACTCCACTTATTTAGCTACCGAGTCTCACGACTCTTTTTCAAGAGGGTCCTGCCACATTTTTATTTTGCAGTGAGGGGCGATAGCTGCTCTGTACATTCCTCTAGAGTGGTTTGCGGGTACTCTTTTTAAAATCTGGACCACGACACCGGCACACATTGGCCTACTGCTCAAAACGATGCTGAATAACAGTGTTTGCGGCTGGAACGCAAACACGAGTACAAAAGTGGGATTTTAAACTGAAATAGTTTCTTCCGAAACTCTAACTATTTCAGCTTAAAATCCCACTTTTGTACTCGTACCATCAACCGCCTTAAGCACTCTTCCGCCTTTATCCTGACGTCAGACGAACGTGTTACACGCTCGAAACAAGATCGCCCGCAGGGCGGGTACTCTGCTAGTTAAATAATGTTTTAACAAAACTTGTTCGAATTATTTTAGGCCTAATTTGAAACCAATTTCTTACGCGTTTAATGACTGCACTATATTACAGAGAACGAGAGGTGACAGCATAGAACAATACATTAATAACCGCGAGCCAGTGTGTACGATTAAAATCCCATTCCTAAAACTTTTTGATGGCTCCTCGTAAGGGTTGGGGCTTTAAATGGAACATTTGAATTGGCCATTATCTCGCCCTCTAAGCGTGCGTGCGTGTCCGTTATTACAGTAATGGCTTCGTGCAAATTGATAGCCCAGAGTCTTCTGAACAGCCCTTGCAGGCCAGGCACACTGAGCATAAACAATCAATTATTCCAAATAATCAATTTGGAATCCACAAAGTGACCTTATCGAGTGCATGATTGAGGCACCAGTCTATTAATGGTATTAGTAATTTCTCGAGCCCTATAACAGACTTTAAATGACCGAAAATGTTATTGGGTAGAACGTGTTTTTTCGCAAAGTACCACAAATGGATCTGACCGTCTGCCTCTGATTCGCTAGAAACACGGCCACCTGCATTCACAGCATTGCAGTTACTTTCTGATTGTGTTACGGCCATGCAGCTTTGATACGCCACAGAACTGTATCGCGCTATACATTGTTCAGTGGTCCACAGATGCAACATGCGTATTGATCATGATGGAGGAACTTTAAACAATTTACGATGTCCAGAGGCTGACCATCGTGCTTCGAAGAATCGCAAAGAAGAAGAATATGGAGTATATTATTTCTCACAAATTCCCTTAATTATTCTCAGTAAAGTGACCTATGCTGCACCCCGTATGTCCGCGAAGGGCATCCGGGTTCAAATCCTACATAAGCGCAAAATGTATTTGTACAACACCAAGGATTTTATGTCTTATTTCAGATTTACTTCCCACTTATTGGTTAATGTTCTGAAACTTCAGAGGGCCGGCAGCAATATTTATATAAATGCCACCAGGAAGAAATCCAGGTCAAAAGCAGTTATGTCAGCAGAAAAGGACATCAACAAGAGACGTCAGAAGAACGTGATACACCCTTGGAACAAGACAGGACAGCCCGTACGGCGGGTACTCTGCTACAATGGAGTATTGAAATAGAAAAAGGAATACATGATCGGGTAACAAACACAAGCTAGAGAAATGGCATTTCCTGGGAAATTCAGTAGGCTGGGGCAGGCCACGTCTCTGGGAATGATGATGATGATAGCCGGCGCTCCAAATTAACGGAAACGTGGCAACCACAGCGTCTGTGAGAGACACCTGCCTCGGAGATGGAGCGATGAAACCAGCTCATGTGCTGGAGCGGGATGAATGTTTTGCGTCGTGTGACTGTGGGTTATGGCGACGGCAAAACTACACGATGCACAACCACCAAATAATCATCAAAGTCTCTGCCGAGAATATAAGTAGCAAAATAGATAAGCAGACAACTCCGGGCATAATGCACATAGGGCCTGATATTGTCATCTCTTTGTCTAGTAAAAAAAACGGTCTTTAATGATTAATTTTCGTTAATAAATTAGGCACTGAATGACCTTGACGAGGCCCTATCTGAAAAGGGCATCATCAAGTATTTTACCATTTGTGCGTGGAATGTTTCATGCAAGTTTCTGTTTAAACATCCCGACTTCCCATCTCGGGTGCTTCTGCTGCAATCGCGCTGTCAATGTGAAATTGTATTGTTACCGCTACACAATGGGAGCGATAATTTGGCAAACCTGACGCATAATGGAGAGGTGCGACTGCTAACAAAGTGTCCTTAATTACACTCATTTTGCCAAAGAAAAGACATGCCATCCTTTCCACCCACACAACCAGGCATTATTACCTGTGTGTGTGTGCTTGCCTGCCTCCCCTCCTCCCTCGCCCCCCCCACATTTAAAAAAAATGTATTAATTTATTTTTAACAAATGGCACAATGCCCAGTTATTACATGTCGCTGGCAAGGTTGGCTATACAAGGGAGCATTGTTCCACTAATGAGACTTGACTGAGGGCTGTCAGCTGCTTGTGCACGAGAAGGTGTATACAGCCGCACAACACAGAGACGCATTGACCGTAGATAATAATAATACAATTTTTTTTTAAATAATCTGAATTTAGAATTTGTGACGCTCGGTTTTCAGTCACTCTCAAAAGGCAATAAAAAAATAGGATTCAGAGGCGCGGGAAACCACAGAAAAGTGGGAACGCAGCCAAAACTGGCGCTAACAATTGCTAAGCTCTGTGGTCCTATATTGGCATATTTGGCCAACTCCATGAATCGGAGTTTATACACGTGGGGGGAAACCGGAGTGCCCGGAGATATAATAAACCGCATCCTATAAATGTTGGCTCTGCCCTGTGAATGTCATTTGCCATTCTCTGGTGGGTCGCAACCCATCAGTGGGCCACGAGCACCAACCACCTAGTTGTCTGGAGACCAGACCCGAGTGGCCAAGTGGGCCTTGAGGTGCAGCAAGTTAAGAACTCCTGATCTCCCATCATCTTATGTTTAATGCGAATGTTGTATTGTAATAACGTAATGACACGCGTCCCGATGTCAAGAGCACGACTGTATTACTGTGTAAATAAGATGATATTATATATGTGCATATTTATACCGCTCGAGCAGGATTAGAGAAACACGCGGTTTATAAATGTAATAACACGTGTATTAGATAATTCTCAGCCTCTTGTCAATCCACTGCTGGATGAAGGCCTCGTTGGTCATGCGGGTCACACTCTCCATACTTCACCATACTGGTCAGGTTCAATATTATTTTTTTAAGCAGGTGAGAACTCAATTGGCTCAGGGTCAGATTGTGACGTGGGTCAACACAAGCAACAACATAACAACAATGAAACAAATAGAAATCAGCGCAAAAGTAACTGGCGAGTGCAGTTTGGTGAAGTGGAGCCCTCCAGGCAGTGGCGTGCAGAGGTTTGGTGATGCCCCCGGGGCCAACTCCTTGATTGTATGCCCCCAAGACTCAAGTATAGGGCCTAGTACTGAGTTGTAAAGCAGTACTATAACGTGTCGACGGTCGTCGACCTGGCACAGTGGATGATGAAAAATAATGTCGATCGGCATCGACAAGGCACTGAAAGAGTTAATCATGAGAATTGCTATTAAGAGCTACTGTCTGGGGATAGCCGTGTCGATGATGCCTCCCATGTCGGAGGCATCATCAGACTTCTGAGGCATCATCACGCGTGGGGGCGCGTGGGCTGGAGCTCCCTGTGTTAATCGTATTTATTTCGCTTTAATTTGTTGTGCATTTGTAAATTTTCATCGGTTCCTTTTCTCTTTGGTTGGTGGTTCGTTTCTTTGTAACTTTGGTGTTTGTTTTTGTTGTCTGCCATTTTCCGTGCTCTGTCGTTGTTGACATGTCGTTCTCTCTGCAGCTTTGTGCAGCGCTTTGTGACCCTCGGGTGAAAGGCGCTATATAAATGCTATTATTATTATTACGTACACTGAAAGAGTTCATCAGCATTACGTACAGTATTTACATGTAACAGGTTCTCTACTCTGGTCTCGCTTATTAAAATACGGATCCACATTCACACCAGCTTGTGGGACTGTTTAATATCACTCTTTGATTGGATGCCCCCCCTCCTGAAATGGATGCCCGGGGCCGTCTCCCCCTCTGCCCCCCTTTTCTGCACGCGACTGCCTCCAGGACCGGTTTCGATAACATTGATGTTCGCAATAACTGGGAATCAAACTCAGGTGGCTGGGTTCACCGCGCAGCACGTGAATCGCTGTGCTGTACACGTACAAATCTCGTCGCTTTGAGGTAGGGCCGTTACTGGAATGTTATGTTTCTTCTGTACGAGGCAGCGATGGTGATGACGTGTGTTGTGGTCTGCGATAATTGATGCGTACTATAAACATGCATACAGACCGATGCACGTAGACGGACGATGTTCGCGTTAAATTTACGCCGTACGCAAAAAGACACAGGGGCCACAAGTAACGGTTGGTTCCACGATCCCTTGCGAGCTTTAAGCCTTTTGCGTCAAACGTAAATTTGACTTTTGTCTTCAAAGCCTGCCTCCAGCCCTCGCTGCGGCACCGACGCGATCAAGGCGGACACACGCCGTACGGCGTCACAGATTGATATAGCGTCGTAACACCGATGGGTGCGTATCTACAGGAGGCACAGAAACACATAAAGTAAACAAGGGTTATTTATAAAGGAGGCTGATCATTCTCAGACGGATGTATGCGCGGTTGTATAATAATAATTATTGATATTGTGTCGCGCCTCCTTTATGGCGGTGAGTCTCAGAGCGCTTTACGAGCGACGTCTCAAACATTTCAAGGGCACCCCCAGTGGCAGAAGTCTGAGCACCTGCCTGGCCAGCACATTAGTCAGGGAGTAGGGGGCGATGTTGCCACGTGTGATCCTAATAGTGTTATTTATTAAGTGCGTATAATGTACGCAAATATGAGAATACATATGATGGAGCAAGCGTTTTTATCTCTGTATGCCCACACTGAGGGTAGTGGGTTTGAATGTGTGATATGCGCACACGTTATCTGCACAACACCGAGACTTTACGTCTTATTTCCGCTTTACGTCCCACGTTTTAATTACTCTTCTGAAACTTCAGGGAGCCAGAGTTATTCACAAAAGGGAATCGGGAAGAAATCCAGGTCAAAGTAGTCATGTTAGCAAACAGGAGACGTTCGAAGAGCGTGTTATAAGCTTGAAACAAGATCGCCCGTGGGGCGGGTACTCTGCTAGTGCAATAAAGCAAAAAGATGGTTCGCGGTACATTGAGTAATGGGACACAGGGGTTTAGGGATCGATCATGAGCAGCAGAGACGAGCCCACACTTCATCCTGGACCTATGACGTGGTCGAAGAGTCATAAATGTGGGTAACGGGGGGAATGACCATACGGTACTATAGGTCACAGCAACTTCAGTCAGTCAGTTTTTTTTATTTAAGCTGGAAGGAACTGTTGAGCAGTGCAGCTCTTTTTAACACTTTTCCAGCGGAAAGGGGAAAGCAAGTTACAACATTACAGGGCACGGGCGGTAAATTGGTCACCAAGCCAATTAACATATGCAGCAGCATGTCTTTGGACTATAGGATGAAACAGGAGTAATTGGCGAAAACCCACGCGAACACGGGGAGAACATGCAAACTGACTTCTTGTTGTGAGGTGGCCACGGTTTTTTTCCGCGCCACCGTGCTGCCACCGTTGCTTGATAAATCATTACAATTATTTCTGTTACGTGTGATTATGCACAGGGACGCTATGGAGCTGTAATCTATAACCTGTTTGATGTAATCATCGAGCGCTTGTGGAGAGGGTATTTAAAGTCTACCCAAAGTACACATCGGCTCAGTTCCTGTGTCCACCAATTCATCTTAAGGCACACTTCATCACATTCATTTCATCCCCGAGATTATTTTTCCCGCGTTAACGGAGAAATGCACATTTTAAAACAGTCTACTATTTCACAAAAATAAAATTACGGCGCCATTAAATTAAATTTGACCGAATTATACATATACGCGCAAGCATAATGCGCACGTATATTTGTATTCATTTAGGTGTATCTCGCGGTGTGGGCGTAAAGTGATAGGATCGTTTTCAAAATAATTACTCCGAGCATAACGGTGCTGTCTTGCCAACAGCGTGGCAAACGCACAGAGCGGCAACGTGACAATGGCTAACGCACATCCTCCAGGACCTGTACAATATGTTCGTTCTGACATTACGGACCATACCCTTTCTCTTTAAATAAGTGATAAAGATTTGAGAGCGCAACTCAACCACCCGTGCAAAACGCAGCAGGCAGGTGTCCTGGTTTGTGGACGGGCTGGCGCAGGGAGGGATGTGGGGAAGGAGAGGGGCCGCTGATGGGATTGGAGGGAGTGTGGCGAGTGTGGGGAGTGCGGGAGGGAAGCCCGCAGTTTTATTTACAACCTCTGTGCAACCCCCCCCCCCAGTCCTCCCTCTTCGGGGGCTTGAGTGTTTTGAGTGAACACAATAATACGGCGTGGCGCACGGCGCTCGCAGTAACCGCCACAATTTGGCAGCGATCATGGTGTTTTTGTGCGCTGTCTGCGTGGCCTGCCGTCCGCTCGTAAGTGGGGGCTGTTACTGCCAGAAAGACTCTGTTAAGGGGAGTCTCCGGGGAGACGCCAGTGACTCACATCCCCAGGCCCTCGCGATTGTTTATCGATCCCTCTCTGAAACGGCCCATTTCTCACAGGCTAAGGCGTCCTAGCGCGCGCGCGCGGCAGAGCAGTGCTCGGGTCCCCGTGAGCAACTGCGCCTATCACCCCCACCCACTCACCCACCCTCCCAGCTCACCCCCCATCCCACCCATCTCACACCCCCCACATCCCACCCATCTCACCTCCCCAATGCCAGCCACCTCACCGACCCCACACACAACCCTTGAGGTCCACCGTCGTTATCGCGGCTGCCACCGTCGCTGCTGTTGCTCCTGCAGCAGCAATCAGGACACAAATGCGGCAGTCCGCGAGTGAGGGCCGGGTTATCAGACGTCCACATTTCGGAGCAGCTGTCCCGGTTGGATTTACTTTTCAATTCCCAGCGGCCAGGTCGTGGCCTTGACTCGTGAATGATCATAGGGTCTTTAAGGTGGCTCTCCACTGCAGAGAATGCACGTAGGTAATCCCCTGCATAATTAACGGGTAGACGCTGGGTTGAGAGCACCGAGCCCTCGGTCGAGAGGAGAGATGTTTATTGTTACAGCAGAAAATAACCGGTGAGCTTGCGAGCTCTAGAAGCGGGTTTCCTGCGCCACACTGGAGCAGGGGAAGAAGTGCTCTAGAGGCACTGGGATGGAGGCTTGCCTAGCCTCCTGTCTGTCAGCGCAGGTTTCTGTAGTAATGGTACCCTTGATTTCGCGAGAGAATCCTCCCAGCACAGCCGCATTAGCAACGAAATACGAATAATGAATCGAGCTGCGGATAGAAGTCAGTGTGGCTCCGTTTCACCCGGTAGAGGCATCCGGGCCGGGATTGACAGCCTGCCAGCTTGGAGCGGCCTGAGCAGGTGCATTTATAATCCCCGATTTTATTCACGAGCAAACAAGGGGCACTAATTTTGGGCAACATAAAGTTGATCGTTACGAATGCATCTGTGGCTGCCACCGCGTGGAGGGGAGGCATCTGCAGCGCGGTGACGCCGGGAAGGAAGTGGGATCCTGCACAGAGGCGCGCGCTCGCAAAACCTTCAAATTAAAAACAAGACACATGGGAATGTTTCTGCCTGATTTTGGCAAAAAAAGGAATGCATTTACCCGACAACGTACCACTTATTTTCCACAATATACGATGAGGAAAAGTCCCTTTCCTTGAGCTTAAAATCAGGCTTAAGGCTTACTTGAGGCACTTTCGCAGTTCCAACGCGGTCGTAATTGGCGTTAAAAATACCGTAGGACATGGCTCGAGACTTCTGGTTGGACATAGCCATTATGTCTCATTCGCCATAAAAGGCCCTTTGCGTATTTTTTTAAATCTACAAAGTAAAAAAACCCCATGCAGATGCGTATTACGATGGCACTTTATGTACTGCCAAAGCACATCATTAAATATATAAAAATTTGCCGTGAAAATTATCCTCTGAAACAAAATGTGACGACTTTGCCGAGGAAAATGTATTATTTTTGCACTTCCAGATTATTTTAAATAAGTGTGGGCGGCACGAACGGAAGGCATCGCCTATGGAGCCACTGGCCTGTGACGTCGCGTCAAAACCGGTGCTCCCAATCCTCGGTGAATCGATCGTCCACACTTTACCTGCTCCTTGTTGACACACATCTCCAGTCTCATAAAAGCTAAACAAATCTGGCGGCTTGGCCAGGATAGGTCCGTTTCATAATTGGTTTCCAAACCATTTCTAAAAATCCAGATTAAACATCACGCTCAACTCTTAATTACAGGCAAAGACTGAGTAATGGGCAGGGTTAGCAAAGGATGCGGTGATTCGCTGAGGAATACGTGGCCATGCCATTTAGAAATGGCCACAGAACGGTAAAAACGCGCCTGGACGTAAAACGACTGAAAACATATACTAATGATCAAGCGAACCAAAAAAGTAACACTTCGCTCGACGAAAGGCTGTGGACTTATTTTTCATATATTTTGAAACGTGTATCTGTTTTAGTAAGAACCCATTGTGCTGCGTGCCTTTATACTGCAGAAACCAGTTGTGGCGGCGTTCAAACGCAGAACTTCCAAGCACCAAACGGGAACACTCATCTACAGAGCCATCTCTCTAGAAACAAGGCGGTCTCTTTTTCCACACGCTCAGCTCGAGTTCCGTTCTGTCCCATCTTCCTTGTCACAGTCACCCAAAGGGCAAGGATTCTTAGAATTCACATTTCAAATCCAGGATTACATTTTTAATACCGGGGATTTAATTTCATGTGTATCCTCTGGTTTAGCTCTCGTTATCAACCGGACTTATCTATTCGTTTACAAAATATTTTTTTTAAACATATTTCCTCGCCGCCGAAAGATTTGTCGCTCACGGCTCAGAACAGCGAGCGCAGAGTCTGCGAATCTTCAGCCATCGAGCCGCTCTTGTTTACTAATCACGATGCTTGTGAGGAGCGCGAATAGAACAACGTAAAAGCAAGGGATATATATATATAATAAAAGACAATTCCTGTGATCACCTGGAGATTGTGGCATTAGACTCTACAAAGGAAACCCGCAGATAAATTAGGTGACAAAGGACTGCGCTCCACTCAAAAATGAGACGGCGGAAGAGCGGATGCCGCGCGGTCATCGGTGAATGTGAAATTACCGCGGTGCTCCAGGCTTCGGCAGCAAGGTGAGGGCTAATCCGCGGCAGCATAATTGCCAAGCCACTGCCCAAACCAACTCTCTGATGAACGCCCGTCCAGGGGACATGCAATAATTGACCATTCAAGAGGAGCCATGCCGGTTGCATGACCTTCTCAAGCTGATTATATTACTTCAGGACAGGGAAATTTTTCACTTGTAATTTCTTTTTTTTAATCCTTTTTTTACTCTTCCATTTTTCCTTCCTGCCTATCCCACGTCCCCCCCCCCACCCCACCTCCCACCCATCTCCCGTGTCCAACATTTCAAGTTCCTAAGCTGGATAGGTGATTTAACCCGTTCGGGTTCCGCTCGCCAAACGTGCGGACACAGCGTAGCGTTGACGCGCACGCCGGCGGCTCATCGTGCTCGGGGTTGATCGAACGGCGGAGTAGCAATCGCGTTACGGCGCCGTCGGGAGTCGAACGGAACGTGAACGGGAGTGTCTCCGGCGCGAGTGAACACTTGTGAAATTGTTCGCAAATGTTCCGGTTGCCGGCGGTGATAACGCTCCGGCGCAGCCCGCTACACGATGGGTTAATGGCATTACAGTTATTTTAATAATAGTAAGCTCAGAGATGAAAATTATTGGGCGCGCGGCTATCCTTCCTGGGATCTGCATGCGATGTGGGGGAGAGATTAGGCTGTGGCGAGCGAGTGGAGATCTCATTGCATTTGTGTGTAACTTATGAACATGCACGGGCCTTATTAAATGTGTTCACGTTCTTATTTTAATAAGAGCAAGAATCCGGTTTAATTTCCTTTATATTTAAACATGTACTATTCTACTCTAAAAAGGTGTTGTAAGCCGCAGACCAATTGATTCGTTCTGTAATATTTGTGAAACTTGCTTTTATTTCAGCAATATTGTCCTGCGAAACATTGTGTTTGGAATGATTATCTGTATAAATTGCTTGGCTTGTTTCACAGCCGTACATTGATGTGCACAACATAATAATTAAGGGCACCGGCGTGGCCATAAAAATGAAACTATTTGCTTTTCACGCACAAAGTGCAGATTATTTTTAGTGGGGGCTTTAAGAAATTACATTTAGAATTTTTTACATTTTTTTGTCCTCCGAAGCGAACATTCTAGCGATCCTAGGATTCGTCACATTTTCCTATAACGCTCATAGCGCAACTAGGCGAGCAGCATATAATAATACAATCTGTAACGCGCGCAAATTCCACGCCTGGTTATGGACGAGACACGGATACAGAGGTGCGACGAAACCACAGAGAGGGGGGAGTAAGCCAGGCGGTCAGCCGGCGCCAACCCGAAAGACACTGCTTCCTATATATTACAATATATCTGCCACTTAATTCATGAGTGTGTTTTTAGTTGTGGGAGGAAACCCACGCTGAACAGGGAGAGAACACACAAACTCCACACAGAAAGGCGCCCGAGGAGAGAATCGAACTGCCTCGGGCAGGAATTTATTTCTGTTATTTCTGCTACCACTGCGCTACGCTGCCGCCCAAAGCGCTGAGCGCGCGAACCACCGCAGATCTGTCCTCTCACGGGTAGAGGTCAGATCCAGACTGGCCGGCGGGGAGCTCCGTTCCCAAAGCTCTGGAGAAGCACGCTTAGTGAGACATCCCGCGGAGGCACCACGCCACTCGCACAAGCAGCTCTGTGCTGGGAACCTCCAGTTACCGAGCGTGTGTCGGGTTCACTCGGCCCTCGGGCCCCGCCGTGACATCCGCTGTATTCGATTCCGTGAGCGACGGCGATCCTCACGGAGGCGCGCGGACAGAACGCGACCGACACGTGTTTTTCGAGCGCAGTCGACGATGGACAAACGTGTGTAACGTTGTCAAGGATCCTTTGTCTCGGCGGCGATTTCACATCATTAGCACTTGCTCACTCTCTCCGAGCGCTCGCCGGGTAATTCTTGACGTTACTCTGAAGATATCCGCGCAATGCCCGAGCGTCGTCGTCGTCAAAATAAACACACCGCAGATGTGTCGGCTTATTGCACTGTACCTATTTCGGCTCGTACTCCCGTGGCACCGTCATCCGTACGTGCGGCTCAGTGCGGCGGCGGCGGTGGCGGTGCCGCCGGGCACCCTGCGTGGTGTTTGCGGGCGACGCGTAACGGCAGAGGCGTCGTTGGCCTGCTGTTCTGGGCGAGGAGAAGTCCGACGCGGCTTCCCAGACGCTCCTCCACACCTCGGCATCAACCGCTGCCAAATAAAGCGCACAGGACACGCGGGAAGCTTAGGTTATTATCAAGGAATGCTATGTTCAGGATGGAGATTAACGGAGAAACACGAAAACAAGCGTGTAATATTTTTATTTTTTACTCAATTCTCGTGGATTATTTTTTCAACTGCTAACCAACCACCACCACCCTCTGCCCACACCCCCCCCCCACAAAAGCCACCCCTTGTGAAAAGGAGAAAATCTCATCGCGTTTCCGATTGTTTCTTTATAAAAGTAGCCCCAGCAGGCTAAGGTGGCTGTGATGAACGATGCGTGTTTGTTGCGGAGAGAACGCTACAATTTCACGTCATCTTTCTCTTCCTGCTGGATTTCCGCCGCCTAATTCGCACGGGCGGCGAGCGCGCGACGGCCTTGTGTGCCGGGCGCGAGGCGTGCTGGCGAATCTCGGCAACATGATCACGGTGACGGCCAGAGCGCATTCACAAATGGGATCGCGGTCGCAGTTCGACACGTCGATACGCACGCGCGTAGCGCTCACATGGGGGAAATGCAGCCACCTTTGGCGGCATACCCTCCATGAGTTACCCGGCTATGCCAGGGGGAGACCGTGGGTACCTGGCTATAACTGGGAAACCAATGCTGCGAGTTAGCTGTCCGAGTCCACATGATCCTGGCCGACACGTGTAAACACATTGGCTAAATAAATAAAAAGCGTCCACGCGCAGAGCGGTTGACACGCACAAACGTATAAGTTGTACCGGAATGTTTTCGGTCTCCATTGTGATTGTTTTGTATGAGACATCGAGGCCTAATGGGAGGTATCACCTCCTCGCTTGCCGACGGCGGAGCAGTCCCCATGCGGAAGAAAACCGCGTTGTTCCGGTGAAACGTTAAAAACGACCAAAAAGTCCACGGTATATAAAACAAATCAGAGTGTTTGTCTCTGTGCATTTACACGACCGGCTAAAAATACTAAAGCTAAGCCTCTTTTATGTTTTACTTCATCCGCGGCTAATATTATTATTACTCTTTTGCGTAAAAACACCTTGGATTAATAGAATAAAGCCTCACAAAGTTTCCAGACGCGTGTCCGTCGAAGGCATTTAAAATGAAACATAAAAAAGACTGAAGTGTTGAGAATATCAGAGGTAATGTGGTGCATGCTGTTCATTTGCCAACAGTGCCGTCGTTTGATGAAAACAGCAACAGCCTCATTTGATCGGGATCCCAAGGTTGACGTTAATGTGCAACTGCGGATTTGTGCTCTTAAAGGAAATCAAAATAAAACATCTAAATAGGCAATCTGCTTCAGAGGGGATACGAGAAGAAAGACAAAGAGCCTTTATAATAATACTACATCAAATGTCCCACCCCCTTGAAGCCACTGAGCTGCTCTTGTTTAAACTCGAGCAATTTAAATCTCACTTAATGCTCAGAACTGATGAGCAGCAAAGCCCAGAGCAAAACCCAGGATGGCACGGGGCTTCACGGGTTCATTCGGAGGAAGAAATACATCAAAATTAAATCAATTAATACGTGAATTCCTTTAATTAGAACGGGCGAGAGAGTGTGACGACACACCAAGTGGATAAGAACATCTGCCTCATCGCTACGGCTCCTCGCCCGACTCTCGGCTCGGCAGAGAGGTGGCATTTCGAGAAAGCGAGCCTTTTTTATTTATTTGGGAATCAAGCCGATCGTGACAGCGACATTACCGCGCAACAGAAAAATTGTAATAAAGCTAAAAATCTCGAGCGTGGGTAGGGGTGCAATAATCCCATTCCTTTTGCTATGTTTTCATGTTATATGTTTTACTATTACTATGAATAAGTAGTATCACTATACCTCTTTATAGACTAGATTTAAAAAAAATATATATGTTCCACTCGTTGACCCCCCCATAGCCTCAATGATGATTCTTTTCCAGTAGGGTCCTTACTAAGTTTTAACAGCAGCGTGCGATGGTTGTGATGTATATTCCAGGTGAGTAATTTGGAGGTCAGTTTTCACATTCATCAAATTTGGATGCTGGCACACAATGACCTACTCTTGCAAATGACTTCACAGGATTTTTTTATGTCCACTGTGAACCCAATGGTTCATATTATCATTAGTACTGGCCTTAACTGTGGCCTGTGGCTGCCTAGGCCGGATTTGTGCTGACCGCTAGATGGTGACGATGCGATCAGCTCCGAGCCGAGAGAACAGCCTACAGCTGATTGGCAACATTTTCTGCAGAGTTGTCACATGACACGTCCAGCCAATAGGTACACTGACAGAACATGGAATGCTAACCCAACTGCCGCATTATATATAGATCGTGTTTATTACAACTACCATAATAATCAGGGTGATCGTTGGATTCAAACCGTGAACCTCTGCAACGGGTCACTGGTCAGTAGCGTATTCGTACCAATGTATAACGGAGACCTAGCAGGGCCATTCGCCGATATACTTAAGCTGTATGCCACTCCTCTCCATATATAATAAATGTGCTTCAATAAGTTCTCGATCCCACAGATTGCAGAGTGAGAAAGAAAAAAACTTCGCAGTTTAATTACGGAGGATCAGTCACACTCAGTCCCGACCGGTGTTGCTGCAATTTAATAGCCTTTATTTGGAACCCAATCGCAATTTAGTTTCCATCATCCGAAACCCGAACGTCTAGCATGCGACTCCTCGCTGCATTCGCATCCTCGCTTTGAACTCGTGAAGAAATCGTAGAGATTCTCAGCGCGCGGGATGTGGAGGATCCCGAGCGTGCCGGTCTCTCGCACGAAGCCACCGGGCATCGGTGGCTCAGCGAGGCCAGGTCACCCCGCAAGGAGCGCCGTCAAACGGCGGAGAGGGGAAACCAGCATCGCCCGCACTCAGCGCCAACCACAGCGATTGTCCAGCTTCCGTGCAAACTAACTTTTTTTCTTGCAGGTTTGCGCAAATGCCCTGAACCTGTCGAACATTGCTCAGAAGCCCATTAAGAGCTCATTAAATGACCCTTGTAGTAATGCTGTAATGGAGCGCCATGTGTCTCGGGCCAAGATCTTTAAAGTCCACTTTCGTTGACTCCATTTGGATTTATAAAGTGTCTAATTATGGAAGACTGTAAAGAAGGACTTTTCAGCCTCCACTGATGGGCAGATCGATATTGCGCCCATCGCCGCATACAAATAACGGCAAAAAAAAGCTCGCTCCAAATCTCATTTCAAACGCTTGTGTTTTTCCATCGGCAGTGCGCGATGCTGAGGCAATGGATACGTTCGTTAAAGCAGCAAAACCCCGTCTACCCAGCAGCGAGAAGCTTGTAAACGTCAATAAATGTGCAGCACTGTCGTTTTTGAACATCCCTGCATTTTCTCTCCCTAGTTAAAAGAAAGAAATTACACCAAATTGCTAAGAGGTAAGCAATTGGTGTGCTACACTCCTGTTTGGCTGAGGCACGAATTTTTCACGTGTTAGTGGCTCCATCAATCCTGAGACAGACGGCAACGCATGCACCGTGACTCGCTCCGGCATAAACAACCGCGCCCGGGAAGGAAAAAAAAAGATAGGGAGAGAAAAGAAAAAAAGCCCGGAGTAGAGGCATGTGCAGACACAAACATACGCTCATGCATATAAGAGCAGGGGCACAGACGTCCATATGTCCGTTTGCGTACACGAACACAAATGGAAGATGTGCGCAGTGAGCACGCGCCTTGCAAACAACATGCACTTCATTAACAGACCAACACTCATCATGGCCGACACTTGATTCCGGCACCGATCCACACCGCGCAGGATCGGTGCCGCGGATGTGAATCGCGTGATCGGACCGGCGGATAGAGAAGCGGAATACGACGAGGGAACGCAAGGAGGAGGCGCGCTGGGGTGATCGCTCAAGACTGGCCGAGACAGGGACTCGGGCGTTCTCATGCAGGTTTGTCATGGCTCGCTGTGTGAGAATTGCTCTCAACAGCTGTTCTTTCGGGATAGCCGTGTCGACCATTCCTCCTCGTTACTCGGAGACGTTTCGCGTCCCACATTGGAGGCGTCTGAATTGTTTTGCCAAGTTGAATTATCTCACTTGACGCGGCTATCACGAAAGAGCTAGCCATCGTGCTTCGAAGAATCGCAAAGAAGAAGACGAAAGAGCAGCTCTCGAGAGCAATTCTCATTCGGGCGTTCGCCCCGGTAACATTGGAGCAAGTGACGCGCAGTGCCCGCCAGGCAGACTTGACGGAAGTTGCCCAAACGGGCGCGCCGAGAGACCAGCGAGGACACGAACCGGACGAGCAATCGCCGGGCATCACCGTGAACGCCAACGCAACCCAGGCCCCGCAGAAGATTTTCACCGCATGCAACAAACACCAACAGAGACGCACAGCCGCAGCGTGTACGTTGGGAAAAGCACGCTCTGGCTAAATTAGACTCGTCATTGGCTTCACGATTGTGTGTTAGCACCAGTCTCTTTCTCTCTGTTTAGCACATCATTACAGACTGATACCCACATTTGCTATCAACACAACATACAGCTGTTAAAACGTTGTGGAAACATAAAATTATAGGCACCGGGTTCAGTGTGGTGTCAAAGCAAGGAACCGTTTTTTTCAAGACAAATGGGCTGTCCTATAACACATCTGTGGATTAAAGCGAAAAGAAAAAAATGCAACGAAATGAAAAACAAAGCCATGTTTTGGTAGCTACACAAGTAAGAGGTAATCATTATCTGTGAATACAAGGTAGATCTATTTTTACATGAAGGCAAGATAACAATCTATGGTTCATCGAGTTGAATTATACGGCATTGACATTTGGGCTGATGGATTTTCCCATTCCACTAAACTCGTCAATATTAAGCAGCACACATATTGATAACGTACTTATAAGCGTTACGTAAGTAAACAAATTGGGACGCAGTTTCTCCAAAGGCCCTTTTCACTGCCTTCACCACCACGTAATAGACCTTTCCAAGCCCAACTCAACAGTCTGTGGCGCTAGACTTTTGTAAAAAAAAATTAATTCGAAAGCGTCCGACTTCACACAAGCATGGATCGTCTCAACCCAACAGTGTACTTTTCTCCTCCAAGACAGGAAGCGGTCATACTTCTCGCTAGCCGGTCGCGGCTTGCGGAGCGAACCCTCCGTGCTCCAGCCCGTGGCGTCATTAGGGGACTTTAAGGGGCCTGATGTGCTCCCCTTAATTGATGCCGAAGACTGCCCCCCCGTCGCCGCCGCTGTGCGCTCCCATTACGCGGGCAGTAAGCACAAAATGATAAACGGCTCCAGGCATCCGCTCTGACCAGCGACGATTTTCCCCAACAGAAGGAAGCCCGTGGTTACTTCCAATTCACCACCTTTTATGCATTACAGTGCCTTTGTGTGAGACCTGTGAGGCCGTTTATAATAATGATTATTATTACAATAACCACTGCGCCATGTATATTTAGTGTTTATCCAGAAATGCTCTGAGGCTTCTTAGCTTTTAACTCCTAACTTTGTATATTGTCTGCCGTACACTCAATATTACTCACGTTCTTGTCCTATTGTTGCCATGTTGTTGTTTATTGTGAGGTGTACGGCGCCGAGAGCTGTTCGATAAGGCGTTTTTAAATTCAACTTATTATTATTATCATCATGAGGATCAAGCTTTTCGAAATTTTGGCCAACTGGTCACTTGAGTATCTCTGAGACAATCCACAAAAACAGCATGTCGAGCTCCACGATGATAGGGCAGCTGTGCACCTGCCATGGTGCCCCTGACATGGTGCCCCTGACAACAACCTTTCTGACCCTCGGGTGGGTACGTCTCACACGTGACACACATCCCGTGCGATCCGTCAACGCTACACCGCAGCCAGTGGATTGCACCACCACCACCTCCACGGCGCCTGGCCAAGGGGGCCCGTAGCAGTCCCTGCGTGAACCCAGGATGGGCCTCGGCCCGTCTGACCACGTGGTGACGTGCCCTCTCGCCGCGCGTGTAGCCACGGGGGCAGCACCTGGACCCCACGAGGAGGAGTTACACAGGCGGCCACGTGTGGCGCCGGCTCCACCAGCGACTCACACACATTTCCTTTCCAACCCCCTACGTTCCCGAGCCCTGACCGGTGGGCAACGGGAGCTCGGCGATAAAGGAAGAGATGCAGAGAGACTGAGCCATGGTGTAGAACGTTGGGGGTGTAGAGCTTAGGTGGTGTAGAGCAGTAGGTGGTGTAGAGCAGGGGTCGGTGTAGAGCGTAGGTGGTGCAGAGTGGAGGGCCGGTGTAGATAAGAGGTCGGTGTTACACAGAGGGCGGGTGTAAAATCTCCGTAGCTGAAGGAACCACGACAAAAGTTCCATATGGCGCATCCCACGCACGCCGTTTACTCTCGGTGACGGCCGCTGGCCCGGGCTGACACTCGATGGCACTGCCTCGCACCGGGGCGCATCTGCTGCGGGAACACTCCCCAGACGTGCCTGCCCCCACCTCCCCCTCCTCCTCCTCCTCGAGTGCCACCGAGGATTTCTGAGGGGGGGGGGCTCGTTTTCATCCGGCGCCGGTTAACGCCTCGCGGCTCCGGTGACACTCGGCGCCGTGAGCGACACCGCCACACAAACGCAGCGAGCGTGAACGAAGATGTCATTCGCCATCAGCGCCCACGCGCGCGCGTGTGAGCGCGTGTGAGCGCGTGTGCGAGTGTGTAGCGTATGCTCAGGGTCGACTCGGCTAGCGCCACTCCAGGGTGGAGAGAAGGAGCAACCATCTGGTCATGTTTTCCTACCGAGTGCGGGAATCCGACAGCGGATTCCCCGACTTGTCTCCGTCGTCTCGCGTATGACAACGTGTCCAAGGAGCTATATGTCGATGTCCGCTAGCCGCGAGAGGGCTTCGGGGGAGAGAGTTCGTGGAGTCCGCGATTCCTCGGTTGTACCGCTATAGATCTCTATGAATCTCGATGTGTCCATATGTAATCTCGTGCGACCCCACTATTCCTCCTCCGTTGTGTCTCTGCGTATCTCGATGCGTTCAAGAGTCTCCATGTATCTCTATGCGCATCATCCTGTTGACCTTCTGAAACGGCACTCCAGCGTCTTCTAGGGATGTCAGTCAACAGGAGGTGCATTGTTTGAGTGCCAAATGAGGCGTTTATTTGGGACGTTCACGCCAACGGTTTTTGTATGGATGTACTGGGCCTTGGACATAGTAATGTGAATGTTGTTTTTACCACTGCCTCAGAACTAATAATAATGAGACACGCTAAAAGCCCGTGGGCACACTTTGACTTCCCGGTGCAAAGAAAAAGAGCAGCCGTGTGGATTGTCAGAACGAGCGCTGTTAGCGAGCACCTATTCAGGCACACGTGCTGATATGAATGAACATTTAAAGTTACGCTTCCGCAGCGCGGGATGCCAACGCCTGCCGATGACAACACGGCGCGGCGCGAGCCATCGAATCTCACGCAGGACTTTTGGCGACAGGTAAAATTAACACAATGTCTTTTTTCGTTCAAAACTCCAGCCTTGTGCGAAATCATTTTTGTTTATTCAACAGCCCCGTTAAGTTCGTTATAGGAAGCGTCAAGCAATTAGACCTTCGCCGTGTTGCTGTAAGCCATCCCACAGTCTAACGTGCCGACCCCCCCTCCTCTCGCGCGGGCACACAGCAGCGTGCGACGGAACGAGCAACAGAAGCCAGACTGGGTGCCACACGCATCGACGCATCTGAGCGGCGCAATAAAGGTAGCGATGCCAGCGGAAAGCAACACCAATCCAGATTTAATTACAAACGTATTGGGCGCGTTCCTGGCATATGGTTTGTGGGATTCCGCGCAATGTGGCATGGGCGTGTGTTTACGCCGGGTTGGCTCGTGCGGGCTGTTGTTTTACGGTGAGCGTCGTGCGCAGAGTTTTTCTTGTGTTCAACCAACGCTGCTGAAACTATTGCGCACTCACAGAAGGCCGTGTTGTCCATCCATCCATCCATTTTTAGAAACCGCTTAATCCTGTACAGGATCGCGGTGAGCCGGAGCCTATCCTGGCAGACACAGGGCGAAAGGCAGGGCTATACCCACGATGGGACACCAGTACATCATAGGGCACCGGGGGCAATTTAATCCGCAGGCCAATTAACCTAGACAGCAGCATGTCTTTTGACTGTTGGAGGAAAACGGAGTGCTTGGCGAAAACCCACGCAGACAGGGGTATAACATGCAAACTCCACACAGAAAGGCACCCGAGCCGAGATTCGAAACAGTGCCGCCCTAGCAGACCTTGACACTCGCATTGAGCTCAACCATATCGCTGCTGTCAAGCACAAGACCAAAAATTGCATTTCTTATAACACCATTGAGCGCAATCCAAAATGTCCACAACGCCGAGTGGGCAGCAACAAACAGCACCATCAACGTTTTCGAGATGAAATTGTGACACGACTCGTGCATTGAGAAGGGTTACAGGACCTTGCGATAAGAGACAATGAGACAATTCCCAAGTGCGTTTGACCACGGCTGGGATTTTAACTAATACGCCGGTGAATGGGAAGTCGATGCCTTATAACAAACTGCATTTCGGCAATACATGTCTTAAGAATGAATGGTTTGCGACAAAAATCTTCACATTCAGGTATTATTAAGCGGCGAATGTTTAAGCATTCGCGGCCAGTCTAAATCACGCGATCGCATTTAAATCACAGCATCCTGAGACGAGAAAAACCCTGTCTGTAAATCTAGAATTTAAATCCCCATAATCTTAGCCCGCTTAACCCAAAGCACATAATGGGCGCTGCATTTTAGGAAATCAAGTTCAAAATTGCGGCTTGTGGCTAAATGGCCGGAACTGGCGGCAATTGCGCCGAAATTTGCATGGGGCCATCACGCGAGCGACGGTCTCGCAAATGACTTGCACACCTGTACAATTTACACAGCCCGGCCATCAATGAATGTCACAGGGCTGCATTGAGCGAGCGCGGGATGAGGGGCCTGGCTCAGCGGCGGAATTAAACCGAGCTGCGGCGGAGGCGACGATTGGGCGTATTTACGCGGGAGCCCGCTTGATGCATTGGAAGCATTACCCCGCGCGTACGTGCGTGCGTGTACGCGCGGGCGAGCCTTGCGTCTCATGCATATGTAGAGCCGGGCGCGTGGACATCGGGCGTCACCGTGCGTCATTAATGCACAGCTGATGTACAAATCACACTGGATATGATCTCCACTCGTGCAAATGACTCCATTAGTCACACGAGGAGCTATCGGTGGCCTAGGGCGACCTCCTCAAAAATCCATAGCGAGTGACTCGAGGTCCGATCCGCCGCACGGCTGCACGCGTGTAGGTGGGTAGGTAATGGGGCACGAGGGACCATCGCCGTCACCGGGGCGGCCGGATGACCTAAGGTGGCTAGGAAGGGACTCGCAGGCCCACCCCATCCGTCTCCAGGAACGCTGATCTCCGTTGCCAAACCTTTCCTGTGGTCACGACACACGTCCCTTCCGTCGTTGTCGATCGATGCTCCGAAGCGTGAGGATGGAATGGCACGAACGTCCGAATAAAGATCTCAATCGAGACCCAAACATTGCACCTCCTGGGTCTGAAATCGACCACTTCAGAACTTTTAACAGGCCAATGCGCACATCTTTCGCGGTCCCTCACGAAAGAATAGCTTTAAAAAATCAACCACCATGCATCGAGCCATGAAAACCCACATCTATCGGTACATCTGTCTATCTTACTGGCCAGGTTCAGTCCACTGGCTCTAGCCCTCTCAATTACTGCAGGTCGCAGCTGCATTGGGCCTTCAGACGGTAGCTTCCGCCGCTGTCGGGCCTTCTCGTGGGGATCGCCTGGGTGATGCGGTCATGAAGGGAACAACATCTCCAGACCGGGTCGCCGGGTC
>JAZEWU010000002.1:16347778-16362015 GCA_036362915.1 Geotria australis | reverse complement strand
CGGACAGTCACTGGCGGGGGGGTGATTGCGCTGGTGGGCAGCTTGTGTAGGTAGCGGCCGCTCCACGCTCCTTCACCCTGCCGGTTCTCTCTCCCAACCTCCCCTTCCCACAGCGAGCCAAGTCTGCTAAGCCTGTGTTGTAAAATCCCACAATAAAAACAGCTGTCCAGGCCTTGAACTTGGCCATTATTTATTTATGGCCCCGTGGGAGACGCCGAGAGAGAGAAAGACTCAGATAAGCATCGAGCAGACTGGCTGGCCCCCGTTTGGAGCACCTGCCCAATCCCTGGCCTCGCGTGAGACCGGGCCGCTTATTGACCAACTCACCTCCTCCTTGCACTCCTCAGTCGTCTGCTGCTGCTGCCGGTGAAACTCGATCTTTTCCACGTGTGAGTTGCTCCGTGTGTTTGCTCCGAGGCAGATCCGACAGGCGACAGGCGACGAGCGAGCACGTGGGCCACCCAGGATCAACCACGCATCTCGTGGTCATCGTCACTACCCGCTTAACCCTGTACAGGGTCGCGTGTTTGAGCGGCTTATCCCGGCAGATACGGGGCGCAAGGCAAGGCTGCATACAGGATGGGACGCTAGTCCATCGCAGGGCACTGGGGGTGGAATTTAGGCAGCAGGCCAATTCACTTCGGTAGCAGCAATAGCAGCGTGTCTTCGGACAGTGGGAGGAAACCGGAATACCCGGCGAATATCTAAGCGGACACGGGGAGAACGTGTTAACTCAACACCGAAAAGACACCCGGGCCGGGAATGGAACCCATCTGGTCGTGGAGATCCCAGTTGTGTCCCCCTCCTCCACAGTCGCCACCCCGCGTCGCCGCCTGTGACGCAGGGCAGGTATGGGTACAGGTTCCATATCCGGGTTACAGCGAGTTGCTGCTCCTCAAATGAACATTGAGCCAAGAGCGGAGATTCCATTTTTTGTACGGAAGGTGTCGAGTCTTTCCATGGGACAAGCACTGTTGACTACCCTGGAAAAGGGTGCTTATTTTATCCACCCCCAGACGGATAATGGGCTCTTTCAACCCCCCCAACCAGGATTTGAACTTCCAACCTTAGGATCGGAGTAGCTCGCTCGCCCGCAGAGCCACGTTGGCGGATTGTCATCATATTATACTTAAATACAGGAAAAAAAAACGTGTAGAGCTTTGAAGCCCGAACCTGGACTTGAACCGACATACCTGCAGTGGAGGGGCGCTCGCTCCACGGCTTAGCCGCGTGGCTGGCTCCACAGATAAAGGTTGTCAAAACCTTCTCGCGAGATCCCGGGAACAGTGTGAAAAACCGGTGGAACCCGTCTGCCGATCGTTCCCACGCGAAGAGCGGCCCCAACAACAACCGCGACTTGTTTGTCTTGTCAGCCGAGACGCGCAGGGAGCGGTGTGATGGTGAGAGCACTAGACCCGCAATCCAGACGTCAAGGTTCAAGTCCATCTCCCGTTGGAGACGCAATCCAAAGCCTGATGATGGGATAAGTCAACTCGCAACCAGAACGCGAAGCCACAACCTGTAGAGGAACGCTCGACACGGCTATCCCCTGTGTCTGCCGGGATAGACTCCGGCCCCTCGCGACCCTCTACAGCAGTGGTTCTTAACCTTTCCTACAGCCTGCAGCCCTTTGGTTCTCAAAATATGTTCTCGAGCACCGTATTAGTAAATATGCATAATATAATTCATTAATTCATTGTCAGAAACCGCTTAATCTTGTACAGTGTTGCGGTGAGCCGGGGCCTATCCCGGCAGACACAGGGCGCAAGGCAGGGCTATGCCCAGGAATGGGACGCCAGTCCATCACAGGGCACCGGGAGCAATTTAGTCGGCGGGCCGATTAACCTACACAGCAGCATGTCATTGGACTGTGGGAGGAAACCGGAGTGTCCGGCAGAAAACCCACGCGGTAATACAACACATATAATACAATAAACAAATCTGGCATGTATCGCACCTCCAGCAAGGGCATCTCTCACCCCAGGGGGTGCGGGATGCACCCCAGGTTAAGAACCACTGCTCTACAGGATTAAGCGGGGACTGATAATGAATGAAAGCTGACCTCCCACCAACCACGCAGAATTCCCTTTGGCAAGTGAATAATTTCGACAGCTTTTACTTCGGCTTCGACAGTCAGTGTCACGTCACCAGCAGACCGAGGTTTGCTCGATCCACTATCGCTGTGTGAACTTCCCGCTGTTTAGGGGGATGTTGGTCAATGCGGGAAATCTTCACGAGCGATTACAGATCATGGGGGGGGGAGGCTTGAGGAGGACGAGGAGTGATGCCGGGGGGGGCTGGCGATGGTGTGGGGAGGGCACTAGCGCGTCATCCCTGTACCCCAGCGGCAACAGCATCTCTCCTGCGAGTGGTGTTGTTTTTGTGCGGATGATGAAAGAGAAAGTTTTCGGAAACCACCGGAGCCGTGAGCTCCTCCAAGCCTTTGTGTCGGCGTCCACGTGACTCGGTGGTGTTTCCATATTCACGTTTAATAGGGTATAAATAAATTATTGACCACACGGCTCGTAGAGTTATAGGGCGCTCGTCCGCACGCCCGCGCCTGCGTGCGTGAGTGAGTGCGTCAATGGGTGCGCTAGCGAGTGCGGCAGTGAGTGAGTGCATTAGTGGGTAAGTGAATGGGTGAATGAGTGAGTTAATTAGTGAGTGATTGTGCGCGCGACTAGGTGAGTCAATCTGTGGCTGAATGGGTGCGCGTGTAAGTGAAAGCGTGAGTAACTAATTAGGTGAGTGAATGCGTAATTGGGTGAGTGAGTGAATGCGTGAATGCGTGGGTGAGTGGCTGAGTGAATGGTCGCGTGACTAAGTCAATGCGTGGGTGCGTGAGAAAATGGGTGAGTGCGTCCGTCAGTGGTTGAGCGAGTGCGTGCGTGAGCGAATGATCGAGCGAGCGGGCGCGTGAAAGGGTGCGTGATCGAATGAGTGAGTGCGTGAGCGAACAAGTGCGTGAGCAAGCGAATGGGCGAGTGCGTGCGCGAGCGAATGGGTGAGTGAGCGCGTCAGCGGCCGAGTGAGTGAATGGGTGCGCGAGCGAGCGGGTGAGTGAGTGAGCGAGTGAGCGAATGGGTGAGCGAGTTCGCGTGCCATCTGCGGACACCCATCGTCGTGGGTGCCGCGAGTGCGCGCGCGTGGACGTGGGGCGCCCGCGCCTCAATGCCTGGGAGCGTCTTCCGCCCTAAAGAGGCAGCTCGGATAATTAGGGGGCTTAGAGAAGTTGTCGAGACGGATGGTTTTATGGCACGTTTGCTGGCAGCCCCTCTCCTCGCCTCACGGGCGCACGCTCCCCGAGACCACGAGGACCCCCCCCCCTTCCACGATGTGGCCACGTGGCATATTCAGCCATTAAATATACCTACTTCTTGTCTGTCTAGACTTCACAAGCTTTTGACCGTGGCCATTAGCACCACGATAAAAGTAACCCCTTAACCTCATTAACACAATTCCGGGCTTGCCTGCGTGCGAGGGGCTGCTCGCCCCGTTTCGGGCGGCGAAGTGAATAAAGCAGTTTCATCCACACAGCTGTAAATGAAAATAGTGCGGCTCCCCTCTTCCACGAGCCATTAATTCAATGAAAGCATTTCATTTCTGTGTTTTACTTGTCTTTAAACCGTCTCTATGCTTTGGTGATTTTGACAATGAAATAAGCAGGAGGAGGGTTGAGAGGGAAAAAAAATCGGCCGCTTTAAAATGTTGTAATAAAATATTGTAAAATCATGGGGTCCATTGGGAAATTAAAAAAGAATACCATCTTTCATATAGCAGCTACTAAAAAAAAAATCGGATTTAAATACATTTGGAATTTGCATTTTGAAGGCATGCAGCAAAAGAAATAGACTTCAGATCGCTCTCTTATACAAGGGAAACATATCCATTACCTTATAAATAGCTCGACTCATTAAATAGGAAACAAATAAGGGAGCGGCAGGCTCGAGAAGCCGCAGCGTTAGAAGCATCCTTTACATCGGACACGAGACTCGCATCATCTGAGATTTCCGCGTGTCCAAAATAGACTAACTGTTGGGTCGTTCGCATCCTGCACTTTACTTATTAATGATGTTTTAATCAAAGGCTGTGATCAATTATTCATCAATTAATCGCAGCAGGATTACGCCTGACTACATTATATCATTTTATGGGTCACGTTCAGTTGATTTAATTAGCCACTGTTTACAATTATTTCCCATCGCCGCAAAGTGCGAGAGAACACCTTTTGAAGTCAACGGACAGCACTCGAACGCACAAAGGCAAAGATGGCCCGTATGGCCGTAATGACTGTCGGGTTAAGTGCTCTGAGCAAGTAGCACTTATAAACGCCAGCATGGCACACGATGGAGTGGGTGGCCGGCACCACGCCTGGCCGCCTTTGTCTCCCACAGTGGCGTTGTTTACACACCGCACCAGGTACTCTTTTGAGGCTGAGTCGACCTACGTGAAGCCAAGCACCGGTTTAGAAAATCGTCACCGGTGTTGGTGAGCGGGGCTTGAACTCGGGTCGCCACGTACATAGCGCATTACGCTAATCGCTCCCTAACTCAAACGTACACGCGTGTGCGTGCACACACGTACACACGCACACACGTGCACACACACACACACACGGTGCACGGTGGTCGGTCACGGGGGCTGTTTGACCATACTTCACCGTGATGGTGAGTGCAGTTCGGTAAGGCCACAGAGGGTACAGGGGGAAAATCACGGTATAACTCCCCATTGATGTTAACTTTGCCGGTATTCCAACTCATGTGGTTAGGGTTGATAGTGCGGTGTGCTAACCACTGCGCCACCGCTCCACCCGTAGGGTATAATTATGCGACTTGTTCTGAGATAGGCGGGAGTGACCATGTGTGTGAAAGTACCCAGCAGAGGGTGCGGCATAAGTTGCTTTATCGAGCATAATGCATTTTTGGACCACTGAGCAACAGATAGCGCCGGGCAGTTCTGTGTTATTATTTAACATCTTGAATTCTTGGCGTATCAAACTATTATACTGATGTAGGTTTTCACGGCTCGATGCATGAGAATTGCTCTCCACAGTTGTTACTTCGAGATATCCGTGTCTACCTCTCGCCTCGCTTCTTTCATCTCTCTTTCGCGACGTTTTACCGCGCACATTGGAGTCATCCTCAGGCATCCTGTGGATACCACCAACGTTCTGAGGAACGCCCGAGTATGCCTCCAACGCGGGAGGCGCTAAGTCGCGAAGGCGAGAAACGCAACGCTCGACACGGCTTTCCCGAAAGAACCGCTTTGGAGAGCAATTTTCATACATCGAGCCGTGAAAACCCACACCAGTACAGTAATTCTGCTATCAAATAATTGCTCTCGGTAAAGCGACTTATACCGCGCCCTGTATATACCGTACATAAGTTATTATTATTATCACTTGTCGAATAGCTTAGAGCCCTAGACCATCACACGTGTATTTGTAACGAAGGCCAACGGCACAAAGGTTTGCGCTGTACACGTGTTGCGTGCCGACTCTGAGCACATCGCGTCCCTGCAGAAGCCGCATGCGAGGGGGGGGGGTTGCCGCGCGCAAACTTCCCGCGTTTTGTTCTCGTATGCATGACTTCTGGACGAGTCTCATCAAATAAACCGGCAACACAAAAAAGGTAAAAAGAAATAGGAAGGGGAGGAGAAAGTGCAGAAAGCAAAAAAAAAAAATCCTCATTTGATGACAGACTTAATTATTTACGATCTCGCAGCCCAGTACGGCTGGGGAATAATGAACGGGGAGATCAAGGCTTGATGTGCATGATAAAAACGCCTTTGTTCGGCCCTCTGACACCAAACAGTGCGGTGACTCGCTGAGGTCCCTTCCTGGTGAGCGCCGCTAAATCCCACCCACTCTCCAAAGGCCCCCTTCTCTCTCTCTCTACCTCCTCAGCCGCCCGCCCCCCTCCCCAACTCCTTCGACAAGCAGCCTTCCCTCCCTCGCCGTAGCTCCCCGCCACCACACTCCCTGCACCCCCCTCCCTCCCGCAAACCGCCGCCGCTGCCGCACACAATTGACCCGTTCCCTCCTCCTGCCGCCGCAGCCGCGCCTCAGGCTGAGGCCCTGTTCGACAGCAGGGTTCACCGTTGTGGATGAGCCCTGGCCTCGGGGCCCGCGCGCGCGAGCTGGGTGGGAGGCCAGACCGGGGGCTTCGAGGTCAATGTAAGACCCAGGACATATATCCAGGGTCCACTTTGGAAACATTCGGAAGCTGCCGCCGCCTATTTAACAACGGCGGTGCGGCGCGTCCATATGTGATGTTCTCCCCTTTCAAACCGATGTCATTGTCGTGAAAATGTAATCACGGATGAGAATGCGCGATTAATAGATGCGTTGCTTGGAAAGAGTCGCTCGGGGTATTGCGTACACGCGCGCGCGTAAGGCTGTGCTGTCTGTGAATATGCATATAATAATAATAACATTTTATAGAGCGCCTTTCACCCGAGGGTCACAAAGCGCTGCACAACGACAGAAAAAAAACAACCAATAAAAACAAAGCAACAAAAAAAACAATTAAGGCTACTTCGAACACACTGAAAGGTCGTGAAACTGGCAATGTGTGCAAGCACGTATGTGTGCAAGCACGTTTGATGTTTAGCTGCGGCCACTACCACTCACTCATTACTGTCCGGTCGCGACCCCACGGCAGCTCGCTACGAGTGCTGGGGGATGTGTCTACCTCAGGTTGTAATATACGGCGGCATTCATGTATCAGCGCGCGGTTTGTTGTGCCAATTATTGCCAGTCGCCACGCCACAGTTGCATGTACGGTTACAACTAAAAATATAAAGAGCTCTCATCTTTCAACTTGAAAAACCTTATGTCGGAGAGAAATAAACCGACCTGAAAGAAAATACTAATTATGTTTTTTTTTATAATGAAAAAAAAACCCCTCCCCAACAAACACTTCTTGTTTAAGTACAGCGGCGTGTGCAGTGCTGTTTTGATCTTTTCTCTACTGATGCCAATGAACAAATGTTAACGTTTAAATGCCGGTGCTTTACAGCAATTCAAACGAAAGCCGTGATTGGGCTCAGTGTCGCTAGGTACTCCATCGGACGGCCTCTGGAGTTTGAGGTGGAACCCGATTTTGATTGTGAGCGGTTCGACTTCAGGTAGCGGGGCGAGACGAGCGGCTGCGTTACATTCCGCGCGGTGACGGGGTTAAAGCGCCGCGCGTTCCCCACGCTAGTATGAATATTAACGCAGTTTTGTGAGTAATGCTTGCTTATGGTTTTAACACATGCAAATTTGTCATTATCGGGGTGACGGCGCGTGGGTCAGCCATGCAGAAAGGGAACGCGGCGGGCGTGAAAACGGCAGAATTCCGCCCGCTCGCTCCAACGACCCAACTGTCCGAGAACACTCGGCGTTTTGAGAATTGCTCCTCCCCGTAGCTGTTCTTTCGCGATAGCCCTGTCGCGTGTTCCTTCTCTCTCCTTCGCGACGTTTCGCCTCTCACGCTGGAGTCACAACACGTACAGGCGAACCACTCGGCAAACGCCTGAAGATGCCTCCAGCGTGGCAGGCGAAACGTCGCGAAGGAGGAACGCTCACCACGTCTGTCCTGAAAGCAATTCTCATCCATCTCTTTTTGTCCATGGACCTCAAGTGAACACAAAAAATATTATGGCACTTCGAAATATTTCTAGAGAAAAAAAAATGCACGGAGACGAGGGGCCGGTGGGGGGGGGGGTTTATGCTGGGAATATTAACCTTATATATAACCGCCTCATAAGTCATGAGTAAATTCTGTACCCTGGTAAAAGATTGGGGTGTTACCGGGAGCAGAGGTGCAAAATGAGATCTCGATTGAAGAGCTGATCACTGAGGATAAGGGGGCTTTGTGGCTCCCACCGCATATGCATCTCCGCTATAGGCCGCGCGTCGGGTTTACCGCTGCCTAGCGGTGCTACGGTACTACTAGTCAGCTCGCTAACTCAGCTGGTCAGAACTCTTGTAAGGGTGTGTCTTTTTTCAATTCCACAGTGACCTATTTTTTCAAGGTAATGTGAAAAGCAATGCGAAGCCACTGTTGGGAAAATGTGGCCGAAAGTGTAATGTGACGTTGTAAAGAGCACAATATATCAATACCCTACCACACCAATCCTCCCCCGACGCTTAGAATATTGGAGAGGGAGGAAGGAATTAAGAAACCACATCGCTCAGAAGGGGGAACCCAACGATTCAGTCGACGCCTGCACGTTGACAGACTCATGAAGAGTGGAGTGACAAAGCTGAGGTGTGCAAGTTATTCGAGGGTGATGGAGCCCGGCCAAATAATCGGGGATAAAAGCAAAGGCCCTGGATTTGATATGTTGACATCCAGTGTCCGAGAGGATTAATGCTGCCACAGCTTAGACAGTAGCGCAATCACTGTCTAAGTTGGATCCCAACGTCAGCGATCATGGTTCAAAGTCAATATCTTGATATTTGAAAGCTAAAAATTGCCTCCCGCAAGTGAATTAATTCCTGTAATTGGCACCTGCTGTTCAAGTCAGAAAAAACGACTGTTGTAAAACCACCACCACACTCTTCCACCCCAACACTCTACTTTCCACCATCACGTCACCACCACACGTGTGTTGTGTCGCAGAATCCTGCTTTCGGAGCTTGCAAGCTCGTTTGGTATTTTCTGCTGGCATGACAAACATCTGTCTATGAACACACTCCAGCAACACCACACTCCAGACCACACTACCACACTCTACAGTCCACCACCACACCTCCGCTATCATCACCACCACATTCCACCACCATCATACTCCACCGCCCCCACGCAACACCACCACACCCACCACCACCACAACTACTCAGTAGCCAGAGTGGGAGAGAGAGAGAGCATCGAGTGCTCATTAATAACAGCGCTTGCAGAAAACACCAGCACCTTCATTATAGCAGCTCCTCATGCGGGCCATATGTTTAAACTAAAGCCAGCGAACGGCTCCATTACCCACTGCGTCGCTCCCACCGTTCGCAGCCTCAGGTTTCAGCGTTTAGGGGGCTAAGTGCCTTTAAAAGAGGAAACAAAATAAAATATCTCGTTAAAGCCGTCGTCCTAACAAGTGTGCCCGTCCCGGCGTCCCCGCGGTGCGACGGGGAGTGAGGCGCGTCGCGGGAGCGCCGCTCTATAAATGATCATAAGTGCTCGATGCTGGGGGAGAACGGAACCCGCGATCCAACGGGAACCGCCGCTGCGCTCGTGGCATCCCTCCCCGCACCTGCAACAAACATGAATTACACATTAAGAAGCACAAATTGGATGTTGACGAGTGGGCCCTTGTGCGGACGCACGCGTCGGGACCGCCACCAACACTGCCGCCGCCGTCGTGTCAGCGGATGATCAATCGCAATGGTGCAGTTTAGTGTCCTGTTCTTGAGCTCATGAAACGGCCGCGGCTTCTGAGAAATACATCGACTTTAAGCGGAAAACAGTGCTGCCCGCGACGCGGACGCCTCGCCGAATTCAAGTGCGTCACCCTCAAAGCTTTCAAAGCAGCGGCGGCGGCGGCGGCGGCGTCTTCGAGGCGGCGAGCGCCGCGTTGGCGCGCTCGGCTGGAGGGCAGCGCTCGCCTGCAAATTGCTTTTGCCTCGTGAGTTTAAAACGCGAAAAGTCTCTCCGCTCGTCGGCAGTCAGGCCCCGAATTCGGCGTGCAGGTGGTAAAAATTAACAATCGCCTCCGCCGCCGGCCCCCGCGCTCCGCACGCAGGGAGCCTCAACGCCGCCTCTGTGAAAATCCTGCAGCCCACCTGTGCGCCACGAGGCTGAGGCGGCGCGTTCCACAAAGCCAACTTGAGAACGCTCTCTCCGCTCCGACACTGACACCGCGGCGCTCCTGTTTCATACAAGAACCGCGCGTCCTTGACCCCCTTGGACTGGGTGGGGAGACCGGTCCCCCGCGAGAAGATCCCGCGGCTTGGACAACGCGGAGGCAAATGCTCGAGATCTGCCGTGGCGGTTGCGTGGCGGTTGAGGCGCGGAGACGGAGAACGGGCTGGGTGTTGGGCAGATGAGATTCTTTACCCAGCGCCCGAGAGCACGCGGGCATAGCGGATATATTGCAACTATAGAAAAGATCAAGGAAGGCCATTTACTCCTTTGCCTGACCTTTGCATCATCGTGTAAGACACGTTCTCAGAGCATACGTGAAATACCGCAATAGATCCCGCAACCGTTTCCAGAAGACACTGTTATTTGCAGGAGTCGTGTCATTTGTTTCATTTGCTCGTTGAAACCCCCCCCTCACCCAACAAACGCACGGCGGCATGTGAAAAATTTCCCGTGATTTGATTGAATCAGAAAAAAAGTCCTTGGGCATGGACACAAAACACACAGGGAGCTGTTGGAAACAACCGTCAATTACGAACAATATCAAGCTCGGAAGGTTCCAGCGTCGCGTCGCGAACGCGGGGCTTGCCTTCATCACGGGGCACCCCGCTGAACTCGGCTGGGCGATCCGCAACTTTCCCTCTCTCCCGATAGCAATTAAGCCTGCGCGTCGCGTGACTCCAAGTAACTCTCACTTTACACAAACCTCTAACAAAACACAGCCTGGAGAGAGACAGGGAAAGAAAATCCCCGCGCAAGTTCCCTACAAGATGAGCGGTATTCATACCGATGTCTTGTTTCAATATCCACGACTGCCGGTGGCCTTTGAATGGGCTTTGTCAGAAGCAATATCAATGTCTGGGACGTGACACGGCAATCGGCCTGTGTGGAGATCGCACAAAACATGCAAAAATAACAACGCTTTTTTTACTTTTGTGAACGGGTAAAAGACGGCCGTCACGTGTGTTTAATTTACACAAAGTACATCGGGCTGTATTACCAATTTTACGGCAAGGGACGGTGCTCCGGTTTGGACAAAACTGCCCTGGCGGATGCGGAGACTTCTGCTGAGCCAGCGATTGAATCGGTCCGAGAAATTAGGGCAGCGCTGAGGAATGGCAAATACAGCGAGCGGCACAGTCGCTGCCTTACCTGGGACACTGGCGCTGCCCCTGGTAATTAGCCTCACCTGTCCAAACCACACATCGCTCTCTGAGACGTCACAGGTAGTGCTGGTTAGCCACAGAGAATTCCATTTATCTGGGTCAGAGGTACATGTGCACGTACAGTGTGTGATGCTACTCTGCCCAGGGGCCTGATTGCCACTGATAGGGCAGAGGCAGCCGCGGGTTCACCTGCGCTGCCGTGACCTCCACCGCGGAGACGTGGCCACTCCAAACTTACGTGTCCACTCCACCCAGCCAGCCAACCGCACAGCCACACAGCTACGAGCCCACCCGGCCACGCACAGACCCAGCCACTCACTCACCCAGCCGTCCATCCAGCCACCAAGCCAACCACCCAGCTACTCACCCACCCAGCCACTCACCCAGTCACCAACCACCCACCGACCCACCAACCCAGTCACCGACCCACCCAACTACCTACCCACCCAGCCACCTTACCTGCCACTCGCCCAGCCACCTACTCACCCACACATCCACCCACCGACCTACCCACCGTGTTAAGAGTTGATTTAACGATAGTTTCGTCATTGGCCCGTCTATACCGTCCCGCTTGTGTTTCCCTCTCACTTAATTTCTCCGCGTCTTTTTTGTTCATTTTCGTGACGTCCATTACCCTCGATGCCATCGTCACATCACCATGAGGTATTATCAGTCGTTGCCTTTCCACCGATGGATGAATGTCTCTCCACATCATGTCGATTATAGGGGTGTTTGACCGTACTTCACCACCCTTGTCATTGCAAAAGCTGCCACCCAAAACAGGCGACGGAGCACATAACGACTGTATTCCCAATTCACAAATACGAAGGAGAAACGACATCGAGACACGCCGTTACTCCTGATACAATCATACGTGAGTGAGTGGGTTGGTGAGTGGGTGAGTGAGCGGGTGGGCGGCTGAGTATGTGAGTGAGTGGGTGAGTGAGTGAAGAAGGGAAGACAGCGATACACGCCGCTACTCCCAACATAATCACCTGGCTCAACCTGCACCTGAATGTACTCTTAGATGTGTTCTTCAACACCTACACTCGCCATACGAAAATAGAAGTGCGAGTTGTTGCTGGCATAGTGGGTAGTGGTGGTGGTGGGTGGGGGGGGGCGCGTAGCAAGACTGCTTCAGAAATCGCTCGTCACCAATAACATCATCGCGAGGCAGGAATCCAACTCAGGCAGCCACGTTCAAGTGCAGTGTAACAGCCACCGCGTGACCCAGCGCTCCATCGCCCGGGACTGTGCTCGGCCTCAATAAGCCATCACTGTTGTGATATTTCAAACGCGTTTGACCCGCGTTCCCACAAGGAGCGTGCAGCCTCTTTACCAGAGGCGCACCCCCCACGCACCGTACAGCTCGCTCCAGAAAGCGGTGCTGCCCGAGACACGCCAATGACTCGCAAGCGCCCCGAAGCCTCCGCTCGGGCTTGCCGGCCCCGGTCATTGTCCATCCGTCAGCATGGCTCTCGCCGATCCCCGTTACAGCGTCTCGGGGTCGGAGGCTTGAGCACGGCCGCCGGAGAGACACGCGGTTTAGTGGCAAACACCACTCAATTAGACAGGTGAGTGGAGTCGGTAACGAAGCGGAGGTCGGGTGCCCCGCCCCTGTCCCGCCCCCCGTCCCGCCCCCCCCCTCCCGCGAGCGCTCGTGAGTGACGTGCACCAATCGCGCAGGTGTGTTCGACGTGGCCAATTGGCAAATTGATTAATAGCCTCAAAAGGTACGTGCCATCGAGAAATAACTTGACAAGACGTTTTAAAAAGATGACGGCCGTTTTTTTGCTCCGAAATCGGCACCAAAAACCCAATCACTGATCCCAAGCCAAGAGGAAAAGCAAATTGCCTAAAGCATTTGCATATATGATGTATGATGAGATGTAGGCGAGTTGTGTTTTAATGGTGCGGTAGCACTGACCAAAAGACCCCATGGGCAAAGCACTGACAGGATCTCCCTAATGCTCTATTTTGAGAATGGAGATCGTGCTAATGCCTGGCCTACCAATCGGCCGACGTGTGCTGTTTGATCAGACGCTTCACTTTGAAAATGAGCACCGCGTTCCTGCATCGGTGTTTTTTCCACCTTTTCTGTCTCCCGCACGCGAGCGCGGCCCGATCTGCATCTTTCATGGCACACGCGGCTCCATTTTTATTTTTAACGTCGGCAGACCTAATGATCCCACCTGGTCCAGCTCGAACACGGGGGGGCACACAGGGGGGGGCGACACGCGGGGGGGGGGGGGGCGCCGCACGCATCGTTAGCGGGCAACAACGGTGGCCCGAGTCTCCGTTTACGCGCGAGTTGCACGTCTCAAGTCGCCGGGTCAGCTCAGCGGCGGCGGGGCAGAATCCGTCGCGCCCCCACCAAAGTCGTGGCCGTTGTCTGAGAACGACTCCGTCGTGCAACCCGCGTGAAGCGGCGTGAGCCCCTTCGCTATTCGCTACGCCGCACAGATACGAATCCTAGAAGCGCTTCGGCGCAAAAAGTGAACGCTCCAGAACGCGAGGCATCACGCGGCGTTTTCGTGTTTATCGCTGGAATAATGTCAGTTATTTTATTCGGTTTACCACACGTGCCATATTCTTGTCGAGTGTCGCCACTGGCTCCCCGGCCCACCCCACCTCCCCACACCCAGGCGGCGCTCGGGCCCGCTGTGCCACACAGCCCCACCGCCGGCTTCGGGAGATCTTTCGCACTCGCCCCGAGTGAGATTCTTTTTTAAGGAATGGGTGTGGGAGGGTGGGAAATCTGACCAGCGCCCTCCTGCTAATCTGTTAATAGAACACTTGCGATCCCAGCGGTCATTGCCTCATGTCGGCCAAGAAGAAAGTTCCAATTCAATTGTCAACCGTCCAAAAATGCAGAGGGTTAGAAACAGCAAGTGAGAATGGAGCGTAAGAAATTCACGTCCATTTCTGTCATCTTACTCTCTCTATCTCCCCAAGAGCTCGCACGGCAGAGCGCGCACAATAGGGGCCTTTGTGTGGAGGTGCGCGTCGCCCCCCTCCCCCCCCCAACTGCCGAGGTAGACACGGGAGTCTTGAGAGTTCCAGCCAAGAATGTAATGCTCCTCACCACTGGGTTTTGTGGGTGGAACGGGCGAATTTTGTTTCTCTTTCCACAGTCTTCGCTTCCGACACAGTCCCTGCCAGCGGCGCGGCCACCCCCTCACAAGTCCCCAAACAACTTGTGCAATAGTACATAGTGAAATAGTTCATA
>JAZEWU010000002.1:16328877-16347634 GCA_036362915.1 Geotria australis | reverse complement strand
GTCGTGATGAGGACGGTTCCCGACAGGAGCCGCGAGTGAGCAGAGCGACGCGTCGCGAGGGAGAGAGCAGGAACACAGCTATCCCGAAAGAGCGGCTGCGTCCGAGCAATTCTCAGCGCGGAACGGTCCGAACAGTCAGGAGTGAAGCGCGGACGGTTGGCAAAGTAATCAGCACACTGCGCTTTTGAACTTGGAAACCTGAGTTCGTTTCTCGATCCTCTCCTCACTTTCAAAGCATATTTATAATTTTCAAAAAAATACACATTTGTTTGCGTGAATGTCTGTTTTGACGCTCGGCAGTGAAGCGTACCTGAGTACCTGACGTCTGTTTGCAAAATTTCAGAGGTGGTTCCCTGCAGCGTGTACAGACATTTACAGTCTCGTATTAAAGATTCTACGAGTAAAAATCGTAGGGCTTAAGAGGCCAAGTTAAGGCCAGAGTCGCCGTAAATCACACGTGACGGGTTGTGTTGTACACGGTGGTCCAAATGTATTGTGATCCCATTTAATCATCTAAAACGTATTTTTGTATACGAAAGGGTGTGGGGGGTTACATTACATCTGGACCACCCTGTGCAAGCGCTTCATCAACACGCAGGGCGGTTTGTGTGATTCTGGAGCCCCAAGCAATGGTGGATTTCCATTTTCAATCGTAGATTCAATAGCTTAATAATCGTATAGCACCAAACGGTAAACAAGCATTCTTGTATACATGACTAATCAATTGTGAAACTATTATGGAATTATATGTACGCCGAACGTCGCTCGGCCGAACGGTTGGCCATCGCCCCACGCGGGGAGGGGGGGGCCCTACTATCATTGCCTGCTTTGCCCCATGTTCAAGACCGCCAGAGACCACACGGAGCGGAGTCTACCCATCCATCCATTCTGAGAAACCGCTTAATCCTGTGCAGGGTCGCGGCGAGCCGGTGCCTATCCCGGTAGACACAGGGTACAAGGCAGGGCTATACCCAGGATGGGACGCAAGTCCATCACAGGGTACCGAGGGCAATTTAGTCAGCAGGCCATTGCTTGCTGGTACACAGGTGTGCACAGCCACACGCGCGCATCTCGGCTGCTCTCGATACACGAGGGCCCAGGGCTGGCTCCTGCATTGCCTCATTAGAAATACCCACAATATCCGGCGGCAGCGGTGCCACCCCTCAGTCTCGCTGGCGCAGCGCCTCTCCGAGCTGCTATTACCCAAGATCCAGAGCGAGACTCTGCTCAGACGAGCACCGTGTTGCTGTCCGGCCTGTTTTGGTTTTGATATTACATCAAATTCCATCCCAATTTAATTTTACATTTCGCTGTTACGCGCGCGGCATCTCTGTGGTATTCGATATTTCTGCCTCCAAATTATTGGACGTGAATAAGCTGCTCCTGTAGGGCGTCGAGAGATGCTTCTGTTATAACAATGATATACAAAACCAAACGAATTCCATTATTGTGAGTGTGTAATAGCGCCCGCATACTGGGCGAGCAGTGGCTAAGCGTGAGCGTCTCATTTAGGAAGACGGTCAATGTGTGTTTATCTTTCTTCACCCAAGCCAGGTGACCCTTGTTAAGCTCAGGTGAGAAGAGCAACGTCATATTTATTTGCTTGCGTCAATCAGTCAATCGTTGTATTGTACCTCTATAACCCCCCCTCCCCCCATTGCTATACTAACCGGCTTTAACAAAAGCACACACTGTAAAGATGTAGGTTTTCACGGCTCGATGTATGAGAATTGCTCTCCATAGCTGTTCTTTTGAGATAACCGTGTCGAGCGTTCCCCCTCTCTCTCCTTCGCGACGTTTCGTCTCCCACGTTGGATGCTTCCTCAGGCGTTCCGAGGATGCCTTGAACGTTGTGAGTAACACCCGATGACGCCTCCAACGTGGGAGGCGAAACGTCGCGCAGGAGACAGAACAGCCACGGAAGGAGCGATTCTCAAAACCACACGCTGACCAGCGTGACGAGGTGCGACGGAATAACCCTGACAGCTCACAGGGTCACGGGGAGACCTTGTCCTAGTACAGCACGTACTAGGACAAATCAAACGTCCGTGGCTGATGTTTTGCACGCACCGGTCGGGACAGACTCTACACGGGCGACTTGTCCGGATAAAGACAGACGGCTCAAGCCGCCAAAGCCGCGCAAGCTGACGGCAGTGATGCGGGCTAGCGGGGGCCACAGGGCAACGTGTACAGATCGCTGTAGTAATTGTGCTTAGCACGCCATGATTCATACAGGCGCCCACAAGTGTGCCGCCGCACGCCGGCTTAAACGCGAGCCGACAATTTTACAATTAACACGAGAATTTAAAGCTCGCTGTGCAGCGCGCGCCAGCTCCCCACAATATACGTGTAGAGACATAGGGCGACAAAGATCCCCCGGTGTAGCCTTCACAGACTGTAGGGGCAAGTTGCGTTAGCGAGTAGCGCCTATGAAGGCCGACACAGCTTGCCCACCTCCGCAGGTTACCTTGCGCCTCTGAGTCGTTCTCTCTTCGAATGAACATATTCCAAATTGAGTGAATTTATACCACGCCTTATATATCGTATCCATGATTATTATGAATGCAGATGGCAACACACGCACACACATTTGAAATAACACGTGAAAGCATTAGGATAAATGCGTCAATAATTAGCAACAAATGTAATCCATGGCCATTAGAAGAGAATACGTTTTGTTGTTGTTGTATATGCTCACACGGAGTGTGTGTATGTGTGTGCGTGTATACACTTTGTTTATTTTTTGTAGGCTATAGGTCTGATGTTGCAGCACTTTTATCCCTTGTAAACAATTTTTGCGCGAGTGGAAAGGCAGCCTGCAGGGATACTCACGCACGCACACAGACACACACATGCCCGCACACGCACACACGCACACACACAGACAGACGGACACACGCACACGCACACAGACGCAGGCATTAAAACGCACACACACACACGCACAGATACACACACGCGCAAAATACAAAGCTCCCCCCTATAGCCTTAACAGACTGTAAGGTCAAGTGCTGTTAGCGAACACCTATAAATGCAATTACGGCACATGAGGGGGTGGGTTCCCAGCACCACGCCCGGCCGCCTTTGTCTCGCCAGCGGCGATATTTACACACCGCACCAGGTACTCATTTGAGGCTGAGTCGACCTAGTGGAGGGCCCAGGACCGGATGAGAAAATTGTCACTGGTGTTGGCTTTGAGCGGGAATCGAACTCGGGGAGCCTGGTTCGCAGGCCAGCACGCAAACCGCGACATCACCGCCTCCCACACCTCATGCAGACGCACGCACACACACAGCCGCGCACACACGCACACAGACACGACACACACACACGACACACACGCGAGTGCGCGGGGCCAATAATTCCCTCCCCCTCGGCGTGGGAGAAATTTGGGACATTGTCCCGTGCCGTCATGGTGGGCGGAAAAATTGTATTAAACCGCGGGAAACCACGGGGCTACACGGACAAACAGCAGCGGCGGGCGAGGTGCTGCCCCCACAACGCACCCACCCCACCCAGCCCAGTCCGACACCCAACCTCCCCCACCATCCCCCTCTCGATTCCCTCACAAGGAAAGGCCCCAGCCTTGTCAACTTGATGGAAATTTAATTCCTCGCCGTTAAATTGCTTAAATTGTCTTGGGGAAGGCGGGCAGCGGGATCCATGTCACCGCTGGGCCGGGCGTGCTCGCCGGAGGTTGATTAGGCTGTCATTCCGCATGCGAGGGAAATATTTACTGGGGCGCACCGCGCGAACGTCCGTGAGGGGGTCCTCGTGTGTCCGGCCGGACCCGGGCACCGCCGGACCCCACTCCAGATTGACACCCCCTCCCCTCACCCCAATAAATAAATAAATAAATACACATCTTAAAAACGGAAGCAGGGTCACAGAGACAACGCGCCTCCGTGTGACAACCACTTTTATATTTCTCCATTTAATGTGCGCTTATTATGCTGACGAGCACAGATGCGGTTCAATTTCGTGTGGGGAGAAGAAAAAATAAATTATCAAGCACCTCAGGCGGAAGACAACCGATATCACAGGCGTGTTTGCTGTGCGGCCTCACGTGGCGCCACACGGATGGTCGTGTCCCACAGAGTGCCGGGCATCTTAACAGAGGCGCAGAAAGGGAATGGAAATATAAAAGATGAATACATTAGAAACAACTAAGTCAGAGTGATTTTCTGCTCGAATGAGTATAGAGGCGCTCGTGCTCATCTCCAGTTCATGGTGCTGAGCCACTGGTGGGAATTCCACATTCCTATGGCATGGGCGAGCCTACCCATAGAAACAATGTTGACTTGCCTACACGGTGGTGCTGATTATGTCAACCCCTGAGACGTGATGGTTTGAGTCGACCCCCCAACCAGGATTTGAACTCACGACCTTCGTTTTGCGAGCCACTCGCTGGCTCCCGCTGGGCCTCCAGGGCCCGATTACGTTCACATCTGACCAAAACACGAGCCTGCCACACAGGCCTAACACAGGCCCCAGTGTTGCACGTGCATCACAACACAGGTCACTGCGGTTTAACATCCTCGCTTGGCGCTCGCAGTGATACAAATATACGTTCAAAAAAAATCAATGGCATTTGATTTGTAAAGATACAATCGGCAGAAATAATATGAATTGTTAGCAATAACGTTTCTAAGAAAAATGCTAAATAGTCTACGTTACGCATTCATGCACGCTTGTGTTATTATATATACTGCCGCTACTCGATCCCTGAAGAGAGAATGGCCAATTGTATAATGCGGTTGCACAAAAACTGTAAACACGGGCGAATAGAGCAAACACAATTATGCGCTCACAAATACATCAGGCTACCACAAGTGGTTTTAGATTTCAAGTAAAAAAACTTTACCATAAATAGGAATCCACGTAATATTTATCTGCGTATGCCATTTTAAATGTGTCAAAAATTACACCACTGTTACGTGAAATATATATTCAATAACGTAACAGTGAAAATATAAGCAAAGGCGGAGGGCCCTTAAAAATTAAAATGCATCTGATTGTCAGCGCTGGTCGCGAATGCCTGAAAAACCCCTAGAAGCACAAAACGTTTGCCGGCTGCCACAATTGCCGTTTGAAGTTATGGTCGCCAACGGTTTAAAAGCAATTTTTTTAAAAGCCAGTGGTGGGGTATTTTTTTTATCGGCTGCAGCCTTGAGTCTCTGCCCTGCTGCCTCATCTCCGGGCGATTATTTAAATACGCAGATGACATCTCAAGGATGAGTCAAGGTCGCTTCTTAAATATTAAGAGGATTTCGCCGGGGACGGTTGCAGACAGTGCATCAATTATACCCGAGCAGCGTGCAGCACCAGAGGAAACCACTTAATAGATTTATCTGCTTTTATTGCATTAGCGGAAATTTTACTCATCTCCCTTCTCTCCAAGGAGGGCGGAAGGGCTGCGGTTGAGGTTGTGGTGGGGTGGAAGTCATAGGTTGATGGCTACCCGAGACAAGCCACCATTCGTCCACCTTTCTCATTTTGAACAAAATAAATAGGCAGGCAATGCATCTCCCTTCACGTGTAGCCGTAATCTCACAAATAATAAAATGTAATAAAGTGTTTCTTACACACATCCCCTCAGCTCCACGGTCTTCTGGGAGTGCGTGGTTTACCCATCCGTGGTTCAACGAGGCAAACGTCATCCGGGTTTCGACACTCAGTGTCTCATCAGCATTCACCACTGCTTGAACCAATTCGAGTCAACTGAAATATGTTTATAGGCAAATACCCTGTCGTTTGTATACGGCTTCTAATTCGATGCACATCTATATGACACAACACAAAAAATAATCAACATCGTTGTGGAGAACATACGTAAGAAAATAACCAAGCAGACGCTGTACCTCCTCCCAGCATCCGCCCGTGATTGTGAAGTTGTTGTTGTTTGTTTTGTTTGGTGTCGTGTCTTCTTCACCATATGGCTGGCCAGCCAAGCGTCTCGTGAAGGAGGCAGTCTGGAGGAGGGCGGACTCCCTCGACGGTAGCGCACACGTTGATTTGCTGTGCCAGGATGCAAATCGGCGAGACCCAGTTACGAGTGAGGGAGCTCTCAAGGACGCGTCTCGAGATTTCTCGCGTCCTCCAAGCCTCGCGACCTAGATTTATCTCCAGAAGGTGCCAAGGTCCCTTTGCTCAAAGAGAAGCAAAGGCCGCGGTGGCCTTGCCATGGAGCTGCTCTTGACCGACGCTTGCATAGTCGCGGCGCGAAGCGTAAACACGGCGAGTCGTGCATTTTTTATGCGCGACAGAGATAGCGGCTATCAAGGGGGGGACAGCAAAACGTGGGAGAGCCTTTTGCTCTACCATGGCCGAGCGGATACCGCTCGTATCCACCGTCAGAAATACCCACGCGTGTATCGATGCCAGTGTTATCAATCGAACGCATTGCGATGAGAAAACGACTATTCGCGGCAAAGTCGAAGCGTCCGCCTGCTTCGTATCAGCCGACGGGCTGCGCCAACAAGCCTGCACTGTTGGTGACTGAGCCGAACGGTGGAAATTCCACATTCCCATCGCGCGCGGGCCGGCTTGTCCGCCGGACAACCGCTATCGATCATTGCTCATCAACCCTGAGATTGGCGCTCACTTGACAGCACGCAATTGCTTGTCGGCGCATTAGAGAGTGCATTAGGGGTGACCAGCGCGTGCCGCCTCTCTGTGCTCTCAATACCGCGGTGCCTTTCAACGTGGCGACGCGGCCACAGAATCATTTCAACACCAGCTCATCTGTCCTCGTATTGAATTCCTCCGTTCTCCCTGTCACTTCAAGGCAGGACGCGCATTACCGAGTCTGATAGCTGCCTCTCTGTCTCTCGCGTGTATTTACTTAATTCCATCTCGCCGCGGACGCTGTGTGCGTCCGCTCGAGAGGAGGGAGCCACTGGCCGCCCCCCGCGCGCCGCGCACTCCGCAAGTGATTTCCACAAAACTCACGTTTGGCCGAAAGGGCACCGGTGCGGGAGATCGCCCGCCCGGCGGCCGCTGGGCGTCGCTGAGTGCCGTTCAGAATGCTTGGTGTAAACAACTTGCAGGGCGCCACTGGGAGAGGGTTCATTTGTTGTTGAAGGATTCAACTGGAGCCTACCTCGCCTTGTGTGGAGCCTCGCTGTGCGGGGTTTGTTGAAACTAACGTCAGAATGAAATTAACCTGTCAATATTGACGTGCTTGTCGCGAAGGGCCGTTGCCCGAAACGTCGCCGATTATGTTTTGTATGTAAAGGGCGTGTTGTTGATGTGTGTTGAGTGGGTTTTTTTTCGCTAGGGGTGTGGGCGTGTGGATGGTGTGAGAGTGGGGGGTAGGTGAGTGTGGGAGTGGGAGGTAGGGGAGTGGGGGTAGAGCAGGCAGAGGAAGGGGTGGCACAGTGGTCAGTGCACTGCACTATAAACCTGGCTACCTGCGTTCAATTCCCGGCCACGGCTAACGTAAATGGTGAATGATATATTCATGCATTCTGGGCACCTTGTCGCTAACCCACACTGGCCAGAAAGTGAAGAATGCTTGATGTTGACGATGATGTTGGTGATGATGATGATGATGCGCAGTGCCACAGGTAAACTGCACTTCAGCCAAGGCGAATGGTGGCTGTAGATAGTATACTTGCCTGCCCAGTGTAGTGGCACATGTGGAACGGAGCGCTCATAGTGTACTAGGGGTTGTACAACTATAAACACGCTTCTCTCTGCTTCCTCGCCACTCACAGTCGGAGGGTCGCAAGTTCTAATCCGGTCACGGTTTAGATCAATCTACTGGCTCGCTAAGGTTCATAAAATAGGTACCATTTTCTTCAGCGTCAACAGTTGTCATCCTGCGCAGAAACTGGTCACCACCGTGAGATCGCGGAACGAACGCAACAAGCTCCGGGGCATTGGTGGTGACGAGCATCTCCCTATTGCTGCTTGGAGCAGGAGACCCGTTAGCTAATTTGTTACTCTGAGAATTGCTCTCCATAGCTGTTCATTCGGGATGGTCAGGTCGAATGTTCTCCCTCTCTCTTTCGCCACGTTTCGCCTCCAACATTGGATAGATCGATGTGTATTATTACAGCAGATAAAATACCCAGTGAGCTTGCAAGCTCTTTACAGGATTCCTGCGACATAACAAACACGCTAATTGACAAAAAAACCCGTGCGAATTGACGATAATTGGAGGAGGCGAAACGCCGCGAATGCCCACATCAATAGCATTATGATTCTCCATCTCTGAGTCTCTCACACGCGCACAGCGGTGGGATGTTGTCCATCTGTCGGTACGAAGCTGCCATCCGATTACCAGGACAGTGGCCGCTCATCCACACGTTCATCCCACCGCGTGCGCCTGGCCAAGGGACGTGTAGCGCCGCCGCCGCCGCCGCTGCGTGCGGTGAGCACGGAGGGGGTCAGCTGTCAGCCGGCGACTGTGGGCGCGCGACTGAAGGTGGATGAAGCTAATTACAGCAGATTCGGAGCCGTTGCGCCGCGGTCAACAGCTCACGGAGCCGGTGACGAGAGCTTCCCGGAGACTGGCTACGGCGCGTCGAGCGGGCGACGCGGCGCCGCCGCCACCACCAACACCAACACCCGGCCCGCGCGCCGTTCTTCTTCCCCGTTCCGCCACTTTGCGGGCGACGTGGGCCGTGCAGCGCCGCTCTCAAGATCCACTTCAGAAATCACACTACGAGGCATCTAGGCACGGTTTAAAGCGAGCGCTGTTTGCTAATAGCTCGCCCGCTCACTCCAGCGCGCCTTCCCGCTCGTTTGGCGGAATAGAAGCCCCCGCTGGGTGCCCTGCTCTGAGCCCCGAAACGCGGCGAAGCAGGTACGGCTCTGCCAGGTGTTCCACTGCTGCACTGCAATCACCGTCACATTCACGCGGGTGTCTTTTCACGGCCCTAAAATAATGCAGCGTATCAAACAAATGGAGCAATTACGAACTCGTTATATTTTCTCGCGTAAACAACACACATCACAACTATAGCTGTCAACACATGTCTGGGTTTTGAAGCCTTTTGGAGGAAAAAAAAATGCAGCCGTTTTAGAGTTTTTTTTTTGCTCCCGTGCTTTCTACCCCTCCCCCTCTCACGCACACTCTCACCCCCTCCGCCATCTCTGGTTATTATTGCATTCGATTTTACGTTTTTAAAAAAATGGAATTGCACTCCCAGAATTCTGAAAGAATTGCAGCCGCGTAAAGAGGTACGTTGCTGGCTGTTGTCGGTCCACTTTGTCCGAGTGTTTTGGAGTAAACACTCGACGGCAATCGCAAACACAGAGACAAATAAAACCCAGACGAAGACGTGTGCACATTTACCTGAAGCCAACCAATGGGCACAACATTTAACATGCAACGGTTCCAGCCCACCGGGTCACGAATGAGCCGATTTTCTGCCCGTTTGTCTAATTCTGAGAATGTACTACTTCAAGCAAAACCACCTGAACAACGCAGACTCAATCCATCACGCGGCTGCAGCCTTCACGGCGCTCCGTCCTGGCACGCCGCCCCCGAACAGCGCCCCACCTCCGAGTCCCCATTCCTTCTCCTTCTCCATTTCCACCCCCGAGCCTGTCCACAACCTTTCCCAGAATAGGCCACCGGCTCCATTGTTTCTGGCGGTGGCCTTTGACCTTGCAAATGCTGCTGCCGTCGCGCGCACTGGAGTTTGCATGACTCACACACACACACGCAGAGGCCGCGCGGAGGCCACTGGAGGCCCAAGGGAAGCCCAAGAGAGGCCCTGCATAGTTGCCGCGCCACTGCCCCATTTCTATCCGTACACTGCAAATTCATTTATCACTGCTGATTAATAAATACATATCCAAGCCACTGAATAAACACAAAGTCTGGGACTTGAATGGTAATTGTGTTGACGTAGGTGTTCGCGGCTGAATGAATGAGAATTGCTCCGAGCAGCTGCTCTTTTGGGATAGCCGTGTCGAGAGTTCCCGCTCGCTCCTTCGCGACGTTTCGCCACCCACGTTGGAAGCACCGTTGGGCTGAAATAGGTCGTGTGTTTATATCTGCAGTACACGTGTTTTTGTGATGTTCGAAATACAGGAGGTTTGCTCGACACGGCTATCGCTAAAGAGCAGCTCTTGACAGCAACCATGCACTGCCGCTGCTCAGGTCCTATGACACTGCGTGGTGCAGCGGTGGCGCAGTGGGTAGCACATTGCACTATGAACCCCGAGACTTGACTCATTCCCGGTCACAGCTGAAATCAAGTGTGAGTGTCGTATGAACCGATCCAGGGCACCCCTTCGTTAATCCACATTGACCAGTGTGGTGAAGTATGGGTGAACAACCCCCAGGATTGGCACGACACATTTGAGGCGTTTATTCAGCAGTGGAATGGCATTACAGTACGACCATGTACCCCTGAACCCCAAACCGCTACAATGCACCGGTGAAGCAATCACACATCACCACCACCTTTTTCAAGCTCAACCTCAATGCACGATGCATCATCGGCAGAGCAGCGTTCTTGGCGTGTGGCCCTGGCGCAAGAAGTAACACTCGGCCCTCTGTCGCAGCCTGACGTCCGGACCCCTTCAGCCCATGGAACCCGGTGCAGCTGCACCGCCTGCAAACTGCCTGTCGTTTAAAACAAGCCTAACGGCGATTCGCTGGCCGCTGTAACGCCGTGTCGTTGTTGCTTTGTTATCGCGAGATTTGTGAGAAAAAAAATACTATTCAAGGTACGCGCTTGAATTCCTTCAACGGAAATTGTCAGAAAATCTCCTGGCCCATCTCTCTCTTTCTCGCTGGCTTGTCTGGCTGCTACCCACCGGCGTCCTGCTGACCATGGAAGCGCCTCTTAAAATAGGGGAGCGTTCCAAAACTTTGAAAAGCAACCCCTAGTCCCTCCGAAACAATCATCCTGAAATTTCAAAGCCGCATAGGGCTTGTGCTCCTGACAGAGTAATGGATGGGCCATGCTTACAGGCCGGAGGGAAGGACTCAGCAAGGTCAGAGGTCGGCAAGTCGAGCTCCCCCTCCGCAGCACCACCCCCCCCCCTCTAAACAACAACTCTGACAGACCGCTCAGGGCATACGAGCCACGTGATTTACATCAGTCCGGTTAATTTGCAATTTACAGTTTTGGGCGATTATGCCTTTTAAAATCCGAGCAAGCTTTTGATCCTCACAGAAGGAAAGTTTGTTTGCATTTAATAATACTTTTTTTTTCCGCGTACGTATTTATTTTTATTTCCCCGCACGCTGGTAAACTGGTGGATACGAGAAGACGCGTTTGTGATGCTACATTCTAATTAGGGATTACACGGGGAGCGAGTGTGTTTGCGTGTGTGTGTCGCCTTTTGAGTAAACCTGGAGGGCATTGTTTTGTTACGGCAGCCCTCCTCCACGTCCTCCTCCTCCACCTCCTCCTCTCCTCCCTCCCCGTCGAGAGCGCAGCATCTCTCCTCCACCCCTCTTTCCTCTCCTCTTCGTAGAGAGTGCAGCAAACGGCCAGAGTGCAGCCGGGAAGCCCTCGTACCCGCTGCACAACCGAAGCGGACTGCACGCTCTTAGCAGTCTGTCAGTGAGTTTATTTTTAAGCTGGAAGAAACCGTTGAGTTACGTTGTCCAGCGGGGAGGAGTAAGCAAGTTAAAACAGCTCAGGGCACCGGTGGGGCAATTTAGTCTGGACAATTTACTTAGACGGCAGCAGCGTGTCTTTGGACTGTGGGAGAAAACCGGAGTAACTGGCAGAAACCCACGGGGACAGGGAGAGAACATGCAAACTCCACGCAGAAAGGAGGCACCCGAGTCGGGAATCTAAACCAGGAGCTTTTTGCCGTGAGACGGCAGCGCTACTCACCGCGCACGGCGGTGCAGCGGCGCCCCTGGAACGATCCTGCCCTATTTACACACATCCCTCCACTTACACTGAGCCATTAAGGATCTATTAGGCCCTCCATTTGATGTAATTTTGCATGTTTATAACTATATTTTCTTGCCCGTTTAAAATGCATTGTGAGCAAGATATTCCTCGCAGTGCTCCCAATTTATCGACTATTTCAACTAATTCCGCTAATGTATTCATGAGATTGGCAGTTATGGTACTTAAAGCGAGGGTTTTTTTCTTCTAAGGCTCAGAGGCTGCTTTATTAATGCCCGGGAGCTGGTGGAGATTATTATCAGTGTACCTTGTTACTTTTAATTTGTTACGGAGCAGCAGTCAAATTGATTTGATCATATCTTAATAACGTCCCTACGATATACTGGATTACCGCGGCCAATGGGAGCGAGGCGCTGTTATTGCGCGCCCCCCCCCCTCCAAGTCGGCGGTTTGCTGTGATCGTGAACAGGCAGAGGGCGTGGGAATTGCACCAAGGCGCAGCCAACCTGTGGGCCTGTCTTGTGTTCAACGCCGAGCGAGCCCGGTTCGGTTTTTCTTTTCTCCATCAAACAGATTTTCGCAAACACTGCAAATCTGTTCGTTTTTGTAGAGACGCAAAAGCGTACCCCCCATACGCGCGTGCGTATCGATGGAGCGCTGTCTATAAGAGGCCGCTCGTAATGGCAGTGAAATATTCAGAGCTGATGATATCAGCGCTATAATTGGACGAAATTACATCTCGGTTGCTTTTAAAATACATTTCACAAAATAGTTCAAAGACATTTCCATCGTTTCAGATAACGTTTTAAAGTTTTTGAATATTTCCAATTGCTATCGAGAGAAATTGTGCGGTTAACCCGTACAGCACACGTGTTCTTGCAAAAGACCTAGCTGCCGGTTGATGTGAAGGTGAGCGTCTGAGCGATATCAACTGGATCACAGTGGCCGTGAAGACAAAGTGCTATCGGAGTGATCGTACGGGAAGGTGTTGATCATGCACAATTGGATTACAGATTAACGAAACGTACAACTTATAACGCGTTGCTATTAAACATGGGTCAGAAACATTGGAATACAGACGATACAAGTACATACAATACAAGGATATACGAAGTACTGGAGTATTGGTGTAGTGTGCCAACGAGCTGAGTAAGATTCCAAACCACGGTCAAAATCAGTGCTGATATCTGAACCAATGGGCACAGCCCCCCACCCCAGACCCACATCTCCTTCCACCAACCCACACTAACCAACATGATGAAGCAGGGTCAAACACCCCCTCTGACCCACATGGCATAGAGTAGCCTTCATCCAGCAGCGGATTGACAAAGGGTTGTAAATCATTATGGAGATTATGTCTGACAGTGAGATAGGGCACTAGATGTCGTGCCGCCCAGATTAACACCGGAACTCTGTGTCCGTGGAAAACACGGGCGATACGGCAGAGGTCACCGATAAAGGTCACAATCAAGGTCAAAATGCATCGATGCTCACAAATGCATGGGCGCCAGTCCAGAGGCAATTGTGGAAATTCCACGTTTTTGTGGCAGAGGTAATTCTATCCACAGAAACCGACGTTGCCAAGGAAACCGCAGAGAGGGGGTAAGTCAGCCAGGTGGTCAGCCGGCGCCAATCCATGATTCCATGCATGTATTGTGAGCGTAATCACCAGACGCTTCGTAATACGTGTGTGAGTGTGCCTGCGGCTACGTGTAATATTCCTTGCTAATAATAATAATAATAGCATTTTATAGAGCGCTTTTCACCCGAGGGTCACAAAGCGCTGCACAAGGGCCGCGGAGAGAACGGCATGTCAACAACGACAGAGAAAATACGACTAATACAAACCAAAGCAACTAAAATTAAATTATTAAGGCTGCTTAGAATACACTGAAAGGTCGTGAAACTGGCAATCTTAAGAGCGGCAAAAATCTACCAGCGTCCCCTAATATGGCCGTCACGATGGGGAGCGGTGGTGCAGCAGTTAGCACTATGGACTACGAACCCAGTGACTCCAATTTGAATCCTGTTAACGGCTAATATCAGTGACGAATATCTGAACCGATCAAGGGCCTCTCCTAGGTCGCCTCAGCCTTAATTGAGTTTCTGGTCCCGTGTGCGAACAACAGCACTTGCGAGACGGAGGCGGCCAGACGTGGTGCTGGTCACCCACCCCCACGTTTGCTTTGTCGGCCTTAATAGGCGGTCGCTCACAGCACTTGCCCTTTGCAGTCTGTTTAAGGCTATACTGGGGATCTGTTTCCTTTGTCTTGTGTATCGTGCCGCTATTGAGACGCTTGATCACCCACCCCACATAAGCTACATTACGGGCATCACATCTGCTTGCTGTGAAAACAAATCATTGGCAGCGGTTACAAATTATTTCTTGGCTTTTTCCCCTTTGTTTATTTATTACTTATAATATTGCACACTTCAAGTAGCACTGTATTTAGATGGACGTTAATACAATTAGGTGTGCGTGTGTCAGAATGGGTGAATGGCGGGGGGTGAATATTATAAACTCGTTCGGAATTTTCAAAACAATAACGTGGGTGCACAATGCATTAAACACAATAACAAAACAATTAGGGCCGTGAGTGAATCGTGACCATTGTCGAGTCAAGGCTTGCATCATTCAACACAGCTGCGCGTGACCTTGCACCCGCATTAGCATCTCACGGTGCCACGTGCTTCCTGCAAGAAATCCTCTATGGGAAGCGTTAGAAATCAGAAACTTCTTATGATTTTTTTTTAGGAAGAATATGCTAAACTGAATTGTTGCTGCTTCGACATCACGCACTGTTTGATCGAGTTAAATGCAACAAAAAAAACAGGGTTCCTTCGCGGAGATTTATGAGTTAAAACAATAAAATAGATTTTATTTATTTTTTCAAACTGGTCTTCATAACAAAAACGTGCCAACAAAGCAAAATAATATTGATATATATTTTTTTAGATTTTACCGCTCGGCAATGGGACACAAATGTATGATTGCGAACGTATTATTTAATTACGCATTTGGCCCTATTTAAGTGCACCTATTTTCGACATCCTAAACGAATTGTAAAAATAAAATGTAAAAAAACAACCCGCAGCCAAGGTCTTCCAAGGTCACACAATTGTACGCACCTTTGTGCGTGGTGAGGCCGTCTAATGGAGATGGGAAATGAAGTGGGGGGGGGGCTTGTGAAACATTTAGACAGTGAAACATTCCCGAGGAGTGTCCCGCACATTCAGCCGACCTTGCCCGGAGGGGAGATGACCCAAGTGGAGCCAGAAACAATTGATAAGTGCCTCTAATGCTCCAGCGCCGACCACATAAAATACCAATTCATTCTGAGGCTCTCGGCCTACAGACAGGGCTGCGTTCAAAGCTGCCAGAGCCAGAGGGAAGGCAGCATAAAAATTACTTAAACGGACTCAGTGCTCACCCCCCAGGAGGGCCGGCCAAGATTGAAAGCAAAGTTGACTGTGGAATTGTTTCATGTAAAAGCCAACCTTTTTTTTTGCTTTGGGACAGGCTGATTAAAAATACACAGTCGGAATAGCCGACATTTACAAAAAATGTTGCCGGCTACTAAATCAATTAAACATAATTTGTTGCTCATGCTAACAATTGAACTGCCAACCTCTTGGCTTTGGTTGTGATGGAGAGAGCCGTCTGCGACATAGCTGGCATCTTGGGCAGCTGTGTGTAAAGTTAAACACGGACACTATTTATAGCGCAGGCACGTATGCATGAAAACAAAGGCAGAGATCACACATTTAGGCGCTCCGACGGCGGGCCAAACGAGCGCCTATTAAGGCGGGTGAGGGCCTAGAGGCGATGGTGCGGACACAGCCGCGTACACTCGGCCGCATTTGTCTCCCCGTTGCGTTCACAGTATAGCGAGTACCTACGGAGTACTTACGGCTTTGTCACCTATAGAAGGCCTACGCCATGGTCATTAACTCGGCACAGCACGTGCCACTGTGTTGGGCCCTGGTTACGGACACTGTGGGGAGAGCGGGTTGGCAGTGGTTCGAACATTGCGCGACAAACCCAGCGGCCGGGATTTCAACGCAGTTCGAATCCCGGTTTCCTCCCACCGTCCAAAGACATGCTGCCAGGTTAATTGGCGTACTGACTAAATTTCCCCAGGCGCCCTGTGATGGACTGGCGTCCCATCCTCGGTGTTCCCCTGCCTTGTGCCCTGTGTCTGCCGGGATAGGCTCCGGCTCACCGCAACCCTGTACAGGATTAAGCGGTTTCTGAAAATGGATGGATGGAATAAATTAGCAACGTATAACGCGCACAGTATGCGTTCAATGTCAAAGGTATTTGTTCGAAGAGAGAGCGACTCAGGCTCGAGGAAACTGCAGGGTGGGAAGGGGGGAGTACGCCTCGCGGTCATCGAGCGCCAACCCGCCAGACACTGCGTCCCAGATATTATTATGTTATCGACCAATTAATTCATGAGTTTATTTTTATTTTTTGGGAGGAAACTGGAGAACCGGGAGGAAACCCACGGAGAACAGGGGGATAACACGCAAACTCCAACATACGAAGGCGCTTGAGGCGTGAATTGAACTGCCTCAGGCAAGACTTTCGTTCCGTGAGGCGCGAATGTAACCACTTCATAGCCACCTTGCAGCCCACTGCAAATGCGATGTACAACACGACAGAGAATCGAGTAAATACGATAATAAATTTGCTGAAAGTTATAAACAAAGTACTGATGTAGGTTATTCACGACTTGATGCATAGTGGTTGCTTTTTTCAAAACTGTTTTGTCGGGACAGCCGCGTCGAGCACTCACTCCATCGTCGAGCGCTCTTTACCTGGAGCTCCTGCCACCTGCCAGACCGCCCCTACCTTATCCGGCCCCCCCCCCGCCATGCCCCCCATCTCCCCAACAACCACCCCCCCCTCCCGCACACAGAGCCCCCCACCCACCCCGAACACGCGCCGCGCGGTCACCGCGGGGGGGCCTTACCCGGGACGCACGCGGCGCCGCACGGATGCCAGGGAATCCTCGACACAAACACTAATAGGACATCGGGTCAGGCTTGACGTGCCGCGCTGATGCCGGGGAGCTGCCGAGGACGGGTTCGCACCCGGGCTGCGGATCGCTCAGCCCTGTCGCGGTGTGGTGGCCCCCCAGCAGCCGCGCCTCACCACGATCGCTCGCCGAGAGCAACACCGCCGCGCGTGACAACAACACACCGCCACTCCTTCTGTCGTGTGCCGCAGAAACAAAACACAACTCGATTCAAGCAACTCGTAAGAACGTGTTTGTATCGACTCGTCGGGCTTGTGTTGCGTATTTACGATGTAACGAAGAGGATTCGGAACGCCTGATGATGCCTCCAACGTGGGAGGTGAAATGTCGCGCAGGAGAGAGGGAGCACTACCACACGGCTATCCCGACAGAACAGCTGTGGAGAGCGTGTTTGCGATATTCTGGGTCTTCGCCCGATCCTAAGAGGGAACTGGCTATTAGAACGCGGCACGGTGGCGCGGTGAGTCGCGCTGCTGCCTCGCTGCAAGAAGGACCCGGGTTAGCTTCCCGGCTCGGGCACCTTTCTGTGTGGAGTTTGCTTGTTATCCCCGTATCCGCGTGGGTTTTCGCTGGGTACCCCGGTTTCCTCCCAAACTCCAAATACATCCTCCTGCTGCCGAGGGTAATTGTCCTGACTAAATTGTCTCCGGTGCCCTAAGATGCTGTAACTTGCTTACCGCTCCCCTCTGAACAACTGTCTTATAGAGCTACATAGCTCAACGGTTCCTTCCAGCTTAAATAAAAACTGACTGACTGAAACGTGGGCAGGACTGACGGGACGTGGGGGACCTGGGTCGGTCTCAGCCTCCACTCTGCGCGGCCCCCTCGAGTAGCGGCAGGGCCACGTGGGGCCGGCTCGCAGCTAGCCGTGCCAGACATCACACATTGTACCGATGTAGGTTGCCACGGCTCGATGTGTGAGAATCGCTCTCCACCTGTTATGTCGGGATAGCCGTGTCATGTGTTCCTTCTCTCTCCTTCGTTTGGCCTTCCACGTTGGAGGCATCATCAGACGTTTCTGAAACGATGTCCTTATTCGACTTTTTGAAACGGCTGATGACGTGAGAAGCGAAACGTCGCGAAGCAGAGAGAAGAAACACTCGACACGGCTATCCCGACAGAACAGTTTTCGACAGAAATTCTCATACATCACAAATTCTGAACAGCAACAAAAATTCAAACGGCTGAGAGAGAAGTCTGCAGTGGCAACCTACCCCAACAAAAAAAATGATTACCGTAACTCATGTTGACGATCCTTCCGAGGTCCTAGCAAAAGGGGTTCTTGTGTTCATCTTCGTAGGAGGGACAGTTTACATAATTTCAAAACAAACAACTTTGCTTTCGGGCGTGGCCATGCAAAAACCCCTCGCCAAAATAACAACAGCAATTACGCTGCACTGACGTAGGTTGGCCACGGCTCGATGTATGACAATTGCTTTTCACAGCTCGCCTTTCGGCATAGCCGTGTCGAGCGTTGCATTATTAGGGCTTGTAAAAAAAAAATACAGCATGTTATGGACAGTGGGGGGGAAAAAAACTTTCTAATGTGAACATACGCCACATGACGATACAGAAAAAAAAACAATAAAAGGAAGCAAAAAAAACTCTCGGGGAGGCAGGAGGAATGCTAATGCGGGCCGCTGATGTGCAAACACGGTCGGTTCGGTGGCCCGCTCCCCGCGCGCAGGGCGACGGGAGGCGCGTTGATTTGCGCCACTGACACGTGAAGGTGACAGACCTAATTATAAAAGAGCGCCGCGTCCCAAGCCACAGCCGCGCCTGTCATTCCTCATCCTTCCCTCATTTGTCTCCTGACTTCCCCTGACACCTCATTTCAGCCCCTTCTCTCCCCCCCCTGCCCACCCCCTCCTCTTTCTTTTT
>JAZEWU010000002.1:16316085-16328856 GCA_036362915.1 Geotria australis | reverse complement strand
CTCTTCTTCCTTCTTCCTTCTTCTTCCGCCCGCCCCACCCCCGGCGTCCAAACCCTGGATCCAACCACGGACAGCCCGAGGTGGCGCGGAGGAGAAGGAGACGCTGGTGCTACTTTCTTAAGAGCATTGGGTGGGCGGGAGGAGGGTGGGGAGAGGATGGGGCGTGGGTGGGGGTGAGATGGGAGAGTGGAGAGGCAGGGGTGGCATTGTGCATTGGGTGTGGAGGGGAGAGCGAGAGAGAGCGAGCGAGCGAGCGTGCGAGAGAGAGAGGGAGACCCTATCCGTGCCCACTATGCAAAGCAAGGCCACTAGCGTCTCCTTAATTTCCCTTGCACATCAGCGGGCACCATCTTTCAACCTTGATGCGAGCCATCTTTAAAATAGATGTTCCTCGCAGCACCGCACCGAAAAAATTAGGCGAGCGCAAAGACGCTCATAAATAATAAACCCGGCGCCGATCTTATTCATCATGCAGGGTGACGTGTTATCTTTGTTCATGCGTCGTGGTTGTTTTTCCGAATGAGCACCTGCGGATTCAAGGGAATAGAAAATTAAGTGGATCGGCGCGAATTCCCAGACGCCCCGCAGAGCTCCGCTCTGCGACTGATTTAATGCGCCTCCGGAATGTTAGAGGGAGCCGAGACTGGCAGCCATCAGAAATTAACGCGCTGCAGATTTCAGACAGTTGCCTTTTCTCCCCCGGCTATAAGACCGCTTCAAACGCGGTAAATCTATATTGACAAAACTCCCGCGTTACCCTCGCTTTAGCACACCAGCCATTAGCATTTCCTGAGCCGCCGGACACCGCCGCGCCGATGGAGCAGGGCCTGAACTTTGCCCGTCCTTCCTCTTTACTCTGCGGCCATTCGGCAGGAAGATGATTTTGCGGAGAGCGGCGCTCGCAGCCACTGGACGCGTCTCCGAGGTGACGCGGAATGCAAATGCAAACGCTGCATCTATTATTTATCTTTAATATCAAATAAATAGGACATTAAAAAAAATTGTCAGATAAATAAATGACTACGTGCATAAATAGATGGGTGGGTCGATTTTTTTTGTCGTCTTCTACGAAAAAAAATCTAACACAATAAGACGAGAGACAAACCCCTTGCACGAGGAGAGAATGCGAGTGTACTTTGTGTTTTTGAAAAATGTAAAACGGCATTTTTTTTGACGAGCAGGTGAATTTTAATCGCCTCCCGGGATGGATTTCCGTCCCTCATTGATCACCGTCTCGCTAGGAGCGTGACTTTTGCGAGGCGCAGCAATCAAACGGCGGAGCCACATATGGCTGGGGATCAAAAGGTGCTAGGTACAATGTGGTTTTGCTTTAATGCCAGCCAGTGCTGTTAATTAGACAACAAGATCAGAGGCAGCATTAAAATCCAATTAAATTGATATGAACAGATTGCCGAGTGATGTTCGCTAATGTATAATTGAGTAACGCGGCAGAGCCGGTCGCCTGTCTTTGGGGTCCGGAATGAATAATGGAGGCGCCGGAGATGCAGATTTGGGAATAAACAATTCTTGCGGTCATCAGAATGTGGATTTCTGACAGAGGATGAGGAATGACCACACCGCGTCTTAAACTGCTGAACCCGGCAAAAGCGTCATTTGCATGCAGCGAGAAATCTCCCGTTGGCCGAGATGAGGCCACGGAAAGCAGCGGCTTTTTGTACGCGGCGGCATCGCTGTGTGTGTGTGTGTGACACACACAGAAAAAAAATTCCAATTTAGAATCAAGATTTGCATTTGTTTTCTCGGATTTTTGGGTGCTCTGGAGGCCCCTTTTGTGGACAAAGGCATCAGAAGTGGTGCCGAGATGAGATAGTGATATTTTAATGATGCAAAGCATCGTGTCGCTGCTGTGAAGGGGACGTTAAAGACCCTTGGATTTCCCTGGCCTGACAGCGTGATCGTCCTCTTCTGTCACGGCACAACGTTAATAGAATTACAACTGATTATAAATTGTCAGAAAAAATAATGGATATTGTTTAACAGTCTGGTCCCTTTCCTGTAAATTATTTTCTACCCAAGACTCCCTTGGCAAATTTGTTTGTTTATGTGAAGACAGCTTTCATGTCACCCTTAACGCAAATAAAAATAATAATTATACATTATTCAAAAAATATACTATTTTTATTCAATTGACACTAACTTCTGCTTATAAGCGCTCAAATATTTAAAAAAACCCTCCATCACCGATCAGTTGCTCGCAGGCTTTGCTAACTCAGGGTTTCAAGCCAATTTGTGGATTTTATCATCGCGGGCTCATCCTCAGATGACTCGTTTGCGTGGCCATCCGGAGTGAAGTGTGATTTTCACATCATTGTTTCTCTAAATCTCTCATTGATCACAGGAGCCATCTCTTTCACCGTAAATAATTGCCACGTCCCCACTTACGCCCAACGTAATGAAGTGTGTTTCACATCATACCCCCTAATTTTTAGGGTCACTTACACAGGTGTAAATGTTACGTGGATTTCGCTTGCTTATTGAATGAAAGCCGGCGCTCACAGATGGCCCAGAGCAAATAACTGTGTTACAGAAACCCGAGTTCGCGTCTCCGGGCACCGAGCCACGTGTTGACACTCGTGCCAGCAGTCACGTGGCAACCTTTGACTCCGGCCTTCCCGGATATTTCCAAAATCCAATACTACACTAAAACATAAAAACCAATCTAAATCCCCGAAGATTTAAAAATATACTTGTCTGTCGATCACAATTTATTAGTGTAACATGAATAGCAGTGATTTTTGGGGTGGATCGGTGGCGCACTTTTTAGTGCATCGCGCTTCGAACCTCGGTGATTTTGACTCCGGAACACGGCTCACATCAGTGGCGAACGGTTACCAATCAGGTTCCAGGCACATGTTCACCAACGCGCACTGACCAGCGTGATGAAGTATGGTCTAATAACTCCTATGACCAAATCGGCATGTGGCGGCCTTCATCCAGCAGTAGATGGATAAAGGGGTGTTAGTGATTTTAATCAACATCCAAGGGTGGAATCGCGAGTTTTTGCCGCTGTCCTTTTTTGCCTTTAGAGAAAAAAGTTGTCTTGAGTTTCAAAAATTAAATACAGCGGCTGCCAAGATCCTGTTGTAACAATTTAAATCGTTTCATAGCTTCCGGTGTTACATTAGAAATCATAAAACATACCGTCGGGCAAGTAACGTGGCATGTTTTAATCATTTGCGCTGTGCCGAATCTTGATGTTTATTTTCTAAACATGGATCGGCAGCGTCTGGAAACAACCGGAGGACTAGTGCATCGGCGGCGTGTTCACCGCTGGCGTTTGCAAGGCAGAGCCAGAGCTCACCACCAGCTCAGTTCGCACCACCTCTCAGCCAAACCACACAAGGCGGCACCGTTTCACAAACGTATCAAAAACTCAAACCGCACGCAGATATTCAAACAGGTGAACACAGCAAAGAGCCCACTGGTGGCACTGCACAGCTGACCTCCTCGGCAGGTGAGCGCTAAGGAGTTGCGATTGGGAGCTCGGAGTCTGGCAGGTGTTGGCCACGTCAGGGCTCATCAGTGAGACGGTCGCAGCTACACTGCGAGAGATGAGCCAGGTGCTCTGTGGATCTTCAAAAGCCGCGCCTATCTCGGGACTGCCGTAAAAATCCCACGAATGACCGCGCGAGACCGCAGATTGAGATTAAACAATTACATTTACAATCCATAACGCAGCGTGGTACAGCAATCGTCCAATGTCGAAGGTATTCGTTCGAAGAGAGAACGACTCAGATGCGCGAGGAGATCGCAGAGAGGCTGGGTGGGGCGGGCAGGGGGAGGCAGTCATGCGGTATGCCGGCGACAACATTTGATGGGCACTGCGTCCTATATTATGATGTAATCGGCCAAATAATTAGTGGGTTTCTTTAGTCATGGGAAGAAACCGAAGGATACGGAGGAAATCCGTGAAGAACAGAGGGAGAACACACAAACTCCACACAGAAAGGTGCCCGAGGTGAGAGTTGAACTGACTCAAACAGGACCTCCTTTCATCAAAGTGCAAATGTCGCTGCTGCATAGGCACCCTGCCGCCCAAACCAGAGACCCTCTGAAAGCTGTGGACATCTTCTTGAGACACAGCGACAGTGGTTTGCAATATCTCTGCACTTTGAACCCAGCCGCCTGAGTTCCATTACCAGCCAAAGCTGTAACATCAGCGGCGAGTGGCGTCCCAACTGGTTCTCGTGTTATCGGTGGCCGTGGTGACAGGATTTATATTTGCCCAAGTTCATCCCCTCTGGATGTACGAACTCCGAGTGAGTTGACGTCGACAAGGCATCGAGATGTAGTGAGACGAGGGGAATGTAGAGAGACCGCGAAATGTAGTGCGATGAACAGTGTATACGGAGGAGAGAGGAAAGACAGCCGAGGCAGAGATATTGTGAACATGAGAGAGATGTAGGCAAGCAACAAAAATAGGGCTGCACGAGAGGAGAGATACACAGACATTCGTGCTGATATCTTTTCTCTGGACTCCGGGGCCTCGTGAGCTGCTTGGGGCCATACATATTTGCTCAGTTTGCTAGTGCCAAGCACCGCCAGTGGGTTCTAGCCACTCCCGTATTAACCCACAGCGTGGTGAAGTATGGTCAAACAAGCCCCACTCCGTCCAGAAGCCTTCATCCATAAGTGTGTTGACAAAAGGCTGAAAATGATTATTACTCTTACTATTTAATATTCTAAATCAATTCCACTTTAATGAGATTCACAAACAAAGCGTGCTTAATTAAAGAAGATACATGCGGCTGGTTTTGATTTTTTATCACGATTTGTCATCAGCCGTGATCTACCCACTGCTAGATGAAGGCCTCGCCAAGCGGTTACCATGTCTCACGGTCACGTCACTGATCCGTCTGGGACCTGCCCGGGGGCGCAGATACCATCGCTCCATCTCCGGCGGCGGACGGCCTCTCAGGTTCGTTCCCTCCTCGCTGCGTCTCCGTGGCTAGTCTCGGCGACCTGCCAGTGACGCGCACACCTCCATACTTTGTCCAGTTCCCATTTTTGTCCCTATTTCTCTGCCAATGTCCGTGCATCTGACCCATACGTCGTAGCAGGGGATAGAGGTGGCTTGTTTCACTTAGTGGCTAACAGTACTCAGCACCCAGACACTCGGGGCTCAGGACGCCTGAGCATGCCTCCAATGTGGGAGGCGAAACGTCGCAAAGGAAAAAGAGGAAGTGGTTGACGTGGCTTTCTTGAAAGAACAGCTTTGAAAATGCACTCATCCTGTTGGCAGACAGCGATGTGTACAAAGACAAAGCATCCCGCTGATAACCTTAAACAGACTGTTGAGCAAGTGCTGTTAGGGAGCATCTATAAATGCCGGCACGGCACACGTGGCGATGGGTGGCCACCACTACGCCTGGCCTCCTTCGTCTCCCTTTTGGCAACGTTAGCTCATCACAGTAGACACGAATTTGATATTGAGTCGACCTCGGGATGGAAGTCCAGGACTGGTTCAGATGGTTGTCAGTAGTCTTGGCCTTAAGCAGGAATTGAACTTGAGAGGGCTATCCACTGCACCACCGCGTCCTTATGCATGTATACACACGCGGCTTGCAGACTGTAATGTACCGGCAGTAATTGTGGAAATGTAAAGACAACAAAATCAATAATATGCATTTTGCAACGTGGAAACAAAACTAATCACTTGATCTGCTGTGGTGCTCCTTCCTGAATATATGTACTTCAATTTTAGTTTCGCATTTCAACGTTTCAAAACCCGAATGTGTCTGCGTATTTGGAAACAATAACGCATTAAATTCGCCCCACATTGAAACATCTCCTGATTTGTTAGACGGCGCGCAAAGCCAAACTAAATGTGATCATACAAGGCCTCTCTCCTCGACACTCCGCACTTATTTATCAGAATATTGTACGAACAAGCGCGCGTGTGTACAGTACATTTCCATTCGGGAGGGGACACTTCCAGGCGCGTGATGCCTTCACATATCGCCAGCGCACAGTCTGCTCTGCAATGCGTCGTATATAGCTGTGCATGCAACATTGCCTCCGCGTAATGCATCCTTTATGACACGCAATGCACGATGCACTTTTACCTTTCAGATTAAAACACTTTGGCAATGCATGTCCTTAATATCTTAAATGATTGTTGTTACATTACGCCGTTGTTTTCATCGTATTGTGATGGCTCGCGCGACCTATGGAGCACTTTCTATTTGTTCTTGCAAATGATGTCTTCTGCTCGCAATTTCAATATGCATAACTCAGAGCCAATGGCAGGGCCGCGGGACGCGCCTCGTGCGAACGCGAGACATTGCGCGCTCGGCTCTAAGCGACCATATGTCTGGGGTTTTAAAGAGCGTTTATGACTTGTAACTATTGCTTTTGTTCCTGTCGCGAAGTCGCCGCTTGTCCGCTGCGCCAACCCGGGCGCGAGAAGCGATGCAATCTTGGGCTTTGTTCGTGTAGGCCCAGATTTTATTTGGTTAAGAATGTATATACATAGATGTGCTTTCTGCACCGCAACCCTGTATAGGATTAAGCGTTTTCTGATAATGGATGGAAGGATGTTCTTTCAGGATCCGAATCGCTCGCTCGACTGCGGAGCCGCGCGACTGGATTTCATCATATTTACTTAATTGTAGAAAAAACCCATCTATAGCTTTGAAGACATTCTCTGGAGAGCCATGCTATGGTGTGGAGGGGCCATGCTATGCTAGCACTGTTGAACTATGTAGCTATTTTTAAAAGTTGTCTAGGGGAGAGGGGTAAGCAACTTACGTCTCAGGGCATCGGAGGCAATTTAGTAAGGACAATTAACCTTGGCATTATGTATTCGCAAGTGGCTCTTAGCAGACGGAGCGCCACGTGCGATGTCTTCTGATCCAAAGACACGCTGCCGAGGTTAACTGTCCTGACTAAATTGCCCCCGGTGCCCTGAGATATTGTAACTTGCTCCCTTAGATCCCTATTAGAACAAACATTTCTGCCGAGCTGCAATTGTACAAATTGATAGGTGGCTTCAGGGGCTGCATATGCTTTTTCAATGAATTGCGCAATAAGCTTCTTCAACTGATTCCCATCGCAATGTTACACTTTTGCACTGCTTTATCTCTTAGTAATGTATTGGAATTGTTGCAATACTGCGTATTACTGTTTACCTTATGATTATGGCTAAAACTGTATCCCTGCAAAATGTCGTTTTACCTTCTGATTGTACGTATTGCTTTACGTTGGTTAATTCGTACGTTTATTGTGTCCAGAGCTTGCAATTTACTGGGTATTTTCTGCTGTAATTATAGACATCTATCTAGCTGTGTATCGATGTAGGTTTTCACGGCTCGATTCATGATGGTTGCTCTTCGGAGCTGTTCTATCGAGATAGCCGTGTCGACCGATCTCCATCTCTCCCTCGCGACATTTCGCCTCCCACGTTGATGCCTCCATCTGGGCGGACGAGCGATGATCGGGTCTGGCTCGCGAGAGGTGAACTCAACCACCAGCCAGGTTCAGCTCTTTTGAAAAGGCACCGCTTACAGGAATTACTTCTTATTTAATCCAAGGGAAACTGAATTAATGACCTCTCTTCTCTCTGTCTGAAAACAGCCTTAGTAACGTTTTTTGTTTATTCATTTTTCGACCTCTCTCGCTCGCTCGCTCTCTCTCTTTAAAACGGTTATTTATTTAAATTAACCGCACATTACACAATGCACAAACGTCTCACAGTGGGAATGTCTCATTTACAGTTTGGTCCCAAGGGCCCTGCGGGGTCACGTGGCATTACGCAGAGCGCAAGGCAGCCTTCACAAGAATCGCACCGCTATGAAAGAAGAAGAAGAAAGAACGCAACAGACAATACATTGTGTGCGTGTGTATGTGTGTCTAAATGTAACTTATTTATCACGGAGTCAGGGCTTCTTCGGCCTGTAACAGCGCTACGATCTGGCCGGTCAAGAGCTTCACCAGCGTGCTGTCTCCCAACAAACGCACGCGATGCGCGTCGGAGCCCCCCCGGCCCCCCGTTAATCTGCCGGCGGAACGTTGTCAAATTAGCGCGGCTGCCTGCGCCTTTGCCGGCTTACGGACGGGAAAGATCCCTGGGCACTGTGTGCAAGTGCAGGCAATTACGTGCTGTGTCCCGGCCAAATGCGCCGGCAAATTAACCTGCAGTTTTCTAAATCCTCCACTAGAGGCTGTTAAAAAAAAACAAAGTTTGTATGTTTGGTGTAACGTGAGATTACCTGCACAAACTACTAAGATTAACGAGCCGTGTTTGTGTGTTAAAGCGGGTTTCACAATCTCTCTCTCAACAGCTATCGCGATAGACTTGTTTGATAATTGATTTCCAAAGCCGTGTCGAGCGCTCCCCCTATCACTCTCTTTTATTGGTTAGGCTGGTCTTCTTCTTCTTAGCGATTCTTCGAAGGCTGGCTATTTCGCACGTTTGAAGTACCGCAGGAATCCCGCTTCCAGAGCTTGCAAGCTCACTGGGTATTTTCTGCCGTAATAACACATATCTATCTAGCTACCATCTAACTCTGGACACGGTTATCCCGAAGGAACAGCATTGGAAAGCAATAATCACGCATCGAGCCGTAAAACCCTACATCATTACATAAACGGATGTTTTTGATCACTGTTAGTTGCTCTTGTTCACCAGCCTGGCTAGACTGGTTCATAGGGAGAATCTCTTTCGCCAAGGCGAGGCTGCACCCCCACCTCCCCTGTGTCACCGCGAAAAGTAGAACGCGTGTGGAGACACAAAGAATCCGACTAAAGCCGCCTCGCGGTGTGGGGAAGTAAAGTTTCAAGCTTCCGATCGTGAGCACAACATCTCACATTCACGTGAATGTGGTGCCCCCAACGTGGGATGCGACACGTCGCAAAGGAGAGAGGGGGGCCCTCCACACGGCTATCCCGAAAGAGCAGCTCTCGAGAGCAATTTTCATAGATCTGGCCGTGAAACCCCACATCAATGCGCGCATTTCTCTGAAGCGTAAATGTCATTGTGGACTCGTTGTGTGTGAATAAATAGATTTGTCGACGACGATAATGCCAACCACATGCTCGGTTTAAAAATAAAACAAATCTAATATCAAGGTGGCGATAAAAGAAATATCGTCTAATTGGTTTATGAATACCCCCTCGCGATGCATATACAGAATTAGTATTGGGGTGCCACGGTGCTGCGCTGAGAAGCGCTGCTGCCTTACAGCAAGAAGGATCTGGGTTCGCTTCCCGGCTCAGGTGCATTTCTGTCTGGAGTTTGCACGTTTTCCCCTTGCCCGCGTGGGTTTTCGCCACGTACTCCGGTTTGGTTTCCTCCCACAGTCTAAAGCCATGCTGCTTAGTTTAATTATCCAGACTAAATTGCCCCGGTGTCCCGAGATGTTGTCACTTGCTTACCCCTCCCCACTGGACAACTGTTAAAAGGAGCTGCATAGCTCAACGGTTCCTTCCAGCTTAAATGAAAACTGATTAGTTTTAAACTAGGGGACTGTATTTCAACTGGGCGATGTGAGAGGCGTCCTGTAACCGGGTCTGGAGCGCGTGTGTGTGCTCCGACTCGGATAAATAGCGACTTCATAATTATTATTATTATTACTGTATTATGATAACTGGAAACAAAAACCCGGCGGTAATGCCGGATCAGGAAAACTCACGGATGAATGGCCTCACATTTCCTCAATAGAGCCCTGCGGTGTACAATTACCGTACATTATGAAGTCTAAAATAACAAACGTTATTACATTTGGAGTCATTTATGAAGTTAGTTAAGGGGAAACAGTACTACACAAAACTATAACTTAAATTCTCTGAGGTTCTTTATTTTTGCAAACTGGTAACAAAACAAAATCTACCAATTAGAAATAAATAAATTATTATTTGTTTAAAAAAAAAAACACGGTTTTTAATAATACGGCACTCACCCACTGACCCGGCAAAGTAAGTTGCACCGAATCGTGTATCGCCGATAAGCGTCGCATTGTCACTGCATTCTCCAGCAAACAAAGCTTTCGTCAGTGCGGGGAAGAGATGAAAATAAGTCCCTTGCAACCACGAATGCTGTGTGGTTTGAGCCGGAGAGGCTTTATTTTATTTTCTCCTGCTTCCCGCCCTCAAATAATGTGGCGGGAGGAAAAAAATAAATGGTGATTTTTCCATGGCAAATATAGCCCGTTGACCGCAGCATGTGACACGCCACCAGCAGACCCTTGTTCACCCCCCTCCAGCCGACGAGCACCTCGCCAATGTCGCGCGAACCCGGGGAAGTTACCACGGTCGGCATCGCCAGCGTGGAACGCTCCCAGCAACAGGCGGTTCACGCCGCTGCGCGCCGTGCCCAGAAAACGGGCGCATTTACCGGGCGACAAAAACTCGGACCACGCCGCTTTCCTCCCGCCACCAACGCGGCGCGCTCTCCCACACCACGCACCCCCCCCCCTCGCATTCACTGCCCTCCCCGGCACTCCCCGAATCCCCGTGACACAGGATGTGCCTCGATGTGCCTCTTGAAGTAGCCGCCCCCCAACCCCCACGTCTCCATCGTTGAAGGGGGAGGAACCCCGAACATGTGGCGCTCCGCCGGGTCCCCTGGCCACCCTGCTCGTTAGCCGCTAACCCAGTGCGAGAGGAGGCTGCTGGGCTACGGCTCGTGTGCTCGCAAATTCGAACCCGCGCGGAGGGACGGGGCTTTTTATAGGATGAGGCGCGGGGCCATCAGGGACAGCGGATTAAACACGGGCGCAGTTGCGTAATTATTTATTCACGTCTGTTGTTTAATTCGGACGGCGGCTGGAGCCCAGGTTAGATTTAATGATTATTCCCACTGACGTGGGATGTGGGTGGGTGTGTGTGTGTGTCATACGTTTAATTGAATGATACGAATTAAAAGCTATGCCCTGCCCGCCAAGTGGCTTTATTCCCACAAGTCTCTGCGCCAATCTGCGGGAAATCACCCAAGTGCACCAGCATCAGCGGTAGCAGCAGCATCTCCAAAGAGAGGGGCGTTAAAGATCGCGATGACACCACTGTGGGAGGAGGGGGAGGACAGGGAGGCCGCGGTGTGCCGATGTCACATCCCATTAAAAATTGAAAATTTGAAAATTTTCCCCTCCTTTGGGAACGACACATTTTCTTCTATCGAGGACAAAATAGTGGACACCGGTTGGTCTCATTTGGTCAATTAAACCGCCGCATCAGCGCGACGTTCTTGTAAGGCGTGCGTGCAGACAGACAGCACAGGCACCTTCTGTCCGTGGCGCGGTGACGAGCGCTGCCGCCTTCACAGCAAGAAGCTTCCTGGTTCGATTCTCGGCTCGAGTGCCTTTCTGTATGCAGTGTGCATGTTCTCCCCGTGTCCGCGTGGAATTTCGCTCGATACTCTCGGTTTACTCCCACAGTCCACATATATGCTGCCGCCTGGGTTAATTGTAATTACTAAATTGTCCCCGGTGCCTCGAGATGTTGTAACCTTCTTACCCCTCCCCGCTGGACAACTTATGCTACATAGCTCAACGGTCCCTTCCAGCTCAAATACAAGCTAACTGACTGTACGTGTTTCTGTTTCATGAGGATAACTGCTTGTGATTTCTAAAGCGACGCTGCCAGATACATGTAACCGAGAGGTGTGCGAAAAGGGCGACATAAATAACTAGATAACACACGAGAGTAAATGTTTATATTGGAGTAATTTTGCAGGTCAGCCTAATTCATTACAGCAGGATTTCGCTCTGCCTCCTATAAAGCAGGCAAACACCAGGTGCGGGCATTCGCTGGTATCAAGTATTATTTTTTAATAATGTCCATCAAGACCAAGGCAAACATTTAGCCGGCGTAATGTGAAATCGGCATGAATCCTAATGGTGCGGGGGGCGCTTCACAGTTGTTTTACGGCGGCAGGGGCTGGCTGGCTGTGATGCGACCGGTACACGCGCGGCGCTTCAAGCCACGGCACGGGAACCTCCGATTTGCATAAAACTATCCACGCGTGCCGAGAGCAATACTTCATTCAAGCTCGCGTGAACACGCGCTCGCATTTCCATATTCTTGGTGGAATAAAAATGACCACGGTCATTCAAGTCTGTGTGTCTCCAAACAATAAAGCACATCGCTCAGACTCCACGGTCTGCTGCGCGCACGCTGGAACACAGCGCAATAGCGGACGGGAATACAGGCAATATGCGGCGTGAGACAGCTGGGTATACGTGGGGCAGTGGTGGTGGTGGTGGTGGTTGTGGTCTGTGTGGTTGTGGCCCCGTCCTGGAAGAACAATCTCAAATCCAGATTTCGGCATCACAGCGTGGCGGCATCGTGGTCTCCCGCGTGTGGAGCTCGCCTGGTCATCATGATCAGTACCAGCGTAATATCGACAGACACAGGGGGCACGGCAGGGATATACCCAGGCTGTGACGCCAGTCCATCGCAGGGCACCTGGGGCAATTTGCTCAGGCCAATTCACCTAGGCAGCAGCGGCAGCGTCTTTGTACTGTGGGAGGACACCCGGAGAACCCGGAAAAACAAAAAACCCCGAGTGAACACGGGGAGAGAACACGCTAACTCCACACAGAGAGGAGGCACCCGAGCACGCGGAATCGAACCCTTCTGTCTGTGAGGCGGCAGCGCCACTCACTGCGCCACTGCCTGGAGCTCTTCGCCGCCTGGAACTTGCCCGGCTCCCTTTAAAGCGAGCGCCCTGCAATGCTGCGCCGAGCAGGGTCAAGGTGGAGGCACGGGGGCCGCGCATGCAAGAATGTCCCATGAGCGACGGTTGTTAGCGTT
>JAZEWU010000002.1:16281647-16303909 GCA_036362915.1 Geotria australis | reverse complement strand
ATTAATTCGTTTTCACTGTCCGCTTCAGGGGCTATACCCAGGATGGGATGCCAGTCCATTTCAGGGGACTGGGGGAAATGTAGTCAATCGGCCAATTTACCTAAGCAGTGTGTCTTTAGACTGGGAGGAAACTGCAGTACCCGACTAAAAGCCAAGCGGACAAGGAGAAAACATGAAAACTCCACACAGAAAGACACCCTTGCAGGGAATCGGCAGTGCTGCCTGCTATGTCACCATGGCGCCCGAGATTTCATCGATGTGAAATTAAAATTAATTAATTTCATCGATGTGAAATTAAATGCCGCACAATTTCCCTACAACACCCACATTCCCCCCTCCCCGTTCTTCCTACGCAATAATAGCAATGGTAATAAATGCACCGGTTTCGGTGCATTTATCACAAGTGTGATGCTTTGTTCAGGAAAAATCCTTATCCGCAGTAACATTCGTCAGATATTGAAGTGTCGCGGTTTCTGTGTGCACGAGATGTCCATATTCAACATGGGTCATGGGAAAAAAAGGTTAATTTTTACCCGCGCAGCTTATCTGTAACTGTGAATGTGGTCATTCTACGGTAATTAACACTTTACCTTGGCGAGTTAATGCCTTCCTCTGTCTACAGGACCTCACATTATCACCGAAAATGTAAGTGGGCTGCAGTCTATTATTTAATTTGAAAAGGCCTCTGCTAAAATTACCTAATAATGATTTTCATTATTGTTAAAGCCGCGGAGTATTGTTGCCATGTCTGCTGTCCCTTTAACCCGTGGGGAAATATTTTCATGAAAATGCGACGGGGCGTCGCTGCGCGGAAGAGCGCTAACGAGGCGGGCCGTGTCAGACGCAGCCCGAACACGGACGCTTCCGGAGGTGCCGTTGCAGCTCCCTCGGTCTGTTACGGTTTTTTTTTTAAGTGTGACGTCGCACACTGTAACAAAAGCCGCACGGTTTGATTGCGCGATTACGTTCGATTGAGAATCGAGCTCGGCGGAGAGCGGGATTCCCACGGCCACGCTCGCTGCCAAATCCTCGCGAAACCAAAACTGCCATCGCCCTCATTGATTGCACGGAGATAACGCGTGATTCTATAACAGACGCGAGCGAGCGCAGCGATCGCTCGCTCACTCGCTCGCTGGGAAATGCAGGAAACCAGTTTCTATTTACGTCGCGTTTCTGCCAAGAGACGCGTGCAGCAAGTGGCCGAAATTAATTTCAAAGAATCCACTCGACAATCCCCACGCAGCAATTAATGCAATCCTCGGGCTATTGGGCTAATTAACTTTGTCCGTGGTATTTTTATCCTCAATTGCTGATAATACATTTTATATTTTGGTAGAACCGATTGAAGATATTTTCAAAAGTGTTTTAAAATGCAAAGCAAAATTGCGATTGCGTGCTCGCGCAATGCATAATGTAAAGCGGCGCATTGTCCATTACCGCTCGCCTTATTGGCCCCATCCAACCGAACCATCACCAACAGAAATCATGCGAGGCCCGCCGACCGTTATCGCAATGGGTTTTCGGTCAGTGGCCCGCGAGGCGCTTGAAACGAGTCTGATCCACCCTCATCAAAGCCCCCGCCCCGTTAAGTGGGACCGATAAAGGAAACCGAAGGCTTGATCACTTCCCCGTCGATGCAAACGACATCGATTGCGAAGACTGAAACGCAAAACGATAATCCGCCGAGACCGGGCCGCTGGGGAAACGCGGCAGAGAAGTCGTGCAGGGCGACGACCCGAGGCGGAAACAACCTCGGCGCGGGTTACGGGAGGCACGCACTAAAACAATCGCTCGCCGTCGTAGCGGCGGCGAAGGAGACGCGACGCCCGTGGAGCTGTGGCCCTTCTTGTTGTTCTTGTTTTGAAGGCAACCTCCCGTGAGCACGAGGTCAAATTTAAATGATGACACGGCGGCTTTGAACTTGTTTTTCCTGCAGATGTCCTTTTAATTAGCGGTTGGCGGCGCGCGAGGTGCGTCCTTCGGCTCCGTGGGACGCGGCCGCTGGTGCCGTACAAAGGCCACCGGGCCGTTCGTTAGGAGGCCCGTTTACCGCACGACGTGCCGTACGGAAGGCCCGCTGCCTCTATCGCGGTGCCGTCGCTCCCGTCCGTGGGCTCGGCGCCGTTAGCGATCGCCACGGCGGTTGTAATTTAATTCGCATTCGGCCGCTTGATTAATTTTGATAGGTTATTGTTCGGTTTTTTTTCCCTTTTAAACATTATTAACCTCGGCCATTAAGGAATCAAACACGACGGATTATTACATCTGAAAGGTTTATCGCTATTATCGTTAATGTTCGTACTCATTGGCCGATGATTTTTAGGAAAGTTTCGGCTCCGAGCGTGTATTGGATTTCGGTAATCTAATGCACCGTTATGAATATGCACAAAGTGGAATTAGTCGCAGAATCTGCATCTCTGGACAATTACGTAAAAAAAAAATCCCACCCCATTATACATCACTATTCAAGACACCACATTCAAGCTTTGTGTGCACGCATAGAGACCCACACAAAAGACATCTCCTACAAAGGTAGAGCATCTATTCATTGTGGCGAGCGAGATTTCAGTCTTTCTATTCTGGTCACCTGTCTCTAATGCCACATCTGGTCAGTCTGAAAGATTGACCTTCACCCCTTTGCAGTCTAATGGAAAGACTATGCGAGATGAACACAAATGGGACGCACCTGCACGGGCGCGAGACGAGAGCTCACAAAGCCCCCGGTTTTAGCATTTCAAGTGAATGGATCGGGAGAGGAGGAGGAGGAGGAGGAGGAGGGGGTGGGGGGAGAAATGAAGTTGAGATTCTGGCCTTGTCTCCGCGCTGCCCTCTCCGCCGTGAGTCACCGAGACTCTTTGCCTAATACTCCGACGGTCGCACCGTAGGCTTGGCGGCCGCGCACCCTAACCACTGAGAGGCCAGAACCTCTGGCTTGGGTCTCGGTCGCGAGCCGAGCGCGCAATCCGCAAACGCTCCCGTCGTTATTTGCGCGGAGTCACTTTTATAATCAGCGTAATCAGTTCCACTCGCCTGTTAAAAAAAAAAATGTCCCGGAGAAAATTTCGAATTAAAAGTTCACAGCTGACTTTTGTCGTGGCGTCGCGTGGGTTAAAATAATAATAATAATAATAATATAAATTATTATCATCGTTTTTATTATTTTGGCGGGGTTTATTTTCTTCTTTCGGTCGCCACTAAACGAATTTCAAAAGCGATAATTAGGAGAGAACAAACGGCGCAGTTGTGAGGGTACCCCGCCCGAGTCGAGCGGCGCTCGCGGCCGCGTCGAGGAGCCGGGAGGAGGGCAGGGGACGGGCCCCCGCAGACGGCGGCGCCGCCAAATTTCGCTCGGGCACGGGGCACGGACGCGGATGCGATTTGACAGCCTGCCGTGGCAAAGAGAGAGAGACTGCACCCCATGAATGATGCATGCAATTACTTTCTCCACTTAAATATATGTTGCTTGGAAGAGAACAGCCTGCAGACAAAAAGCTTTTATAGGTAACGGCTGGAGACAGCCAAAAGGGCTGGGTCATGGTAGGCTAACTGGCTTGGGCTGTCTTGACGGAAACTGCCTTGCCATTTCTTGACTCCTTAAATGACGGCAGGAACCCTGCGCGTTCCCACGTGCGCCGCTTTGCAGCGATGATAGTTTTTTTTTTGCGTCTCATCTTTGCGTGCGCGGCGTGCGGTTGTTTCCGGTGCAGGTGAGAGCGGACGGGAATTTGGCGGGATAAAATCAGCAGCGGCAAAGAGTATCCCAAGCTGTCCCGAACGTCCCCTAGGTACACTTAGCCCCGAATGAGTGAAGCGCTCGGTGTTGCGCGTACGCAGCGGGGCGTTGGCCGCCGCGTGCCCCTCGCGCGCTGTTCTGGCCGTAATAGGTGCTCGCCACTGGCACTTGCCCCCGCAGGCTGTTTAAGGCTGCACAGGGGATCTTTGTCTTTGGATGTACGTGTGAGGTCACCAGAGCTAACGAGTTAGGAACGTGAATAGCAGCATAAGATTTACAATTCAAAATGATACTGAGTGCTTATGATGAGGACAATTAACAATAATGTGTTTAAATGTTACACAGTTAAAAAATCATTTTATCGGTTGGGTTATTTAATGGAAAAGCTAACGCAAGATCCGGCTGCATTCAACACACGAACATTAATTTCTGGAGTGGATCTAAAAAAAATATGTTCGGCACTCAGACATGACACGGCATAAGCTCACAACAAACGTATTGAAACAAATAATTACGCTCGCAGACGCCACAATTTATCCTGTTCACGCTTAAAACAATTGCATCGTCCCCGTGTTAATTTGTGCGGCAAACACATTCAGATCTTGACAACGGCGACAACGCACGCTATCACTCCGCCGTTGCTCGCGACAGCGAACCCTCGCACCGCGCTCTGCAAACCGTCGAGCAACGGGCAATTGTTGCGCCAAATCAATCGTCAAACAACGCGAGCGCAAAGAGCACGGCTCCGTAAAAAATATATAAACTCCGAATCAGTCATCCTCGAAGCAATGGTAAAGCCAAAGATCGCTTTATTTTCATTACACACCACTTAAGAAACAATAATTGCCAAAGTCCCAAAGCTACATGCACTCACTATTCATCAAATTGAAACTTTGTGATAAACAAGCCTTTTTAGTAAGGTGGCAGCGGCTGACCGAGAATCATAATTAACGATGGAAATTAGGGCGCCCCCCCCCTAACCTCTCGTGTTTTTCTTCGCTCTCACATGAAAGTCTCGGCGGCGGTTGCGGCGTAATTGCATTGCCTTTATCGGTGCATTAATGGCAGCGGGTCAAGTCCCGGGTTCGTTAGGCATCCGTGTCCGAGGCTGAGAACATTTGTCTGCCCGCGCCGGGCACTTTGTTGTCATTCGTCAATATCCCGCGCCGTCGCTCGTGACGGAGGGGACCATCTCGTGCCGCCGCCGCCGCTCCCACCCCCCCCCACGCGCGCCCGAATCATCTTTTCCCGTGAAATACAGTGAGCTAATGGATTTGTCAGGTTCAGCACGCCGCTGTCACTTCCCCTCGCGCCCGCAGTCAGCCAAACACGGCGGCCGCGGCCAGTGAGGGGGGCATCTCGGGGGCATCCCGATGGCGACGCACGCACGCAAACGCGCACGGAGTACCACGCACGGGGCCCGCTTGATCCATCGCCCCTACCCGCTCCTTTGCACGTTATTTGCTTCCGATATTTTTTTTTTCACGCGTCGTAATTTATACAGGGTGTCCCATTTAAATGGAACCGTAGGGAATACACAGGGAGCATCAGGCATCATAAGAAGTATGTATTCCCTATGGTTGCATTTATATGGGACACTCTGTATGTAGAAAGGGAAGAATCACGTTTGTGTATTTGTTTCCGCGAGATGTCGATGACTCGCGCTTCTGCATCTGCTCTGTGCCGCGCGCGCGTCTACTTCGGAGCAAACGTGCGCGAGGAGCCGGCGAAGGGCTCGGCGCACCGCGCTCGCCGCGTTCGACTCCAGCCCGTGGCTATCGCCGGTGGCGCGTAAGGTCCGAGCCGTTTCTGAGCCACCCCAGAGTCGTTCATCGAGCTACGAAAACCAACGCGGTGAAGTACGGTCAAAAACCTCCGTGATCCGACGTGACATCGGGAGGAATTCATCCAGCAGTGGATTGACGAAGGGCTGTAATTTGCCGTTATGAGCAGGTTCTTGTCGAGCAAACATTTCGTCTCCATTTCTCCTAATAATCAAATGCTCGGTGAATCGCACACGGAGCGAGTGTGTTTTGTTCTGGAGGCCCGCGATGGCTAAGGAACCACCTGCCTCTGCCTTCCCCTTCAAGCCGCCGTCTAATTAAAATGTCCCCACCCGTTTTGTCCACCTGTACTTCCACGGGAGAGAATACCAACGCCGATCAAGGGCGGTGAACCTACACGCCCAGTCAGCGATTGCGAAACTCCGTGGACGCTAAACGTAAAACACGGGCATAAAGTGGCGGCCGACTTAGCCCGCGGGCCTGACTCCGTCCGCTTGCCCAAACGCTCACCTTGAGGACGCGATGAGAAATTACGAGGGGTGAAGCGTCGTGTGTATAACGGCATGCCGTTGCACGCACGTCGTTCCGGCGTTATCACGCAACGGCTCCTGACTGGCCACATCACGCACGCAGCGGACGTGACCGCGGTTATCATTTTAGCAACTGTGACGACACCCGATTGGAACTAGGTCTGGTTGCACCGCGTGCGACGTGCCGTCTCCGTATGACTGCATAGGGGAATCGGCGTTAAATATCCTCCGAATAAAGGCTTCACAAAAATAGAGGCGAACAAGCTGCGTTGAAACACATGCACACGCGTGCGTGCACACGCACACACACGCGAGACGTCACGCCGCTTAACCTACAGGCTCATGAACCACAAACATTTTCACTTCTGAAAAGCGAAGCCACTAAAAGACAACGAAGCAATGCGTTACAACCCCAAAGCGTTCGGACACCTTTGGCTCCACCGCGAGCTGCCGGTATCGGAGATTCGGCATCGTTCGGATTCCCCGCGAGAGCCTAAGACGCAAACGTTTGCCGTCGAGCTTTTCCGAGTCGGGCGGAATTGCGTGATACGCTACTCGCAGCCAGCGGTGAGAGTAACTTAAATGTTCTATCGGTACAGTCCTATCGCAACTCCCCCCCTTCGCACCTGTACCGTACTGAATGATTCGGCCACTTTCTTATCGGTACGCCGTAGGGTACTCGCGGCGCCCAACCAAGATGCCCAACCGGCTTCGTCTACCTGGGAGGCGCCACCGCCGCGCTGCCACAACCACATGCAGTGCACTGGGGACGGGGCCCAGATTAAGTGAGCGACAGACCGTAAGCTAGCGCACATCACAAGAGCATTTAGCACGTGACAGAATCAAGCTCCGTCTGCTGGCCAGGCTACGAGATGGCACCGCGTGGCTTGTTGACAACTGCGAGCGTGGGGCGATGTTAGGCGTCGTGCGACGGAGAGCGCCGTGGTGGCTGCAGCGGCGGAGAAGGTGGGGAACAGGAACTGGGCTCAAACTAAGATCGAGAACTTTGCAATACCACAGGTCAAGTCGATAAAACGGCTTTGTGTTTTGTGTTTATCTGAATCGACGATGCCTTACAAGGAACGTCGCGGGTTTCCGCCGTCGCGTATCGACTGCTGCCGTCTCCGGTAACGATCACCCGGGTGGTGTCGTGCGCTTACACAATTTGACCGACAACAGCAAAAGTCGCGAATTCAAAATCTGGTTTCAGATCAACTCATCATCCCCCACCCAGGGTGAGTAAAAGAGGCACCACTATTTTGGGATATCGACAGTGGTGACCGGCGAGGAGCCTGTTTCCTGCCGCGGAGATGACCGCTGCCCATCGCAAGACGTGGGCGCACATCGGTATACCGATGGAGTTGCCTAAAAGGAGCGGCCACGCACTATATAAATAAATAGCAAACTGCATGTTCACTTCAGCCCTCGGCTGTGCTCGTAATAACATCCAAATCCTCCGATTCTCAACTCCGGGCTCCGGGGGAGGGTATCCACCTCAGCTTCCCCTGCCTACCAATCAACGGGCAGAAGCCTTTAATTCAGATTGCAGTGGACCGCACCAAGACGGGGCGGATCGTGCGGCCAAGAGCCGGAGTGGGGAGGTAATACTCAACGTCGTCTCGGGGGATACTGGAGGCACGGTCTGCGAGACGTGGGAGCCCAAGAGCGGCTCAGCGTCCGAGCGCGCAGCCTCGGCCCGGTCCATCCCCATTAAAAATAAAACGCTGCCAAGAGAGTGAATTGGTGAAGCTGTGCAGAGAATTATAGGCTGCCAAAGCAAGTTTTCAACAAACCACTGCGCAAATGGACTACAGAGACTTTGAGAAAATCCATGTCAAAATATAGACGTATTATTATATGTATAAAATAAAATCGAAGACCGCAGTAAGGATGTTTTTTTGTTTAAATGGGCACGTGTACACTGTTAAAGAATATAACAATACGAAAATCAAGAATAAGAATAAAGAAAACATTTGTCAAATCATGGTCGTTTTCTTCGTCGTAGCGCTCGGTCAAACCCGTTACGGACACTCCCCGGATCGCTTCACATCTCTATCGCGGTGCACATTACGTGCTTTCTAAATGATGTGTTATCTGGGAGAGACGTGGGAAGTATTCACTATGCAGGTCCAGGGCACACGGTGGAGCGGAGGCCCCCACCCCCATCCCCATCTCCAGCACTTCAGTGCGGTGAAGTATGGTCAAACGACCCTTCTGACCGACGTGGCGTAGGGGACGAGCCTTCATCCGGCCGAGAGATGCAAATTATTATTTTATCAAGCGTGTACGCAAGCAGCAGGAATATTTAAAACCAAAAATATATATTGAAATAACCGGTTCCCAGCACGAGCGCCTTTCAGCGTGGACTTTACGTGTTTTCCCCGTGTCCGGGTGGGTTTTCGCCGGGTACGGTTTCCTCCCACAATCACAAGAAAACACTGCCCATGTAAATCGTCCTGCTGACTAAACTGCCCCGGGTGCCCTGCGATGGACTGGCGTCCCGTCTCGGATATAACCCTGCCTTGCGCCCCGTGTCTGCCGGGATGGGCTCCGACCCCCGCGAACCTCCACAGAATTAAGTGGGGACCGGTATTGAATGAGCGAACGCTATGACGATAACAATAAATAATCAAGAGTAAAAAATACGAACGCGAGGAAAGACAACGCCTTAAAATATACAAGCGCGCGATGCGATTGTCGCGCGCGTGGGCGTGCACGGGCCGCCGCCGCCGCCGCCGAGCGCTGTGGGTGTATTCTCTAAAACATGCATTGGGGGACAAATATTTATTGCGGTGGCAGCTCCTTGTCACAGATGCCTTGGGCTGCTCTATGTCACTGTCAAGGTCAATGCTGGCGAGCCCAGCTGGAGATTACTCAAGAGTGGTGATACTGGCCGGTGACTCCACTCTGGTTTTTTTTTTAAATGTAGCAGGGAGGGGAGGCCCGCTGTCCGTAATGCACGCATGCAGAAAATCCAATCTACCAGACGACCTGTTCTGATGTTTTTTTTTTTACACCAGCCAGCCAGCCAGCGCATTGCGGATGGCGCCTTGGCCCTCTTGGGAAGGAGGGCTTTATTTACAGCTATAAATCGTTAAGGATTTTGTGGAAAATTGGAACTGCTGTAGCGAGGCCAAGGCACCTGAGAAAATGTTTCAGCGATAATCACGGCCGGTGTGATGGCAAGCATCGTGACAGTAAGGGTATTTATTTTTTATTTTTTCAGATTTCGGATTGGGTTTCCGCGATGGCAGACCGCGCAAGAGACGCTGCGACGAGCGGACAGCGGCGAGCGCAAGACCGCTGGGCAGCGTGCTCCGGCGCTACCGCCTAACGGTCGCGTGCCGCACGAAGGCCGGGGAGACATGGCCTGTGGGGGGACCTCCCAACCCAAACCCCGTCGCACCCACCAACATTCTCTTTCCACCTACCATGGAATCAATTATAACTAATTTAGCAGAAATATCACCGAGTGCGTGATTTTGTAAACGGTGCAAAGGTGATTAATCAGCGCACATTGCGCGCTGTGATTTACGGATCGGGTCGAGTGACAGAGAATATGGATGAACAACTGAAGGGCGCGCAAAGAAACGTGGAGAAGCGCACGGTGGGATTGCCGCTGAGAGATGAGAAGAGGAGACACGTGGATCAGACAACACGCGCAAGTCAGAAACACAGTGATGAGTGGTGGAGAAGAGTAAGCGGCAGGAAACGGCGCTCGACGGGACAATGGCCGGTGGTCGAGGTGAACGAGAGGGCCGAGAGGAGGTCCAGCACGGAGACGGAGCGATTAAACAGAGATTCGAAGAATCGCAAAGAAGAAGAACAGAGATTGATGTGTCAACCCTCGGCGGAAAACTGAACTACAATATGACAGTAATCCCCTTCACGACGTTGATCAGTGTAAAATCAAATAATGCTTGAGTAATTTACTGATCTAGGTTTTTAATGGATGGATGGATGGATGAAACTTGCTTTCCAAAGCTGTTCTTTCGATGTTTCGCCTCGCACGCTGGAGGCATCCTCAGGCGTACTGAGACTGAGTGAAAGATTAGTTTGGTGTGCTGTATGTTGTCTGACGTCAAAGGCAGTTCGCAGTAAATCGGTGCAAAGCACTTTTCAGGAAAAGATGGATTTTGCAAAAATGCTGTTGTTTTGTTTCCCAGATTGAGGTCTGATTGATAACGGCTGGGACGGCACGACGCGCCGCTCGGATACCTGCCCAGCGACCCCTCACTGTTGTTACCATCACTCGCCTGCAACTTGCAACGAAAAGATAACGAACAATGTGATATTTGCGTGCGTGCTGATTTCACGTGCGCTGTCGACGTCGATACATGTAACAGTGAGAACATTAACAAGCGACTGCAGAGCCTTCACGCCCATCACTTAACTGTTATTATTCGACGACAAAATATTATCGGCGCTTGATGAAGCAAACGCTGCGGCAAGTCGTGCTCACGTACAGTGAAGCGAATATTCGCAGGAATACGATGATGACAATCATAATGATTTACATTTTAAAAGCGCCTTTTGCCCAGCTGCTTTTGTTTTTGAACTTGTCCGTTCATTCCCACCGATCTATCTCGCTCAAAACATGCGCCGTGTCTCAGCGTCATCCTGGGCAAGTAGTTTAAAATGTAAATAAAAGATGCGATCGATTCGCCGGCACGTAAAGCGCACTGCAACGTCAGGCGGTATAAAAAAGGACAGAGCTCAACGCTAATCCCAATCCGGCAGCGGTGAACGACTATTGACACTCTCACCAGGCCGCACGCTGCTCAAAACTTTAAACCCGTTCACATTACCGCCCAAAATATTCAGCGATAAAGCAATTGAAGTTGCAACAAATTACCGTGCGGCCGTAATTTTCGCCGTGTTGCCTGGATGTGTGTTTCTATACAAAACTGAGAAGCGACAACTTGCCCTCGGTCACGCCGAACGCCGGCCACGGTGAAACTTTACGGCTCACGCTGCGCCGTTGGGCCGGAGCGCCGGGGTCCCGGTGGCTGTGCCACGCTGTCATTAAGGAATTAAGCGCATCTCGCCCGCCGTCTTGCCGCCGGCTATAGCCCCACGCCAAGAGCCGGACACCGCACGGCGGCCGTAAATAAAAACCCGCCCGCCGCCTAACAAACACAAATCCGCCGACGAAAGTGCACCTTAAGAGGAAGGGCTGGGAGGGGGAGACAAAGGATGTGTTTACTGGCGCACACATCTATCTCGACGGCAAGAATGGATTACATTGATTTGACTTTGTTGTAGGAATAACTCAGTGGCTGTGAACCGGTGTGCTGCGGGGGAATCGCAGCGGTGAACGTTCAGGCCGTGGCAAGGGCTCGACCGGAGCGAGACGGCGTAGGAGGAGGGGAGGCATGCAGACACAGTGCGTCAGTCAATTTGTATCTAAGCTGGAAGGAACCATTGAGCTATGTGGCTCTTTTAACAGTTGTACAGCGGAGGGCACTAAGCTAGTCACAACATCTCAAGGTACCGGGGAAATTTCGTCAGGGCAATCAACATATGCAGCAGCATGTCTTTGGATTGTGGGAGGAAACTGGAGTACCCGACGAAAACCCATGCAGATACGGGGGAGAACATGCTAACTCCAATCAGTAAGGTATCCGAGCCGCACTATTCACGGCGCCACCGTGCAAATTTTCGTCCACGACAAATCGTGTCCGAGTGCAGAGCAACGATTTACGGGCCTTAGGTCGGCCGATACAATGCAGAGGGGCAACCGAAACACTCACTACTCAAATTTGTCCTAAACACTGGAACGCAAAGAGAACATCACGTCACATTATTGTTAATAATATAAGGCATGGTTAATTTAATTGTGCGACCTATTATTTAAAAGTTTATTTAATTGTACGATTGACATTGTGTGTTTTCAATGCGCCCTGATTTGCCTTGCAAATCGCACGGAACGCAAGACAATGTGCGGTTTCGCACGGGTAGATTGGGGTCAGGGCGCAAACAGAACCATACAAACAGAACCATACATTGCTGCTTCTAATAATCCTAATAATGCCTGCTCGCTATAAGGAACTGGAAGACGTGTAAATGACTGCTCTGCCGGATGAGTGTTACAAAAGTTTAAAACCAGTATTTCGTAATCAACGAACGCCAATTACAATGTTTACGTTGAAGGCCTGTCAGCTGCGTTATTTTGTTCGGTCCACTCAAGTTGGATATTTTAAACTTTATGTAATCCATTGCTGGATGAAGGTTTCTTTCAGCCACGTCGGCCATGGGACTTGTTTTAACCATACTTAACCACGCAGGTGAATGCGGTGCGGTGATGGGGGGAGGCGAGCGAAGGACCGGCTTAGACATGACTCGATGTCACCCATTGCCAGGAATCAAACTCAACTGGCAGGTTTCATAGCGCAGCACGCTCACCAAAGCACAACTACTCCCAACTCGACACACTCTTCCTTAACAAAAAAAACCCCAGTAACAGTCTCAACACAGGCAGAAGAATATTTAAAATTATATGTCAAATGATTATTATTTTTTAAATAATGCAGCATGCTAAGGTCACATCCTATTTTAGTATAAGCCGGCCCTGGGCCGTGCCTGTGTACACCCCCAGCCTCCCCAATGGCTGCGGCTCTGCCGGAGTGTGAGATGTGGCTTGGCAGAAAGGGTGAGGGGCCAGTTCCTGAAAATTCCATTAAACAAACTTTCGGTGTTTTTCTTTCTGCGGAAAAAAAGAAAGGGGATGAAAAAAAACCGGGCCAAAGAGCTGTAATTGCAGTAACTGAATCCACAGAGCTTGCTTATCGTGCTTTAAGAGAATTTGTTTTAACCATTCCGCTGGAAATAAGGGAAATGAGAGGTCAGACGTACTTTATTCGAATTTGCGTTAAGTTCTCTTGTTTAATAAACGCGCGCAGTGCCGCGAGGTGCCGTGGCGGTGCGTGCGAGCGCGCCGGTGTTTGCCACCGCCGCCGCCGTGCCGCACGATGCATAATTAAGGACGCTTCCATCTCGAGGAGCAGGCCGATCCGGCGGCCGCTCCTTCAACTCGGTCTCCGCCGAGTACAGTGCCGGCAATTTGTAAACGAGCGACGCGATATGAACGCAATTTCCTCCCAGCGAGCACCTTCGTCGTCGATACAACCTACGGCAATCCGGCGATGATACTGTACGCCATTATCAAAGCAAGCCTTGTAAGAAATAAATGCTCCCCTTATCTTTGGAGTGTGTTTCCATTAGAGCGAAGATGCCCATGCATCACGCACCAGATGCACACTTCAGCTCGCTCGCCTTCTTTCCTCTTCAGTGCATTACCACCTCGTGGCTGTTGTGCCGAACAGATGAACGGCTCGATTTGCATATCCGCAGGACAACGAACCAGCGTTGCCTTTGCATCTGCCGACAAATGTCGTCGACCTTGTACGAATGCGTGGAAACTAGATCTCCAGTGTTTAAACCACTGCTTACGAGTTAACAATAAGAGTCACACTCGGAATAAAATCGTGCCACGCAAAAAGCGCACATTGGAAATATCCCAATCGCCCTCTGACTCGGAAGGCGTCTCGTGAATACACGAGCATAAGGGACGCTAGGCCGTAGAGCTCTCGCCGAAAATGCCATTCTGAGACAACAATGAGCCGACAGAGGTAACAGACCAACGTGATGACGGTCTCATTGTGTCCCCTCTCTCTCTCTATGATCAGAGCTGTCAGTTGCGTTTGAGTAAGATTGGTAGCATACCACGGCCACCAAAAAAAATACTACCTCCTCGGGGCCCAGAACGCACCAACGTTAAGCCAAATTGTTCCAACGTGGCCCTGCCCTTGTTTTTCCTGCTGCTTCTGTGCCAAGTGCGACGTGGCAGGGCCGCGGTTGGTGGAGGCAAGCGGGCGCCCGGGGCCCTCCGTCCCATTCCCGCCGCGTGGGTCGTGCAAGGCTCCCGTGAAGCTCTGGGATGAACCACGGCAATGACCCAATCAATTTGCTTCACTCACGTTTTACCATTCCTTTAAGCTGATGCCTCGTAAACGGTGTCTGTGGTGTTTGTATTATTGCCAGAAAGGGTAAACGCTGTTCTCTTTTGTGTCAATTGTATTGTTTATGTTGGTTAATTCGTACGTTTGTTGTATCGCAGGAATCCCACTTCCAGAGCTTGCAAGCTCACTGGGTATTTTCTGCTGTTCTAGCTTTAAAATCCCTTTATTTAGTGCAAAAGTGACTTTCAGGTGGTGGTGGTGGTGGTTATTTCATGACATATTTTATAGTTTCGTATGTTCAATTTTTTCCATCGTCAAGAACATTTTGTAGCGTGTTGTGGCCACGTGGTATACCATGACAATGATTCTGCAAAAGCGTGCCAACTATAAAATGTATTTAATTTGGCAATCGACGGAGGAGTATGTATATCGCAAAAGAAACGTTCCGCAGATAAAACAAATTATCAAACGCTTATCCACACAGGTTTCACAGTGACTCACAGCGACATCAGCATCACGTAACCCCACAGATCTCCCCTCAGTCACCGGCATTCCCCATCAGGGACAGCTACTCCACACAAACAACCTTCACGAGCTTAATATAGCCGCCCCGTTTAAGGGTCTTCAAATAAATTAATGGGGCTCCACAATTAACTCTCCAGTGAAGCAAACCACAGCGCTGGGAATTTCAATATCCTTTGACAAATTAAACAAAATAAACTTTGGAAAAACCCGTACACATTGGCGCTTGGAGAACCACGATTCTGCGTTAGAGTGGTCTGTCAGGCCCATGACCCATCTCAGCGCGTTGAACTTTAAATACATTAGACATCCCAACAGAGCACCAACATCGTGGTAATTTCTGAGCTGTTTAAAAAATTGTGGCGTGGGTGATTGGGGTGGGGGGGTTAAGCATCAAAGTATTCTAAACAAAATCTCCCAGCACCAGTGAGTGTCGGTGCCACCTCTCCATGAGATGCGTTGGACATCATCATCGCCATCGAAATCGCAGCGCGTTATCATCGGGCAGCAGCAACAGCAACAGCNCGCTGGTGTTGCGGGTGTTGCGACACCCCCACTTTCACGGAAACGTGATTCCCCCCCCCCCACCTTATCCTGAGGTAGTCTCATATCATATGTTGCGACACCCGCACTTTCACAGAAACATGATTCCATCCCCCGCCCACTTTTTCCTGCAACACCCGCGGCTGCGACGCGCCTGGCAAGTGCTGTTAGCGAGCACCTATGAAGGCACGGCGCACGAGGAAAAGGGGCCCGCCCGGCCGCCTTTGCCGCCCTCGTGGCGATGTTTACACACATAACTCACGCTGCAAGTGAATATACAAACTGTGGCCTAAACAGACACCGGCAAACAGAACGCGACTGGAAGCGTATGAATAAATAAGTAGGTTATTAACGATGACCGATGAGCAGACAGCAGTTTAAACACAAGGAGCGTCCCGCCTCGCGCGGGCCCCAGGAGCCAGGTGGCCTACCCCAGCGGCCATAACGCGGCTGCTGCTCCAGCTACCTTCTCAAGGCCGAGCCGAGCCGCCCGAGAGACGGGGGAGGGAGCGGGGTGACAGGGCAGGGTGGAGGTGGGGGAGGGTAGCGGAGGGGGAGCCGCGCTGCCCGCACTCACCCACTCCTCCCCCCTCCCCATTGTGTCTGAGTCTCTGGAGTGAGCGTCGGGCCTGGGAGGTGGGGGGTGGCTGCGAGGCCCTCTGCGCGGAGCAGCTGCCTTTCCTGTCTGCGTGGCTGACGGCTGGGAGGAGGGACGCGCGGCCTCCTCCTGCCCGCGACTCTCGATGCAAGCAGGGCCCGGCTCCCCCCTCGTGGGGGCCCGACTCTCCCCGGCCGGTTTTTATTCGCAATACCTTTTTCGAGGTTTCTGATCCCAAAGCTTGGGTAAAAAAAGCGGTTTATAAGTGAAAAGTATTATTGTTAATTATTGCATCCAACGTATTTGTTCTGCCCGTCTGACCGTCTCCTGTCCATCTCGGCCGTTGTTTCTATAACTGTTGCTGTGATTAGCTTGTTTACTCCCTCTCTTACGCCTTCTCAGAGTTTGCTTGAATCCTACGGCCAGTTCTCTCTCCGTCTCCCATGCCGCGGCCGGGACTCGGTGCCCAGCCGCCTTCTGCTGCCCTGCCACAGTGCCTCCCTCCCCGCACGCCCAGCCTCTCTCCCTTCCTGCTGTGCTCTCTGTACTCAAATTGCCAGGACGCCTACAAATTGCTACCTTATGACAGCAAAAACCCCCAAAATAAGAGGGAGACCCGATGTCAATTTCACATTAGCTGTTTTTTATGCCCGGATTTAGTTTCTCCAATTTGGCGCTGATTTCTGACCTTAAAGTTGCTGCTGAACCGCCGCTAACCAGCAGTTGCGAATGGCTCGCATTTTTTGTTTGTTTGTGAAGTCCTGCAAAGCAGCTTTTGCGAAGGGAGGAAAGCCATTTAATGAATTATTTCGCTAATTGTAAAACGTGCGATTCGGACGATGACATAAGCACACAATAGCCTCCTCTGGAGGAGGAGAATGATGTCACGGGGTCATTAACGTCCAATTTACCGTGGAAGAGGCGCATCTCGGTAATTCCCTACATAAATTGCCGGGGCGGCTGCGGGAATTGAACCATTGATTTGTCTCGCAGCGGCTCGGTGGCGAGCGCGCCGCCCGCCGCTCGCCCGCCCGGCTAAACCCGTGGGGCTGCCCGCTCGCTCAGCCGGGCCACAGCCGGCACGACGGCTTCAACAGCCGCGTGAATGCCCACAGACTAGCGGCGCGGAGCCGGGGGCACGCAGCGACGCTCCCGTTCCCCAAAAAGCCAGCGTCTCGATAAGACTTCGGTCCGAATGTTTAATAATCGTATAAATGCTATTATTATTATTATCGTGGCATATAGGAAATAGTATTTGGCGGGTTGGCGCCGGCTGACCGCGTGGCTGACCCCCCTCAACCTCGCATCCACTCATCCACGTACCCCCCCCTCCCCACACGGCGGGTTCCTCGCGCCTCCGTATCCGGGTTCCGTCCGTGACCACGAGTGGAATTTGCGCGGCACGTTATAAACCGTAACATTATTATTCAATATTAAATTAAATAAGTCGAGTCCAGCACGCAGCGTCGTGCTGTGAACGGCACGTGGTTGTTATTGGCAGACGCCGCGTTCTCTGCCACGTTAACCTCACGGTGCTTCTAAGGGGTACGGGTTCACGCGCTTAGCCGGGCAGGGAAGAGCATTCGTGTCTCTGCTGCACCACGCAGACAGGTAACCCTGCACGGTGCCCCGGCCAGCTCCCCGCGTGTCAGCTTCTACTCCTAACCGTAGCCCTCCACGGGTGTTAGGTTTTACACGCCTTAGGGTACACACGCACGCACGCATACAGATGCAGTTCAGTTTGGGCACCTACTGTTTACAGTAATACATCGACAAGGACCTACGGTCTCGACTTACAGAACATTAGGCAAGTGTGGAGAGCAAGCGCCTATTAAGGCCAGCGTGGAACACGACAGGATGGGGACAACACAACGTTTGCTTGCTATTGTCGATGGCAACACAATAGTCCACGTGCTCCATTTAATAATAATAATAGCATTTTATATAGCGCCTTTCAGGCCGAGTCAACCTAGAGGAGACGCGCAACAAGTTCAGATTATATTTATTACCAATTGGCTTTGGCGCTGGTCAGGAATCAAACCTAGGCTGCCTGGCATCGTCAGGCAAGAAGTTGGTTTTGTGGAACCAGCTCCAGAGAGCCGGATGGAGCCTCATTCACAAGAGTGGCCTGGGGCACCACAGTGATACAACAACACTACCGCTCTTCCTGCCCGGAAAACGATTATGAGGATAAATCATGACAAATAGCATCATGTTTATAACTTTAAACACGATGTTTCAATTGTGTATTGACATCTAAATGTATCCTTAGCTGTTCTTTCGGGATAGCCGTATCGACACGGCTATGGAGAACAATCATCACACATCGAGGCGTGAAAACCTACATCGATATATGTTACAAACATGTAAATCTTATACGCACGGACAGATACAGCACGTGGTGTACAAACACGCACGTAGCATACCGTAAATGATTTCTGTTAAAACGCACGCGATCTTATTTTTAAAAAGAAAAACAGTCCCCGCGTAATATTCACATCATATAATTTAACAAGGTATAATATAACAGCCGAATCCACTGCTGGATGATTCCTCCGCACACCAGGTCGGTCGCGGTGGCTAAGCTTCACCGCGCCAGCCGGTGCAGTGCGGCGACGGACGGGGGCTCCAAGACCGGTTCCGAATGTCACGTCGCCACTGACGTTAGCCGTGACTGGGAATCAAACTCGGGTCGTCGCGTTCACGGCGCTGTGCACTAACCACGCTGCATCACTGCTTCACTCGATAGGATATAGTCGTTGAAATTAACATGCTCCCGTGATGAAATATAACAAGCGGTTAGTGTGTACCAATACACCCGCATCTCAATTTCACAAATCAGCCTCCACTTCTCACAAACGTGTACAGACAGTAAAACCCACAGGGTGGTCCAGATGTCCTGTGACCCCTATTAATCATCTAAATCCAACGGGTATGTAACGTAATGTAAGCAAGAAAGAAGTGGCATGTATAAACGTTTTAAATACCACTGTAAACTGTATTAAATATCAATAACACTGGGAACTCAGGACGCCTGAAGATGCCTCCAACGTGGGAGGCGAATCGTCGCGAAGAGGAGGGGGGGGCGGTGCTCGACACGGCTATCCCGAAAGAACAGCTTTGAAAAGCAACCGTCATGCATCGAGCCGTGAAAACCTACATCAGTAGAATATGTACTGCTGTTTGGCAGCACATATTAAGGCTTGCGATGGGGGCACGATGGGGTGGTGTTGTGTCCTTGTTAAGGGTCCACTAAGTCTGTATGAGAACCAGCATTTTCTTTGCACATAATGATTGAGGGGTCACGAGGCATCTGTACCACTCTGTACTTTAGGTACCTGTCTGCTTCTCTATTCTCGTGAAATAGTGTACGCCGTATTCATATGTGCGCGTGTCTGGACGCACGCACGCACGCACGAACAGGCACGTACGCACAAACACACCGCTAATTGGCTCCACTCCCTCCGGAGCAGGGAAAAAATGAGAGCGTTAAACGGAACCCAGCACCGGGTGTGTGTTTTTTTTCTCCTTCGTTTGTCGGAATCTCCCGGAGCTGGCGGACACGGCGCCCGATCGGCAAGACCGCGGCGGCGCTAAGCGGCACCGGGCCCCGGCAGCATCGCAAGGCGAGCGTTCGCCGCGACTCGCAGGACCAGAGTCTGCGTGTCAGCGGCAACACAATCCGTGGAAATAACGCAAACCCAATGAAACGCGGAATCGAAAGAAATGGCAATCCGTACTGATGTAGGCTTTCACGGCTCGATTCACGATGGTTGTTCTTCAAAGCTGTTCTTTCGGGATAGCCGTACCGAAGGGGAGGAGGAGAGCGCTCGACACGGCTATCTCTGAAAGAACATCTTTGAAGAGCAATCATCAAATGGGCAATGTGACAAAAGCAACCCCGCGTGCGCGGAGGAGGGCCCACGGTAGCGCATCTGCGCCGGCGCTGCGCCGGAGAATGCTGCACTCCGAAAGTCTGGCCCATTTTCAACAACACACATTCTCGGGATCAGATCATAAAATATTCAGCGCATCCCACAGGCCTCATATCAAAATTTACAACTTTCCATAAAGACCGGCGAGCGCTCGTGCTGTCTGCGGGCGAGCCCGGCAAAAACACGGCGCTCGCCCACGGCGTGCCTCCCCTCCCCTCCCCCCACCCCCCACACGCCTCCTCCTCCTCCTCAAGCCTCCACACGGCGACGATCCTTGCCGGAGAGCGAGAAAAAAATGAGCCGCCCGACGCTCAAGAAAAACCAGCAAAGGGGAGAAAGAGTAGTATGGACAAAAGAGACGCGAATAAAAAAAATAAAGTGTCTAAGTTCTGGTCCTTGCGAGCACTGTTGTCATTGTGAATTATTGTAATAAAATGGAAGGCAAAAAACAGGCAGACAGCTCTGAGCAGTCTGTGTTCGCTGTGTGCCTTTTAAAAAATATCTCTAGGGAGGTCTCGGGTCGCACGCCGCAGGAGAGTGGGCGATCAATCCACGGCAGTCTCGGGCAAACTCGGCGCTCATTGAGACAGTGACAAGACGGAACAAACGCATGCGCACACGTGCGCGGCGCGAGCACCGGCGGCGCACACGCGCGGACACCGTGCAGCTCTCGCCACGAACGGAGGGGTAGGCGGGCGGGCGGGCGGGCGGGCTTGCGGGCCCGGGGGGGCGCGCGGCGCTACCGCCTGGGTTGCAGTCAAACCGTGCCGTCTCACTCTCCACTGCTCGCTCAATACCTCTCTGTGCCCGCGTGGAGTTCGCGCGCGTGAGTGTGAGTGCGCGCTCGCTTCCCTCCCCCCGCGCGCGCCCTGCAGAGTGTCGGCTCGGCAGCTTGTGCCAACCGCCCTGCTTGATGTTGGTGGCGGAGTTGAGTTTGAGAATACGCGAACGCTAGCCCGTAGCTGCCTTATGTTTTTGGCGCCGATGGCGGTCCCAGGTTACCTGAAAGTCCTTCTCGAATACCAAGTCAGCCTAAACTGAGCGCCGAGCTCAACGTGTTGATAGCAAGGCCGGAGAAGGATGGATGAGGGCGTGTGGCCTCGCGTGTGTAGGCCATGCTGGCCCGTGATGTTTCGCTCGCTAACAGCACGTGCCCCACAACAGTCTAAGCTAGCTAACGAGGGCAGCGTTTGATCTGCCTGCCTCTCGGTTGTTGCTGTTTCATCTCAATCGATTCCAGTGACCTTCTCCTCCTCCTCCTCTTTCTCCTCTCTCCTCCTGTTCTCTACACACCCGTGTCTCTCTCTCTCTGACGGGTAACATCTCTTTTCTTACTCTCTCCGAATTCGAGTTTATTGCACGCTGGCTGGGTCTCTAATGCTCTCCCCGGCTCTATTCTCTCCATCACGCTGCAATCACCGGTGCATTCAATTAGCAAACTGTAGTGTCTGTCTACAGATAATATTCATCCAATTGTCTCGGCGTGCGGACGGGCGCCGGGCGGCTCTCAGATGATGGCGCTGGGCTAGTCGTGCCTATTCCTCAGTGACGCGTGCGGCGAGCAAACCTCTGCGTGGGGCCACCGCTGCTCGATCCCCTACACAAAGCGGTACCCATTTTACGAACCCCCACGGGGATGATGCTGTGCGCCGAGCGCGACCCAAGCGAGCCGGGCGCTCCGCCGCGTCGCCGTAAAGGCGCAGCGATTGGCAGCCTTAAATCCCACTCGTGATTTTAAGGACGCGGATGCGCGTCCGTCCCGTGATAAAGCTCCGGGAATGAGAAGCAATCACTCTTCGTGCTCTATCTGCCACACGATTCAAATTGCGCGAATTCCCTGACAAGAATGTTAATTCACATCAAGGGAAATGGTATTATAAAGATTGCAATAATCCAAGTCATTATTCAAACACATTAATTGGATAAAGCATTCAATACCTAACGCTGCCACTGCAGCACATTCCGGCACCATTACCGCGGCCGGCTGTGACGGTCGCGTTTACAAAGCGCGTTAAAATCCAACACATCGTTCGGGTAAAGAAAAAAAAAATGAGAGAAAAAAATTATGCCTTTGTCCCAATTGCACTTTTCGCTACGAACAAAACGTGCGGGCTTGTTGCTTTAATGTTATAATTAAAGGCAAAAATAAATTACCTTCCACGCTCGCGTGAAATAAACTTTCGCCCCGAAGCGCAACCCGGCACTGAAATGAAACCATTTTGACAAAGACAGAGACCCACAATAACAGTTACCGTCCCGAGCTATTTACAACACAAAGGCTGCGCACTTACAATTTGTACGCAAGTGATCATAAAATTCATTATCTGGCAAAATGCAACAGGACCTCACAAATAAATATGCGCGCGGAAAGCAGTCGGAACCCCAAACAATCGCCGCAAATGAGAAGACGCACTTCATTAGCGCCAAGCGGCGGGTTCAAGTTTATGACACCGTTCTACGCGTAAATATTTCTTGATCGCTTTTTTTAATTACTGTACTTTCTTCTGTTGTATTTCATGCAATGGCTGTTGTTGTTTAGGGGCTGGTGGCTCATCGACTGAGAAAGGAGTCACTTGCCCTCTGCAATGCGAGCCACCGAAAATCAAACAAATCCTTCATGCATATTTATTTGCTCTCTCGTCGTCTCGTCCGACGG
>JAZEWU010000002.1:16237409-16251392 GCA_036362915.1 Geotria australis | reverse complement strand
ACTCCGAGACAACTCGACGGGCGCCCGGGCTCCGCACAATTACGCAATTACGCGGTGATCTCTCGAGTAACGGGGTTCGCGCGGCCGAGGCGCGCCGCGTCATGCGTGCCGAGTGTGAAGTGAGCGCAATGTCCTAACCGCCTCGCCACCTTATCGGTTTACCATAATACCGCTCTTACAGATCATCGATGGATGCGGATATTATCTCGAGGTTTAAGCCTCTATTGATCGATGCCCGGCAAAGTTCAATTTCCACTGCATGCGAAACACAGATTGTGCGCGTGCTCGTGTGTGTGTGTGTGCCGTGCCGGGCAAAGTCGCGCGGGCGTGGTGCTGACCACCCACCTCAGCGTATGCCATGCTGGCCTTTATAGGTGCTTGCTAACAGCACTTGATCCTACAGTCTGTTACGGCTATACGGGGGGCACCTTTGTCTTTGCCGTGCCAGCCTTCATAGGTGCTCGCTAACGGCGCTGGCCCCCACCAAAGCTATCCGGGGGATCTTTGTCTTGTATGCTCGTGCCCGCACGGAGTACGGCGCCCGGGCAATTCCTCTCCGCCAGCCTGCGTGCGTGACAGTCGCTTTAAAGTGGCAACGTGTCACATGCACGCGTGTGGGTATATCCCGGCCGGAGAGTGAGATTGAGACGGCAGGAAAGGTTAATAGAGCAGTAAAGGCGGAAAATAAAGAACGGGGTTTGAAAGCGATTCAGTGTGCAGAGGGAGAGCTCGGAGAACCCTATACAGGCGCGAGGCGCGCGCCTGATTGCCATAGATCGACTCCATATGCGGGCTGAGCCGCGCTGCGTCAACAGAGAGAGAGACGCACAGACCCTCGGCCACAGCTTCTCGTCCGTTCCATGACGGGTCAATGAACGCTGATTGGATCCTCTGTCGATCAGCTGCTGGATGAAGGAATCTCCGTGGCGGCCACGGAGGTCGTGTGGCCATACTTCACCGCGATGGTGAATGCGGGGTGGTCAGTCGGACGCGGATGGAGAGCGGCCGGCAAGACTGTTTCACGGAGCACTCGCCACCGAGGTTCGCCTTGGCCGGGAGTCGAACCAGGGTGGCTAGGTTTATAGTGCAGAGCGTGATTTACTGCGCCGCCGCTCCTCACATTCAACAGCCCAGCGATTACTATGCACCCGTTAACAAAGATCCGTGCGGTGAATGATGCTACGAAAGTACGGCCGATTTTCTCTACACCGCACGTTAAAGACTCTCGCTGTGGTAGAGAACGGGTCGCTGTGCGTTCGTGTCACACGTCATGTCAACGAGGGCACATGCAGTATCTCGTCGCAACTCAACAGCCGCGTCCAACTGCGCCCTCGGGTAGCTGTGAAAGGTGTGCGGGGTCTCCCGCGCGGGAGTTGAATCGCAGAACCTCACACGGGATCCAAACGATTGAATGGAGTAAATACATCCACCCTTCCATCAGCGGGAGGGACCCTACCGCACCGCGGTGCCCCGACACTTAGCAATCAAGCCACCGTCCGTCTCGATACGGCGCAACCACGTGTACCCACGTGTACGCATCGGCACGCTGAACAACGCACGTAGCTCAATCACGACGCATCAGATCCCTTTACATCTCTGATGATGCCTCCAACGTGGGAGGCGAAACGTCGCGAAGGGGAGAGAAGGGACGCTCGACACGGCTATCCCGAGAGAGCAGCTATGGAGAGCAATTCTCATACATCGAGCAGTGACAAACCTACATCGGTAGATTTACATCCCGTGTTAATCCGCTGGTTGATGAAGACTTTCCCGCGGTTCTTTGGTCGCTTGTGTATACTTCACCGCGCTGGTCATTGCGGGTTGGTGGAGGAGTGGGTGGGTGGGTGGGGGTGCGGGACCAAATCGTGCACAACTCAACTTTCCCGCGGCCGGGGATCGACCGTAATTGGCCGAGTTTATCGTTCAGCGCGCTAACCGTTGCGCCACCGCTCCATCGCAGGACGATATCTCAGGCGCCGTGTTGGGGAACTGTGAACGAAACCCTCGCTCAGGGTGCGCGACACGTGCACGCGCGCGCGAGCCGATGTGTGTGTGGGGAGCGATGGCCCAGTGGTTAGCGCTTTGCTGGGCTACAAACCTGGCGACCCGAGTTCGAATCCCGCTCACGGCCAACACCAGTGACGATTATCTGAATCGGTTCTAGGCCTCCCCTAGGTCGACTCAGCTTCAAATGAGTACCTAGTGCGGTGTGTAAACATTGCCACTATGGAGACAAAGGCGGCCGGGGATGGTTGCTGGTCACCCACCTCCTCGTGTGCCGTGTCGGTATTCATAGGTGCTCGCTAACGGCACTTGACCCTACAGTCTGTTAAGGCTTTACGGGGGATTTTTGTCTTCGTGGGGAGCGGTGGTGCAGCGGTTAGTGCGCTGCGCTACGATCCCGGCTACAACACGAGGTCGATTCCCGCCACCAACATCAGTGACGATTTGTTTAAGAGGGTCCCGGGGGTCAAGGTAGAAGCGTTCACGTCGCGATCCCTGTCAGGTAATACTTGGTGTTGCCTGCGAATTCTACCAAAACACTTCGAGGCCGAGCTGAAAGACAACAATGTCCAGAGGCTGACCATCGTGCTTCGAAGAATCGCAAAGAAGAAGAGGGTCCCGGGTTTCCCCTAGGTCGACTCAGCCTCAAATGGGTACCTGGTGCGGTGGCGGTGTAAACATCGCCACTCGGGAGACAAAGGCAGCCCGGCGGAGTTGTAGTCACCCACCCCCTCGTGTGCCTGTGCTGGCCTTGATAGGTGCTCGCTAACAGCACTTGACCCTACAGTCTGATAAGGCTATACGGGGGAACTGTGTCTGTGTCCTTTATTGGAGCGGTGGCGCAGGGGTTAGCTCACGGCGCGAAACACGCAGCGACTAAAGTTTGATGTAACGTGCTCCTGATCACCATCAGGGGCGACAGACGAACCAATCCTGTTCATATACTGTCGACACCCGGTACAGGTGTGTAAACATCAACACTTGGAAGACAAAGGCGGCCGAGTGTGGTGGTGACGGGTACATTACTGCACTCGGGTGCGTTGTTGGCCTTAATAGGTGTCTGTCATACTGATCGTGTTATGCGGTCGGCTGTGCGTTGTTATTATCAATGCCACGCGGTCTCACAGCGCATTGCATCTGCGTTGAATATGGACCTTTGCCCGAAACGTTAGTTTATAATGCACCGTTACTAATGTATTGACAAGGCAGAGGGGTAACGATGCGTGTGTGTGGCTGCTTGTGTACATCACAGCCGACGCTCTCTCCGCCGAGACGTGACGGAGAGATTGACGGGAGGACGAATGTCTGTGTATGTCACGATATCAATGGATCCGGGCGGCACGGTGACGCGGTGAGTAGCGCTGCCGCCTCACAGTAACAAACACCTGAGTTCGATTCCCGCCTCGGGTACCTGTCTGCGTTTAGTTTGCATGTTCTGCCGGGGTTCGCGTGGGTTTTCGTCGGGTACTCCGGTGTTCTCCCACCTAGGTTAATTGGCCTGCTGACTAAATCGCTCCCAGTTCCCTGCGATTGACTCGCGTCTAATCCTAGGTATAACCCTATCTTACGCTCTGTGTCTGCCGGGATAGGCTCCGGCCCCCCGCGACCCTGTACCTGATTATGCGGGTACTGATAACGCTGACGCTGATGCTGCTGCTGTCAACGAACCGCGCTCTCACGACGGCGGCAGGTGCGCGCGCTGTGGCGGCCACACCTGGTATCCAATCAAGAGTTTGCGCGAAGCGGCTTCAATCACAGAGGCGCCGAGCCGTTTGTTTTCTCAAGAGACATTCAAAGCAACTCCTTTGTCCAATTGTAAAACATAACATAACTCAAACGGAACAATCTCCGACAAACACGCGCTTCTTCTCTATACTGTATATATGTGTGTGTTTACACACGTGCGCGCGGTGGATTAACGCGTGCTCGCTAACATCGTGCGTCTTAATGGCTTGTCACTGGGTTCCGCGGGATATTGCTTGTGATGTTCTGCGGGCTGTGCTCGGAATGTCACGAGCGCCAGTGAATTTTGAAGTCGCATCAACTTTTCGTGGAAGTCAATCCTAGACTGTAGCCCCGACTTGACGCGCGCTCGCCTTGTGGGAGCAGCGATCGAGCCGCGTGAGCAAGAGGCGCGGCGGTGTGCGCGTGAACCCATCGGTGCGTTTAATCACCCGTTAGGAACGCGTTTGATCTCCGATAATTATTTACCCTCAACCTGTCGCTTTCATCCCGTGATCAAGGTGTAGCGATATGGGCCTAGATTCCACGCATCCACCGAGACTCGCTGCTGCTCTTCGGCTTAATTCGCTCGGAAACGCGATGGAAACTCGCGTAACGGAGGCAGAGTCGAGTCGCTGTAATCGTCTTCTGAAGTAAAACCTGTCGCGTTGCATTTCGCCGAGCGAGTAAATAGACGACGCGCGCCCGCGTTTCACTTGCTGTCGTGCGTTTGAAGAACAACAAAAACTCAGAGAGCGGTTATTTGTCATGAGAATTGTTTTACGGGAGGCACGCGTTTGACCTGCGCGCCGGCGAACGCGGCGCATGAACACGCGGTGCACACGCAGAGCAGCGCGCATCTGCTTTTCCCGTAAGAGAATTGTGCCCGACTGATAACTGCTGTCAAGAGCCGCTCCTTCAGGATAGCCGTGTCGAGCGCTCCTCCTCTCTCCATCGCAATGTTTCGCCTCCCGCGCGGGTGGCATCATCAAGGTGCGAAACGTCGCGAAGGAGAGAGGAGGAACGCTCGACACAGCCATTGCGAAGGAGCAGCTCTTGAGAGCAACTCTCATCACACATCGAGCCGTGACAAAGCTCCATCGATACATTGAGTGCATTCGTTCCCTGTGGCCGTGGGAGCCGCGCACGGAGCCTTGTGCCATTTCAGTCCGGTAAGTCGACCTGGGTGCGGTCGCTCCACGCCGGACTCACCCCTAGCGGGCCGGGTCGTGGTGGCGGGGCGCAACTTCCCGACCCGGCGACCAGGGTTCGATTCTCAAACATGATGCGCATTCATGGAAACTGGTGGAGGATGCTGTCCTCGGAGGTTCCCTAGGTCGATTCGGCCGTAAAAGAGCGCCTGAATATTGGCGAAGGGAGACAAAGGCGGCCGGTCGTGCGGCTGGACGCACCGTTACCTGGCGCGCCGTGCCAGCTACCAGCACGACTGACCGTGGGATCTGTGTCTCTACAGTAACGCTACGATCACCAACCCCCCCCCCCCCCCTGTAAGCGAGCTACCAAATGACAAAGGCAGGAACCTCGCGACAAAGTGGCTTGAGACTCACTTAAGACATTTCCCGGACGAGTCGCGGACTATACTTTACACGCGTGCATGCTTACAACTGCGCCTAATAATTCAACTGCAGTTTGCACACACGTAGATGTAAACGCACAGATCCTGCCTGTTGTCAGTCCGTTTTTACTTAAGCTGGAAGAAACCGGTGAGCTGTGTAGCTCTTTGTAACAGTTGTGCAGCGGGGCGGGGTAAGCAAGTTACAAAATCTCACGGCACCGGGAACAATTTAGTCAGGACGATTAGCCTCGGCAGCTTATTGAGAATAAGCGGGACACCCCGTGTCGCTCGTTGCGTTCAGGCTCGCTGAATGTGAGTTTCAATGCTGCTCCTTGTGTCGCTTTCCGGCGGTCGTGTGGCGCGCGTGTCTGTAATGGGAAAGGCGCACGTCGCTTGCTAAACTGCCGTGGGGCAATATCTGGTATACGCGTAGGTTAAACAAACACCACACTGCGTGTTCTTTGAAATAACAATAATTATAATAAATTATTAAAATTTATAATATGCACATATTCGTCCACGTCGACGAGAGAACGACTCAGAGGCGCGAGGAAAGCGCAGAGAGGCGGAGGAGGCAGCCAGGCGGTTTTGCCGGCGCCATATTGCCACACACTGCTTCCTATATATTATGATGTTATCGGCCAAATAATTAATGAGTGTTTTTTTTTCATGTAATAAAAAAAACCCTGATGGAGGTTTTCACGGCTCGATGTATGAGTATTGCTCTGCATAGCTGTTTTTAGCGAAGAAGAGAGAAGGAACACTCGACACGGTTATCCCGAAAGAACAGGTATGGAGATACATTTTCAAACCAACAACACTCTCCGCTATAGCCGCAGAGACCTCTGGAACAAGTGCTGTTAGCGAACACCTATTCGTTCCCTACACGGCAGAGGGGTTTGGCAGGGGGGGGGGGTCTGCAGCGTGGATAGCACCAATCCCGGCAGGCTTCATATTCTCAGGGTACTCACTTCCCAAGGCCAAGTTCTGGCCTCGGGTCTCTTCATGAACAATCTCACACTGATGACATTAGCCACGGAATCGAACCGATGTCTGTGGGAGTTTGTAGCGCGCCTGCCGAACCGCTGCGCCACCGCTCCCTGTTCACTCCGAGGCTGCGCTCGCTACAGGAATTTGCTGTCGAGGAAAAATAACTGCAGCCTCTTTTTTTTTTCCAGCGGCGCTCTCGCATTTGTGTGGGGTGTGGGAGTGTGCGGGGGGAGGGGGACGGGTATGGTGACGGGGCGGAGGGGGTGGTGATGGATAGGGAAGAGTGCGCCTATGTGTGTGTGTGTGTGTTTCGAACGTGTTAGGTGCCCGCTTGCACAACTTTCCCCAACAGTCTGTGCAGGCTATATGGAGGATCTTTGCCTTTGTGGGCTTAAGCGGAGAACTTCCCCGCAATAGACTGTTCATCAGCATCATTATCAGTACCCGCTTAATCCTGTACAGGGTTGCGGAGGCCCGCTCAGGACGCAGGGCAGGGCTGTACCCTGCATGGGACGCCATCCCATAGCAGCGCACGAGGGGAAATTTAGTCAGGCCCGTTAACCGAAGCGGTATGTTGAGGTACTGTGGGAGGAAACCGGAGTACCCGGCGAAAACCCACGTGGACACGGGCAGAACACTCACTCGAGCATCGTGCCGGCATTAATAGGTGCTCGCTGACAGGTCCTGCACCATAAGAGGAAGACGCCGCCAATAACGATGTATGACCCTCCTCGGAGCAACGCGGTTCTGAGGCGTGGTTTAGTTGTTTAGCGGATCGTTCTCGACACGCGGGAGATCCTAACCCGGGTGGGAACCCTGACCCCACTTGCTGGCCACCTGCGTCCACGTGTAGGTGTATGTGTGTGCACCCCCGTTTGTTTGTGTGCGCGAGTGTTTCATATTTGAGCTCCTGACGCTTTCATCCCAATTCACTGTTTAAAAGAGTCACTCGATGTACCGGCAACTGTTGCTGGCTCAGAGCTCCGACCCCCGATCGACCAGTTCCGAGCCACGAGCCCCGATCTCTGAGCCCCGAGCTTCCAGCTCCGAGCCTCAATATACGAGCTCCGAGTGCTGGGTTCAGAGCTCAGAGCTCCGAGCTCCGAGCCTGGAGCTCCGAACTCCGAGCCCCGAGCGCGGAGCCGCTGTTGCTGCTACGCCTTGGCTGTGTGCGCGTGTGGGACGCGTCGCCCCACTCCGTGGCAGCTTCTGGGAGAGCGGCGGCGGCGGCGGGCGATACAGAAATCGTTATAACGCCACCGGAGGAAAATGCACAGCGTGAGCGCAATTTAAACGCTCACGAATTATAATGCATTCCGCTCTAGAGGACCGAGTGTTATTTTTTTTCCCCTCTCCGCTTATAGATTTCTCTGCATATGTAGAGAGAAAAAAAAGTTTCAACAAAGCCTCGCTCGGTTAATTTCCAGTTGAGACAAACTACTACGAGCTTATGCTGTAAGTGCTTCGGTTAGCCTCGCGCGTGCGTGCGCGTGCGTCCGCGTGAAGTTATAATGGGGAGCGGTGGTGGACCGGTTAGCGCGCTGCGCTACGAACCCGGTGACCCGAGTTCGATTTTCGCTCACGGCCAACACCAGTGACGATTTTCTGAACGGGTCCTGGGCCTCCCCTAGGTCGACTCAGCCTCAATTGAGTACCTGGTGCGGTGTGTAAACATCGCCACCAGGGAGACAAAGGCGGCCGGGCGTGGTGCTGGCCACCTACCTCATCGTGTGCCGTATCGACCTTCATAGGTGCTCGTTAACGGCACTTACCCCTACAGTCTGTTAAGGCTATTTGGGGGGTCTTTGTCTTTGTTATAATGGGAAGCGGTGGTGGAGCGGTTAGCGCGCTGCGCGATGAACCCGGTGACCCGAGTTCGATTCCAGCTCACAGCCAACATCGGTGATGAATATCTAAACCAACGCTCGGCATCGCCTAGGTCGACTCAGCCTAACATGAGTACCTGGTCCGGTGTGTAAACATCGCGCCTAGGGAGACAAAGGTGGCCCGGTGTGGCGCTGGCCACCCAACCCCTCGTGTACCGTGCCCGCCTTCACAGGTGCTACTCGCTACCAGCCCTTACCCCAAAAGTCTGTTAACCCTTTGCGGGGATCTTTGTAGTTTCAGAAGTGCTTTCCAAAGCGGTTCTTTCGGGATAACCGTGTCGAGCGTTTTGCCTCCCACTTTGGCGGCATTCTCAGGCGTTTTCAAGTCTAAGTGAGTTGTGAGTCATACTGAGCATGTTGATGGTTGTTCTTCAAAGCTGTTCTTTGCGGATAGCCGTGTTGAGCGCGCTCCCTCTCTCCCTCGCGACATTTCGCCTCCCACGTTGGAAGCACAACACTCAGCGTGTTGTGCTATATTTTACCTTCTGTGCTATTCTGATGTGAAAAGATCTTTGTCTTTATCTTGCTCGTTGAGTATACATCAGCCTCATCGTATCTGTCTGCGTGTGTGTGTCTGTGTTCGGCTGCACTTGTCGGTGTTCGCATCCGTCTGCATGCGTGTGTGTGTGTGTATGTGACTGCGCTTGTGTGTGTCCACGTCTGTCCGCGTGTGTGTGCCGAGTATAGGCTGGAAACACAACCCCGAGAGGAGGGGCGCCCACGGGACTCGCTGCCCCTGGTAAGCCCGCTTCCCTCTCCGCTCTCTCCCCACTACTTTCTCCCCCCGCTCCCCGTTCGCGCTCCCCGCTCTCCGCGGCGGGACCGTTGCGTGGTCGCTTACCACCCCCCAGTGCCGAGATAAACCACGAGGCCTCCGCGAGGTCACGCCGCGTGGACGGTCAACAGTGACGTCGCGCCCACGGTCGCCCTTCTTACCAATGCGTCACGCACGCGCCGTGCATGCTTGTGGGCTGTGCGGCGAGCGATTAATTCGTATACTCGCGTCCTTCGCCTCCACTGCTGCCCTCCCCCTTAGCGACAACAACTAAGACACTGGTTCCCAAAGTGTGCGCCGCTGCGCTCCTGGGCGCCGCAGCTAACTCAGAGGGGCTCCGCGGGATATTCCACATTTTAGTTCTATGTCATAATTTCTGACTTTGGGCGCCGTGGAAAAAAATCCTGATACACTGAGGGCGCTGTGAACCGAGAACGTTTGGGAACCACTGAACTGAGACAACAAGCGTTGGGGCAAGTGCCGTTAGCGAGCGCCTATTAGACTGGCACACGATGGGAAGATGTTTGAGCACGCTCGGCGAAATGCTGCCCTCTTCCCTCCTGGTTCTGACGTTTACGCACCGCACCGGGTATTGATTGATGGCTAAGGGAGAGCCAGAATCGGTTCAGGTCGCCACTGATGTTCACTGTGGTCGGGAAGCGAACGTAGGTTCCAGAGATCGTACCATAAGTGCCCCAAACAGCCCGCACGTGAACGCGCAGACACAAACACAGAGATCAATCGCTATAAAGACCAGCGCGCCACACAGCCCATAAGTATGCCCGACCGCCTTTGTCTCCCTAATGGCCCAGGCGGGGTTTCAAAAGAAATCGTCACTGGTGTTGGCATCGAACTAGGGTGGCCGGGTTCGTAGCGCAGTGCGCTAACCGCTAAACCACCCCACTCCCGCGCCCCAAACGCACACACAGCCACACACGAATACCAAGAGCCCCCATTTAGCCTCATGGGCTGTAGGGGCAAGTGCCATTAGCGGGCAGCTCGCGACGGGGGGGGTGGGGCACACTCCCGGAGGCCGGGTCGCTATCGGGCAGCGCGCACACTGAGTGCTTCTATGGCAAGGAGGGAAACGTGGGGGCAAGTGATGGCCCAAGCGCCACACATCAGACGTGCATACATACACAGCAAATATAGAGATCCCCCATAAAGCCTTTGACAAGCTGAAGGGGCAAGTGCTGTTGGCGAGCGTCAATGAAGGCCGGCTCGGCACACCGTACCAGGTCCTCACTTGAGGCTGAATCGACCTAAGCGATGGCCAGCACCGGTTTCGATATTCATCACCGATGTTGGCCGTGAGCGGGAATCGAACTCGGGCGGGCGGGCGGGTATCGCAGTGCAGCGCGCCAACCGCTCCGGCACTACAGCTGCCCGCATACACAAAGATGAAGGTCCCCCGTATAGACTTAACAGACTGTAAGGTCAAGTGCTGTTAGCGAGCACCTATGAAGGCCAGTACGGCACACGAAGGGGTGGGTGACCAGCACCACGCACTAGGTACTCCGGGTGGCACAGTGGTAACATCCGCGCCTCACAGAAAGAATGGTCTGGCCCGAGGCGGTTCGATTCCTGCCTTGGGCGCTTTTATGTGTGGAATTTGTGTGTTCTCCCCCTGTTCTGCGTCGGTTTCCTCCGGGTTTTCCGGTTTCCTGCAACAACTTTAAAAAGCATACACATAAGTTATTTGGCCGATAACATCATAATATATCGGATGCAGTGTGTGGGCAATACGTTGGCGCCGACGACACCGCCTGGCTACCTCCTCTGCCTCTCTGCGCTTTCCTCTCGCCTCCCAGTCGTTCGACATTGAATGAATATGTACGCCTTATAAATGTAAAATTATTATTATTATTATTTGCGGTTGAGTCGACCTAGGGGAGGCCCAGGACCGGTTCAGAAAGTCGTCACCGGTGTTGGGGCCGTGAGCGGGATTCGAACTCGGGTCACAGCCAGCTTTGTAGCCCAGCGCGTTAAGCACTGGCCGCACGCACGCACGCACACACACACGGACAGAGAGTGGCGCGCGGTGATGCGCGACAGATGTCGGGCCGGGCCGGCCTCTGAAGAGCGTCTTCACTCGCGCCGGTGTCACGGAGACGCGAGTCGTAATGAGCTGCCCGGCGTGTGCGAGCGCCGGTAATGTGGCCCGTGGTTCAGGGCACGTGGAAAAAAAGGGGCGACATGAAACGGCGTCCCGCGTTTAAGAAGAACAAACGCAAATGTATTTTTTTTTGTTGCCAACTCTGAAAGGGTTCTCATGTGATGCACGGCGAGGGCGAGGTTGTGCCCGTTCACACTCGTTGGCTACCCCCGAGCTATTGAGCGAAATTTCACAGCCGTCCTGCCGGGGGACCGGGCTATAGGACAGCCACTGCTGACGTACAGAGGTTTGTAACTGATGTATGTTCGGCACAGCTCGATGCGTGGGCATTGCTTTCCAAAGCTGTTCCTTCGCGATAGCCGTGTCGAGCGGTGCCCCTCGTTCATTCTGAATGACAGATGTTCAGCACACCACACTCATCTTTCACTCGGTCTCAGTACGCCTGAGGATGCCTCCAACGTGGCAGGCGAAACGCCGCGATGGCGAGAGGGAACGCTCGACAGGGCTATCCCAAAAGAGCAGCTATGGACGGCAATTCTCAGCCACTGTTGATTTCCCACAACGTGGTGATTATCAATGAAAGCTACAGGCAAGTGGTCCGTGGAGACCATACCCAAGTGGACGGTTGAGAACCCCTACTTTCAAACACGTCTGAATGAGTGACTCCTTTACGTTCCGGAGGCAAGGACAAACCCAGCCAGAGGTGCCATCCTTGTTGGGGATCATCAGCATTGCCGCGTCTCTCAATTCAGCCGCCAACTCTGGGGAAAACAGTTACCGTGAAGCTCCCGGCCTCGGCCGAGGGAAGTTTGAGACACGTGCTCTCTCTAAGTTTGAACTGCCGTGCCGCGATATGGACTCGAACCCACGAGCTGAAATCCTGGCCCGCGAACTCTCTGAGCTCCCGCGCGAAGAACCCGCGCCAAACGTCAACAGAGGACAGAAGCGAGAGAGCCCACGCGTGTTTTACGTGAACTAACCCATGAAAGGAATATATTATGGATAACACTGGTCACCAAAGCCTTCATGTCACAAAAGGCAACACACGTGTTCATCGCGGGTGTCAAATAATGATCCCTCTCACGTGACGCGCAATTAGCGACAGGTCACGTGCAGCAGTAATTGGACTGAGATCGTCATCAGAAATCATTCAGGGCCGCCAATCACCTGAGTGAGGATAGCCGTGGTCGGCTCCACCGAGAGCTCCTGGCCACGCGCCGCTCATTCGATAGCGATGGCAATAGACAGATGTTTGTAATTACAGCAGAATACCCAGTGAGCTTGCAAGCTCTGGAAGCGGATTAACCAACGTAAACAATTAACTGATGTAGGTTGTTACGGCTCGATGTATTAGCATTGTTTTCAGTGGAAGTTCTGTCGGGATAGCCTGGTCGAGTGTTCCTGGTTTCTCCCCACGTTGGTTGCAGTCTGGTGGGGGAAGGTAGCCACGCAGTTATCTGGCGCCAACATATGCCAGACATTGCGGTCCAAATATGACGGTGTTATCGGCCAATTAATTGATGAGTGGTGATGTAGGTTTATCACGGCTCGATGTATGAGAATTGCTCTCCGTAGCTGTTATTTCCGGATAGCCGTGTCGAGTGTTCCTTCATTTCACCTCCCACGTTGGAGGCATCATCTTCCACACCTCCCTGATGATGCCTCCAATTCGGGAGGCGAAACGTCGCAAAGGAGATAGAAGGAACGCTCGCCACGGCTATCCCAAAACAACAGCCATGGAGAGCATTTTTAGCGATGACAAAGTCACATTTTCTCGAACCTCTGCGCTTGTGAACCGCTCAACCACTAAACCCGACACCACGGTTCGCTAAGTGAATCAAAGCCCCGAAGAAATGGTGTTGTATTACAAGTGGTGCTGATCGTCGGTCGCAAAACAATGAGTCCATATTTTTGGGGAGTCATATTAAAAATCTCTTAGACAAAAAGGGCGATTAAGGCAATGTGCAGCTTATGAATAAGATATGAATGTTGTTGGCAGCGGCAGATGGAGTAGCTCACAATAGCATTCGCCGTAATTTTATGATTTGTTATATAGCGTCTTGCCTGTCATCTAAGCGCGGTGTATACGCGGTCCTTATTAAGAAATGTTTGATTATTTCTGACTTCATAAATATAACGAGCTTGGCTGCCGGCGCACGTAAAACTGAGCAGTGAAAAATAATCACTTTCATATTTTACCAGGCAAAATCGGCCAGCTGCCACACGACCGCACGATGTGGTTGCGCGGGGGTCTGGCGTGATGCGACCGGAAGCGTGACCCAGTTGCCGTGCCGCTGGCCTTGTGGATGGCTGCTATCGTCAAGCGAGAGCGCAGACAGCGCGCCTCTTAATTGCGGCATTTTCCTTATCAGAATCGATTTCACCTCGAGTTGCGCAACGCCACCGCCGCCACCACCGCCGCCGCTGTATACGCGTCGCTCATTAGATTTAGTCCGACAACCCTCGCAACCCCGGCGAGGTGTCGGTGCCTCTGGGTTCCCGGCTCGTCGGGTGCGCGAGCAGGGGGAGCCGCGCGCCTGTTCTCCGCTCGCGGTGTCATTTTAATAAAAAGGCATTAGAGCCGCGCACGCGGCCGCGGCTGCTGCTGCTGCTGCTGCCGTCCGCTGTCTGCTCAGAGAAAGAAAGAAAAAAAAATGCTAGTGGCCCTGCCCGTGCGCCGATTTCATTTGTCAAACACAGGGAGCAGGGAAAAGCTTTTGTCTGACACCACAAGCAAGAGCCTTGGCAGGATGCGTGTTTTTATCAGCGACACTTAATCAATAACTGTTAATGTAAAGACAGGTTGCCCTTATTTATTTCATTTCTGGGACCCTCCCCCGCGCACCCCCTCCCGCCTCCGGTTATCGCCTCCGCCGCGGCGGCTCGGCCGGCGTTGGCGGGGCCCGAGCGCGCC
>JAZEWU010000002.1:16214761-16227616 GCA_036362915.1 Geotria australis | reverse complement strand
AGGTCTGCGCCGTATCAATAGGAAAGTGGCCGACGCATTCAGTGCAGTACAAGTGGGAAGGGAGGGTTGCGAAATGCCCGTACCGGTAAGAAATGTAAGTTACTTTCACCCCTGATTACAGCACTGGTTCTGATATCGCAACACCAATGAACCACGGGGGATTTATTCCCTTGAACACGTTTTCAATATGCAATCCCAGTGCATCAGATCCCATGTGCAGACGTCTACTGAGATGTTCCACAACTGCAGCAGCGAGTGTTTCTTCAGCGATGCTCTCCACAGCAGCTGTGACGTCTGCCTTGTTCAAATTGTTCAACCAATGCGGGTTATTTCTGTACACAGCGGTAATAAACACTCAGGTTTTACGTGCTCTGTGACACCAAATTCATTACTGTAAGTGAAGTAGTTCGATAAATATAGGCAATTCAAATTAGAGCATCTTTTTTGATAACTGTATTTGAATAGTTGCAATTCTGGGTCTGTGATTCATTCCATCGATAATCCGTTATCTCGGTAACATCGCCGCGACCTGTTTTTTTAGCGTCGATTTATATTTGCGTCACTCTTTGACTGTGTTCGAGCATTTTTGCTTTTGTCATTTAAGTGACACCAGATCACGCCCGAAAACTGGACTCGTATCTCCAAGTCTCGAGCTCTCTCACCCGGTTAAACAAAATCGATACAAACTCATCCCAACCGTAGCGCCCTCAAGTGGCTGCCTGGGTCACATGACCCCATTACATACAGCACGCAAATTATAAACACCGACGCTCTTACTGGAAATCCGATGCACCTATCGTGAGCCTAAAGAGCCGATTAAAATTAATTGATCAAGTAATTAAGTGATTAATTACTTGTTGTATCGTTAGATCCCAATTAGCAAGAACCTATTATAGAAATCACAGCAAATGTGGGCAGCACTTCAAAAACAAAGCTTCCCCGTATAACCTTAATAGGATGTAGGGTGAAGTGCTGTAAGCAAGCACCTATAAAGATCAGAGGACATGTGTAGTTAGCATCCAAGACAAAGATTCCCCGTATAGCCTTAACATACTGTAGGGTCAAGTGCTGTTACCGAGCACCGAGGCAGCACACATACACACCTGCATACAAACAAATCAAGAGCTGAGCCAATACATTTTAAACACGTGTGGCACATGCTTAAGTATCTATTCAGGACTGATTACATATTACAAACATTTCATACCGTTCATATAAAGTGCTCTACAATGCACTGTGTATGTGGGTATGTCCACAACGTGCACACAAGATGTTTAATATAAAGGGTTAGCGAATGCAGGCTCGGACACAAAGACAAACTCTCAAGCATCACCGCGGTTGTTTAATCTAACGATGGAGGTTTGTCGCGGATAGATGTGTGAGAATTGCTCCCCTTAGCTGTTCTTTCGGGATAGCCGTTTATAGTGGTTCTGCTCTCTCCTCCCACGTTGGAGGCATCATCATCAGCCACACTGGAGGCATCATCAACGTTTCGCCTCCCACGTTGGAGGCATCATCAGGGTGACGATGCCTCCAACCTGGGAGGCGAAACGTCGCGAAGGAGAGAGCAGGAAAGCTTCCGTTTTAAATGTTTAACAGATCGCTCAGGTTATAACTTTCATAACAACGTGGTCGTTCAAGTGTTGGCTTTAATTTACACCATCCTAGCCACACAGGCAAGCCTCAACTGCAAAATCCCGATTTAAAAAATTGTTTGAAAAAAATTAAATAAACGTCCGATTAAGGATTCTATATTCAACCGAACGATGTTTTTTTTTTCTCTTCGCAAACAATAACTATATTAATAACTTATGACCCATCAGTTTTCTACCCTCTCATCATTCTCCATCAAAGGGCCAGCGAGTAGCCACAATGAAACCGCGGAGGGAGAGACGGGCGCAATGGGGAACACGTGAGTGGCAAGGCGCGCGCTGGCGTGCCACGCGGACCCGCGCCCAGCCGCCCGCCGACCCCCCACCGCGCTGCCCGCTCGCACTGGGGTTGCCACCTCGCAGGCACGAAAACCGGTACATCTCGTGCAAGGCGTAAACAGCGAGACAGAGAGAGAGCTGTACCCTATTTGACTGGCAAAAAAAAACCCGGAATGGAACAATTACTTTGAACAATATCCAAGACATGCTACCTGCCTAGGTTAATGTATCCTAACGAAATTTCCCACACGGTGCCCTGAGGTATTGTAAGTTGCTTACCCCACCCCCCCGCCGCCCGCTGGACAACTGTAAAAAATAGCTACATAGCTCCACTATTAATTCCAGCTTAAATAATAAAAAAAACTGACTGCCTGACTTGTTGTGGACAAATGTACAGATTCCCGGGGACAGCTGCGTCAAAAACGAGGATGAGCCTGTGAAGAAACGAGGACAGGTGGCAAGCTTGCCTCTCAGCCTGATGAGTCCGGTGTTTCGTGACGCGGCTACCGGTGCAGCCCGCTAGCGTGCAGTCACGGGTCACGTGGGAGTATTTTGAAAGTTATTCCAGCGTGGATGTCTGTAACTTGAGCAGAACTTCCTTCCCAAAGTGAACAAGGTCTGGGCTCTCCGGTGAAGGTCAGAGTCAGTGGCGAGTCAATTGAGACTCGTGCGATGTGTTGATGTAGGTTCGTCACGGTTCGACTTATGAGAATCGCTCTCAAGAGCTGCTCTATTGGACAGCCGTGTCTCGAGCGTTCCTTCTCTCTCCTTCACGACGTGTCGCCTCCCCCTGATCATGCCTCCAACGTGGGAGGCGAAACATTGCAAAGGAGACAGCAGGAGGAATGCTCGACACGGATGTGCCGAAAAACAGCTATGGCAGGAAACAGGAGAACCCGGAGGAAACCCACGCAGAACATGGGGAGAGAATGCACACACTGTGCATGATAAGTTGGTACGCGGGCACGTGGAGACGGTGTCACTCTGGGCTTGTCGCGTCACGGTCTCAGGAGAGGCGCGTGTGTGAGGCGCGGCGCACCGGAAATCCAGATGCTTTTCCCATTCATCCCCCCACGTGTCACGGCGCCTTCTATCGGCACGTTGCCTCGGTGAGCAGCGCTGCCGCCTCACAGCAAGAAGGACCTGGGTTGGATTTCCGGCTCGGATACCTTTCTGTGTGCAGTTTGCATGTTCTCTCCGTATCCGCGTGGGTTTTCGCAGGGTACTCCGGTTTTCTCCCACAGTTAAGGGACAGTCAGTCCGCACATACTACCTAGATTAATTGCCCTGACTGAAATGTCCCTGGTGCCGTGAAATTGTGCAACTTTCTTACCCCTCCGCGCTGCTCAAAAAGAACCACATAGCCGAACGTTTTCTTCGAGCTTAAGTAAAAACTATTGGGGCATAACTAAATAAATAAAAACGTACGTTAAAATACGCTAGCAATAAAACGTGAAACCCGTTTTTTTTTTAAATAAAAGCCAAATGCAGATGCCGAAACTATTTGGCATCACAGACAACAAACAGTGGAACGGTAATTAAGTACTACTGTTTTATTACCGCAGCAACCCGCTCAGGTTCCTGTGCGCGTACTACTGCCTGTGCATGGGAATATTTACCCAAGACTGTGGCTTTGGGAACAACACACACACACACACAACCTGTGGCTGACAACACACGGGGATTTTTACGGCTGGGACCTTTTTCAGGCGCGTGCAGCTTTTCCTTGTTTCCTTCACCTTTACAAAAAAACTAACCTCCACGTACGAAAAACCCTTTAGTAGCAATTCCTTAAAGAAATCATAACAAATGCAATGACAGCATGATCCGCAATGCCCTCATGTATTTTTAAAACAAAGTTAAACATTTCATACCCTTAAAAGGTTAAACGCAAAGACGAAGCCAATTATATTTTTTCCCAAGCTCGTCTCAAGCTGCTGGGGATTATTACCGCGCGCACCTTCCCCGCGTTATCCAAGGAACCTTGGGGAGTAGAGCGAGTCTGGACCTGAGCTGGCGGTAATTGCAGCTGAGTGCTTTTCGAGAATTCCAGCCGCACCTTTGCATTAGCCATTGCTGCGGGACGAGCTCGCCGAGGCCACGGGCAATTGACCCGGCTGGCAGTGGTTCAGGCCTTGATCAGCAGCAGGCCGCACGGACGACGGGCCGAGAGACAGCGCCTCATTAGCAACGGATCCAATCCACGCAGCCCGCTGTTGTTGTCCTCGGCCGGCCCTACTGGAACCGTCGGGGGCCAGCGCCAAGCCATTGTCGGGGCTACAAGGGGTACGATAGTGCTGGGGCAAGGTTAGAAGCTGGCGGGCGGTGGGGGGGGGAGAGACGAGAAGGAGAGGGAGTGAGGGCACGACTGGATGGAGAGCGGGGAAAGGGCGGCGAGTCGGGGGCAGCGAACTCGGGGAAAAATAAAAGCAAGCGGTGAAAACAAGGGCAACGCGACAAAAGTTTCTTCGACTGCCCGGTGCGGCGCGGACCAAATCACAGAGGGATGAGATCACTGCATAATAGGGTTGGGGTCAAATTTCCACCTCTTTGCAAATGCCAGACCATTTCAGACTTCCTTTCCATCAGGAGGCTTTGTTCGCGTCCAGACAGAATTGAAGTCGCATGTCAAAGACCAGGACCTTTTGTAAATTAGCGGGGCGAGCTGGAAATGGGCCCAAGCGCACTGCCCGAACTGGTTTAATTAGGCGCAGCTTCGCCTAAGGGACTTGGCACAGACTTGAGAGGGAAGGAGCAGGGCTTCAGTCGGGGCCAGTTTCACCGCACATACCGAGGAAACCTTGAGGGGGGGAGCGGAACACAGCCAAAGCCCGGTCAGCGGCGGATAAACCCCACGCTCCCGCGAGACCTTAAATGGTGAAGAGATTGAGGCTCGCATTTATTATTATTATTGTTTGCTATTCAGGTGCCGCAGAAGTCTTTGTTTCTAAGTGCTGGGAGCACGGCGCTGCTTGAGGCTTTTATCAGCATGTGGTCACGGCTGCGCGGCCAACTTTCTTCGCCAGTGTTTGATGATTGTTAACTTGAGATATATATTTTTTTTAGCGTTTAGCCTCAAGTTCTTCATTATTGGGACCGCTTCTCCGGGATAGGTGTTTGAGTGGATGTAGCCTTTGGACCTTAAAATAGTGGCGTAAATTGCAGTCTGAGCTTAAGCACCGTGTTAAATTAATATTAAAGGGAGCCAGGCAAGCCTTATGGTAACCGGCACAAGCACACATTTTTACACCGCACGTTTCAACGCCGCCTTACAAGCCATTCTTTGTCTCGTGCCAAGGTGTATTACATTAATATAAGGTGATGGAAAATATGCATGTCATATAATTATCAACTTGTTAAACATGCACTTTAATTACGTAAGAAAAAAACACACACACGATTCTCAAAATACACACACACTGGCTGTTCTATGCTGGGAGAAAAAAATCCTGCATCGTTTGCGAACTTCAACTTGGTAATTGCCTCTTTCACTTCACCTTGATGATGGTGATGATTGAAGTACTTTGGATAAATAACAATCATTTGCTGTCATTTGTCACTCCACTACTGGGTGAGGCCTCTGCGTGCTGTGTCCGGGCTCGAACTGAATGTGTCAGGTTCATTGCGAGATGCGCCAACCGTTGCAGTCAGTGCGTCAGTTTGTATTGAAGCTGGAACGAACCGTTGAGCTGTGTAGCTCTTTTTAACATTTGTCCAGCGGCGGAAGGGTAAGGAAGTTACAGCATCTCAATGCGCCGGGGGCATTATCGTCAGAACAATGAACCTAGGCAGCAAGTCTTTGGACTATGGGAGGAAACCGGACTACCCCGCGAAAACCCACGCGGAAACGGGGAGAACGTGCACGCTCCACACAGAAAGGTACACTTGGCGGTAATCGAGCCCAGAACGTTGTTGCTGTGAGGCGACAGGGCTAGTCACCGCGCCACCGTGCCGCCGCCTGGATGATGCGCGTACCCAGTTCCCAGCACTATACCGGGGATTTATGTAAGTAGGGAGTGTCGAGCGTGATTGACTATATAATCAAATGTTCTCCCTTCCCTAGGTGACAAAGGTTTGATTTAGAACGCGCTGCTGTAAGGTGGACTCCACCAGAGACCTCGCGTCCACCCTGCATTATTGGCTGCCGTTCTCACTCGGTAGGTCGCGATCGATTAGTGGGCCACGAGGACCATCTAGTGGTCAGTGGAGATTGTAGCCAAGTGGGCCTTAAGGCGAAAGAACCCCTGCTCTAGATCTTATCCACAAGGCATGAAGCCCACAAAGGATTATGGTGTGCCAATCCAAGACACTGAACGGGCCAAATTATATGACACGTAAAATGAATAAATCCCATATGGGATTAAGGAATCCCAAAACCAATCATCGGCTTGAATTGAATTTAGAATCCCACAATACCTTGCGGCCGTCGTAATTTTTCTTTGGAACAAAGTAAATGTTAGTGTTCACGACAGCTACCAAGGAAGCTTCCTTACATCTTTGCATGCCAAAACTGTATGCTGATGATGTAAAACCGTGGCTATTGCCCGAAAGGGTAAAACCGCGTATTTTCGTTGCATCGTTCCCCCGAGTATCGATGCACGTTTCACTACTCGATATATAAGAATTGCTCTTGATAGTTGCTCTTTTGGGATGGCAATGTCGAGCGCCCCCCCGCCCCAACATGCGGTCAGGGGAGGCAGGGGAGGCAGAGCCTCACCTATCATACTCCAATGAAAATCGCCGTTACGAAAAGTGAAACAAAAAATCAGATTTTTCGACTGATGTGTCTTATAAATGTAATTTCTGTATAATTCCAATCATTTTTATAGTCAAAATCGACAAATTTGCGGCGATCCGCTGCAAATACAGGAAGAGACGAGAAGTGAGGCAGCGACGAGTTCAGCCTCCCCTTTGATTGCGCAACCCCTCAGAATCTGGATGAAACGCGGGCAATAAGCGCGTGCCTGTTACTATCTCTCTGGATGTCACCATTGCAATGTTTGTAGACCCCTTCATTACATGTCCTCGCCTTCCATAGTCCAGGTAACTTATTTCACGTATGTGTAAACGATATGTAGGCTCGCTGGTCTCGTCATAAAACTGCGATGAAAAAGCATCGGGGGAGGCAGCTATCACATCTGCCTCACTGAGAGGGAGGTGTCTTGAAGCCCACGTGATTGACTCTCGCTCTCCCTCCAGTGCCTCCCCAGCCAATGACCTCACCGCACGTCACTGATATCAGCAGTGTGTTAGTGTAAGCCACAGTGAACGCACAGGACGAGCGGTCTTTTTGGATTCACTTGTCATATCGTTTTAAATTGGCAGTCCAAATAAAGATTATCTAACCGAGGTTGTGTGCACACTTGTCACACGGTCTCAGTGTATAATCGCTCTGACCAGGTTGGTCGACGTTACTGGCAAGCTCTTGACTTGGCAAGCAGCATCAGAGAGTGTTCGTTGTCTTTAATAAGAAAGTGGTAACATCTGCGCCTCACAGAAAGAAGCTCCTGCCCGAGTCGGTTAGATACCTGCCCCGGGCGCCTTTCTGTGTGTAGAACAGACATTATTAGTAAAATTGCAATTGTGTTTTTATATAGTATTAGAATTTATAACGCGCACAGCATTCGTTCAATGTCGAAGGTACCCGGCCTTTCTGGCCACTGACGTATTCAAGCCTCAGTATTGTGCGTGGGGATAGTCACGAGGCTCCCATCTCCTACACTAACAATACTGAAGTTGATGTACCAAAAAAAAAAGGTTTTACTCTGGAGGAAACTGCAGTACCCGGCGAAACCCCACGTGGACACGGGGAGGGCACGCAAACTCCACACAGAAAAGCACCCGAGCCGGTAATGAAACCTGGGCCCTTCTGGCTGTGAAACCATGGTCAATAGTTGATGCAGTTGGCCAATAGAGTCACATCTTAATCAGAGTTGGGATGTTTCGTTTGCAACAAACCTAGACATTTTGTAATGACGCGTGATGCAGTTCCAGCACAGCCACAAACGCGTGTGTTTACGGGCGCTGAGCGAGGTATCACTAAGGGGCCAACACAACTCGCCGGGACTCGCGTGCCCCGTGACCACAATCCTGTGGCACTCTGCCACCACACAGTGGTCACTGCTCAGGTATAAGTTACGCGGGTGGGTTTTCAACACAGCTGCCACTGAAACCAAAGGAAGAGAAATGAAACTGGAGCCGTAATTGTGACTCCGCCAGACTGAGGACGGATTGCAGCATGCATCCGAAACCATTCAATATCATCCTTTGTGTTTCTTGCTCCCTCTTATTTTATAGCGTAATCACCTCTCAAGGCAATGCCACGTTTACATTGAATAATTTCCCCCTCCACCCCCGCGTGCACGCTCCCCATGAAGTACATTTTCCCGAGAAAATCACGAGAGGGAAAAAAATCGCTCCAAAGAAAACGACTTGCATTCGGTACCGTGACCTGTCAAACAGTCAGTTTCTATTTAAGCTGGAAGGAGCTGTTGCGCTATGTAGCTCTTTCTAACAGTTGTCCAGCAGGGCACCGGGGGCAGTTTAGTTAGGACAATTAAGCTAGGCAGCGGCATGTCTTTGGGCTGTCGGAGAAAAACCGGAGTACCCGGTGAAAACCCACGCGGACACGGCGAGAGCATGCAAACTCCACACAGAAAGGCGCCCGAGCCGAAAATCGAAACCAGGTTCTTCTTTATCTGAGGCAACAGCGCTACTGACCGCGCGCCCGTGCTGCCCTAAACATTAGCGTAAAATTCCCATAACATCTGGAGATGAAAACGAATATCTCCATCACCAGCTCTCCGCGTGGACTTCGCTCTTCCCACAGCCACGGACATCGCGCGCGGAAGAGCAACCGAGATGGCCCCACTGCCCCCCCCCCCCCACGCCCTCCTAAATATGCACAGGTGTGCAAGGGACGAAGGGCTTTCTCGTGCCCATCAGGAGCACGAGCCGGGCACGGGTGCGGCACCCGGGGAGTGGCACGGGCGAGAGAGAATCGAGACGAAGCGACAGCGCACACGCCGCGACTCACGCCCGGGCCCAGAGAGAGAGAGAGAGCACCGGCGTGCTTTGGTTAAAAAAAAAGTAATAATAATAGTGGTTGTAGTAATGGCAAACGCGTATGTTTGCCATTATAAGTCAGTGGTCCACTGCTGTTGAGGAGGATATTTTTAGTTGGGGGGGACATACCACACTCCAGCCGGGCTATAACAGCCTGAGAAAATTAAGTTTAATGATTTTTTTTTGAAGCACACACATGTACACACTCATACATACACACAGAAGGATACAAAAAACCCCGTATAGCCGTAACAGACTGTAGGGTCAAGTGACGCTGGCGAACACCGATGAAGGTCGACACGGCACAAGAGAAGGTGGGTGACCAGGAGCACGCCCGGCCGCCTGTGTCTTCCTAGTGGCAATGTTTACATATCACAAAAGGTACTAATTTGAGGCCCAGGACAGGTTCAGAAAATCGTCACTGTTGTTTGCCGTGAGCGGGATTCGAACTCGGGTCGCCAGGTTTGTAGCCCACCGCTCTCCACAAACCCAAAGACACACACACGCACACACAAGTCATTTTTGTTGATTTTTTTTCTTTCCCCCCCTTTCTAACTACAGTTCCCTCAACCCTCGCCCCGACCATCGCTCCCTCCCAGCGGGAAGCCGAGCCTTCCATCTGTGCTGGAGGAGGGGCGGTTTTCGCCAGGGCTGGTGGAGTCGAGAGGGCGGTGGGGGTAGTGGGGCCGGCGTGGAGGGAGCGGGGGGGGTGCCGGGGAACAAGAGAACCCCAAATCTGTGCGGGGTGGCGCCCCGCGTGCTGCCGGGAGAGTCGGGTGCAGGCGCGCGGCAGGAGGAGGGGGGAGACGCGCGTGGTGGTGGGGAGACCGGGCTAGGGCGAGGTGGGGTTGTTCTGCTCGTCTGGGTCACGGACGGCGGAAATAGTCCGTCTCGTTCACTTCCAGGTCCCAGTGGCACGGTACCCAATTACGGGGGATCGCGGGAGGGGTGCCAGGACCCCCGGTGACAGAATTGGGGCATGGGGTACGGCGAGGCACGAACGCAGTGCGGGCCAATTAATGGGGAAACTGATAGCTGCTTTCATTAAAGTCCAGGTGCCCTTTCACGGCACCCACACACCGGCTCTGCTTTGGGGCTGACGTGTGTTTTTCTCTCTCTCTCTCTTTTTCCCTCCATTGAGAAATTAATAAATACCACAAGTGGACACATTTTGGATAAATGGATGATGTGCATGACAACACAAAAAAGCAATTTGTTGTTGTGCAATTGTTTTTTTTATCAAACAAAAACATTTTTTTTCGTCAAACAGATTACACAACTCGCGTTGTGAAACACGTTAAAAGCTCAACATTATTCCACACTAACAATGCTCCACTGATAAAACGGAGCAAAACCATCTGTCCGGGGCACAAATGAAAATTGCAGTGGCAGCTGCTTTGTTTTTTATATATGTAAAAACTGTGTATAAGCGGCTCCTTTGAGTTTAAAACCCATTGTCTTTTATTTAAAAAAAAGAATCACTTTACATTGACATTCTGTGTAGAGCAGACTCATCATTACTTGTTTGCTGGCCGCTCTCACAGCAGCGTCTCCCACCGGATGTTCCGTGTGACACTCTCAATCTGGTCGCCATTAACATTTCAAGCACTCAACATCGCCCAGCAGAGAGGCGCAGACTCCAGCTCTCTCTCTACATCACACATCGCCCCCCCACTCACTCTCTACCCGTTGGCACGCTCTCACTCAACTCTCCAACGCACACGACACCCCTCTCTCTTTCACACACTCTCTCCCGCTCGCTCTCTCTCTCTCTATCCCATCCCCAACCCCGCCATCCAATGCGCCTCTCTCACTCCGCAGATTAGCGCCGTGAGCCCTCGTCCTGCCTTAGTCCGGGGGCCCTCTCGGTAATTACCCGGCCATTTGTCGGCGTTAATGATGCACCGCGGACAGGCCGGGCAGCCCGTGCCAGCTGGCCGGGGCCTCGGCTAGACGGGCTCCCCGCGGGGAGAGCGCATCCGTGGGCTGGCAGCCAGTGAAGCCTGTAGGCCTGGCAGTGGGAGCGCGGGTACCCCGCTCCCGTGCCGCCCACCCCCGCTCAGACCGCCGCCTTCGCCACCCGCCCCGATCGCAGCCAAACCCAGCACACGCCGGCAACAATCCTGCAATAGCCAGGCGCAACACGGCCAAAACCCAGAGAGACACGTCCAAACCGAGCTCACCGCAGCTCAACAGAGCCAGAATAAGCGCAACACAGAAAGATCCCAACCAAACCCAGAACCGCCACAGCCAAACCCAGCTCAACACAACACAACAAACCCGGCCAAACCCAGCTCAACACAGCACAACATAGAACGCACCCAGCCAAAGCGAGCTGAACACAACTAAAAACACAGCACAACACAAATAACCCGGCCAAACCCAGCTTCCCAGAGCCAAAGCCCGCTCAACACAGCACAGCACAGACCGCACCCAGCCAAAGGCAGCTGAACAGAGCAAAAGTCAGCTCCACGCAGCACAACACAGAACGAACACAGCCAAACGTAGGGTTGAGCCCGCCAAACCCAGCGCGAGGCAGCCAAACCCAGACAAACCCTGCCAAGTCTCCTGCTCGCTTCGGCCCGGCTGCAAATTAGCGTCCTGCAGTGATAAAGCCACCCTGAGTGCTGTCAGCCCTGCGTGGGTTTTTATCTCACAGCCCCCTCATTAATTATCACACTTAACAATGCTGCCTAAATCAAATATTCACATCTCACTAGAGTTAACTTAAAATATAATTTCTCCGCCGCAAATTATGCCTCATTTTGCGATGATTGTACTTTCTGGGGCCCGATTACTTTTGTTACGTGAGAGCCGAACGTGTTTACCGACCGGGTGCCGCAGGCAGACCGGGCTCGCCCACGTTGGTGGAAAACGACCGGGGCGAACGCCAGTGTGAAGATTGCGAGAGGGGAGAAGAAAAAAAACAGAAAGTGAAAATTGCGAGGCGTCCAGTGGACATTGCGCGAACACATAATATAAAGCGATGAACTTGTTATTGTGGGCAGGATATAACGTTGTTAAATATTATTGTATGCCAAGCCATTTAGCAGCAATGCAGTCACGTTTATATGTCTATTTACGTTCTATTGTGTTCTGTGCGTTCTCTGCCAGAAATGAATTTGAACTAAACGTTGCAATAAACCGTAATATATTGGATTTGTAACTTGTTAGAATATAATTAGCAATCAAGTAAACATTCTCTCCCTAAATATGCATTTTTAGTTTTGTGGAAACAAGACCTAAACATAATGACGGGATATTAAAAAGAGACAAGCGTCTTGTCGTAAATTTATTTGTTAAGTTAGTAGACAGGTTCTGTAATGTCATTAATGTGCACGGAAGTATCCGGTAGGGCGATTTTTTTAAGCAATTCGAAATATTTTTACTGCCACGAGATAATGTGTCTTTGTGTTTGCGCGTGTGTGGGGGCAGCGGTAGCGCTGTAGTTAGCACGCTGGGCGACAAACCTAATGGCCTGAGTTCGATTTCCGCTCACGGCACACACCAGTGACGATCTTCTGAACCGGTCTTGGGCCTCCCCTAGGTCAACTCAGCATTAAATAAGGACCTGGTGCGATGTGTAAACATCGTCATTCATTATTTCATTTCATTACAGTCATTATTTCATTTTATTTCAAAGTACTGATGTAAGTTTTCACGGCTCGATTCATGATGGTTGCCCTTCATAGCTGTTCTTTCGGGATAACCGTGTCAAGCGATCTCCATCTCTCGCGAGGTTTCGCCTGACGACGCTTCCAACGTGAGAGGAGCAACTTCGCGAGGGAGAGAGATGGAGATCGCTCGACACGGCTATCCCTAAAGAACATATATGAACAGCAACCATCATCTACCTGGA
>JAZEWU010000002.1:16196190-16210191 GCA_036362915.1 Geotria australis | reverse complement strand
CGGCACAGTGGCTTAATGAGTAGCGCTGCCGCCTCACAACAAGAAGTCCCTGTGTTCGATTACCGGCTCGTGTGCCGTCTTTTTGTGTGGAGTTTGCATGTTCTATCCGTTTCACGTGGGCACTCCGGTTTCCTCCTCCAATCCAAAGACACGCTGGTGTTGCCTAGTTGAATTGGCATACTTAGTAAATTTACCCCAGTGCCCTGAGATGGACTAACGTCTCATCATAGGTATAACTCCCTTTGTCTGCTTACCCATCCCCACTGGGACAACTGTTAAAAATAACTACATAGCTCAACTGATTCATTTCAGCTGAATTACAGACTGGCTGCAGCGTGGCAGCGTGTCTTTAGACGGTGGAAGGAAAGCGGAGTATCTGACGAAAACAGACACGGACACGGAGAGACCATACAAAACCCAACACAGAAAGGTACCCGAGACGGCATTCGAATCCGGGACCTTCTTGCTGTGAGGTGGCAGCGCGAATCACCGCGCCACCGTGCCGTCCAAACTGAACTTGACCAATAGGGGCAAAACCATTGCTGCTCGTGGTGATTGATAATGATGATGATGAATACATAAACAAATACAGGTCCATCTCTCCACAAACAGAATGCATCCATCACCACACCACGCACCTTCCACACCACGCTCTCCGGCAGCCATCTGCTGCTGATGTTGCGTTTCATGAAGTGCTTGCTATTGCCGGTAGCGCGTGGCAGTGTTTGTTTAGCAGGCCCTGGCCCTGCTGATGAGACCCACCAGGTTTTAATCCGTGCATGGCGTGCCCGCTTAAACAAACACTCGTGGAAAGCATTGATCTGGACGCCCCAAGATCCGATGAATGTAGAGTGTATGGTGGGCCCTAAATAACTGACGCATTTATGTTTACATACGTTTGAAATGTGTCAGTTATTTCTGGCCCACTCCGTACGGCGCTCGGCTCACAACAGCGAGCCGAGCGCCGAGCGGCCAAAGCACAGCAAGTTGGCACAGTAGGGAGCTCAGGTGGTGTATCTGCCAGTCATCTCAGTCAGGCAGCCCATGACACCTGGGTCTGTCCTGTGACCTCCTGTCGACGGGCCTTCGACACTTCACGTGGCCTCAAGGTGCATATGGCCTGGCACAGGCGACGTGGTGACGTCACCGCCACTTAGTGGCGAAGGACGGTTGTTGTTGTTGGAGATTCACACGTTTGTATGCTGATGTTATGCCACGTGTGTGAGCGGGCACATTAAGACAAAGGGTGTACATCAAGCTTGCAACGATCTGACCGTGCATCGATTCTCTTGATCACGATACCTGCACGGAATCTTAGGCGTAAGAATCCATCCCGTGCTATTCATGCGCGCGATATGCAAATGAAATGCTAATGTCACATTTAGGCTAATCGAGTAAATACAACTGTGCAAACAAGAGCAAAGAGGATGGTGAAACGAGACAGACGAGACGGACAAAAACAAGGCAAAGAAGATCGCTTCCCGAATCGAATCGTGAGCACTTGGCCTTGTGCATAAAGACAAAGTTTTCCCGATAGCTCTAGCAGACTGGCGGGGCAAGTGCAGTTAGCGAGCACCCGTGAGTGACAAGAGGCGCTCTTGGGCGATCTGCTGCTGCTGCTCATCAACATCACCATCATCACTGTCACCACGAGCTACGATCTATCCAATGCTGGACGAAGGCCCCTCCTAGTCATCACGATCCCAAATGCTCTCGTGATCTGACGAGCTCATCTCTAGGATACGCAGCTGATCTCATCGCTCCATCTCCACGGTGGCTCGGCCTCAGCTGCGTGTGTCCCCCCTTGAGCAAATAGCAGAGATGTCTGGCATTCGAGACCGTGGTGAAGCGGGGTTGTCCTCCTGACCTCCTGACCCTCCTGGCACCTCCTTAACGCGAGCAGAGGGGGTTCCCTTCTGTGGTTGCGCCTGCGCACACTATTGTTCGTACACTTGAACCGCAGTCAATCGATCGCTCGAGCGATCAATCTTATTAATCAATCGATCGATCGAAGATCTGTAAACCCAGGGCAGAGTACACTGGAACGATGCGTCTACGTTGTAATGGATATCTGAGCCGGAGCTGGAAGAGGTGTATTTCACGAGACGCCACTCGATGGAGGTTTTAATTGTTGTTGGACGTGTTTTTAAAGGCATCGGTGTAAAGGATAAACTCGACACATTTGTCAATAACGCTGCATTACTAGCCGTGGCCAATGGCCCTTCTTCACAGCATATCCATTCATTATCAGTGCCCGTTTACTGCTTTACAGGATCGCGGGGAGCCAGAGCCTATCCCAGCAGACTCAGGTCGCAATGCAGGGCTATACCCCGTATAGGACGCGGGTCCATCGTAAAACACCCGGGGTATTTTAGTCAGCAGGATAATTAAACAAGGCAAGAGCATATCCTTGGACTGTGAGAGGAGACCGGAGTACCCTGCAAAACACACGCGCATACGGGCAGAACATCCAAACTCCACACAGAAAACTACCCGATCCGGGTATCGAACCCGGGGACTTCTTGCTGTGCTGCGGTATCGCTACTCGCTGCGCCACCGTTCCGCCCTCTACATCCATTACTTTGCAGTTCATGACACAAATGAGGGGCCATTTCCCCGAAACGTCGCATTCTCCAACACATTCTCCTTATGAGGCCAGGACGTTATCGACGGTCGCCTCGAGGTTGTTGTCGTCTGTGCTCGTGCACAGCAGCATCAGCATCAGCACCGGGACAATTCGTTTCCGTGTAAGCACGGAGCCTTGCTGCGTGCCCACGGGGGCGCTCCGAGGCGGCTCGACGTAAAACGGGCCGATTAACACGCGTAAATAAATCAATCAGTCCACGCGTCGCCGAACCGAACCAGGTTTGCTCGACCGCCGACTCCCCGCGGTGGGGAGAAATGGAAACGTTGAGGCCAGAAGAAAGAGGCGGATGATGGCTACGGGTTCCCGGCGGCGGCGCGGGTCCGCCAGGGACCTCCGCAGCCCCGCGGGCGGCGCGGAGAGCAGGGGTCACCGGCAGTGGCCCCCCAGACCCCAATTAAAATAATGTGCCCAGGTGTAACCAGCTGTTCGCCGTGACACGTGGTCCCCACGGCGCCTGGGCTCGTGCAGCTGCTGTTGCTGCAGGAGGTTCCAGGGAGCTGGGAGAGCACGGTGTAGCGGGACGGCGCGCCCAGCGACGCCGGGAGCCGGGGGGTACGTTGCTGAGCCATCATCCCCGAGGTCCTGGGTTCAAGCCCGGGCTGAGCGCTCGCGGTCAAAAAGCAGGACTGTAATGATCCGCTTGCCCCCCGGCGATTCGCCGAATTGGTGCCGGTCCAGGGTCGGCGACGCCGTTCTTGAATCGGTTTTTGGTAGGAAGTCAGAGTGATTTCCAGCGCAACGGAGCGTTGAGGCGGTGCTCGTTCATCCGTGGTGCACATTCCACATTGCTATGGTGGGTGCGAGGCTGTTTATGGCACAATCACTGTTGGGCTTGCCCACGCGGCGCTGCTAATTGATTTGACCCTGGAGGGATGACCGGTTGAGTGAACTTCCCAACCAGGATTTGAGCACGCAACCTTCCGGTTGCAAGCCACTCGCCGCCGAGCTGCGGTTAATATAGCGGCCTCTAGTGGCTGCAAGTGTCACAGAAAACGTCAACTCACAATGCAATTGAATTGCCAACCATTCCTTCTCTCATTAGCGTGCATCTATTCTCCTAAGGATAACCGTCAATCAACGAATCGATGCTTCCTTCTCCCCGAGTAATGCGCCTCTTGGATGCAGTCTGATCATCTCAACGCGCTGCCCAGCGAGTCAGTGACTGAGTTTATATTTAAGCTGGAAGGAACTGTCGAGCTATGTAGCTCTTTTTACCAGTTGTCCAGCGGGCAGCGGTAAGCAAATTACAACATCTCAGGGTACCGGGGACAATTTAGTCAGGACAATTAACCTAGGCAGACTGTGGGAGAAATCTGGAGCACCCGGCGACAACCCACGAGGGACACGGTGAGAACCGGAAAGCTCCACACAGAAAGGCACCCGAGCCGTGAATAGAACCCAGCTCCTTCTTGCTGTGAAGCAGCAGCTCTACTAAAATCGCAGCAATCCCGCTTCCAGAGCTTGCAAGCTCACGTCGGTATTTTCTGCCGTAATAACACACATCCATCTCATCCATCTAAAACATCTACTCACCGCACCAGATACACGCTTGAGAGTATCTCACAGCTCACGCAAGCAACGCGGATTGTGCTCATCTCCACTCGCAACCGTGTGGAAATTCCACATTCCCTTATCGGGGCCAGGCTGTCATTGACAGGGCACAGCAAAGCCGAGCGGCTGCGAGTCACCGCTGAGCCCTCAAATGAAGAAGCTCCCGCGTGTGTCCCGCGATGTTTTATTAATCCTGAACAGCGCGCGTGGCCCACGTGTCCCTGTTGCTCCACGATCCCTCATTATTGCCGCGGCACATCCCTCCTTCAGACTCCCATCCGCGTTTAAGCCGTGAGCCATTCTGAAGCGGCGGCGGCGGCAGCGGAACAAGAATAAGAGAGGAAAAAATAACCCCGTACTCCCATTCTCTCAGGATTCACACACGTGACGGTTTGTGCGGGAATGTCCGCAACGTGTGCGTAGATATACGTTTCAGAAGATGAACTCACCGATAACGTGCGGGCGGGTTTTTTTGTTGTTGTAATCGTTATGATTCTGATTCGACTGCTCGCGATGAAACCGGCAGTGGGGTTATAATTTGGGATTTGTGTGGGGGTTTTTTTCTCTCCCCAGCCCGCCCCCCCCGGCCCCCTTCCCCCTTGCTCCTGTTCGCCCCTTTATTCTGCTTGAGCCGAGCTGGATGCTCCTGGTAATGAGGCGGTTCTTGACCTGCAGCCGGCGAGAGCCCCCCACCCACACACCCACCCCCCGAGCGCCTCTAAACCGGACCCAGGACCCCCCCCCTCCCCCCAACTCATGTTGGGGATAGCCAGCTACGCAGCTAAAAGTTACTTCACGATTTAATCTCCTGGATTGTTGTTGTAGCTGCTGTTCTCTCCCGTGTCCGCGTGGGTCTTAGCCGGGCAATACGGTTTCCTCCCACAGTCCAAAGACATGCTGCTGCATAGGTTAATTTGCCTGATGACTAAATTGCCACACGGTGCCCTGTGATTGACTGGCGTTCGATACTGGGTACAGCTCTGCCTTGCGTCCTGCCGGAATAGGATCTGGCTCACCACAAGGCTGTACAGGATTAAGCGGGTTCTGACAATGAATGAATGAATGAAAGTTGTTGCTGCTGTTGTACTGAGGCTTCCAACGTGGGAATCGAAACGTCGCGAGAGAGAAGGAGAGCGCTCGACACGGCTATCCTGAGAGGACAGCTTTGAAGAGTTAACCTTCGTTGCTGATGTTCCGTTTCAGTGAGGTCACAGCTCGGGTCCTCGCCGGTCGCACACAAACAGCTCGGCCACCGCTACAGATAAATAAGTGGTCATAAAAAATACAATTTATAACGTGTGGCACATATTCATTCAATTTCAAAGTTATCGTTTCGAAGAGAGAACGACTCAGAGGCGCGAGGAAACCGCAGAGAGGCGGGGGGGGGGAGAAGGCAGCCACGCGTTAGCCGGCACCAACATCTGCCAGCACTGTGTCCTATATATTATGATGTCATGGCCCAATTCACGAACGAGTGGGTTTAAGTTGTGGGCGCAAACCGGAGAACCCAGAGGAAACCCACGCAAAACAGGGGGAAAACACACAAACTCCACACAGAAAGACGCCCGAGGCTGGAATCGAACCGCCTCGGACAGGACTTTCTTTCTGTGAGGCGCAGATGTTACCACTGCGCCACCCTGCCACCCTGCCACCCACCCCGTGACTCCATCCGTACGCGACGGAGCAAATGCGAAGCATGGAGTGTACGTTCAAAATTAACATTCACGTAAGCCTTACTCTCTGATTAATCGGTGCACGCAGGCATAAGAGGATGGGCTGTTTAAAAAATGTAATTTAATTGAGAGCCGGCAGGTTTTTTTTTTTAAACCAATTTCAGATAAAGATGCATGTTATATATATAGTATGTAATTGCTATAAGTATCGCCGACATGATAGCGAAACGATGAAACGGTTTTACGAGTTCTGATTTTAAGCTTTTACTCTACGGATTATAAAATAATTTACAGATATTTGTCAATCCGCTGCTGGATGAGTGCCTCTCCGCGGCGTGTCGTTCATGTGGGGATCTGACCATACTTCACCACGCTGGTCAGTGCAGGTTGACCAAGGAGGAGCCGAGGAACGGTTCCGATACCACACACCACTGACGTTTGCGATGGCCAAGACTGAGCAGGTTACCAGGACAGCGTGTTAACCACTGCACCACTGTTCCCCCGTTGTGATTTCCATATCCTTTGACACAACCCCAGCCTGGTGCAGTGTCCATCGGCGGGCCAGAGTGCACATAGTCGATGGTTTAATTCCCAAAGCCATCCAATCATTCCAAAAGCGTAGCCTCTTGTAAGTAGTGGATGTTAAAGACCGCTTTGATGATATCAAAGGCCTTTGTGTGCCACTGACTCATTCTCAAAATGACCCACGGCTAAAATGTAAAATAAGTGAATAAAAAATTGTCTCCATGAAAATATGGTTATCCAGGTCTGTTGCAAAGGAGGGATCTTTACGGCTATATGAATGGCAGCAATCCCTTCCCACACACACACGCGGCAGCAGAAACTCCGTGCAATGTTTCACATCTACGAGGGCATACACCTGTTCCTTGTTGTTTATTATCTTCACCTCTCCTAATATACGTGGCAATCGCGGATTATTAGAATGATTTACAAAATAGCGGGGCCTCAAAATGAACCTCTCTCAAAGTCCCGACTTACATTTTCAGAACTTTGTTCCCAAATCACTCCCGGGGTGTGGCTGCCACTTGTATGTGTACAGGTCCGCACACACACACACACGCACGGCAAGAAGCGCGGGTGTGTGTATATAAGCGGCTATCTCCGATGGAGGAAAGGCAGATAGCAATTCATTTGTTTGAAGCAGCAGAACAGAGAGGGTTGCGGGCGGCAGTCTCTGCAGACACAATCTACACAGAAACAGATCCTTTCTTCCCCTTTGTTGCTGCTGATGGTTTTTGCCCCGTAAGATGGCCCACGCAGCATTAAGTCACGGGGCTAAGGCTGCACAAGGGTTATGCACAGATAATTCACAGCTGATAAAACCGAGTAAATGTATTCAGCTGTGAAAAGAAATTGGTATGCAATGGACTTTATTAGTGGCGACAATGTTTCACTGCTCGCAGTGCAGTGCGGAGCTTATTACGACTCGCCGCCGAGTGCTCCCCGCCTTTGCTCCCCCTTTGCTCCCCCTTTGCTCCCCGCGTCTCCCCCGCGTGCTGTCCCGCGTCTCTCCCGCGTGCTCCCCGTTTTCTCCCCCTTTGCTCCCCGCGTCTCCCCCGTGTGCTCCCCCGCGTGCTCCCCGCGTGCTCGCCGTGTTGTTGAACGCGGAGCGAGTGCTCGCGTTAACGGGTCATCTCTTCGGATGGCGGCGGCGTATGAGCAACGAAACCCCACGCGCGATCCCGTTATCCGGCGGCGCACGGTTCTGTATTTCGAGTGGCGCAACGATTCCGTTATCTGACGCGACGCGTGCAGACGTTGTTGTAGGTCCCACGGCCAATACGGTAGCGGCAGTGCGGTCAATTCTAGCGCGCGGGAGGCGTGCGCAGGTGAAAGTAAGGGAGGTCGGTAAACTTCGTGTAGTCATTAATGCTCTCGGGCGCAAACCCGCGGGTTGTCAGGCGCCCTCGCATTGGTGTCGCTACGGGTGCTCGCGAGGGGCGGCCCCGGAGGACCGACACGTCGCTCGGAGACCCGGAGCTCGCAGCCGCGCCCAAAAACAACTCCTGGATGATGTAACAATAGAACAGGTTTTACCCTTTCTTGCAATCACACAAGTGTTAAGATCTCAAAACACCAAATCGACACGTTTCACAAAGTGTCAAGTTTACAAAAACACACGCACACACGCTTGTGGCAAAACGTGCAAACAAAATGCGTTGATAATGTACACATTGTCATTGAAACTGATTGGCCCACACCAGGTACGACTTCTTCGTAGCATCGTCTCAACCAGTGTTAGCCAAGTGTTGCCAACGGGCAAGCAGCTCAGGACAGCCCCAGATATTCCATGCCATTAGTCGCTCGTGCATTCCCGCGAGTGCATCAGCCAGGTGCGCGGATGGCGCGGCGCGGATAGCCGTGCAGCTGTACGGGCCACGTGCGCGGACTTCGGAGATGCGTTTAACCAGGAATCCCTTCCACGCAGCACCGACAGCGGCTAACGGCGCTCGGCAAAGTTTCGCCGCGTCCCGAGTTTGTAAAACTGTGCTAATGCCAGGCGGGAGGCGGTGTCACAAGCACTGTTCCCACAGCGCCCGACCACGTTCAGTCTAAACCCTAATGACTTATCGGTGATGAGACATTGACTGGCTCGCTGCAGTCCCTTCGCTATCGATGGCCCGTCTCATCACTATCCGCGCGCTGCCACTATTTAAATGCTCATTGTTCTTCAGCGTTAGTGAGTCTGGCTCCCGCGGGACCGCCGTAAGCTCGAGTAAGCCACTCCGCTCCGGGCTCCGCTTTCACTTTGTCGGGTCGTCCGTGCCTCCTCGCATACCTCCTCGCATACCTCCTCGGAGCAGCAGCTCCGCCGAATCCACAGAATCAACTCGCTGCTCAAATGATCCGCACACGCACAAAAATTACAATCAGCGGCGGGTTTTAACCGTTGTGTTATTAAACCCGCTCGAGGTTTTCGCAATTTCCTGCCTATTGTTGGGGGGACGTTATTCCTGGGAGTCTTTAGACAAAAGACAAACGGGCCGTTCTCTCTTCGGCGTCATTGCCTTTCGTTTAAAGGCAGAGGTACCGGCCAGGTGCTCAGGCCAGGTGTAAAAATACAGTCGTAATAGCGGAGGTGTGCAGGCTGGGTCTGAAGACACGACCCCAGCACCCCGGTGAACGCAGGGACACAGGGGGCACGGTGACGCAGTGGGTATCGCTGCCGACTCACAGCAAGAAGGACCCCGGGTTCGATTCTCGGCTCGGGTCCCTTTCTGTGTGGAGTTTGTATGTTCTCCCTATGTCTGCGTGGGTTTTCGCCGGGTACTCCGATTTGCTCCCACGGTCCAAAGACATGCTGCCTAGGTTAATTGTCCTGACTAAATTGCCCGCGGTGCTCTGAGATGTTGAAGCTTGGTTACCCCTCCATCCATTGTCAGAATCCTGTACAGGGTCGCAGTGAGCCAGAGCCTATCCCCGCAGACACAGGGCGCAAGGCAGGGCCAATTAACCTATGTAGCAGCATGTATTTGCACTGTGGGAGGAAACCGGAGTGCCTGGTGAAAACCCACGCGGACACGGGGAGAACATGCAAACTCCACACAGGAAGGCACCTGAGCCGTGATTCGAGCCTGGGACCTTCTTGCTGTGAGGCGGCAGTGCTACTCACCGCTATGCCACCGCAGCCGACCGAGTCCATTCACGGTGTTCTGGGGAGCAGAGAGGTGAGTGTCGGGAGAGTGGAACCAGGGGGGTGATGCTGCCGCGACCACGAGAAAGCGGGACCGAGCCGTGGGGGACCTGGCGTGGATTATTGGATTCTTGGCACAAAGCTCGACCCTCTGTTGAGAGACGGCACTCGCGCCCGCGGCCAGTAATTAACACGCTACGCGGTCTGCTCACACCTGGATGTTACAGGGCCTGTGACCAGCGCTAGGACGATCGTGTGCCCGTGCAGCAACCCTAGTGTGCTGAACCTTAAAGCGCCCTGCAAATAAATGACGTAAAATTACTGCATGTGAACGCGCTCACGAACCCCATTATTTCGCGTCCGTCGCACATCTCTGAAATACGACGGTGCGGCTGAGAGATACCGCTCACACTTTTAAGCGGATACTTGAGACTCGTGTCCGGCAAGGAGCGGACAAGCTGAGCTCGGCACAAAAGCCCAGTGCCCGCCCCCGCCCCGCCACCCCCCGTTCAGTGTCTATTTGCAAAGGTGGCAAAGACAAAATCATTCGAATTCCAGCCTGGGCTGGCGTTCTTTGGATCCAGCAGTAACTCTGGCAAGTCTAAGAGTATCCAATTAAACTGCAGTGTCCCCATAGGCTCTGCTGAAGGTCCCAATATTGTTGTATTTGTAATGCAAGCAGACAGACTGTTACCTTGAACTAATGGAGAATTGATAAGTTGTTGCCTCGATTAACAACTTGTTATATCACTTGACTTCATTAAATCAATTCAATGGCAACTCTGTAATGAATTAATTCGCAAAACATGGCAACGTTATTAATTAATCTCTGTTTGCTTGAGGCAAGGGTAGGGTGGGGGCTGGGTAAAATCCACACACAGGCTCTTCACTTTGAAGTGCTGGCAATCTTAATTACCGCAGCGCTTTAACAGAATACATCAAAAAGATTATTTAACTTTTTGCTTTGGAAAAAAAATTACAGCAAATTATTTCCGTGAGATTAATTGTATTCATGAGATGCAAAATACGATGCTGAATGCATTACAGCACTTTCTTCTCCGTAATGTCCTCTGACTGGTTTTGAGGGCTAATCAAAGAAGTTTAACGGAAACTTTTTTGTTCTTTGATTGAGGAAATTAGACTTCAAACAGGCCTCCGTGCGGCCTGCGCGGCCACGGGCATGCGGAGCCACTGGCTACGGAGTGGCGTTCCGCCGGCCGCGTCTCTGCCTTGGACGCATAGGGAGGCTTAACACGAGGGCTTTCGCCAATTAACACGTTGTGTTCGCGTGACAAACCTTACCAATTAATGATAATAATAATTTTACATTTATAACGCGCACATATTCATTCAATGTCGAAGGTATTCATCGACGAGAGAACGACTAAGAGGCGCGAGGAAAGCGCAGAGAGGCGGAGGAGGCAGCTAGGCGGTTTGCTGGCGCCATATTGCCACACACTGCTTCCTATATATTATGATGTTATCGGCCAAATAATTAATGAGTGGGTTTTTTTTACTTGTGGGAGGAAACCGGAGAACCCGGAGGAAATCTACGCAGAACAGGGGGAGAACACACAATCTCCACACAGAAAGGTGCCCGAGCCGAGATTCGAACCCGGGACCTTCTTGCTGTGAGGCGCAGATTTTACCACAGAGCAAGCGGCTGTGTAAGCAAATGGGAAACTGTAATTTAACGATCGCGCTTCGAAGAATCGCAAAGAAGAAGAAGTGGATTGAGAATTGTTATTTGAGAGCTGTTTCACCTCTCTCCTTTGCGACTTCCCACATTGGAGGCATCACCAGCCTTCTGTTATAAACCATTGCCGGCCGAGAGCGCACTTACGGGTTAACTCATCGCTGGTTCAGAATTGGTCGAGTTGGGCAGAGATGTCGAGACAAAGGAAAAGCCTGGAAACGGGACACGGCCCAGGAGGAAATTACCACGATGCCGAGACGACTGCAACTCCCGCACTCGAACGACCCTCGGTTCAGCTTCTCCACGACAATCGCCGAGTATCGTTATTCAGCGAGAGCCTTGGATATCTGCCTTGATTGGGAGTGACTCCCGCACGTCACAGTTTGATACTGGGCCGGGCAAAAATGTGGAAATAAGTGCGCGCGACTCACTATGTAAACACACACACAGCGGGGTAATTCGATCCGCACAACACAAGCAGGAAAATTCACCGTTTAAAGAAAAAAATAATAATAATAAATGTTTACCGTGGCAGCGCACTGCACTTCAGTCACAATTCATTAGCCGATCGCTGAGGCCGCTGCTGCTGCTATAAGCTTCAGGAGCAATTCTCTTACGAGAGCCTGGGCAACACGAGGTTCACTGCGCACCATGATCATCATATGGATCAATTCATTCTCAGAAACCGCTTCGTCATGTAGAGGGTCGCAGTGAGGCGGATCCTATCCCGGCGGACACAGGGCGCAGGGCAATGCCATAGCAAGGGTGCGATGCCAGTCCATAACAGCGCACCGTCAGCAGGCCAATTAGCCTATGCAGCAGCACGTGTTTGGACTGTGGGAGGAAACCGGAGTTCCCGGTGAAAACCCATGCAGAACAGGGGGAGAGAACACACAAACTCCGCACGAAAAGGTTGTTTGAGGCGGGAATAGCACCGCCTCGGGTAGGACTTTCTTTCTGTGAGGATGCGTGGATGTTACCACTTCATAGACACCCTGCCGGTACTTATACAAGTTACACCACACTGGTCGTATATGACACCCGGGGCGAGGTTCTGCCCTGTTTTAAAAAGTCACCTCTTCACCGACTCACAACAAACCGACTGAGCGAGGCTGAGGGGCTCCGGTTTCCTCACGTAACTGAAAAACAGTCATTAATTAGCCAATAACATTGTAATATATTGAACGAAGTGTCTGGCAAATGTTGGCACCGGCTAACCGTGTGGCTGCCTTCCCCCCACTTCTCTGAGGTGTTTTCACGCTTATGAGTCGTTCTCTCGTCGAACGAATACCTTCGACATTGAACGAACACCGCACAACGCAGTTAAATTGTAAATACAATTAGTGTATTTTAATCCACATTTGCTCCATGATTGGTCCTCGTGTTCCTCATCTTCTCAGCGCAATTCCCAGCATGCGTCTCTCTCTCGACGCGTCTCTGCGCACACTCCAGCTTTCGCCGTGTGCTCTTTGTCCGTGTCTCCGATCCATATGTCGCGCGCTTGAGCCGCACAGCGGCAAACGGCGGTTACAAAGAGGTGGCGGCGTCCGGCAGGAGACACACATTCCCACCAGTATAAGCTTACACATTGGCAGACGTGACCCAACAGTTGGGCAGCTGAATAGACGAGTGGTCAGCGGACTTTCCTTTGGGCGAGTTTTTGTGCGGTCGGCAATTGATTTCCCGCAGACGCGCGGTGACGGTGCTGGGGCATTACGGCAAGCGGCGCGAGTTATAAATCCTCCACGGTAACACTCCACACACTTGTCCGTAACACCGTGGCTTTAAAGAGAGAGAGTGTGCGTAATAGGCAACGTTTCGGGCAATGGCACTGTTTCGCAGCACGCGGGTCAGGGAGGTCGCGCGAACAACCGACGTTTGAATAACCTGCAATAATGAGTTCGTAAAATGATTCGTGTATTTTCTTGTTATTTCATCAGCGCTGAAGATCCATACGTGTAAAATGTATTATTACCCCCCAACTCCCCCCGCCCCCCGCATTCACTAACTGGCACTGCCCAGCGTGGTGAAGTATGGTCAAACAATCTCCACGATCAACATGGCGTGGGGAGACCTTCATCCAGCAGTAGCTTAACAAGGTGGTTTACATTTGTTATGAACGTGTACGTTATTCTTATTTAACCGCGCGAGCAACCGATTCAGTTTTTCACGCAGATTGGAAGAAGCTTTCTTTTTTCGCGGCTCGCTAAGAGCACATGCCAAAGTGTTTTTAAAAGCATGTCCCGATCAGCCGTTGCATTATTCATGACGTTTGTAACATTACACTTAACAGAGTAATTTAATATTTATATGATTTACGATTAGTACGTGATATATCTAATTGCCAAAAAGAAAAAAAAAACTCCGTGGAACTCACAAATATTTTACCATTCCGCGTAAAGTGCTAACGTTACAGTTCGAGCCGCGAGCATGTTTCCGGCGGGATGTTGCGGCAATCGTCTCACAGATGGCCCCCAATCTTTCTATCATAGCATCGACATTTCAGATGGACAGGTTCAGCCCCGCCAGGAAGCGTCGCCTGTGATCATGTTATTGGAACACCTGCGGGGCAGGAGCAACAACAATAGCAGGGGCCACTCGCCGAACCCATCGTCCCTCCACCCTCTCCGTGGGCGGCGCATCCCGCGCGCCGCTCCCTCCACCTTCCAGCGTCGTCTCTCGGTGCCCGCGTGTAGCTCACTTCACCGGAGGAGCGCGCACGGCATTCATCAAGTTGGCCACAAGCACAGAACAGGGTAGGGGACGGGACAGACGGGGG